>CM061551.1:142380895-143580895 GCA_030864225.1 Capsicum baccatum var. pendulum | reverse complement strand
CCAAACACCTACTATTCACGCCATCCACCATGCAAAACGTGATATCCTTCGCATTCATGGGTAACTAAACCTCTTAGTTGGGGTTATGGAAGCCGAATGAGTTACTATCTATTGCTATGAGCTTGTGAGTTCAAGACACGTATATTGCTTATATCATTATTCTCTTCATCTTAAATCATTCTTTGCGGTTCAAACACAAGAACACGCCATTCTAACATCTAACCTGTTCGAGAGAAAGGTTATTTGTCTAGAAAAGAAGACGCATAGACCAACGCCAGGTTAACATTTAACTTGTTCGAGAGAAAAGTTATTTGTCTGGAAAAGAGATAATGTCAAGGTAGTAGGACACCCGTTCCTATTAAAAAGCTAGTGCCGTACCTGGACTAACTTCTTGGAGAATTCGTACCGTTAGACACGCTTTAAGCTCGAGAGAGTTAAAGTGAAATAGTCCTTGTTTAGGTCGAGAGACGCTTGGATTTACCATCGACTACAATTCTCTATAAGCAATTGCATGTCAAGACTCTACACACTCATAGCCAATAGAGACGTATACCTCAGAAGGTGGACATAACCCCAACGCCTCAATTCTCATTGTTTACAACACACGTGACAATCTCTCTTTATTTTGCTATTTTCAGTTCTTATATTCTTGTTTCGGTTACATACTACAAAACCCCCCTTTCCTACGAGACTTGTACTAAAAGTCTAGTAATTTCTCTTGCTTGTTGGCCAAGCTATTCTCTGTGGGATCGATACCCAACCCAGGTTGGGTTCTATATTTGCTAACGACCGCTTTACACTCCTACGAGAGCTGTAGATTGAGCGTTATCATGAATATGCGGGAAAAGGGAAAGAAGGTAAATGAGGTCTATCAAAAGCCTTCATCACCTCAATAGAGTGTACTAAAAGATGAAAAGAAGGTCACTATGGTTGAGCAAGAACCTTCTTCTCCTCCAGGTTGCATGGAAGGAGGGATAGATGAGGTGACTATGGTTCAGCAGAAGTCTTCAGCTTCTTTGGTGGGTATGCTAGGAGAGGGAGAAAATATGACTGTGGTTGTGCAAAAGCTTTCTACTCCCCCAAGGAGTATGCTGGTAGAGGGAAAGAAAGAGGCCGTGGTCAATCAAAAGCCATCTGCTCCTCCAGGGAGTATGCTAGGACAGGGAAAGAAGTTGAATGTGGTCTATCAAAGTCTTCTCCTAAGGTTCACTCTCTTGAACCCTCTGAAATAAAAAAAATATTGCTGACACCAAAGAGTGTTCACTCTCTGAAATTGGATTCCTCAAGTGACAAGATGCCAGAGACAGAAAAGAAAATGAAATCTTCATCTAAGATCTTAGGAGATGTAGATGCAGGAGGAAAGAAAGACAGTGTTTCTAATTATAGAAAACAAATAATCGCACCCAAAGTATCTGCAGAGAAATATTTAAAGACGCCAACTCTTTCATCTCCTCCAAAATCTTCCTCTGTTAAACCTTTGATCTTGAGGGTAAGAAGCAATAAAAGCTTAAAACTGCTGGCTCCTTTGAAGGACCAGAACAAGATGCGGAGAGATGGGACAAACAAACTGAACCTTGAAATAGTTCCTGAGAAAACTTTACGTACTCCCAAAGTGAAAGCATCACCAAAGTCTTCATCCCATTTACAATCACGTCCGTTGTCTAATGAAGAAGATAAAAAGGAAGTTGTTAAGTCTGCAGACAGTGCATTGGGTAAATACACCTCTAGCAGCAAAAAGTTGTTGCACATAGCAGAAGCAGAAACTATTGGGAAAAATTAGAAAAAGACATTGAGAAAAGGTAAGACAGGTTGTTCTAGTGATAATAATTCTTCGGCAGTGAAACTGAAGTTCAGGAGGGGCAAGATAGTTGATCTCCAGCAAGAAACCAGCAGCCTTAGGAGGATGACATTTAGATGGGGACGACATCTGGGTGAAAGCCAGGACAACAATATAAGAAAGAGAATCTTTAAAAAGAAAGGAGTTGATGGTGACAAAAGTAATACCATCCCTATCTCTAGAAAAATTGTTTTGAGGCATCAGGATGTGCAAGAAAAGAAATATGTGCAGGGTTTGTTGAATAATGTGATTGAAGAGATGGCGAGTAAGCTTGTTGAAACCGGGAAGAGTAAGGTTAAAGTTTTGGTGGGAGCTTTTGAGACTGTGATTTCCCTCCACAAAAAGCCTTCTGCTATCACAGTTTCTTGATTAACTAACAGAATTTGATAACAAATAGGAGCAAATGCAAATATAGTGGTTGATATAGCTTTACTGACCTGGTTTACATATGTTTGTCCTGTTTCTTATTCCGACTCATCTTCTTAACGATTTCTTGATGCTTGCCGGTTCTATTTTCATGATTGAATAAATTCATTTCTTCTGGGTGCATTTACTTTGAATTGGGAGATAAAGTTGCGCAAGACTACAATTTCTTTTTCACTTATGTAGGTTGTGATAGTGACGTTAAATCAGTGGGTGTTTGGATGTAGACATACTAATGTTAGGCTAGTTGCTCAGTGGACATATATTGTTGTTGGACTCATTTATGAGGGATTTGTTCATACTTTCTATTGAATAAGCGCATTGAAGAAGGCACATCATGTGGAAATACCATCCAAAAAAGAGTTTTGGTTGTGGTACTGGTTTGAAATTGTGCTTGTATACTATTTTCTTTAGTTGTTCTGTAAAGGGATCTGTCTCTTGACTGTCAATCATATATAAATATTGTAACCACCTAAACAAGTAACAATATTTATGTGCATCTATTATTCACGTAACTCAAAACAGCTTATAATAAGTCCCTTTGTTGGAATATTGTACGTTTTAGCTTAAAGAAGCCACTGCAGTTTGTTAGACTTAGATACATGTACCTTCATGGCTCCACCTATCAACCATAACATCCAGCTAAAGTTAAGTCACTTCATGTACTTGTGTTAAAAGTTATTTTTTAAATTTCCTTACCCCAATTTGTCATTGAAATCCCACACATTTTATCATGCAGCAAATTTCCGCTCAACTAAATTTGAGACTCTTATCGAAGATGGCTAGAAGTACTAATGAAAACGGTCATAAAAGTTTTAGTTCACATAAACTCAGAAGTAGTGTCATTGGCCATACAAGTATTCGAGGTAAGTTCTCATATCACAATATAATAAAATATCTAGTTGGAAGAAGATGGTTAGAAGTTCTACATTTGAGAGTATGATTTAATCAGAAGAGTGTTAAGGGTTACATTTGTTTAACTTTTAAGGTGGGGACAATAAGTTACGAGATCAAATTACCTTAACTACATTGTACTATGAAAAGTTCATCAAAAAAAGGAGTAGAAACGAAGCCAACAATCAGATCATGCAAAAGTTCATAGAAGCAAGGGTCAAGCAAAGTGCTATACATAAGCTACACGAAATCCTCAACTAATAAACGAAACTTCAACAAATGGAGGCAACATGCAGAAAATTTCACTAACAACATTATAACATCAGCAAACTAATTAAAACACTAAAATCCTACAAATCACAATTGAATTACTTCAGTTAAAAAATCTACTAAGACTGATTTGCTGAGAAGCAAAAGAGCAATTTTCCTTCAGTTGTCAATGCAACAGTGACGCGACTTCAGAATAATCATGGAGAAATTAACATGGCTTCTAATTCTGCTCGAGCGTCTTAGGGGGATGATGACTTCATCTCCTCCACTTGCCTAAATTTTACAAGGAAAATATATAAGTAAGAGAATAGATTTGGCTATTCAAAAAGGATTGTTTATGTTCAAAGAAGATACAATATACCATGTTAAATACACTCACATGCTTGGCAGGAATCCTCACATATGTAGTGAAACTTCCATATGAAGGTGAACCCATTGAGAACTCAGATGCAGCCAAGGATTCTCTCCTTTTACTCTTTCTAGGTTTCTTCTCAATGCTCTGAGCCTCATCATCCTCTGATTTGGGATATTTCTTGCTATGAGATAAACTTATTTGAAAGATTCTCATCTCAGACAGACGTCTCGCTCCTGAGACATCGACCTCTGTTCGCCAATTTTGAGAGGAATGCTTCTCTTTGACAACATGGTGTGTGGCAAATTTCTTACTTGAGACTGCTACTGGATGCAAAGTCTTATCACTTCTACTCTTCATGTAGAGAACTGTACCTGCAGGTAGACTCAGTACAAGTGAGGAAATTCCCAGGATCTGATATGCACTAACATTATCTTCATCATGTCTTATTGGAGACTCCATCATTTCCAAAGGTTGGGCTTCTGCGACAGCAGAAATTTCTTTCACGATGCTTTCAGGATTGTCAATCATCGACTCAAGTGCATTATCAGCAATGAAAGATTGGGATTCATCCAACTCAACCTCAACATTAGAAGTTGTAAGCCCTTTGCCCAAATCCCTTGAACTATTAGATTCATTCCCCTCAGCTGGGATAAAAAAAACTTTTTCAGTCTCCACCAAATCATGTTTTCCTTGTTCTACATCCTTTTCTAAGCTATCAGCCCTATTTACCTCGGCTAATTGAATTGCGGAAGCTTCTTCAATCTCCCATACATCCACTCCTTCAATTTCAAATTCCCCACCATCATCTAAATCAACATCCATTTGAAATTCTTCCTCATCTGGCTCAGTTTTAGATTTTTCATACTCTTCTAACTCAATTGGTTCAAATTTTTTATCCAATTCCTCACTACCAGTACTGCCTTTCAAATATCCGTGATATATATTGCTACTCTATTCTAGAGTAGTCAAGTTCATGAATTTAATCGAGTGCACATCATCTATTTTACCAAGGTGATTAATCAACTTTGAGAAATAAGAAACCGTTTCACCCGAGAATTGCTTAAAGTAACTATTAGCCTTAGGTAAGACTGGAAAAGCCAAGACCGGAATATGTGATGGAATACTAAGATTAGAGAATCTTAAGTCTAAAATAGACCTAGGGGTAGCAAGTATAGGAGAATCAGTTACTGAGAATGACAAGAAAGCAATCATAAGTACCAACATCAGAGATAAAAACCTCAATATTATTGAAGATCTTGATTTTGATTTCATTTTTGCCACAGCTATGTCCTCAACAATTTGCTTAGCAACAGCCATTGCAACTTCCTCTTCTTGATAATTGCTTCTTTTTTTCATTAGATAAAAGTGGAATTTTGAATTAAAGATGAATAGTTTGATTCAATGCAGGCTAAAAAATGGGAAGAAATAAAATGGATAGAATAAGTATTTTTACTTGTGCGTGTAATTAATGGAATTAGGATCTTGAGGCAAAGGTAGATTATGTGAGTCAGCTATCAGACGTTGATAAGGCAAAGTTGGATTATACGAGTCAGCTACTAAATGACGTTTTGTATTCAATTCTATCACGTATGACAATTAAAGATGATGTTAAGACCAGCATGTTGTCTACAAGGTGGATATATCTGGTTGCTTCTATGCTTACATTACAGTTCAGTCTAGACATGTTTGGCGTTAACTAATTAGGTCCTACATGTCAGCTTTACTATCAAAAAAAATCTTGGAAGTAGTAAATCAGTTTTTGCAACTTTATTTGGGTCGTAAAGTAGTTAACTTGAAATGAACACTTTCATTTTTTGAAAGTTTTCTAGTGAATTTGGCCAATTGATGCATTTAGTTTCAAAATTAGGTGTTGAAAGATTACATCTCAACTTTAAATATGGCAAAATTCCTACCTCAAAATACATTAACCTTCACCGCAACACATTTTTTAAATTTTCCCTTGAGCTTCTCTCTCAAGAATCCTCCTTGAAATCCTTGTTTTTGAGTGTTTGCGTTGTACAACCAAATGTCACACTCTGTCTCAACTCCCTCAAGACCCTTTCCTTGATGGGCGTTCTGTTAGAAACGGGACAACTTGAGGGTATTTGTCCTCGTGTTTGAATCTTAATCAGTTAATCATAAAATATTGCAATCTTCCGTATAAGCTATGCATCTCTGGTATAGTAACATCTGTTCTTTTCGCTGATTGTGGAGGATTGGAAGAGATTGATCTTCCGGCTACAAAACTGCATGAGTTTGAGTTTTTTTTTAATAACAGAGTAAGATTTTACTTTTTTTCCATTCCTGTGTTGGAACATGTAAAAATTAGTCTTCGCGGAGATGCTTCAATGCCAGACATATTTGGTGAATTTGCAGCTCAGGTTAAATCTTTAATAGTCACCGCTTGGAATACTCATGTATTTGATGATTTCTTGTCTTGTCAAATTCCTTTGGTATTTGTCTTTTGAACACCCTAATCCTTTGAAGTATTCCTTTTTGCTAGGTAACACACTTCCCGATAGAGATGCAGATATTTAGAAACCCTAGGATGTTAGTCTTGCTATTTGAAAGCACGTACAACTTTGACATAGTCAAAGTTTCTCCTGTCTTAGATGCCATTCCTGTTCTTTAATCTCTGCAAATATTGGTGAGTTATCTATATTTATCTTCTTCTTCTATTTTTTGGATATTATTTGCTTGATCTTAGATATTGATGACTTGAAGATGCACCTTTCAATTTCTTAATTCCAGCTGTCTAATTCAAAAAGCATTATATATACTGATTGCAGCATGCTTAACTAGATAAGTCAATAGTTGTATTCAATTAGCAATATATATGTTAATTTATTCTCGTTGTGATCTCAGCAACACAAGACATATAGGCAAAAGGCAATAGGAAGTCCCATAAGTGTGCAGTACATCCTGTATTTTACTGCTCACCTAATGGATATTCTTCCTAATGTTTACATATGTTCATGGTGCCAGGGTTCTGGAATGATGGCTGAGGATAACTCCAATGAACTAGCAAGTCCAGTAACTAGTGTAAAGAATGACTCTATGGCTGAGGATAACACCGATAAACTAGTAAGTCCAGTGACTAGCGTGAAGAATGACTCTATGGATGAGGATAAAATCGATGAACTAGTGAATCCAGTAACTAGCGTGAAGAATGACTCTGCTGGAACTAAGCCAGATAAAATCAGCAAAATAAAACTGAGATCTATGAGTAATGAAAACAAGGTTCTTCCCTACTATCGCAGCTCCTCCTCTAATTCATCTTACAATGCAGGCAATACAAGAAGGCAATCCACTGGGAAGTTGAATGCTACTGAGAGCGGACAAGATGTTATTCCTCATTATCTAAGAGCTTCCACTGGTTCTTTCCATGACTTCTGTAAATATGGCAGGAAACATTCCTCTGAAGCAAAGCCATGGCATCCTCTATATTAAAAAAAAAGAACAAAGTTCCTGCTGATGAGCAGAGTCCTGCACGGACCTTGGTGGGGGAGGCAAAAAAGGGGACTTTGGTCAAGAAAAAGCTTTCCACTCCTCCATGGCATCCTCTATGAAAAAGAAAGAACAAACTTCCTGTTGATAAGCAGAGTCCTGCACGGACCTTGGTGGGGGAGGCAAAAAAGGGGGACTTTGGTCAAGCAAAAGCTTTCCACTCCTCCTAGGAGTGTGCTGGGAGAGAAAAAGAAGGTGACAGAAGTTGAGCAAAAGCCTTCCACTTCTCCAGGGAGTATGCTGGGAGAGGCGAAGAAGAGGACCGTGGTCATGCAAAAGACTTCCACTACTTCAAGGAGTAACCAGAGTGATGCAAAGAAGGGGATTTTGGTCAAGAAAAAGCTTTTCACTCTTTCTGTGAATATGCTGGAAGAGGGAAAGAAGGTAAATGAGGTCTATCAAAAACCTTCATCACCTCAGAACTATTATGATAAATCTGGAAACAAGGACCAAGGTAGTTGGAAGAGCAAGAATAAAAAGAGTGGTTTGTACGTTCCCCCTGGAAGACGTGACGCCACCACATCTAGTTCTGGAAGTATGGAAGACATGATGGCTAAAATATTGAAAGGAGTGGAAATAGTGAGTGTGCGAGTAACGGAGGTAGTTAATGATGTGTCCTCTATGAAACAAATAGTTGATTCTCATTCCACTTCAATCAAGCAAATAGAGCAGCAATTGAGCCAACTTTCAGCAGCACTCAATCAAAGAAAGGCTGGCACTTTACCTAGCGATACTGTGCAAAACCCAAAGAATGATGGGTCATGCATGGCCATCACTACCCGAAGTGGTAAGGTGCTGGAAACTTCAGCAAAAAGCAATCAAGTGGTTGACGAAGTAGTGGACATTGATGATAAGGCGAAAGGAGAAGATGCCGCTGCAACTAATCCTATCGTCAACAACGTCAACCCCAACAATTTGCAACCTGAAAAAGCTGAAAAACAGAAGCTAGAGGAGAAGAAAGCCGTGGAGAGAACAATTCCATACCCACCACCACCTTTCCCTCAAATATTGAAGAAGGTGGCGGATGACACGAAGTTCAGAAAATTCATGACTATGTTAAAGCAGCTGACCATTAATGTTCCATTGGTGTAGGCACTTGAACAAATGCCTGGGTATGCGAAATTTATGAAGGATCTTTTGACAAAGAAGTGGGCAGCAAGTTATAAGTTGAAAGATGATGTTCATCACTGCAGTGCAATCGCTACCCGATCAATAGTTCAGAAGAAGGCTGACCCCGGCGCTTTCACTATTCCTTGCACCGTTGGATCTTTAAATTTTGCCAAAGCATTATGCGACTTAGGATCCAACATCAATTTGATGCCATTATCTATCTATAAGAAGTTGGGGTTGGGTGATCCTACTCCAACCAACATGAGGCTCGTAATGGCGGATAGGTCGGTAAAACGACCTGTTGGTATTCTATGTGATTTCTTGGTAAAGGTTTCTTCATTTATCTTTCTGGAAGACTTCGTTATTTTGGATTGTGAGGCAGACTCAGAAGTTCCCATATTCTTGGGGCGTCCTTTCCTTGCTACGGGAAGCGTACTTATTGATTTGAGAGCTAATGAGCTTTCGTTCTGAATAAATGATGAAGTAGTTCTCTTTGATGTTTACAAATTAATGAAGCAACCCAAAGATTTGAGTGTATTTTTGGTGGCTGATGTTTTCTTTGATGATGAGAAAGAATCACTTGAAGAAGAGCAAATTATTGATGACCCTTTGGCGGTTGTGCTCATGAATGGAGAGAATGAGGATACTGAAAATTGTGAAGAAGTTATTGGTGCTCTATCAAGATTAGGGACATATCGCTATGCTCCCAAGAAGCTGGACCTTGATATCAAGAATCGACCCACACCACCAGCTAAGCCATCTATTGAAGAGCCACCCACATTAGAATTGAAGGAGCTGCCAAGACATTTAAAGTATGCATTCCTAGGAAGCGGAAACACACTTCCAATCATTGCTGCAGCAGATTTGGGTGAGCAACAAGTTGCAACTCTCATTGCTATTCTACGAAAGTATATTAGAGCCATTAGATGGACCATTGCGGATATTATTGGTATTCCACCTGGGATTTGTACACATAAAATTTAGCTTGAAGAGAATTGCACACCTACCATTAGCATCAAAGACGTCTAAACCCACCTATGCAAGAAGTGGTGAAGAAAGAAATTATCAAGTGGTTAGACGCGGGGGTTGTGTATCCAATCTCTGATAGTACATGGGTAAGCCCGATATAATGTGTTCCCAAGAAAGGAGGCATGACGGTTGTCGCGAATGCGAAGAATGAGCTTATTCCACTCAGACCCGTCACTGGATGGAGAGTATGCATGGACTACCAAAAGTTGAATTCTTGGACACTCAAAGATCACTTTCCAATGCCATTTATGGACCAAATGCTAGATCAATTAGCGGGGAAAGAATGGTTTTGCTTCTCAGACGGTTATTCAGGCTATAATCAGATTTGTATTACACCCGAAGACCAAGAGAAGAAAACGTTTACATGCCCATATGGTACGTTTGCCTTCAAACGTATGCCATTCGGGCTATGTAATGCACCAGCCACCTTTCAACGTTGTATGATGTCAATTTTTTCTGATATGGTTGAAGACACTTTGGAGGTATTTATGGACGATTTTTTAGTTGTTGGTGAGACTTTTGAAGCGTGCTTGGCAAACCTAAGTATGGCATTGCAAAGATGTGTAGAATTCAACCTAGTGCTGAATTGGGAGAAGTGCCACTTCATGGTAAAAGAAGGAATCGTTCTTGGGAACAAAATCTCCGAAAGAGGAATTGAGGTTGATTGAGCGAAAATCAAAGTCATTGAGAAGCTACCACCTCCAATTTCGGTGAAGGGAGTTCGTAGTTTTCTCGGCCATGTAGGTTTCTATCGTCGGTTCATCAAAGACTTCTCCAAAATTGCTAGTCCATTGTGCAAACTCTTGGAGAAAGATGCGAAGTTTGACTTCAATGAAGATTGCTTAAAGGCATTCGAATGCCTCAAAGGAAAACTTATTGAAGCCCCTATCATGGTAGCACCAGATTGGTCTCTCCCGTTCGAAGTCATGTGTGATGCTAGTGGTATAGCCGTTGGAGTTGTGCTTGGTCAGAGAAAGGAGAAATTATTTCATCCTATCTACTAGGCGAGTAAGGTCCTAACTGAAGCCCAAAGGAACTACACTGTGACAGAACAAGTACTCCTAGCGGTTGTGTATGCGTTTGAGAAGTTTCGTGCCTATCTATTGGGTACTAAGGTGATCGTTCATACAGACCATGCAACTCTTAGGTATCTAATGACAAAGAAGGATGCAAAACCAAGATTAATTCAATGGGTATTGCTGCTGCAAGAGTTTGATTTCGAAGTTAAAGATAGAAGAGGTTGTGAGAACCAAGTGGCCGACCATCTATCTAGACTCGAGAATGAGCATGTGGCGTAGCCTGATATCGAGATTGATGATGCATTCCCTGATGAGGAGATCCTAGCGACAATAACAGTAAAGTTACCATGGTATGCCGACTTTGCAAATTTTATGGTGAGTAATGTAATACCTGCCAATTTATCATACCATCAAAAGAGGAAGTTTATGTATGACATACAACACTACTATTGGGATGAGCCATATTTGTTTCGACAATGTGCGGATGGTATTATTCGATGATGTATATCCCATGTAGAGGTGCCTACTATATTGGAAGCATGCCACACTTCCCAAGTTAGAGGACATCAAGCAGGAAATCGGACGGCAAGAAAAGTATTGCAAAGTGGATATTATTGGCCTTCGATATTTAGAGATGCCTATGACTTTGTTAGAATATGCGACCAATGCCAAAGACAAGGTGCTATTTCGAAACACCATGAGATGCCCATGTCGAAAATTCTTGAGGTAGAACTCTTTGATGTGTGGGGCATTGATTTCATGGGTCCATTCGTGAATTCGTTTGGAATGAAGTACATCTTAGTTGCTGTAGATTATGTCTTGAAATGGGTTGAAGCTGTAGCATTGGCCGACAATGAGGGAAAGCGTGTTGTAGCATTTTTGAAGAGGAATATCTTTCCTCGCTTTGGAGTACCACGAACTATCATAAGTGATGGAGGATCTCACTTTTGCAACAAGCTATTCAAATCCGTGTTGGCCAAGTATGGTGTCAAGCAACATAAGGTAGCCACGCCTTATCGCCCACAAACGAGTGGACAAGTAGAGGTTTCCAATCGGGAGATCAAGCAAATCCTTGCGAAGACGGTAAATGCTAATAGGAAGGATTGGTCTCGGAAGCTAGATGATGCACTATGGGCGTATAGGACTGCATTCAAAACACCCATCGGCATGTCCCCTTATCAACTAGTTTATGGGAAGGCTTGTCATTTACCCATTGAGCTCGAACATAAGGCATTGTGGGCGTTGAAGCTATTGAATTTGAATTGGGATGATGCGATGAATCTGAGGTTGGAGCAACTGAATGAATTAGATGAGTTCCGTCTACATGCTTATGAGAGATCGGACCTATACAAGGAGCGGATGAAGAAGTATCATGATCAGCGGATTGTTCGACGAAACTTTTAAAAGGATGATATGGTGCTTCTCTTCAACTCCAGATTGAAGCTGTTCCCAGGTAAGTTAAAGTCTAAGTGGTCTGGTCCATACAAAGTTATCCAAGTCTACTCGTCTGGAGTAGTTGAATTGGAAGACAATAATGGTGTTGTCTTCAAGGTGAATGGTCAACGTGTTAAAACTTATATCGGTCCTCTTGACTCGATCTAGTATATGGCCATCACTTATCTCGATGAAGTCTAAGTACTTGAGGTAACTATGTCATGCCACGACAATAAATAAGGCGCTAGACGGGAGGCAACCCATCGTTTATCGTTTATCATTTTTTATTTTTTTCGTTCTAGTATGTGTTTTGCTTTTGATTAATGAAAATCCAAAAATAAGAGTCGTGCCAAGACCAAAACTAAGGCGCTCGGTGGGAGGAAACCCATCGTACTAATCGTTTTCATTGGTTTTGAGCAAATGTACGTGCAAGAGGTATTCAACAAGGAGATTGGTTTCAAATGACGATTTGGACGTATTGCATGGTAAAGGTGGTAAGTTTGGAATTAAGATGCATAAGGCTATGGATTGAGCATTGCTCATGACAAAATAGGCATCGAGTAAGTCTAGGCCTAGGTAAAACTAGGCCACGAACAAGGCAACGCCTATACTATAGCCTAAGGTCTCGGAATCTAGTGTGCAAAGGCATAGGCGCCGCCCATGCTCAAGTATGCTATAGCATAGGCATCGCCTATGCTAAAGCATTTGGTCTCAGAATCTCATATGCCATGCTAAAGGCGCCGCCTATGGTCACTAAAGGCATTGCACTAGGCGCCGCCTATGCTAGCAAATGCTTTGCATTAGGCGTCGCCTATACCATGCATAGGCAAAGCTAAAGGCGCCGCCTATGGTCACTTTTTGTCTCCAAAACCGATTTTAAATGGGTCAAAACCCGACCCATTCTTTTCCTATATAAAGGGGACTTAGTCTTGAAACATAAACACATTGGAAACTTGACCTAGGCGCCGCACATACTCTCCAAAACATCTCAAAATTTTTCTTTTTGCTCTCCCACTTCACAAGAACATCTCCAAAGGCTTCAATCACGTAAGTACTCTTTTATTCTTCATCTATTTTTCGTAAGTACTACGTTGCTATGTCTATTATGAATTGCTACATCTTGAAGAAATATTGGTGATGTTAATGTGTTTGAATTGTTGATACAAAACCATGTGAGTGAACATATACGTTAGGATGATCTTAAACTGTTTCCGACTTGAATTTGATTTTGATGCATTGTTATACTAATTGCAGAATTGCTATAGTCATGAACATTGCATAACCTTGTCACTTGAATACCAACATGTTAGAAGATCCCGTTCATCGGGATATGACTTATAGTTGCCTACCGACATAGAAGGTTGTGATTATTGATAGAACCTATACCAGGATGTAATCCCTATGTAGTAGTCTTGTTATACCTAACATGAAAGTATTGCTAAGGTTGCAAGAAGTGATACATCTCTGATTTTCTTGTCGGAATATAGCACCTAAAATGCATGTCGATGAAGTCTAAGTAATCGACTACTTTCACTTTACTAATTTGTATCAACAACCTAAGTGTGGGGTGGTACCCCTACTGCTTGTGTATAGATTGTATATATCGAGCTGATGCTAATAGGAACATTGTTTAAATCTCAGGTACAATGGCACCCAAAGCAAGACAAGATAAGGCTACCACTTCCCAAAAGGGCAAGAAAAGAGGTCACAAGGACCAAGGAGAATCATCCTCAATGCAATTACCACACCGCATGTTTGGAATAAAATGGGTTCTTGAGGAGGAATCCAAGAAATGGTATAGGAACAAAAAGGAAGGAAAATACGTTCATGTCGACTTGATCAACAAGGACAGCCTAGCGAAGAAGGAGCCGCGCATGTTGGCGAAAATTATGGCACTAAATCTGGATTTCATCTTCCGCGACATGGGAGAATGCAATCTTGATTTGACACGAGAATTTTATGCCAACTGGTCGCCGAAAATCACAGGCAGCGAAGTCAAGATTCGGGGCCAAGTTCTACAACTCAATGCGGATTTGATCAACTCCTTTCTTGGCTTGCCTTCAGTCGATCCAGCACCATTCAAAGAGCTGTACAGCAGACCTCCTTATAGAGAAATTCGACACACACTTTGTGGAAGTAGATCCATAGCAAGGTGGAGCAGACATAAAGACACCGGATGACACAACACCTTCCCCTATGCTACTTCAAATAAGGAAGAAAGAATATGGTTGCGTATTGTCAACTCTTGCCTTATTCCTGGGACCCAGTACACCAAAATAAAAAGAGATAGAGTGTGTTTGGTCTATGCATTGATGATGAATGTCCCTATCAACATTGGGGAAATCATTCGTTCTATAATGCGGAAGGCCAGAATACACAAGCGGTCCCACTTCACCTTTGGCAACCTGTTGACAGCAATCTTGCGGAAGGAGGACATCAAAGAGAAACCAGCTGATCACAAACTCCCACATAACCTGAAGAAGGTTGACCTCACAAAGTTCAAAGATGCAACCTTACTACTGCGGAGAGACATGCTCGAGATGAGAGTTTCTTCCGTCATCTTTATGGCATGATACGGTTCACCATGATGAGCGGAGGTCGTGTTCCAACTGCTGCAGAGCTCCAACAGCTGGACCATGACTATCCAATGAATATGCATGCGAGGGAGATGTGTGGAGTAGGTACATAATTTGAGGAACCTCTTGATGATGATGTGCCGACCGATGATGATCGACGCATGCCAGACTCCGACGTGGAGGAGAATTCTGATGACAACGACTCCTATGATGATTCCGACGAAGGGGGTATGACCCCCGACATCGAGGAGGAGTCCGATTGACCAGGTTCTTCGTATTTATTTTCCACTGAGGGCAGTGTCCCGTTTAAGTGTGGGGTAGTGGTATTTGCATGCTTTACTTCTTTATCCGCATTTGCATTTATTTATGTTTGTTTGTTTAAATTTTTTTCGTTTTTCATTTTTTTTGTAGTTAAATTTTTTTTTACTTAACTTCACATGAAATTATTCTAATAGGCAGCATGAGATTATAACAAGAGTTTGTGCTAACATCATGACTATTGAGATGTTTAGGCTCTAATTGTGACTCACTATGTGATATTGTGTGGTTCAATTCCTTCATCTGTTGGGGCAAGAGTCTATACTACTCCCAATAAAATCGACCATGTGCCTTGTGTGTGTGAGATAATAGTATATTCTATGCTTGTGGATGATGCTAGAACTTGCCTGGTATGTGTGCAAAGCGAAAATAAAGAATGCAAGTTTAGGAGATGATTTAGGAATTTCTTTGGCAACCTATGATTATTTACCTTCATTTTTACCTACCCATGGACATCATCCTAGTTAAACCCTTTTGAGCCTTTAAAGCCTATTTTCTTTGACAAACCTCATATGAAAAGCCTAATCCATTTTTTTCAAGACCATAATTTGATCCAAATTCCTAAGTGCTGTAAAGTATAAAGTCATGTGACAAAATAAGAGGAAATTGGGTGAGTATGATGCTTTAGAATGTATTGGTGCTTGAATTTGTTATGAAAAAGAAAGTGCTATCATAAGAGGTATATTATGAAAAGAAAAAGGAAAGGAAAGCTGGAAAGTTGCTTAAAATTGAAAAACAAAAGAGGAGAAAAAGGGTGGTAGAATAAAAGAAAGGTTGTTTGAAAGAAAAGTGTTAATGATATAATGTGATGTATTAAAGCGCTTAGGAACATAGTCACTATTTCTGGCCAAAATAGTCCTACCCGTCCCTTAGCCTACATTACAACCATCAAAAGACCTACTTGATCCTAAGCCTAGCATTCTGACATTTAGTGGAGCATTACACTAAGGGCAAGCCTATGGTCATCAGTTGCAGCATATGAATTCTTTGTGAGAGAGAGAGCAAGGATATTTTTATACCCATGTTTGAAAAAGATTCTATACTTGTGAGTGATTATGGGTAATACATTGTGAGACATACATGGTTGATGAGTTTTGGGTAGTTGTGTATGATTATTTGTACCTTAACTTTTGAGTATGAGTTGACCACCATCACGAGTTTATGTTGGAGGTTGAATTGTTTCTACTAATGATTGGAAAACTACTCTTTGTTGGTAATTGTTGTGCTTTTCTTGACGAATATTTTGTAATTGTTGCTGTGAAACGTAAAGTAATATTTAGAGGGACATGATATTTTGTTCGAGGACAAACAAAGCTTTAAGTGTGGGGTGTTGATGATAGGCGAATTTACACGCCTATAGTGCTATATTTTACCCATATTGTAGCCTAGTTTTGAGAACAAATTATATATTTCATGCACTTTTAGTCCTTTTTCCTGTAAGTGAGCTAACGAACATGATTAGCAAAGTTTCAGGTATAAATGATGCAGAATTCAGCATTTTATGGATTACTTGACGCCAAAGAAAGCTTCACAAAAGGAGAAAGGGAAGCTTGGATGCCTAAGGACCAAAAGTGACACATGGAAAATATGTCCCGGGCAAAAACAGCAATTCTGAAGACTTTGGGGACTAGCAGTAACTTAGTAGGATTAGGATAATGATACATTGACCTAGTACAATTGGGTTAAGTATTTCATTAGCTTAGTAGGATTAGGATAATGATACATTAACCTAGTACAATTGGGTTAAGTATTTCATTAGCTTAGTAGGAATAGGATATGGGTATTATAAATACCCTATTTTGCTAGAGATTTTTATACATTCTACTTAACAACAACTCTCATCTTACCTTACAACTCTTTTAATCTTTCCATTAATTCTACTTTTTATTCTTCTTCTATTAATCTATTCTTAATTTCCGCAACAAGAGAAACGTTACTTGCAAGAAATCACGCCTAATGCCTACCACACTTGTGCTACACGAAATTCTTATTGTGGTATAATGACAATGTCAATTGTGATTTCCTTCGCACTCATGGGTAACTAAACTTCTATGTTGGGGTTATGGAAGCCGAATGAGATACTATCTATTACTATGAGTTTGTGAGTTCGTGACATGTATGCTGCTTATATCATTATTCTCTTCGTCTTAACCTAAATTCTTTGTGGTTGCAAACGCAAAAATACGCCAGTATAACATTTAACTTGTTCGAAAGAAAGGTTATCTGTCTGTAAAAGAGATAATGTCAAGGTAGTAGGGTCCCATCCCCTATCAAAAAGTTAGTGTCGTAACTGGATTAACCTCTTAGAGAATTCGTACTGTTAGACACGCTTTAAGCTCGAAAGAGTTAAAGTGAAATGATCCTCGAATAGGTCGAAAGACGCCTGGATTTACCATCGAATACAATTCTCTATAAGCACATGCATGTCGGAATTCAACACACTCATAGCCAATAGAGACATATAACTCAAAAGGTGGACATAACCCCAACTCTTCAATTCTCATTGTTAACAACTTAATAACTATTCTTTCTTTTTACTTTGCTATTTTCAGTTTTTACTTTAATATTTTGGTTACACATTACAAACCCCCCTTTTTATGAGACTTGCACTAAAAGTCTAGTAATCGTTGCTTACTTGTTGACCAAGCTATTCCCTGTGGGATCGATAACCAACCCAGTTGGGTTCTATATTTGCTAGCAACCGCTTTACACTCCTACGAGAGCTGTAGATTGAGCGTTATCAGTTGCACCAGTGAACAGGAATGTCAACAGAGATCGTCAAGCTAGAATGAGACCTGAACGCCGAGCTGTGCAGGCTGCTTTTGATGATGATGATGACGACTTGGATGGGGCTGGTGCCACAGGGGCTATTATTCCTCCGCCCTTGGCACCCGGATCCAAGTTCAATATCACTATCACCATGATCCAATTATTACAACTTGAAGGGTTATTTGGTGGACTTGCAGGCGTCGACCCGAATATGCATCTGATTAATTTTATCTCAACATGCAAATGGTTTGATAATCCAGGGGTTGGACAGAATGCAATTCGGCTGCGCTTATTTCCATTGTATCTATCTGGAGAGGCAACTCTGTGGTTAAATGGGCTAACTCCTGACTCTATTACCAATTGGAGGCAACTGAAAGAAGCTTTCCGAGAAAAGTTCTTTCCGCCATCCAAGAGAGCACAATTAAGAGATGAGATAAGCAATTTCAGACAGCTTCCAACTGAAGCTCTCCATGAGACATGGGAGAGGTTTAAGAAGAAGCTTATGCGGTGCCCAAATCATCAGATGACCAATGTCCACTTGATGGAAATATTATACAGTGCTTTGAACTCGGTGACTAAGCCAGTGGTCGATAATGCTGCTGGTGGGTCATTCATGGACCTCACTTTTATTGAGGCATGTGATAAGCTGGATCGTATGACAAAGCAGAGTAGAGCTTGGCATACCAGGGATTATGAGGTAGCAAGCTCTACTATATCTAGTGGCATGACGGTAGAACAGAGGCGAAGAGAAGAGGAACGTGACCAGGATATGGCTCATATGAAAATGTAGATAGACCTTCTTACCAAGCATTTATTATCAGGGAAGACAGAAAAGTTCAAAGCTGTTGTATCATAGGGAAGAGATGACTCTGATTCTGAGGAGGAAGCAAATTACTTGAATAATCAGGGGGGTTTCCGAGGCAATGCCCAAGGAAACCAAGGTTGGAACTATTATGAAAAATCCAGATACAAGGACCGAGACCAAGGGAGTTGGAAGAATAAGAGTGACAGGAGCGGTTTGTATGTCCCTCCTAGAAATCGTGAAGCTCCCGCATCTAGCTCTGGGAAGATATCCATGGAGAACATGATGGCTAAGCTGTTAAAAGGAGTGGAGCCAACCAACACGGGAGTAGCTGAGGTAAAAAATGATTTGTCCTCAATGAAGCAATTGGTTGACTCGCATTCCACTTCAATAAAACAGATGGAACAAAAAATGAGTCAACTATCGGCGATATTCAAACAATGAAAATTTGGCACTTTACCTAGTGACACTATGCAAAATCCAAGAAAAGATGGATCATGTTTGGCTATTACCACCAGGAGTGGTAAGGTGCTGGAAAATCTATCCAAGGGCAAGTCTGTGGTTGATGATATAGAAGAGATTGTTATTGAATCAGATTATGATGATTCTATAGAAGTTGAAAATCAAAATGAGAACGTTCATGATACTACACCTAGATGTCAGCAGTCTAAAAAGATTGATAATGGGAAGCAAAATAAAAAGGAAGTGGTGGAGAAAACTCTTCCAAATCCACCACCACCTTTTCCTCAGAGACTGAAGAAGAAGGCTGATGACACCAGGTTCAGTAAATTCATGACCATGTTGAAGCAGCTGACTATTAATGTGCCTTTGGTGGAGGCATTGGAGCAGATGCCAGGGTACGCCAAATTCATGAAGGACCTTTTGACAAAGAAAAGGGTAGTGAGTTATGAACTGGCAGATAATTTTCATCATTACAGTGCAATTGCCACGAGGTCTCTAGTATAAAGAAAGGTAGATCCGGATGCTTTCACTATTCCTTGCACGGTTGGATCTTTAAACTTTGCTAAGGCTTTATGTGATTTAGGGGCTAGTATTAATTTGATGCCACTAGACATCTATAGACAGTTGGGGTTGTGATAACGCTCAATCTACAGCTCTCGTGGGAGTGTAAAGCGGTCGTTAGCAAATATAGAACCCAACCTGGGTTGGGTGTCGATCCCACAGGGAATAGCTTGGCCAACAAGTAAGTAAAATTACTAGACTTTTGGTGCAAGTCTCGTAAAAAGGGGGGAATTGTAATATGTAACCAAAGTAATGAAATAAAAGCTGAAAATAGCCAAGTAAAAAGAGAGTATTTCGTAAGTTGTGAAACAATGAGAATTGAAGCGTTGGGGTTATGTCCACCTTCTGAGGTATACGTCTCTATCAGCTATGAGTGTGTAGAGTCTTGACATGCAATTGCTTATAGAGAATTATAGTCGATGGTAAATCCAAGCGTCTCGCGACCTAAACAAGGACTATTTCACTTTAACTCTCGCGAGCTTAAAGCGTGTCTAACGGTACGAATTCTCCAAGAGGTTAGTCCAGTTACAGCACTAGCTTTTTAATAGGAAAGGGTGTCCTACTACCTTGACATTATCTCTTTTCCAGACAAATAACCTTTCCCGCGAACAAGTTATATGTTAGACTGGCGTATTCTTGCGTTTGCAACCGCAAAGAATGTGGGTTAAGATGAAGAGAACAATGATATAAGCAATATGCGTGTCTTGAACTCACAAACTCACAGCAATAGATAGTAACTGATTCGGCTTCCATAACCCCAACTAAGAGGTTTAGTTACCCATGAATGCGGAGGATATCACGATTTGCATGGTTGATGGCGTGAGAAGTAGGTGATAGGCGTGTGGTTTTGGTGATTCCCTAGCAAGTAATGATTCTCTTGTTGTGGAATTTAAGAATAGAAGAGTAGATTAGAAGTGTTTGTGGTGGAAGATGAGAGGGATGGAAGAAAATTAATTGTTGAATTAAGTGAAGAATGAATAAAAATCTCTAACATGATAGGGTATTTATAATACTCCTATCCTACTCCTACTAAGCTAATGAAATAAATAGCCAAATCCTACTATACTAATGAAATCCTTGACCCAAATGTACTAGGGTAAGGTTACAATATCATAATCCAAATAGAATAATGAAATACATAACCTAATTGTATTAGGTTAATGTATCTTTGTAAAAATCCAGCTTTGTGTCTGTAAGTCCCCAAAGTCTTCAGAAATACTGTTTTAGCCCGGGACAGATTTTCCATGCAGCAGATTTGGTCCTTAGGCGTCCAGCTCCCTTTTACTTCGTTTGTGAGCTTTCTTTTGCGTCAAGTAAGCCATAAAATGTTGTATTTTGCATCATTTATACCTGAAACTTTCCTAATCATGTTTGTTAGCTCATTAACAGGAAAAAGGACTAAAAGTGCATGAAATATATAATTTGTTCTCAAAACTCGGCTAAAATATGGGCAAAATATATTGATATAGGCGTGTAAATTCGCCTATCATCAACACCCCACACTTAGAGCTTTGTTCGTCCTCGAACAACATATCATGTCCTTCTACGCATCGACTTAAGGTTCTTACAACAACAACACAAAACATTTATCAAAATAAGCACAACAATTATCAACAAAGAGTAGCTTTCCGATTATAAGTAGAAACAATTTAACCTCAAGTGTAGACTCGTGATGGTGATCAACTCGCATGCAAACGTTAAAGTGCATAGAATCATACACAACTATCCAAAACTCATCAACCATGTGTGTCTCACCATATATTACCCATAATCACTCACAAGTATAGCATATTTTTCAAACATGGGTATCAAAGTGTCCTTGCTCTCGCTCTCACAAAAAATTCATATGTAGCAACTAATGACCATAGGCTTGCCTTTAATGTAGTACTCTACTAAATGTCGGAATGTTAAGATTAGGATCAAGTAGGTCTTTTGATGGTTGTAATGTAGGCTAAGGGAAGGGTAGGACTATTTTGGCCAAGAATAGTGACTAGGTTCCTAAGCGCTTTAATACACCACATTGTATCAATGACACTTTTTTCTTTCAACCTTTCTTCACTCTTTTATTCTACCACCCTTGTTCCCCTATTTTGTTTTTCAATTTTAATCACAACTCACTTTTCAGTTTTCTTTTCCTTTTTCTTTTCACAACATACCTCTTATGATAGCACTTTCTTTTTCATAGCACATTCAAGCTCCATTACAATTTATAGCATCATACTCACCCAATTTCCTCTTATGTTGTCACGTGACTTTTTCACTTTAAAGCACTTAGGAATTTGGATCAAATTACGGTCTTGAAAAAAATGGATTAGGCTTACATACAAGGTTGTCAAAGAAATAGGCTAAAGGCTCAAAAGGGTTTAACTAGGATGATGTCCATGGGTAGGTAAAACTGAAGGTAAACATGTATAGGTTGCCAAAGAAATGCCTAAATCATATCCTAAACTTACACTCCTTATTTTCGCTTTGCATACATACCAGGCAAGTTCTAGCATCAGCCACAAACATAGAATATACTATTATCTCACACACACAAGGCACATGGTCGACTTGATTGGAAGTAATATAGACTCTCGACCAAACAAGTGAAGGAATTTAATCACATAATATCACATAATGAGTCACAACTAGAGCCTAAACGTCTCCATAGTCACAATTGTAGCACATACTCTTGTTATAATCTCATGCGAAGCTGGAAAAATTTGACTCCTAAAAAAACTAAAAAAACGTCAAACGAAAAAAACAGCAAAAACAAAAAAACAAAAAAAACGGACTCAAAAAAGAATAAACAAACAAACATAAACAAACAAAGGTGTATAGCATGCGATTCTGCCACCCCACACTTAGACGGGACACTGCCCTCAGTGGAAAATAAATTCGAAGAACCTGGTTAGTCGGATCCTTCATCAATGTCGGGGGTCATACCCCCTTCATCAGAATCATCATAAGAGTTGTCGTCAGAGTTCTCCTCATCATCAAAATCAGGCAAGCGTCGATCATCATCAGTCGGCACATCATCGTCTAGAGGTTCCTCAAAATATACGCCCACTCCACACATCTCCCGGGCATGCATGTTCATTGGGTAGTCGTGGTCCAGCTGTTGGAGCTCTTCAGCAGTTGGAATATGTCCACCACTCATCATTGTAAATCGTGTCATGCCATAGAGATGACGGAAGAAACTCTCATCACGAGCATGTCTCTCCGCCGTAGTAAGGTTAACTCCATGAGTTGTTTCAGCATCTTTGACCTTGGTGAGGTCAACCTTCTTTGGGTTGTGTGGGAGTTTGTGGTCAGCTGGTTCCTCTTCGACATCCTCCTTCCGCAACATTGCTGTCAACAAATTGCCGAATGTGAAATGGGACCTTTTGTGGAGTCTGTCCTTCCTCATGGTAGATCGAATGATTGCCCCAAAGTTGATAGGGACATTTGTCATCAAAGCATAGACCAAACACACTCTATCTCTCGATATCTTGGTGTATTGAGTTCCAGGAATAAGGCATGAGTTGACAATGCGCATCCAGATTCTTGCTTCCCTATTTAGTGGAGCATAGGGGAAGGTATTGTGATGGCCTGTTTCCTTATGTCTGCCCCATCTTGCCATCGATCTGCTTCCACAAAGCGTGTGTCGTATTGGTCTGTAAGGAGGCCTGCTGTACAGCTCTTTGAATGGTGCAGTGTCGACCGAAGGTAAGCCAAGAAAAGAGTTGATCCAATCCGCGGTGAGCTGTAACACTTGGCCCCGAATTTTGACTTCGTTGCCTGTTGTGTTCGGCGACCATTTGGCATAAAACTCTCTTGTTAAGTCAAGATTGCACTCTCCCATGTCGTGGAAGATGAAATCCAGCTTCAAAGCCATTATTTTTGCCAACATTCGCGGCTCCTTCTTTGCTAAGGTCTCCTTGTTGATCAAGTCGACGTGCACATATTTTCTTTCTTTGTTGCTGCTGTACCATGCTTTGGCTTCTTCCTCAAGAACCCATTTTATTCCAAACATTCTGCGTGGTAGGTGTGCTGAGGATGATTCTCCTTGGTCTTTTCGACTTCGCTTCTTGCCCTTTTGGGACGTGGTAACCTTCTCCTTGCCTTGCCTCGCTTTAGGTGCCATTGTACCTGAGACTAGAAATAATGTTAGTTGCAGCACAATCTCACTTGATACAATCTATATGCAAGCACTAGGGGTACCACCCCACATTTAGTTTTGTTGCATAAATCAGCGAGGTGAACATAGTCGATTTACTCAGATTTCGTCGACATACATTTTAGGATGGTGTTCCGACAAGAAAATCAGCATTGCATCACTTATTTGCAGTCATTGGTCTACTTTCATGGTAGATATAGAAACACTACGACATAGGGGTTATCACATAGAATCGTTATTCTTACAACAAGCACAACCTCCTAAGTCGATAGGCACTATGACCTTATCCCGATGGCCGGGATAGACTATCATGTAAGCATCCAAACAACAATCTTAAGCAATATTCATAGCTATATATATTCAGCAAATATCATAACAATGCTTTTGAAACAAAATTCAAGTCGGAAACAAGTCAAGAATTCCCTACGTATAGATTCACTCACATGATTTTGCAACGATAATCCAAACACATGAACATCACCTATCAATCTCACATGATTTAGCAATTTATAATAAGCATAGCAACATAGTACTTACGATAATTAGATGAAGAATAAGAGAGTACTTACATGCTTGAAGCTTGTGGAGAAGTTGTTGTGAATTGGAAGAGCAAAAGAAGAAAATTTTGAGAAGATTTGGAGGGTTATGCGGCGCCTTTAGGGTTGTTTCTAATGTGGTTGTGTTATAGAACTAAGTCCCCTTTATATAGGAAGAGTATGGGTCGGGTTATGACCCATTTACAATCGGATTTGGGGACAAGAACACCACATAGGCGGCGCATATCACTCGGCATATCAATGACATATGCGGCGCATTGTCTATGGCATAATGGGACATATGCGCCGCATAGTCTATGGGATTTGTAGACATATGCGCCGCATAGTCTATGGCACATGAGATACTGAGACCAAATGCCATAGCATAGGCGGCGCATAGTCAAAAGCATACCTAGGTATAGGCGGCGCATAGTGTATAGCACACTAGATTCCGAGTACTTAGGCTATAGAATAGGTTGTGCATCGTTTGTGGCCTATTTTTACCAAGGCCTAGCCTTCCTCGAAGCCTATTTTGACGTGAGAAAGGCTCAATTCATCGCCTTATTCATCACCATGCCTAACTTACCGACTTTACCACACAATGCGTCCAAATTGTTGATGGAGATCAATCTCCTCATCGCATACTTCTTGCACCTATATTTGCTCAAAATGAAAACGATTAGTACGATGGGTTGCCTCCCATCTAGCGCCTTATTTATTGTCGTGGCTCAACGTAGTAATATCGAGTACTTAGACTTCGTCGAGATAAGTGATGGCCTTGTCATTCATCGAGTCAAGAGGACCGATATATGGCTTAACACGTTGGCCATTCACTTTGAAGACAACACCGTCATTGTCTTCCAATTCGACTACTCCAGACGAGTAGACTTGGATGACTTTAAATGGACCAGACCACTTTGATTTTAACTTACCTGGGAAGAGCTTGAGTCTGGAGTTAAAGAGTAGTACCATGTCACCTTTTTGGAAGTTTCGTCGAACAATCCGCTGATCATGATACCTCTTCATCCGCTCCTTGTATAAATTTGATCTTTCATATGCATGGAGACGAAATTCATCTAGTTCGTTCAGCTGCTCCAACCTCAGGTTCTTCACATTATCCCAATTCAGATTCAAGTGCTTCAATGCCCACAATGCCTTGTATTCAAGCTCGATGGGTAGATGACAAGCCTTCCCATAAACTAGCTGATAAGGTGACATGCCAATGGGTGTCTTGAATGCAGTCCTATACGCCCATAGTGCATCATCTAGCTTTCGAGACCAGTCCTTCCTATTCGCATTAACCGTCTTGGCAAGGATTTGCTTGATCTCGCGGTTGGAAACCTCAACTTGTCCACTGGTTTGGGGATGATAAGGCGTAGCTACCTTGTGTTGCTTGACTCCATACTTGGCCAATACAGATTTGAATAGCTTGTTGCAAAAGTGAGATCCTCCATCACTTATGATAGTACGAGGTACTCCAAAGCGAGAGAAGATATTCTTCTTTAAAAATGCTACAACACGCTTTCCTTCGTTGTCGGCCAATGCTACAGCTTCAACCCATTTTGACACATAATCCACAGCAACCAAGATGTACTTCATTCCAAATGAATTCACGAATGGTCCCATGAAATCAATACCCCACACATCAAAGAGTTCTACCTCCAGAATTTTGGACATGGGCATTTCATGGTGTTTTGAAATAGCACCTTGACGTTGGCATTGGTCACACCTTCTCACATAGTCGTGTGCATCTCTGAATATTGTAGGCCAATAATAACCACTTTGCAAGACTTTCCTTGACGTTCGATTCCCTGCATGATGTCCTCCAACTTGCGAAGTGTGGCATGCTTCCAATATAGTAGTCACTTCTTCATGGGATATACATCGTCGAATGATACCATCCGCGCATCTTCGAAACAAATATGGCTCATCCCAATAGTAATGCTGAACATCATGAATAAACTTCCTCCTTTGGTGGTAAGATAAATTGGAAGGTAACACTTTACTTACCACGAAATTTGCAAAGTCGGCATACCATGGTAATTTCTCCATTGTTGTCGCTAGTATCTCCTCGTCAGGGAATGCATCATCAATCTGATTTTCTGGTTGCGCCACATATTCATTCTCAAGTCTAGATAGGTGATCAGCCACTTGGTTCTCGCAACCTCTTCTATCTTTGACTTCGAAATCAAACTCTTGCAGCAGCAATACCCATTGAATCAGCGTTGGTTTTGCATCCTTCTTCGTCATTAGATACCTAAGAGCTGCATGGTCTGTATGAACGATCACCTTAGTACCCAATAGATAGGCACGAAACTTCTCAAACGCATACACAACCGCTAGGAGCTCTTGTTCGGTAACGGTGTAGTTCCTTTGGACTTTATTTAGGACCTTACTTGCATAATAGATAGGATGAAACAATTTCTCCTTTCTCTGTCCAAGAACAGCACCAAGGGCTACACCACTAGCATCACACATGACTTCGAACGGGAGCATCCAATCTGGTGCTACCATGATAGGGGCTTCAATGAGTTTTCCTTTAAGGCATTCGAACGCCTTTAAGCAAACTTCATGATAGTCAAACTTCGCATCTTTCTCCAGTAGTTTGCACAATGGACTAGAAATTTTGGAGAAGTCTTTGATGAATCTACGATAAAATCCAGCATGGCCAAGAAAACTACGAACTCCCTTCACCGAAATTGGAGGTGGTAGCTTCTCGATTACCTCTATTTTTGCGTGATCAACCTCTATTCCTCTTTTGGAGATCTTGTGCCCAAGAACGATTCCTTATTTTACCATGAAGTGGCACTTCTCCCAATTCAGCACAAGGTTGAACTCTACACATCTTTGTAATGCCATGCTCAAGTTCGCCAAACATGCTTCAAAGGACTCACCAACAACTAAAAAGTCGTCCATAAATACCTCCAAAGTGTCTTCTACCATATCAGAGAAAATAGACATCATACAACGTTGAAAGGTGGCTGGTGCGTTACATAACCCGAATGGCATGCGTTTGAAGGCAAACGTACCATATGGGCATGTTAACGTTGTCTTCTCTTGCTCTTCGGGAGCAATACAAATCTGATTATAACCTGAATAACCATCCAAGAAGCAAAACCATCCTTTCCCCGCTAATCGATCTAGCATTTGGTCCATAAATGGCATGGGGAAGTGATCCTTGAGTGTCCAAGAATTCAGCTTGTGGTAGTCCATGCATACTCTCCATCAGTAACGGGCCTGAGTGGAATAAGTTCATTCTTTGCATTCGCGACCACCGTCATGCCTCCTTTCTTGGGAACACATTGTACTGGTCTTACCCATGTACTATCAGAAATAGGATACACGACTCCTGCGTCTAACCACTTGATAATCTCCTTCTTCACCACTTCTTGCATAGGTGGGTTTAGACGTCTTTGCTGTTCAATGGTGGGTGTGCACTTTTCTTGAAGCTGAATTTTATGAGTGCAAATCCCAGGTGGGATACCAATAATGTCCGCAATGGTCCATCCAATAGCTCTAATATACTTGCGTAGGATCGCAATAAGAGCTGCAACTTGTTGCTCACCCAAATCGGCTGCCACTATGACTGGAAGAGTATTTCCGCTTCCTAGGAATGCGTACTTCAAATGGCTTGGCAGCTCCTTCAATTCTAACGTGGGTGGCTCTTCAATAGATGGCTTAGCTGGTGGTGTGGGTCGATTCTTGAGATCAAGATCCAATTTCTTGGGAGTATAACGATATGTTCCTAATCCCGATAGAGCACAAATAGCTTCTTCAGAAATTTCAGCATCCTCATCCTCTCCTTTCATGAGCGAAACCTCCAAAGGATCATCAAGAATTTGTTCTTCTTCAAGTTGTTCTTCCTCGTCATCAACGACAACATCAGCCACAAAAAATAAACTCAGATCTTTGGGTTGCTTCATTGATTTGCAAACATCAAAGCGAACCACTTCGTCATTTATTCGGAATGAAAGCTCATTAGCTCTCAAATCTATGAGCACACTTCCCTTAGCAAGGAAAGGGCGTCCCAAGATTATGGGAACCTCTGAATCTGCTTCACAATCCAAGATGACAAAGTCTGCTGGAAATATGAATGAAGATACCTTCACCAAGACATCGCATAGAATACCAACCGGTCGTTTTACCGACCTATCCGCCATCACAAGCCTCATATTAGTTGGTGTAGGATCTCCTAACCCCAACTTCTTGCAGATCGATCATCAAGTTGATGCTGGCTCCTAAGTCACACAATGCTTTATCAAAGTCCAAAGATCCGACGGTGCAGGGAATCGTGAAAGCTCCGGGGTCGGCCTTCTTTTGAACTATCGATCGGGTAGCAATTGCACTACAATGATGCACATCATCCTTCAGCTCATAACTTGCTTCCCTCTTTTTAGTCAAAAGATCTTTCATAAACTTTGCATACCCAGGCATTTGTTCAAGTGCCTCCACTAATGGAACATTGATGGTCAGCTGCTTCAACATAGTCATGAATTTGCTGAACTTAGTGTCATCGGCCACCTTCTTCAATCTTTGTGGAAAAGGTGGTGGTGGGTATGGAAGTGTTCTCTCCATGGCTTTCTTCTCCTCTTGCTTCTGTTTATTATTTTTTTTAGGCTGCACGCCACTAGGTAAAACATTCTTGACGTTTAAAGTAGTTGTTGCGGCTTCTTCTCTTGTAACGTCACTAGGTGTGGCATCAATGTCTGCTGCTACGTCAACCACTTGCTTGCCTTTTGCTGAAGTTTCCAGCACCTTACCACTTCTGGTAGTGATGGCCATGCACGACCCATCATTCCTTGGGTTTTGCACAGTATCGCTCGGTAAGGTGCCAGCCTTTCTTTGATTGAATGCTGCTGAAAGTTGGCTCAATTGCTGCTCTATTTGCTTGATAGAAGTGGAATGAGAATCAACTAGTTGCTTCATGGAGGACAAATCATCAATCACCTCCTTAACTCCCGCGCTCGTTGCTTCCACTCCTTTCAATAACTTAGCCATCATGTCTTCTATAGAATTAGATGTGGTGGTATCACGTTTACCCGGGGGAACGTACAAACCACTCTTTTCATTATTTTTCTTCCAACTACCTTGGTCTTTGCTTCCAGATTTATCATAATAGTTTCGACCTTGGTTTCCTTGGGCACTCCCACGGAAACCCCCCTGATTGTTCAAGTAGTTGGCCTCCTCTTCAGAATCAGATTCGTCTCTTCCTTTTAGCTCTACAGCTTTCACTTTTTCGGTCTTCCCTGATAATAAGTGCTTTGTCAGAAGATCCAATTGTGTTTTCATGTGCGCCATGTCTTGCTCACGTTCTTCTTCTCTTCTTCTTTGGTCTGCAGACATGCCAATAGATAAAGTGGGGCTTGCTACCTCAGAATCCCTAGTATGCCAAGCTCTACTTTGCTTTGTCATGCGATCTAGCATATTGCTTGCTTGACCAAAGGTGAGGTCCATTAAAGAACCCCCAGCTGCGTTGTCCACCACTGGTTTAGTTATTGAATTCAAGGCTCTATACAAGATCTCCATGAGGTGAACATTAGTCATGTGATGGTTTGGGCATCTCGCTAGCTTTGTCTTAAACCTCTCCCATGTTTCATGAAGAGCTTCAGAGGGAAGCTGACGAAAGTTGCTGATTTCATCTCTCAATTGTGCTCTTTTGGATGGCGGAAAGAATCTTTCTAGGAAAGCGTCTCTCAATTGCCTCCAATTTGTAATTGAATCAGGAGTCAGCCCATTCAACCATAGTGTTGCCTCCCCAGACAGAGACAATGGAAATAGACGTAATCGAATAGCATTCTGACAAACACCAGGATTGTCAAAAGACTTGCATGTAGAAATAAAGTTGATGAGATGCATATTCGGATCATCGCCTGCTAGTCCACCAAATAACCCCTTGAGTTGCAATAACTGAATCATGGTGCTAGTGATGTTGAATTTGGATCCGGGCGCTAATGGTGGTGGAATTATAGCTCCAGTGGCTCCAGTTGCAATAACCTATACCGAGCTTGTCGACCTCTTCGATGGGCAGGTGTTATAATTTCAGCATCACGCCTAGGGTTTAGTAACTCGTCATCACCTAAATCTTCATCGTCAGGATTTGTTGCTAGCCCAGGATTATCAATGTTTTGTTGTTGGACTTGAGCAGCGGCAAGAGGAGCTAATCTTACTTGCTCGTGTTGAGCAGCCATCCTGTCGATTTCAGCTTGTGCTTCCATTCTTCTAATTCGTTGTGGTTCAGGATTGATTGGTAATAACGATTGACCAGAACTTCTAGTATGGGGCATGCACTAAAGTAAAAACCTGCAAGAAACATAAACAAAAACTAAATGTAAAAGTACGAGAATCTTTGACCAAAGGGTCTAGTAATTATCACAAACTTGATTGACACTCGTATTCCCCGGCAACGGCGCCAATTTTTGATAACGCTCAATCTACAGCTCTCGTGGGAGTGTAAAGCGGTCGTTAGCAAATATAGAACCCAACCTGGGTTGGGTGTCGATCCCACAGGGAATAGCTTGGCCAACAAGTAAGTAAAATTACTAGACTTTTGGTGCAAGTCTCGTAAAAAGGGGGGAATTGTAATATGTAACCAAAGTAATGAAATAAAAGCTGAAAATAGCCAAGTAAAAAGAGAGTATTTCGTAAGTTGTGAAACAATGAGAATTGAAGCGTTGGAGTTATGTCCACCTTCTGAGGTATACGTCTCTATCGGCTATGAGTGTGTAGAGTCTTGACATGCAATTGCTTATAGAGAATTGTAGTCGATGGTAAATCCAAGCGTCTCGCGACCTAAACAAGGACTATTTCACTTTAACTCTCGCGAGCTTAAAGCGTGTCTAACGGTACGAATTCTCCAAGAGGTTAGTCCAGTTACGGCACTAGCTTTTTAATAGGAAAGGGTGTCCTACTACCTTGACATTATCTCTTTTCCAGACAAATAACCTTTCTCGCGAACAAGTTATATGTTAGACTGGCGTATTCTTGCGTTTACAACCGCAAAGAATGTGGGTTAAGATGAAGAGAACAATGATATAAGCAATATGCGTGTCTTGAACTCACAAACTCACAGCAATAGATAGTAACTCATTCGGCTTCCATAACCCCAACTAAGAGGTTTAGTTACCCATGAATGCGGAGGATATCACGATTTGCATGGTTGATGGCGTGAGAAGTAGGTGATAGGCGTGTGGTTTTGGTGATTCCCTAGCAAGTAACGATTCTCTTGTTGTGGAATTTAAGAATAGAAGAGTAGATTAGAAGTGTTTGTGGTGGAAGATGAGAGGGATGGAAGAAAATTAATTGTTGAATTAAGTGAAGAATGAATAAAAATCTCTAACATGATAGGGTATTTATAATACTCCTATCATACTCCTACTAATCTAATGAAATAAATAGCCAAATCCTACTATACTAATGAAATCCTTGACCCAAATGTACTAGGGTAAGGTTACAATATCATAATCCAAATAGAATAATGAAATACATAACCTAATTGTATTAGGTTAATGTATCTTTGTAAAAATCCAGCTTTGTGTCTGTAAGTCCCCAAAGTCTTCAGAAATACTATTTTAGCCCGGGACAGATTTTCCATGCAGCAGATTTGGTCCTTAGGCGTCCAGCTCCCTTCTACTTCGTTTGTGAGCTTTCTTTTGCGTCAAGTAAGCCATAAAATGCTGTATTTTGCATCATTTATACCTGAAACTTTCCTAATCATGTTTGTTAGCTCATTAACAGGAAAAAGGACTAAAAGTGCATGAAATATATAATTTGTTCTCAAAAATTGGCTAAAATATGGGCAAAATATATTGATATAGGCGTGTAAATTCGTCTATCATCAGGTTGGCTGATCCTACACCAACCAACATGCGGCTTGTAATGGCAGATAGGTCGGTAAAACGACCTGTTGGTATCTTTCATGATGTATTAGTGAAGGTTTGTACCTTTATTTTTCCTGCAGACTTTGTTATTTTGGATTGCGAGGTGGACTTTCAGGTGCCCATAATCTTGGGTCGACCTTTCCTCGCAATAGGAAGTGTGCTTATTGATTTATGAGAAAATGATCTTTTATTTCAGATGAATGACGAAGTGGTACGTTTTGATATAAGAAAATCAATGAAGAAGCCCAAAGATATGAATGTGTTTTCTATAACTGATGTTTATTATGAGGATGAGAAGGAATTATCGTTAGAGAAGCAGCTTACTGTCGAGCCATTGGCTACTGTTCTTTTGAACTTTGAGCGTGAGGATTTTGAAGAGTACAAAGAAATTATCTGTGTTTTGACAGGAATGGGGTCGTATTCATATGCCCACAAGAAACTGGACCTCGACCTTAAGAATCGACCTTCACCACCGGCGAAGCCACCAGATATCTTGATGAAGTCTGAGTAATCGAGATAACTATGTCATGCCGCGACAATAAATCAAGTGCTACATGGGAGGCAACCCATCATTTTACTAGGATTTTGTTTTTTGTAAATAAAAATTCAAAAAAAAGAGTCGAGCCACGACCAAAACTAAGGCGCTTGGTGGGAGGCAACCCATCCTTTTAATCATTTTCGTTGTTTTTGAATTAAGTATAGGTGCATGGAGTACAAAGGAGGAGATTAGACCCAAATTTTGATTTGAAAGTGAGCCATGCCAATGGTGGTAAGTCTAGGAATGATGGAGCAAAGGCTATAGGCTAGGCGTTGCCTATACCAACGTAGGCAATAGGCTAGGCGCCGCCTATGCTAACATAGGCAATGGGCAAAGTGCCACCTATGCCATTGCCTATGCTCACTGTATGGGCAAGGTGCCACCTATGCCAATGAAGGCAATGGGCAAGGCGCCGCCTACGCTAACATAGGAAATGGGAAAGACGCTCTCTATGCCATTGTCTATGCTCATTGCCTCACATAGGCAATGGGCAAGGCGCCGCCTATGCCAATGTTGGCAATTCTATAGGCGCCGCCTATGCTAACATAGGCAATGCTAAAGGCGCCGCCTACTTATGCATAGGCAATGCTATAGGCACCGCCTACTTATGCTTTTTGCCTACTAACCCAGTTGTAGATAGATCAAACTGACCCATGGCTTATCCTATAAATATACCCTCTATCTTTGAACACCACTCAATTGTTTGTTGAACCTAGGCGCCGCCCAAGCTCCCTTATCCTCTCCAAGTTTTCCTCTTTTCTCATCTAATCTTGCAAGCTCATCTTCCCGATCCATTACCAAGTAAGTTGTTCTTTCATATTCAGTAAGTGTTGCAGTGCTACGCTTATAATGGTTAAGTCGAATTTGTAGTATTGATTGGTGATAAGAGTGTGGTTAGTTTGTTATGATTTTTTTTTTGAAGAATACATCTAATTGAGTGAAAGGATTCTTGTGGGTATTCTTGACTTTACTCCAACGTGTATTGATTGGTATTCACTGTCATAAATTTTTATGGAGTTGAAATTTTGAAGTTAATGCATAATCTTGAGAGCTGTAATCTTGAATGTTTGACTCGTTCATTGATGTATTGATCATGATTGACCACTAGCCTAAGATAGTGTGATTGTTTCTATGCGATTACATGAGAAAATTTCTATGTGGTAGTCTTGTTCAAAGATTGCATTAATCCAATGAAACAAAGTTGGAAAGGATAGTCAAGATTACATGACCATTGTGTGCCGCTTCTCTATATCAAACTGAGAAATTGTTATGTAAAGGGAAGGGTTGAAAGTGTGACTGCGCTAATAATGTTGTTGGAACATACCACATAAATATATGTCGATGAAGTCTGAGTAATCAACATCACTCACTTAATTTGTTTGTGCAAACAAATTAAGTGTGGGGTGGTGCCATCACAATTTCTTTGTCGATTATAGTGAATCTTCCAAGATAAAATTAGCATGACTCTATCGTGATCTCAGGAGGACGACAGGGACAAGATAAAGTGTCATTCTCACAAAAAGGTCAGAAAAGGTCAAGAAAAGACCAGGCTGAGTCCTCCTCTCTTCAAGTTCCTCGACACACTTTTGGGATCAATTGGGTTCTGGAGGAGGAAGGGAAGGAATGGTATAAGAACAATAAAGTGAAGAAATATGTTCATGTGGATTTGATGCAGAAGGAAAGTTTAGCAAAGAGAGACCCACGTATTTTGGCTAAAATCATGGCACTGAATCTTGACTTCATCTTTCGAGATATGGGGGAATGCAATCTTGATCTGACTCGAGAGTTTTATGCCAACTAGTCCCCAAGGACTACCGAAAGTGAAGTAAAGATTCGGGGCCAAATCTTGCAATTGAACGCTGATTTCTTCAACTCTTTTCTGTGTACTCCAAGTGTGGATCAATCACCACTCAAGGAGCTTTATCACAGACCTCCCTACAGGGCCATCAGACATACATTGTGAGGATCAAGGTCCATGACCCGGTGGACTCGTCACAAGGATAATGGTCATCATAATACTTACCCGTATACTTCCTTGAACAGAGAAGCTCGCATATGGTTAAGGATAGTCAACTCCTGCTTGATTCCTGGGACACAATACACTAAGATCATGCGTGATCGAGTTTGCTTAGTGTATGCTCTAATGACGAATGTTCCCATCAACATTGGTGCGGTTACACGATCGTTAATGTGTAAAGCAAGGCTACACAGAAGGTCTCATTTCAGTTTTGGCAATTTGTTCACTGCAATCTTAAGGAACGAGCACATTGAGGAGGAGCCAGCAGACCATAAGCTGCCACACAACCCGAAGAAGGTAGATCTCATGAAAATCAAAGAGCCAGAAATTGGTCAAGGCATAAACCTTACCACTGCTGAGAGACATGCTCGAGATGAAAGTTTTTTCCGCCATCAGTATGGCATGACTAGGCTTACCATGATGAGTGGGAGTCGTGTGCCGACTGATGCAGAGCTGCGGCAGTTGGACTACGACTACCCGCTTAATGAGCATGCTCGGGCCATGTGTGGAGTGGGGGTAAATTTTGAGGAACCTTTAGATGATGATGTGCCGACTGACGATGATCACCAACTGCCAGACTCAGATATGGAGGACAACTCTGATGATTACGACTCTGATGATGATTCTGACGCAGGGGGTATGACCCCGGATATAGAGGAGGAGCCTGACTAATCAGGTTTTGCTTATTTATTTACACTAAGGGCAGTGTGTTCCATCTAAGTGTGGGGTGCGGGTATATGTCTGCTATATTGTGTACTGCTTGCCTACATTTATTCTTAGTTGTTTGATTTAGTCATAGTTAGTTACTTATAATGAGTAATACTGAGCCAGATTCTGCATGAAATTGTTCTAATAGACGACATGGCATTATAATAAGAGTTTGTGCTGAATCATTACTATTGAAACATTTAGGCTCTAAGTTGTGACTCACTGCGTGATAATTATTTGTGGTTTAATTCATTCATCTGTTGGGTTAGGAATCTGTAATGCTCCCAATTAAGTTGACCATGTGCCTTGTGTGTGTGAGGTTATTGTATATTTTTTGTTGTGACTGATTCTAGAACTTGCCTGGTGTGTGTGTGAAGCGAAATAAAGATTGTGAGTTTAGGAGATGATTTAGGCATTTCTTTGGCAACCCTGATTTTGTTTATCTTCTTTTTACCTAGCTTTGTACATTGTCCTAGTGAACACCCTTTGAGCCTTTAGCTATTTTCTTTGGCAGCCTCATATGTAGCCTAATCCATTTTTTTATGACCATAATTTTGATCCAAAAGCTCCTAAGTGCTTTAAATTGTAGAATCAAGTTGAGTAGAGAGTGTGGCCAAATAAGAGAAAAGTGGTGAAAGATATGGGTGTATTAAAAAGTGGTTATCATAGGGATGCTTATAAAAAAAAAGAGTTGTGTTTATGATTGAATAACAAAATGGGTGAAAAGGGGTTGGTAGATGAAAGAAAGGTAGAGTGGTTGTTAAAAGATAGTGTAAATGGCATAATGTAGTGTATTAAAGAGCTTAGGGAGCGTAGTCACCATTTCTGGCCAAAATAATCCTACCTATCCCTTAGCCTACATTACAACCCGTAAAGACCTATTTGATCCTAAACTTATCATTCTGATATTAGTGGAGCATTACGCTAAGGGAAAGCATATGGTCATCAGCTGTAATCTAAGAATTCTTTGTGAGAGTGAGAGCAAGCAAAGTCTTATACCCATGTTTCGAAAAATACAAAACTATGAGTGATTATGGGTAACATTTTGTGTGAGCACACATGGTTGATGATTGTTGGGTAGTCTTATCTGATTCTGTGGCTTAACTTGTGTATACGAATTAACCGTCCTAATGAGTCTATGTTGGAGGGTGAGTCGTTTCTAGTAATGATCAAGAAATCTACTCTTTGTTAATAATTGCAGTGTATGTCTTGTAGACAATTTTGTGTTGCTCTTGTAAATTTTAGTTAGGTATTCGCATGGATGCAATATTTTATTCGAGGACAAACAAAGCTTTAAGTGTGGGGTGGTGATGTTGGGCGTATTTGCACGTCCAAGAACCAAAACCTACCCATGTTTTAGCTAAGTTTTGAGGATAAAATACATAATTCCTGCACTTTTAGTTTATTTTCAACTAAGTGAGCTGACCTATGTGATTAGCATACTTTTCAGGGTACCAATGAGGAAGATTTCAGCACTTTGGGGACTTGTGGACAGCAAAGGAAAACTTCACATAAGAGGGAAGGCAGCTTTTGGCTGAATGTGATGCATGGGAACTTTTTCCTGGGCAAACTCAGTATTTTTAAATACTTAAGGATGCAGTAGCAACTTATTAGACAAGGATGTTATTAAAAACCTTATTGCAGAATTTTCAGCATTATCATTCATTATTCATTATTCAGATTCTGTAATATTTTTGAAAACACGGAGAAAGCAACGTAGCTTGAACAACGGAGAGAGAGAAACACGTTTTCTCTCTTATTGTCGTTAGAAATCTTCATCACCAAGATCGTTCGTTGTTTTGGTATGATGAATATCTTTATGTTGATTTCCGTTTTATTCATGAGTAGCTAAGCTTATTCGTTAGGGTTATGGAAACCTTGTAATATACTCTCTATTGCTATGAGTTTGTGAATTCATGATGTGTCATGCCACTTATATCATTACTCTCTTTATTATGATTGAATTCTCATGGTTGAAAACATAGGGAATGCGCCATTATAGCATTAACTTGTTTGATAGAAAAGTTACATGTTTGGAAAAGAGAGTGTGATAAGAAAATAGGGTTTCCAACCTCTATTTACACGTTAATGACCTAGCAGGATTAACGTCTTGGAGAATTCATACCATTTGTTGTACACTTTAGGTTCGAGAGAGCTAAGGTGAATAAATCCTTGATGGTTGAAAAATACTTGGATTTAAAATTAGAATACGACTCTCTATAAGTGCATGCATGTATAAACTCCGCATTACTCATAGTTAATAGAGAAGTAGAAACTACAAGGTGGACATAACCCTAACTTGTCATTCTTTGTGATTAAACATTATTACATATATCATCTCATTCGTTACGTTAATAATATTACTGTGCACTTGAACCAAAACCCCCCTTACCTTGGAACCTTCGATCAACAGTCTAATAATAATCACAATACTTAGTGACCAGAGTATTCCCTGTGGGATTCGACACCCAACCCAATTGGGTTCTATATTTGACAGCGACCGCTTACACTTTCTAACGAGAGTTGTAATTTGGGTGTATCATGACGCGACTTCAGAATCTTCATAGAGAAATTAACATGGCTTCTAATTCTGCTCAAGCGTCTTGTGGGGATGATGACTTCTTCTCCTCCACTTTCCTAAATTTCACAAGGAAAATATATAAGTAAGAGAATAGATTTGGCTATTCAAAAAGGATGTGGTTCAAACTTTTTATCCAATTCCTCACTACCAGTAGTATGTTTCAAATATCCGTGATATATATTGCTACTCTCTTCTAGATCAGTCAAGTTCATGAATTTAATTGGATGCACATCATCTATTCTACCAAGGTCATTAATCAACTTTGAGAAATAAGAAACTGGTTCACCCAAGAATTGCTTAAAGTAACTATTAGCCTTAGGTAAGACTGGAAAAGCCAAGACCGGAATATGTGATGGAATACTGACATTAGAGAATCTTAAGTCTATAATAGACCCAGGGGTAGCAAGTATAGGAGAATCAGTTACTGAGAATGATAAGAAAGCAATCATAAGTACAAACATCAGAGATAAAAACCTCAATATTGTTGAAGATCTTGATTTTGATTTCATTTTTGCCATAGATATGTCCTCAACAATTTGCTTAGCAACAACCATTGCAGCTTCCTCTTCTTGATAATTGCTTTTTTTTCGTTAGATAAAAGTGGAATTTTGAATTAAAGATGAATAGTGTTAAAATAGGAAGAAATAGAATGGACAGAATAAGTTATATAAGGGGTATTACCAAAAAAAAGTTATATATGGGGTAAAAAATATTTACTCAATCATAGCAATTACTAATATATGTAATTGCAATTAATTAGATATCTAAAGTAAATGATACTTCCTTTTGCTCAGTGCATTTTTATTTTTCAGATGTAGTAGCAATAGGTATTCTTTTTTGTTTGTCTAATTTAAAAATCAAGAGATAATTTATCAATAATTTTTAATTTGAGTTTGTTATATTAACTGTAGTTATTTTTCAAAGTATAAATGCTATTATATTCAAGCAATAATATAATAAAATGGTCATTTTATTTCTTGTTGAATTAAGTCAATACTAGATAAATAAAATAGATCGAGGAAATAAGTAACATGTATGGCAGGTTGGTACAAAAATATCACTACACTATCATATTCATACCATCATGTACTTACTATGTGAACTTTTATCTATTAGACTATTACAAACAACTTATTTAATAAGGTCACAACATCAAGAATTTGAAATTAGAATAGTTAAAGCTCAAACGTTCCTTTACATCAAGTTCGATGATTTCGCTCTTCTTGTTTTGGAATGTTCATCAAAATTCAAGTTCATTTATTTCATTTTCTTGATTAAGAAATCTCGAAAGTAAATGCTGTGAGGTTCGAAATTTAGTGAATAGTAAGGGAACGTCTTTATCTTTTCTCACTTAAATATTTTTTTTGCACATGCTACTGCTTCATATTCTGCCAGGTGGTTACATATTAAACATTGCGCTCTTATCACTAGATCAAAATAATATGACATTCAAGATTGTAAATCTTATTTACTAAGAATGATCTATTACATTTATAAGCGGGACTGACCCTTCTTAACATTCACAATCTAATAATAATAATTATGGATATTGTCGATAAATATTCTACCACTAAAAAGTAGGCCCAAGCCAAATAATGATAGGACTTCTGTCAACATCAAGTAGTAATATATTTGCCTTCTCATCAAATCTAGTTTTTCTTCCTTTATGTATAATCTTGTTTTTCATGATTTCATGTTCTAATTTAATTCAATTATTCTTTGTTAGATGTCTCTTTTTTTCATATTTTATTCTATGGACTTGTGCATAAAAATTAAGCTTTTGTGTCTCTTTTATAAACTAAAAAATCTCGAAAGTAAATTTCACGAGGCTCGAAACTTGGTGGATAATAAGCAACAAACGTCTCTATCGTTTCTCACATAAATACACAATTTTTTATATGGTACCATTGAATATTGCACTCTCATCAATCATCACTAAATAAAGGGAAAAGACATCATTTCTACCCCATACTATAAAAGAAAAGTCTAGGCCACACATAAATTATATAAGTGACCTATTACGCACCTTAACTATATAAAAGTGATATTATTACCTCCCTGCGACCCCCATTCTAAGGCACGGGTGTTACACTTATTTTAAGCGCGTCCAACTATTAAATAACAAAAGTAAACGGCTAAAAACATTAAGGAAAAAGGCATCGTTTCCACCCCAAACTATAGTCGAAAAGTCGAATCCTCACCTAAACTATATAAGTGACCTATTACACATCTTAACTATAAGAAATGATACTTTTTACTGACAAGGCAGCGACATGGCAGCGCGTGTAAAACACTACACCACATGCAAGTGGTGGTAGCCTGACAGGGTTAAATAGTTTCACTTTTTTATAGTTTAGGTGTGTAATAGGTTACTAGTATAGTTTAGGTGTGCCTTCGACTTTTAGGATATAGTTTGGGGTGAAAACAATGTATTTTCTATCATGTGACTATGATTGTAAATCATATTTAAGAAAAATAATCTATTACATTTTTTAAGGGATATTTTTTGCCCTTCTTGAAATTCAAGATCTAACAATAATAACTATGAATTCCGTCACTAAAACGTAAGCCTGTATGTACTTTTTTACTAATAGACGTAGTTTTCAAAAAAAGAAAAATGAGTTAACATCTAGAGTTATCTAAAAATCTTTTACCAATTATTCTAAAACTTTAAAAATTTAAAACCCTTTTCTACTTCTAATATACTTCTATTGTATTGGTACTTTTAACACTATCAAATTCTTTTAGAAAATAATGTCTTAATTCTGTTCACTATTTTTCTTTTAAAAATAGAAAAACCTTTTCTACTTCTAAAATAGTTCATTGTAGTGACACTTCTAACATATTTTCAAATATATATATATATATATATATATATATATATATATATATATATAAGGGAGACATTGTAGGCTGCTGATGTGGCATGCCTCAATGAAAAAGTATTTATTGAAAAAGCAATTCAAACCTCTTCAACAAGCCGACGACGTCGCTATGCACTGGCACAATTGATTCTACTAAGACTAAACTGGGTAGAAGAGATCACCGAGAAAGAATTTGCTACTAGTTTGCAGCAACACAGCGCAGCATCCTTCCTTGTAGCTCCGTCCTCATCTTCTAAATACACAACAACAGACTCCCTTGCAAACACAAGAAGATCGTGGCCCTGTAACCACAAATCCAGTATCAAACTAAACTATCAAGAAGGGAAATAAAGTGCACAGAAATATAGATGAAAAACCTTGAAATTAAAACGAGCAAGGTTTCTCAAAGCAAGTTGAACTAGCACAGAACCACTCAGTTCTGGTACTTGGGGGTTAACCGTTGTAATATGCCCTCGACTCACAGAAGCTGATTGTCTTGGCATTGAATGATGAGATCTTGAAAGGATTGCTGAGCTACATTTAAGAAGCCGATTCTGGATGGTCGGCAACAAAGGTGGAATGCTGAGACATAGAAAATACATATGTTACCCTTGAGCAAAACCACACTAAACAACTAATTCATGAAAGTTCTACGCAAACTCAGAGAGAACCTTTCAGTTATTTGCTCCAATGCTTCCACCAGAGTCAGGGAAAGCCCAGAAGAAAACATAGAATCCAAGAGACCACGAACATGAGACTCCATGGTTGGTCCCATTGCTTTAGAAATATTTCCAACACATGCTAGCGCCTCAAGTGAGGGCTTGCCTCTACGGGGAGCAATCTGAGAGAAACATATTTCACCTGTCACGATTATTGCTCGTGCATTTACATGTTATACAAAGAACCTACAATCCAAAGGTGGAATGCTGTGACACAGAAAATAGATATGTTACCCTTGAGCAACACCACACAAAAGAACCCGTTCATGACATTTCTGCTCAAACTCAAAGAGAACCTTTCAGTTATTTATATTTTCTTTTTACATTAGGAACAGAAAATATAACTTTCCAATTAAAAGACCGAAAATAGTACAGTTAGACAAGTACATCTATAATGACATATATAGCATACCGCATCACGCAAGTGAGAGGTTCTTATCAGCAAATAGTTAGTGAGTTCACCATCTAGAGCAGCAGCTATCTCCCTAAGAGCGATGAACCCACTGGCACGTTCTGCAAGTATTTTAAGGACATAAAGTATATGATTAATGCATATCTGTAGAAGTAAAATCAACAAACTTGAGTTCACAGTAGTCAACATTGAAGATGCAAATCTCATTCATACAGATTCTACAGTTAGTAAAAGCAGATTAAATCATTAAAATGAAATCAAATATCACAAACCGTTAAATAATTAGTCACAAATTGATCATGCAGGAAATGGGCAATTCGAGGAAGTAGAGAAGTTATGCTGAGGCGAACTAGGCGATATCGGTGCTCCAGATATCTTAGAACAATTTTAGCAACTTACCTGTATCTTGACATCGTGAACTCTCCTGTGTTCCTGCAAATTTTGATGATAAATTTGCTCTTATCAATTATTTATCATATCACAAGCAGATAGATAATCCTGGGTCCAATTCCCATAGCATATGACTTGAGGATATTACATTATTCTTTGTGAAGGAGACACAAACCAAAAGTATATAAATCCATGAAATTAAAGTAGTCATGGAACCATACTAGCATAACTGCATACATGGCAATACAGAAAAGAAAAAATTACCCTCAAATAGCTTGAAGAGGTACCTTGACCACCACCCTCTTCATGCAGCCATCCATCACCTAAGAATCTACCTTTCACCCCCACTAGCAGCTCATAAGAAGACAAACCACACCATCACAAACCAACAACTATCCTAGAAACCTTATCAACATAGAAAGTTTTCCCTCTTTTTTCCAAAAAATATTTTCAAAACATTGTTTGGTTATACATTGGAATGATTTTTTGGTTAGGTTTTGAAGATGAGTTTTTCAAGTTTGAAATCAGTAATTTTTTTCCACTTATAGAGCTTCAACTTCTTGCAAGTAAAATCTGCAACAAGTTTCAAGACGATATCTTATAAAACCTAACCACATAATCCAAGATTAACAAAGCATCCTGTCAATATATACACCATCAACTAACGAAAACTAATACGAGAGATGTCATTTACAAATGACTGAAGATGGGTAACCCCCCACCCCCACCCCACCCTTATCCCACATACACAGAGAGATCATAATCAATCTATAGATCACAAATGAATTATAGATTCAATTGCTAATAAGAATAAGTAGGTAATAGATGCCTTTTGCCCCTTCATTATAATTACTTTATCTAAGAAACAATTAGGTAGCAGAAATTTGCACCCAAAACATGTAAATTCCTCAGACTTGAGGTAGACCGGCTCTTAAGTATAACCAGAGATTTAAGTCTCCAGTTTCTCAAACATTCAGCAGATCACAGCAATTTAACAAAGCACAAGAAAATCAGAAATATTTTCCTATAATGAAATAAATAATAGGATGCAATTTGATAGCAAACCTTAGCAGCTCCCCGACTGCGAGAAGGGATCCATGTATACTGTGAACAGGCGCATTTCTCCCCAATCCATCTTGGGTAGCCTCAAACATTCGATAATACCTGTCGGAACCACCAATTTAAGAGTAGATGCCTTGGATCAATAAATTTACCAATGAAACAATCTTTTAGTATTTCTGAAAAATAATAAGGGGGAAGAGAAAAATAGACATACCACCGAACACTCTACCTTGTCTCACTCTTTTCAATAACACAAAGGCATGCACGTAATGCCTCAATAGCTTTTTCTCAAACAACCAAATTTGGATCCCTCAGAGCAACCCAAATAGCATCCACAAACTCCGACACGTGGACATTGAAGATGGTTGAAGCATTTTCTGCCATTTCCTAAAATTTAAAGATAGGAGATTGAAACAGGGACATCATCAGCAAGTACTTAGCTCGTATCTGGAATTCAATATGCTATGTGGTGGATTTATTTAAAATATTATAAGAATGACAACCACATTTCTATAGTATGAACTATTTCACTCTTTATTCGGTGATAACAGGAAAAAAAACACTAGTTAACCTTTAGGATACAATTATAATAAATAGCTAATATTTGTATTCAGTTTTGGGAACACTTTTTTTCTTTTATCACTTAGAAGCCATGCGAGATGAAAGTCTCATGCACGGTTTTGAAAGATAGGGAAAAGTGAGGAATCCTCTTTAGGTACCTTCTATAACAATGGCAAAACGGAGGGTGGAAAAGTTGGAGAAAGGAAAAGGGAGATTTGGTAGAATGGCGGTGAGAATTGTAGAATTTTCAAGGGTAGAGAGACAGTAACCAAAAAAAGAGACTTCAATTCAAAGTTTCCCCATCATGTAAAGATGAAATAAACAAAACCCAGCTTCAAAATTTTTTCTTATAGAACAAATCATGAAGTAATATGCTAATTGTACCTTTAATATTAAGACTGCAGCAAAGCGACGATACTCAATTCTTTCATCACGAAGCCATTCTAGTGCAACTTTAACCTGAAAATACAAAAGAGTTGAGATCCTGATGTCAGACAATCAAGTATCTGAACCATCAAAATGCTACACACCTGACGTTCCACTTCATCTGCAATCATTGCGCCACCAGATATATCTAGGTGACCAAGAACTTTACTAGCAAGGACTAAGATTTCAGGATCACGCTTTGTTTCAAAGGCAGCGCTCATGTAATTGGAGAATTTTGCCACTTTTGATGCATTTTTGCTGATGGTGACATCTATTAGCTCATCAATAGCCCTCAATGCTCCCAGATTTTCAGAAACATATTACTATCAAGAAATGTAGTAATGAGTTCATATAGATGATCCATGAAACGAGAAAAAGCTTCTCCACTAAGATCACGAGCTTCTTCCTCTACAAGCCGCCTCAAGGTCAATGCAGCCTCATCCTACCATAGAGAATAAATAAGAATTGGCTTAGTTCAAAAGCAATTCAAGTTTTTGAAAGATAATTTTAGAAGACGGAACTAGAAAGGATGGAAAGAGGCATAGATTGAGAGCATGCAAACTCAAACAGCAAAAACAGCAAGACTGAGCAAAACAGAATATTAAATGATTAAGATAGAAACTCGCATCAGTATCAATATCAAGCATCCAGTGCAAAAGACTGCTCTACTAACCTTTGGTAGAAAAAAGAAACCGGGAAAGTGAATGAAAACAATAAAAACAAAACTTGGTATTCATATTATTTTTCAAACCAAAAAGTTCACTAAGATGGTTGATATAAATTTAAAATCAGGACCTATCTATCTCTCTTGATTCATGGAGAAGGAAAATAAATAAGTATAATTAGCAAGAGGCATATAGGAGAAGATTTGAATACAAAACAGAAAACAGTTACTTCTATGTAGTGCCATGATTTCAAACTGGATTAGCTAAGAAACTCCGTGTAATCCCACAAGCTGGTCTTTCGTCTTCCACACAAATCAAAAAATAAATAAATGTGCCCAAAAATAAACTGTAGCATTCTGCTTTCTTTCTATTTTCAATCTTTTACATATACAAGGTTTCAAATAACAGCATCCAACACTTCTTGAGAAACTGAGGACGGAAAAATCAAGAAAAGAGCTCAAGACATACTGTCAGCTAAAATCTTCCTTAATTTTTCATCAATTCCTAAGAAAATCAAAATGAAGCACTAAATTTCTGATTCTACTCCCTCATCAATTCAACACCAAGATATCCAGAACGATGACTAAAGAAGAATAAAGAGCTCACATCAAGATTTCTTGAACTGTTCTAACTCCATTACTGTACAAAATTCAGCAAATGACTCCAAAAAAAAAACTTGAAAGAAGAAACGAAAAAAAATCAAAAAAATTAAGGACGGAAAATCAAGAAAAGAACTCAAGATGTACCCTAAGCTAAAATCTTGTCAGCCTTATGTCCTATAAATGTCTGGTTCCACTACCTCACCAATTCACCAACTCAACAAATCAAAATCTCCTGAACTGTTCTAACTCCACTACTGATCTTAAAAAATTCAACAAAAAATCAAGAACCTTAGAATCTTCTTTGATTTTCATCAATTCCTAAGAAAATCAAAATCAATCACTAAATTTCTATTTCCACTTACTCAAAAATTCAAAAAATGTAACAACACCCAAAAAAACAGAACACAAAGAGTAGATAACAATACAGAGGTCACATTAAGATTCCCTAAGCTACTCGAACTCCAGATCTTTAAAATCCAACAAACAACTCCCAAAATATAAAAGTTGAAAGAAACGGAAGAACCTTAGGATTGCTTCTGGTACATAGGTCAGCAAGAACTTTATTAAGAGCATCAATATTTCTGGCACCGGTTGTTGCAACTGGATAACGGATTGCCTGAGAGCTGCTACCCATGCTGCTTCTTCACACTCCTATCTACACAAAAACTTAACACAATGGATAGAACGTTGTTATTGTAATGATGATTGTAATTTTTGTATTTTTTAACATGAGGCTCCATGGTTGGTCCCTACAGTATCAAATCCTAGGAATTTCCTCACTTGTACTGAGTCTGCTTGCTGGTACAGTTCTCTACGTGAAGAGAAGAAGTGATAAGACTTTGCATCCAGTAGCAGTATCAAGTAAGAAATTTGCCACACACCATGTTGTCAAAGAGAAACATTCCTCTTAAATTGGCCAACAGAGGTCGATGTCGCAGGAGCGAGTCGTCCATCTGAGATGAGCATCTTTCAAATAAGTTCATCTCATAGCAAGAAATATCCCAAATTAGAGGATGATGAGGCTGAGAGCATTGAGAAGAAACCTAGAAAGAGTAACAGGAGAGAATCCTTGGCTGCATTTGAGTTCTCAATGGGTTCACGTTCATATGGAAGTTTCACTACATATAAGAGGATTCCTGCCAAGCATGTGAATGTATTTAACTTGGTATATTGTATCTTCTTTGAACATAAACAATCCTTTTTGAATAGACAAATATATTCTCTTACTTATATATTTTCCTTGTGAAATTTAGGCAAGTGGAGGAGAAGAAGTCACACCTTTCACTACTTAGTTGGTGTAGGTACCGATCAAGATGTTTAATCCGACTAATAATTTGGTCTGCTATAAGAGGATCATTTATTTTTTTTCTGGCAAGGGAGATTATATAAGCATTTCACTTTTCAGAATTGGACATCATGATTTGTTAATAATATGACTTATAAAGATTTGACAACTCAATTAGTTATATGTTTATTCCAAAAGAAATGTATCAAACAGGGAGATGTAGATATCTAATGTGGAGAATTTTTGGTCCACCTTATTTTTTGTTCGTGGAAATATAATGGAATAATTAGGTTTCAAAAACCTCTTGTTATATGTCTTTATTGGTTTGAAGATGCACCTTTCAATTTCTTAACTCCAGCTGTCTAATTCAAAAAGCATTATAGATACTGATTGCAGCATGCTTAACTAGATAAGTCAATAGTTGTATTCAATTAGCAATATATATGTTAATTTATTCTCGTTGTGATCTCAGCAACACAAGACATATAGGCAAAAGGCAAGAGGAAGTCCCATAAGTATGCAGTACATCCTGTATTTTACTGCTCACCTAATGGATATTCTTCCTAATGTTTACATATGTTCATAGTGCCAGGGTTCTGGAATGATGGCCGAGGATAACTCCGATGAACTAGTAAGTCCAGTGACTAGCGTGAAGAATGACTCTATGGATGAGGATAACACCGATGAACTAGTAAGTCCAGTGACTAGCGTGAAGAATGACTCTATGGCTGAGGTTAACATCGATGAACTAGTGAGTCCAGTAACTAGCGTGAAGAATGACTCTGCTGGAAGTAATCCAGATAAAGTCAGCACAATAAAACCAAGATCTATGAGTATTGGAAACAAGGTTCTTCCCTAGTATCGCAGCTCCTCCTCTACTTCATCTTAGAATGCAGGCAATACAAAAAGGCAATCCATTAGAAAGTTGAATGCTCCTGATAGGGGACAAGATATTATTCCTCATTATCTGAGAGCTTCCACTGGTTCTTGCCATGACTTCTGTAAATATGGCAGGAAACATTCCTCTGAAGCAAAGCCATGGCATCCTCTATCAAAAAGAAAGAACAAACTTCCTGCTAATGAGCAGAGTCCTACACGGACCTTGGTGAGAGAGGCAAAAAAGAGGACTTTGGTCCAAAAAAAGCTTTCCACTCCTCCTGGGAGTGTGCTGGGAGATAAAAAGAAGGTGATATGAGTTGAGCAAAAGCCTTCCACTTCTCCAGGGAGTATACTGGGAGAGGCGAAGAAGAGGACCGTGGTCATGCAAAAGACTTCCACTACTTTAGGGAGTAACTAGAGTGATGCAAATAAGGGGATTTTGGTCAAGCAAAAGCTTTCCACTCCTGCTGTGAATATGCTGGAAGAGGGAAAAAAGGTAAATGAGGTTTATCAAAAGCCTTCAGCACCTCAGGAGAGTGTACTCAAAGATGAAAAGGAGGTAACTATGGTTGAGAAAAACATTTTTCTCCTCCACGTTGCATAGAGGGAGGGCTAGATGAGGTGACTATGGTTGAGAAAAAGCTTTCTACTCCCCTAAGAAGTATACTGGTAGAGGGAAAGAAAGAGGCCATGGTCAATCAAAGGCTATCTGCTCCTCCAGGGAGAATTCTAGGATAGGGAAAGAAGTTGAATGTGGTCGATCGAAGGCCTTCTCCCAAGGTTCACTCTCTTGAACCCTCTGAAATAAAAAAGAAAAAGATATTACTGCCACCAAAGAGTGTTCACTCTCTGAAATTGGATTCCTCAAGTGACAAGATGCCAGAGACTAAAAAGAAAATGAAATCTTCATCTAAGATCTTAGGAGGTGTAGATGCAGGAGGCAAGAAAGAAAGTGTTGGTAATTATAGAAAAGAAATAATTGGGCCTAAAGTATCTACAGAAATATCTTTGAAAACTGTTGTCTCCTCTGAAGGACCAAAATAAGATGTGGGGAGATGGGACAAACAAACTGAACCCTGAAATGGTTCCTGAGAAAACTTTATGTACTCCCAAAGTGAAAGCATCACCAAAGTCTTCATCCCATTTACAATCACGTCTGTTGTCTAATGAAGAAGATAAAAAGGAAGTTGTTAAGCCTGCAGAGAGTGCATTAGGTAAATACACCTCTAGCGGCAAAAAGTTGTTGCACATAGCAGAAGGAGAAACTGTTCGGAAAAAACAGAAAAAGACATTGAGAAAAGGTAAGACAGGTGTTTCTAATGATAATAATTCTTCGACAGTGAAACTGAAGTTCAGGAGGGGCAAGATAGTTGATCTCTAGCAAGAAACCAGCAGCCCTAGGAGGCTGACATTTAGATGGGGACAACATGTGGGTGAAAGCCAGGACAACAATACAAGAAAGAGAATCTTTAAAAAGAAAGGAGTTGATGGTGACAAAAGTAATACCATCCCTATCTATGGAAAAATTATTTTGAGGCATCAGGATATGCAAGAAAAGAAAGATGTGCAGGGTTTATTGAATAATGTGATTGAAGAGACGACGAGTAAGCTTGTTAAAACCGGAAAGAGCAAGGTTAAAGCTTTGGTGGGAGCTTTTGAGACAGTGATTTCCCTCCACAATAAACCTTCTGCTGTCATAGTTTCTTGATTAACTAACAGAATTTTATAACAAATAGGAGCAATTGCAAATATAGTGGTTGATATAGCTTTTCTGACCTAGTTTACATATGTTTGTCCTATTTCTCATTCCGACTCATCTTCTTAACGATTTCTTGCTGCTTGTCGGTTCTGTTCTCATGATTGAATAAATTCAATTTCTTCTGGGTGCATTTACTTTGAATTGGGAGATAAAGTTGCGCAAGACTACAATTTTTTTTTCACTTATAGAGGTTGTGATAGTGACATTAAATCGGTGGGTGTTTGGATGTAGACATTCTAATGTTAGGATGGTTGATCAGTGGACATATATTGTTGTTAGATTCATTTACGAGGGATTTGTTCATACTTTCACTTGAATAAGCGCATTGAAGAAGGCACATCATGTGGAAATACCATCCAAAAAAAGAGTTTTGGCTATGGTACTGGTTTGACATTGTGCTTGTATACTATTTTCTTTAATTTTTTTGTAAAGGGATCTGTCTCTTGATTGTAAAATTTAATGCTTTTTTCTCTGTCATACAATACAATAAGATATAAGTAACAATCAAATGTAAATATTGTAACCACCTAAACAAGTAACAATATTTATGTGCATCTTTTATTCACGTAACTCAAAACAGCTTATAATAAGTCCCTTTGTTGGAATATTGTACGTTTTAGCTTAAAGAAGCCACTGCAGTTTGTTAGACTTAGATACATGTACCTTCATGGCTCCACCTATCAACCATAACATCCAGATAAAGTTGAGTCACTCCATGTACTTGTGTTAAAAGTTATTTTTTGAGTCTCCTTACTCCAATTTGACATTGAAAGCTCACACATTTTATCATGCACCAAAGTTCCGCTCAACTAAATCTGAGACTCTTATCGAAGATGGCTAGAAGTACTAATAAAAATGGTCATAAAATTTTTAGTTCACATAAACTCAAAACTTGTGTCATTGGCCATACAAGTATTCGAGGTAAGTTCTCATATCACAATATAATAAAATATCTAGTTGGAAGAAGATGGTTAGAATTTCTACATTCGAGAGTATGATTTAATCAAAAGTGTTAAGGGTTACATTTGTTTAACTTTTAAGGTGGGGGGACAAATAACTTACGAGATCAAATTTCCTTAACTACATTGTACTATGAAAAGTTCATCAAAAAATGGAGTATAAACGAAGCCAACAATCAGATCATGTAAAAGTTCATAGAAGCAAGGGTCAAGCAAAGTGCTATACACAAGCCACACGAAATCCTCAACTAATAAACGAAACTTCAACAAACGGAGGCAGCATGCAAAAAGTTTCACTAACAACATTATAACGTCAGCAACAACAACAACAACAACAAACCCAGTGTATTCCCACCTGGTGGGGTCTGGGGGGGTAAGATGTACGCAGTCCATACCTCTACCTCTAAAGAAGTAGAAAGGCTGTTTCCGATAGACCCCCGGCTCAAGGCACCAGATACCACACAAATATCATGTAAAACACATAACATAAATATGGCAGCCATAACAAGAATACATAACATAAATACACAAATACCATGTAAAACACATAACAAGAATACATAACATAAATACGGCAGCCATAAGTAAACTAATTAAAACATTAAAATCCTACAAATCACACTTGAATCACTTCAGTTAAAATTCTACTAAGACTGATTTGTTGAGAAGCAAAAGAGTAATTTTCCTTCAGTTGTCAATACAACAGTGACTCAACTTCAGAATCTTCATGGAGAAATTGACATGGCTTCTAATTCTGCTCGAGCATCTTACGAGGATGATGACTTCTTCTCCTCCACTTGACTAAATTTCACAAGGAAAATATATAAGTAAGGGAATTGATACAAGTGAAATGACCGCCTTAGCTTTCAATGATGTTATTCAAAGTCACAACATGAAGAATCAAGCTTTGGTCCCATGGAAGGCATAGGATCATACTTGTAGGGGATATTTTAAGCATGCCATCTAACAAACCGGTGTGTGGAAGATTGCTTGGATCCTTGAAGACTAGAGGACTCACAGGTTTGGACCACATTTGATGGTTCACGATTTTGGCCCCTTTTATTAAGGTCATTTTGGTCACCTAGCCTCAAGGTCATTTTGGTCTTTTAGACTTGTCTAAATGACACTCCATTTCCACCCACCTCATTAAGGGCATTGGAGTCATTTTATCTTTATTTTGTAATATACTATATATAGTCTATTTTAGGTCATTTCTCTTTAGTTAATGAATGATGAACATTTGAAAGACTTATTCCCTCCTTGGAGAGTGCAACACCTTAGTATAGTTCTTAGTTAGGGCTTGGAAAAGTCATCCTTTAGTATAGGGCTTGGAAAAGCCAATATTGTTCTTTGCTTGGAAACGGTGGATCTTCAGGTGAGTAATTCCCTTGGCGGTCACTGTAAGAGTGTGGTGTTGTTGTTACATTAATTAGAGGTTTAGTGTTTGAATCACACTTTGTTCTTAAGTCTTGTAACAAATCTATATCTCACTGTCTATCTTTTTATTTTTGTAATCTTGTTATTGTTTGTAGTGGACTGTTTTTGTGTCTTGTTGAATCCAAAATTTTGTGTTCTTGTTTTCATCTCGTTCTTCAAGATTTGTGGCTGTTTTGGGTGTTAAATGCACCTTTGTTTCTTGTATTCTTGTTGTATTTGTCGAATCCGAGTGAGGTCTCCATTTGGTCCATGATTTGTTGTGATTTGTGGACTGTTTTAGAGGGTGTATTGGACTGTTTTCTGACTGTTTCGTGTTTCTCTTATTTGTCTTGTATCATTTGGTATCAAAGCCATCTTTGATTTTGTTCTAAAAAGATCAATTTTGGGCTTGAGAGTTGAAAAACACACAAAAAAAACTGTAAACTGAAATTTTTAGAAAATAGCAATCTGTCCACTTTGTGTTCTTGGCCAAAAAATTTTCTCTTGTTGTGTCTTTGCCGATATTTTTACTTGCCTTAAAGTTTTTCTAGCGTTAGTATTGTTCTTCACTAACACTTTGAGTCTATATCTTGATTTGAGCCTTTGTTGTTGATGTGGTTATTGTGAACTTGGACTTGGCCGATTGTTGTTGGTATTGTTGTTGTGGATTCAATACTTGAACGTGTGATGTATTGTTGGTTCAAGTTTGAACGTGTATTTTGGGGATTGTTTTGTGGATTTTAAGCTTGAAAAGGTGGTGTTGTTTGGGAGGTCCAACTTGCACGTTAGAACTTCGAGACTCAAAATTTGTGTTCTTGATGTTCTTAGTGTTCTTCACCATCTCTAGATTGTGTTGAAGAAAAAGTGGTTGTTGATTCTATAAGTTGAAGAAAGAGAGTGTGAATTGATGTTAGTCTTGCAAGACATAAATCCAAGATTTAAGGTGTAAGACTTGTGGCTTAAAGACTTTGCCTTCACACTCAAAGACTTACAACCACTTCCAACAACCTTCCATGTTTTGAGGATCTTGTTTTAAGGAAATTGTACAACAAAGTCAAGTCTTCTCTTTTTGGAATTGGAAGGGGATTACAAGACTTATATTTCCCTCCTAAAACCAAATCCACCAATCCCAACTTACAAATTGATCAAGAATTCCAATTTTGGAAAATAAATTTGTTACGACCGCAACCAATACGTGGCTGCCCCATCACATTTTACTATTCACATGACAAATTTTGGCTCAAATTTTAGATTCTTAGTTTCATTTTGTTGTCTCCTAGTTTTATTTCTTGATTCTAGAATTAATTAACAACTAGTAATCACCTACTAAGTTGTAGATTAATTGTTGAATCCATTTCTTTCGTGTCTTTATTGTTTGTGTATTTTCTCGTTTCTAACTCGTCGTAACTTTTTTGTTTCAAGTTCATAAGTAAATTTTATTTTGTGTCTTGAGTCGATCAAACAAGAATCTATTCCGGTCGCCAAGTAGAATTGACATCTTATTGACTACCGGAGTATAAGCAACTTTCAATATTCGCCGCTTCAATTGTGAGAATCACAATGGTTAGTATATACGAGTGTTGGTAAGGAAGCTTTACTACTAATATTATTTGTTCATTGTGTAGGTACAAAGGTTATATTAGGGGAACATGTCTTCGATAATCAGGGATTATTATGACTACGACATAGGAGACTATGATTGTAGTGAAAGGTTTTATGGCTACGATGTTGAGGGATATTGTGGGGGCTATGAAAATAGCCATGATCAAAACTTGTTCAGATTTGAGGGTCTTGGGCTTAGGAGAGAAAATGACAGGAATGATGGCCTAGTGCTTATGGTGAATTTGGAGATGATGTAGGACCTCGTGATGGTTCTTATGATGAAGTTGGGACATGTGAGGAGTCTTATACTTCCCACTCTGAACCTACATTTGGTGTTAGGTATAACCCTTTCATTCGCAAAGCTTATGAGAGCTATGATGAGAGTACGCATGCGGAGTGTGAAAAATCATATTCTTCACCTTGTAGTACTTTTTATCAAGGTCGACATGGTGTGATTGGTTATGCTAGCTATAGTAGAGGTTTTCCCATGAGAAAAAGAGTGCAAGCATCTCCAAAACCGATGGGTACTCATGTGCCTTACAATGTTAATCCAAGGAGGAGTGTACACTCCGGAAAAGTGACTATTTGGGGGATACCAGGCTGCCTTATGGTGTTGAATGATAGGTACTAAGGAAACTACATTCTTCTGTCCATGGTTGACTACTTGGGGTTATTTTGAGAGCCTTTACTTGTTCCATACTACTTGGGCGAGTTCAAGGTTACCGAGAGGGTAAAAGTTGTCTTCTCCCAATTTGATTACCATGAGGAGGTGTGGTGCAATGTTTTTTCCTTAACCTACGGTCATATGATCTTGGGTGTCGATTGGTTTGCAAGACATCAAATTCCTAACGTGCAAAATTGGCCTAATATTGTAAGAGACCAATGGGGAAATCGCCTCATAACATACTTGCTACCCAAACCGCAAAGAGAAATGCTTACCTACTCCAATCCGATTTATGATGAGAGACAAAATATTAAGAGGAGTAAGGGAGTACAAGGTGGTAATCCGAGAGTGGAAAAAGGAGAGGATATGTGGAGCGAAGTGAGGGGATTGCCACCAAACCATGCTAACATTGACTATCCTTCTATTTCTAAGGACATTTGTGTAGGTACCAACATGGAAAGCAAAGGTGAACAATGCCAAAAGGAAGTTTTTGCCCAAGCTTGTGGAGGACCTTCACCTCACGACAAGGAAGAGTCTACTCAAGATCTTAAAGGTAAAATAGCTAACTCTTACACTTTAGTGCATGTGAATGACAATTGTGTGGCTAGTAAGCCATTGAGTGTGAGTAGTAGCTTACTTATTTATGAGTATAATGATTCCTTGTATCTTGTTGATGATGTACATATTGTGAGTTTGGATACACTAGTTGATCCTATTGATGACGAAATTGACTCTTCTTGTAAGATCAATTTATGTCCATCTAGTGTTGAAGCTTATATGTTTAACTGAAGTACATCGTCTTGTGTAATTGGTGTTGATCAACTTGTTTGTGAAAATTGTCCCCCACTTGAGTATGTGTGTGATGTGCTTAATAGGACTCAAGTGAGTGAAGTATTTGAAAATGTTGGTCAACAAAGTAGGAGTGAACCCGAGATCTCTTCTTGGGGTAATCTTGTGTTTGGATCATCCTTGAAACTTGTTATTGATCATTTAGAGTGTGAGGAACTTGCTTATTCCAAATCTGTCCATGAGGTAGATCACACTCTCTTTAGGTGTAATGTCTTGTTTGAAGATGATTTAAAAACTTCTAATAAAGCTAGTGGTGAAAATGATGGTATAGCTTGCCTTGGAAGCTATAGCCTATTTACTAACCCACTTTGGTGTGACAACATTCCTCCTAAAGATGGAAATGTCTTCTTGGAAGATGAGAGTACTCTTAGGGGTAAGGAATGTGTAGTTGCGGAAGCTACTTCTTCGTTTACTTTGTATGACTTTATTTTTTAGAGTAATCATGGTTATTATTGGGAAACTAGTAGGGAGTACACACATGAGGGAACCTTGGGAGAAGTCGATTTGAATGATACCTTTCTCTACTCTCTATTTGCTTTGGATGATATGTATGCTATTATAGAGAGTATGTCATTTAGTTTGGGAGTAGACCACGGGAAAGCAGAGTACTGTCTAGACCCATGTCTATGGCCACTTTTCCCATTTGATCCCGGTGCCAAATATAGAAATGGTGATGTTGGTGCACCCAACTTGTTGTTTGGTCTACATGACAAGCAAAGTATCACTCTTGGTGTATCCCATAACCAAATCCTTTGTACATCTTTCATTGAGTTTTTAATACTCACTTCAAAGGATTCTTGATTATACTTCAAGTATGTACCCCCTTGGTGTGATGATGTTTATTATTGTGCTAACCCTAACCCTCATGCCATGAGGATGTTGTGCTTGTTTATCCTTTCTCTTGTTTTGCAAGGTACGGATTAAAGGTTGAATCCTTTTCAAGAAGGGGAGGATGATACAAGTGAAATGACCGCCTTATCTTTCAATGATATTATTCAAAGTCACTACGTGAAGAATCAAGCTTTGGTCCCATGGAGGGCACGGGATCATACTTGTAGGGGCTATTTTGATCATGCCATCAAACAAACCCATGTGTGGAAGATTGCTTGGAGCCTTGAAGACTAGAGGACTCACGGGTTTGGACCACATTTGATGGTTCACGATTTTGGCCCCTTTTATTAAGGTCATTTTGGTCACTTAGCCTCAAGGTCATTTTCGTCTTTTAGCCTTGTCTAAATGACACTCCATTACCACCCACCTCATTAAGGGCATTGGAGTCATTTTATCTTTATTTTGTAATATACTATATATAGTCTATTTTAGGTCATTTATCTTTAGTTAATGAATGATGAACATTTGAAAGACTTATTCTCTCTTTGGAGAGTGAAACACCTTAGTATAGTTCTTAGTTAGGGCATGGAAAATTCATCCTATAGTATAGGGCTTAGAAAAGCCAATATTGTTCTTTACTTGGAAACGGTGGATCTTGAGGTGAGTGATTCCCTTGGAGGTCACCATAAGAGTGTGGTGTCGTTGTTACATTAATTAGGGGTTTAGTGTTTGAATCACACTTTGTTCCTAAGTCTTGTAACAAATCTATATCTCACTATCTATCCTTTTATTCTTGTAATCTTGTTATTGTTTGTAGTGGACTGTTTTTGTGTCTTGTAGAATCCGAAAATTTGTGTTCTTGTTGTCATCTTGTTATTCACGATTTTTGGCTGGTTTGGGTGTTAAATACACCTTTGTTTCTTGTATTCTTGTTGTATTTGTCGAATCCGAGTGAGGTCTCCATTTGGTCCACAATTTTTTGTGATTTGTGGACTGTTTTGGAGGGTGTGTTGGACTGTTTTGTGGCTGTTTCGTGTTCCTCCTGTTTGTCTTGTATCAAGAATAGATTTGTATATTCAAAAAGGATTGTTTATGTTCAAAGAAGATAGAATATACCAAGTTAATTACACTCACATGCTTGGCAGGAATCCTCTCATATGTTGTGAAACTTCCATATGAAGGTCAACCCATTGAGAACTCAGATGCAGCCAAGGATTCTCTCATGTTACTCTTTCGAGGTTTCTTCTCAATGCTCTGAGCCTCATCATCCTCTAATTTTGGATATTTCTTGCTATGAGATGAACTTATTTGAAAGATGCTCATATCAGACGGACGACTCGCTCCTGCGACATCGACCTCTGTTGGCCAATTTTGAGAGGAATGCTTCTCTTTGACAACATGCTGTGTAGCAAATTTCATACTTGAGACTGCTACTGGATGCAAAGTCTTATCACTTCTTCTCTTCATGTAGAGAACTATACCAACAAACAGACTCAGTACAAGTGAGGAAATTCCCTGATATGCACCAACATTATCTTCATCATGTTTTATTGGAGACTCTATTATTTTAAAAGGTTGGGCTTCTTCAACGGCAGAAATTTCTTTCACTATGCTTTTAGGATTGTCAATCATCGACTCAAGTGCATTATCACCAATGAAAGATTGGGATTCAGCCAACTCAACCTCAACATTAGAAGTTGTAAACCCTTGGTCCAAATCCCTTTCTGAACTATCAGATTCATTCCTCTCAGCTGGGACAACAGAAACTTTTTCAGTCTCCACCAAATCATGCTTTCCTTGTTCTACATCCTTTTCTAAGCTATCAGCCCTATTTACCTCGGCTAATTGAATTGCGGAAGCTTCTTCAATCCACAACACATATACTCCTTCAATTTCAACTTCCCCACCATCATCTAAATCAACATCAATTTGAAATTCTTCCTCATTTGGATCAGTTTCAGGTTCTTCATCCTCTTCTAACTCAATTGGTTCAAAATTTTTATCCAATTTCTCACTACCAGTACTGCCTTTCAAATATCCATGATATATATTGCTACTCCCTTCTAGAGCAGTCAAGTTCATGAATTTAATCGGATGCACATCATCTATTCTACCAAGGTCATTAATCAACTTTGAGAAATAAGAAACCGCTTCTTATTTGCAGAAAAGAACGTATCTTTACCGTTGGATAAGGTGATTGAAGTCCTTACGGGATCATTTCTTTCCACCAAGATTTTCTTTTTCTGGGATTGAGCAATCTTGGAAGAAGCGAAAATCGTCAGAGACATGAAATTCTTGGAACCCTTTGCCAGTGATTTCAGTTTCGCCGCTTTGGATTCATTCTCCTTCTCATCAAAACCCTATGACAAAGAAGAAGAACCCAACTCTCCTTTCCCAGAATTAGACACCATTCTTGTCGAATCTGCAAAAAAATAAGAAAACAACAAAGTAAATCAAGAAATCTTGCAACAAATTTTTGACATTTAAAATCAAGAAAATTGAGTAAAACAACGGGAAAATGGAAATTACTAGAAGGGCTATTAGCTCAGGGTTGAATCCTCTGTGGGTCGCAAGAATCGAAGGCCGCAAAAAAGGGTTGCCGTTGAAGCTTCTTCTGGGTGTAGAATTGTTGTTTTTGGAGGTTCTTGGATGAGGTGGAAAGGATCTTATAGAGAGTGGAGAATGAGACTTGTTATTAGAAGAAACCACCATTTATGATAATGTTGTATACCAAGAAAGGTAAGTGAATCGTCGAATCGTCCAGGGAGACCAAACGAGCAAATGGAAATAATACAAATTGAGAAAAAGGAAACTTTAGATATTACCAAAAAAAAAAAAGCTATATATGGGGTAAAAAATATTTACTCAATCATAGAAATTACTATTATATGTAATTGTAAATAATTAGATATCTAAAGTAAATGATACTTCCTTTTGGTCAGTGCACTTTTATTTATCGGATGTAGTTGCAATAGGTATTCTTTTTTATTTGTCTAATTTAAAAATCAAGAGATAATTTATCAATAATTTCTAATTTGAGTTTGTTATATTAACTATAGTTATTTTTCAAAGTATAAATGCTATTATATTCAAGTAATAATATAATAAAATGGTCATTTTATTTCTTGTTGTGTCAAGTCAATACTAGATAAATAAAATAGATCGAAGAAATAAGTAACATGTATAGCAGGTTGGTACAAAATTATCATTACACTATCATATTCATATCATCATGTACTTACTATGTGAACTTTTATCTATTAGACTATTACAAACAACTTATTTAATAAGGTCACAACATTAAGAATTTGAAATTAGAATAGTTGCAGCTTAAACGTGCCTTTACATCAAGTTCGATGATTTTGCTATTCTTGTTTTGCAATGTTCATCAAAATTCAAGTTCTTTTATTTCATTTTCTTGATTAAGAAATCTCAAAAGTAAATGCTGCGAGGTTCGAAATTCGGTGAATAGTAAGCGAATGCCTTTATCTTTTCTCACTTAAATATTTTTTTTGCACATGCTACTGCTTCATATTCTACCATGTGGTTACATATTAAACATTGCGCTCTTATCACTATATCAAAATAATATGACATTGACAATTGTAAATCTTATTTACTAAGAATGATCTATTACATTTGTAAGCGAGATTGACCCTTCTTAACATTCACAGTCTAATAATAATAATTATGGATATTGTCGATAAATATTCTACCACTAAAAAGTAAGCCCAAGCCAAATAATGATAAGACTTCTCTCAATATCAAGTAGTAATATATTTGCCTTCTCATCAGATCTAGTTTTTCTTCCTTTATGTATAATCTTATTTTTCATGATTTCATGTTCTAATTTAATTCAATTCTTCTGTGTTAGATGTCTTTTTTTTTCATATTTTATTCTATTAACTTGTGCATAAAAATTAAGCTTTTGTGTCTCTTTTATAAACTAAAAAATCTCAAAAGTAAATTTCACGAGGCTCGAAACTTGGTGGATAATAAGCAACAAACGTCTCTATCTTTTCTCATTTAAATACATAATTTTTTATATGGTACCATTGAATATTGCACTCTCATCAATCATCACTAAATAAAGGGAAAAGACATCATTTCCACCCCAAACTATATAAGAAAAGTCTAAGCCACACATAAATTATATAAGTGACCTATTACACACCTTAACTATATAAAAGTAATATTATTACCTCCCCGCGACCCCCATTCTAAGGTGCGTGTGTTACACTTATTTTAGGCGCGTCCAGCCCATTAAATAACAAAAGTAAACAGCTACAAACATTAAGGAAAAAGGCATTGTTTCCACCCCAAACTATAGTCGAAAAGTCGAATGCATACCTAAACTATATAAGTGACCTATTACACACCTTAACTATAAAAAAATGATACTTTTTACTGACAAGGCAGCGCATGTAAAACACTACACCACATGCAAGTGGTGGTAGCCTGACAGGGTGTAAATAGTTTCACTTTTTTATAGTTTAGGTGTGTAATAGGTCACTAGTATAGTTTAGGTGTGCCTTCGACTTTTTGGATATAGTTTGGGGTGAAAACGATGTATTTTCTATCATGTGACTATGATTGTAAATCATATTTAAGAAAAATAATCTATTACATTTTTTATGGGATATTTTTTGCCCTTCTAGAAATTCAAGATCTAACAATAATAACTATGAATTCCATCACTAAAACGTAAGCCTTGATGTACTTTTTTACTAATAGACATAGTTATCAAAAAAAAAAATTAGTTAACATCTAGAGTTATCTAAAAATCTTTTACCAATTATTCTAAAAATTTAAAAATTTAAAATCTCTCACTATCTTTAGAAAACCCTTTTCTACTTCTAATATACTTCTATTGTATTGGTACTTTTAGCACTTTCAAATTCTTTTAGAAAATAATGTCTTCATTCTGTTCACTACCTTTCTTCTAAAAATAGAAAAACCTTTTCTACTTCTAAAATAGTTCGTTGTAGTGACACTTTTAACATATTTTCAAATCTATATATATATATATATATATATATATATATATAAAGGAGACATTATAGGCTGCTGATGTGGCATGTCTCAATGAAAACGTATTTATCTTTTTCTGTTTTTTTTTTTAAAAAAATTTCACTATTATTTAATTAAATGGACAATTAAACTAAGTAATAAAGGACATTTATATTTTAATATTTACTTACTATTACCGTTACAACTTTTGATATTCTTTATTGAAAAAGTATGCTTATGTAGCATGCCTCAATGTTTATTAATATGAGGATGACAAACAAATTCATGATAGAAGGTTTGATGGTACGGTTAGAGACGATGAGTTTGATAGAATATTATGGTGTTTTTAACCTATTTTTGATATTGAATTGTATACAATAGAGTAAACAAAAATATTTATGAGAATTATATTCTCTTCCTCTTCTATTTTTCTAGGGCTACATTATAATTATGAAAATTTTATTCTCGCATTCTCTTTTTCTAGGTCTACTTTATATGGTACTTCCCATGATGAATTTATAAGTTGTATATGGAAGAGGAGAAAAATTTGTATAAAATTTGGAGTAAAAATTGGGATTTTACTTTGTATTTATGAGAATTCTATTCTCTTCTTCTCTTTTTCTAGGGCTACTTTATATGATATTTTTTATAATATATTTATAAGTTATATATGGGAGAAGAAAAGATTTTGCATCAAAATTTTGGAGTAAAAATGAAAATTTTATAAATTTTTGACAAAAAAATTAAGACAAATGAAATAATGAAAATGGGCAAAAATATAAATAAATAAATAAATAAATAAATAAATAAATAAATAAAAGAATATGAATAAGTTTTACTTTGTATTCATCATTTACGTTCTTAAGATTCATGTTCTATTGATAAGTATTCTTCATACATTTTTAAAATTTTATTGCTTTTCAATTTATTTTTTTATTCTTGTATTCTTAAATTAGGAAAATCATTTATCTCAAATATTTCAGTTTTAGATTTTTGGAATCATTCTTTATATTAGAATTTAAATTATTGCATAAAAAAAACATCTTTTCAAAAAAAATCTTTTATCTTACATTTTTTTAAGGAAATTGTTGTAATCAATGTAGTACCTATTGCTATTAAAAAGGTAAGAATCAATAGTAATAATTATTGATAAATAAATATTAAATTATAAAAAATAATGATATTTATCATATCATGCATTATGCATAGTAGTTACATAAGCTAAGTATCAATAGTAATAATTGTTGGTATTTAAAAGATAAATTTCATTATTAATAAATATTAAAATGTAAAAAATCATGATATTTTATAAGTGCAAATATTTAAATTAAAATATTTATGTTCTCTTATTATATATTTTTTCCATCTCAAAATAATTGACATGTATAGATTTTGCATAACTTTTAATGGATAATTAAGTAGAAGTGTGATTTGATTAATATATATTTTTGTTAATTCTTTAACCCTTATCTTAAAGAAATTAAAAAACTATAAATAGAAGATGAAGTAAAAATAGTAGGTGACAGTTTAAAGAGGTTATTGAGAAGGTAAAGATTGATTTTGAGGAGAATGAAAAAATTAATAATGTTTAAAATGAAAAAAAGAAAAATGAAATGAGAGAAGATAGAAAACTAAGAAAGGAAACAAAATAAATTTTATAAAATTTCTAATTCTGATTTCATAATTTTTGTCCATTGTGAATTATAGCCAAGATTTTTGGAGATGAAATCTCAAAAGAAGATACAAAAGAATGCAGTAAAATTAGAAGATAAATATAATATATATATATATATATATATATATATATATATATATATTAAGATACAAAAATTAGAAAAAAATTGAAATAATTACATAACTTAGCCAATATTGACTCCTAATTACCTTATTTAGCCTAATTTCTATTAATTACAATTCATAACCTTCTCTTGCATATTAATTTTTTCATAATTACAATTCATAGTCTCTCCCATTAATTTTTTTTCTCTATTTTCAATTACTTTTTTGTTCCTTTTTTCAGTTTTTTCCTTCTTTTTTTCTTTTCCTATTTTCTTTTCGTTTTCTCTTTCTTTCTTTTTTTTCTTTCCAATTTTTTCGTTTTTGTCTTTTTATTTTTTCTCTTTTATTTTTTTTTCTATTTTTTATTACTCTTTTAAAAAAAAATCTTCAATTTTTCTGTTTTTTATTTTTTTTGTTCTCTCTTTCTTCTTTCTTTTTTCAATTTTTTCTTTTTTGTTGTCTTTATTTCATTTTGTCATTCCCTTTTTTTCCTTTTTCAGTTTTTTCATTCTTTTTTGCCCACCCTTTTTCTTTTTCTCTTTCTTTTCTTTTTAAATTTATTTTGTTTTCTTTTTTGCTTTTGTATTTTTTTCTCCTTTTTTTTTCTCTCTATTATCTATTACTTTTTTTTCTTTTTTCTATTTTTTTCTTCATTTTTTGTTTTCTCTTTCTTCTTTCTTTATTTAATTTTTTTTTGTTGTGGTTTTTGCATTTTGTCTTTTTTTTCTTTTCTTTTTCTTCTTTTCCTTTTTATTTTTTCCATCTCAAAATAATAGACATGTACAGATTTTGCATAACTTTTAATGAATAATTAAGTAGAAGTGTAATTTGATTAATATATATTTTTGTTAATTCTTTAACACTTATCTATAAAGAAATTAAAAAACTATAAATAAAAGATGAAGTAAAAATAGTAGGTGGCAATTTAAAGAGGTTATTGAGAAGGTAAAGATTGATTTTGAGGAGAATGAAAAAATGAATAATGTTTAAAATGAAAAAAAGAAAAATGAAATGAGAGAAGATACAAAACTAAGAAAGGAAACAAAATAAATTTTATAAAATTTCTAATTCTGATTTCATAATCTTTGTCCATTGTGAATTATGGTCAAGATTTTTGGAGATGAGATCCGAAAAGACGATACAAAAGAATGCAGTAAAATGAGAAGATATATATATATATATATATATTAAGATACAAAAATGAGAATTAAAATTGGAATAATTACACAACTTAGTCAATATTGACTCCTTATTACCTTATTTAGCCTACTTTCAATTAATTACAATTCATAACCTTCCCTTGCCTATTAATTTTTTCATAATTACAATTTATAGTCTCTCCCATTAATTTTTTTTTCTCTATTTTCTATTACTTTTTTTCCTTTTTCAATTTTTATCTTCTTTTTTCTTTTCCTTTTTTTTTGCGTTTTTTCTTTCTTTTCCTATTCCAATTTTTTTCTTTTTTTTTCTTTTGTATTTTTGTTCTTTTTATTATTCTCCTTTTTTGTTTTTTTCTCTATTTTCTATTACTCTTTTTTTTATATATATTTTTCGTCAGTTTTTCTTTTCCTTTTTTTTTGTTTTCTCTTTCTTATTTCTTTTTTCAATATTTTTCTTTTTTGTTGTCTTTTTTTCATTTTGTCTTTGCTTTTTTTTTTCCTTCTTCTTTTCCCCCCTTTTTTCTTTTTCTCTTTCTTTTCATTTTTAAATTTTTTTTTTCTTTTGTATTTTTTTCTCCTTTTTTTTTCTCTCTATTATATATTACTTTTTTTTCTTTTTTCTATTTTTTTCTTCATTTTTTGTTTTCTCTTTCTTCTTTCTTTTTTCAATATTTTTCTTTTTTGTTGTCTTTTTTTCATTTTGTCTTTCCTTTTTTTTTTCCTTCTTCTTTTCCCCCCTTTTTTCTTTTTCTCTTTCTTTTCATTTTTAAATTTTTTTTTTCTTTTGTATTTTTTTCTCCTTTTTTTTCTCTCTATTATATATTACTTTTTTTTCTTTTTTCTATTTTTTTCTTCATTTTTTGTTTTCTCTTTCTTCTTTCTTTTTTCTATTTTTTTTTGGTTGTCTTTTTTGCATTTTGTCTTTTTTTCTTTTCTTTTTCTTCTATTTCTTGTTATTTTTTCTCCTTCTATTTTTTAAATTTATTTTTTTCTTTATTTTCTATTACTCTTCTTCCTTTTTTTGTATTTTTTCTTTTTTTTTTCTTTTCATTCTTTTCATTTGTGTGAACTAGTAAACATAAATATAAATGCCAACTATAAAATATAAATAGAGAGATGAATTATAACATATAAATACAAGTGGTAACTATAAAATACAAATACAAATGCGAACTATAACATATAGATACAAGTGTAAACTATCATTTATATTTTTTAATTATTGAAAAAGAACGATTGATTTTATTTTTACTAATATTTATTTGTATTTATTTATACGAGATATATTTATTAATACAAATAAATACAACTCAAATTTTATAAAAATTAAATATTTATTTGTATTTTTAAAATCGTTGGTTTCATTTGTTTGTAATTGTATTTGTATCAAATGATATTTATTTATTTATTTATAACTATAAATAATAATTTTGACATACAAATACAAAATGGTACATTTGTATCAAATGATACATTGCATATTTATATATTTTAGAATCAAGAAAATAAAATTAATGCATTTACTTGTTTGTATACAAATACAAATGATAAAACAGCTAAATACAATATGCAATCAACTTACAAATACAAAATAATTCTGTAAAAATAAAAGGACATCGACAAAAATAGAATACAAATATAATCTAAATTTACAAACACAATAAAATCATAATACAAATATAATCCAATATAATATACAGTCAAATATAAAATACAAATACAAAACAGTTCTTTAAAATACAAGTGCGAATTATATAAAATACAAATGATGGTGAGAATTAACAAATACAAATATAAGTGCGAACTATAAAATACAAATGATGGTGCGAACTAATCCAACCCTCTATGCTATTCAGAGAGAAAAGCCTTTGCATCTAATGCACAAAGCTATCTAGTTTCTTTTTCTTTGCTGAAAATCCAACCCTTGAAGATCCTTTTTACATCACCAGACCAGTTCAGTACAAAAACACCAACAACAAAAAAGAAAAAGTACCACCAGATAAACATCAATTTCCCCTTGCCTAAACCTCCATTATAGTTCAATTGTGACAAAGTATAGTGTGTAATGTAAATAGAAATCATACGTGACAAAAAAATAAATTGTTCTGGATTTTGGGAAGGTAATAGAAATATGTTACAAATTATGAAAAATAATGTAAACAAATGACACTGGAAAATACTTATCGAGTAATGGGTTCAAGAAAGAGATAAAGGTATCAAATGATTTACAACATACTCTACAAATACTAATTGCCAATGAAAGCAATTTAGGAGATTTTGGAATGGAGGAAGTAATTAACATGTGCAAACTTGAGACTAAATCGATCAATGAAAAGAGAGTAGGCCAACTTGTGGGATGAAGGGAGTAAGTAACATATGCTAAACTTGGGGCCCAGTCCAGGCATGCATCCCAAAATCAGTTTACCAAGAGAGATACCTACAACCTATTCAAGAAAAGCGGATAAACCCTCTGAGAGATTGATAGCATCCACAAACTCTGGCACATGAACTTGTTATCTGAAAGTTGTACAGATATGGGTATAGATCACCTGCGTAAAAATCTCTTATTTTAAATATGTTCATTGTTTACTTTTGGATAATTAAAATTCATTCTTTTTTTTTGTGTGTTTTTTATAATATTTTACTATGTCAGGAGGAGTGATTCTAGGATTGCTTACATTGGGAGGAATTGATTTTTCAAGGAAAAGACTGTTAAGTAAAAAGGAGGAGGAAACTTCAACAAATGTACGTGTAAACTCTAGTTTTGTTGTTGTTTTATGAGAACAAATTTGTATAAGATTAGAAAAGAATCATATCGTAATCAAGTGAATATGATGAATTAACCGTATGTTTTTAATTCAGGAGTCAAAGCATGTTATTTATGCACAATTATACCTTTTTCTAGGTAACTTGGGTTCAATAACAAATACTTATTCTAGTAGTACTATTTTTAAATCTGGATTTTCTTTTTTGATTTATGTAAAATTTCTTCTGAAGTATTTTTGCTTGCGCGTGTAATTAATGGAATTAGGATCTTGAGGCAAAGGTGGATTATGTGAGTCAGTTATTAGATGTTGATAAGGCAAAGGTGGATTATGCGAGTCAGCTACTAAATGATGTTTTGTCTTCAATTCTGTCACGTATGACAATTAAAGATGCTATTAAGACCAGCATTTTGTCTACAAAGTGGAGATATCTGGTTGCTTCTATGCTTACATTACAGTTCAGCCTTGACATGTTTGGCGTTAACTATTTAGGTCCTACATGTCAGCCTTACAATCAGAAAAATTCTTGGAAGTAGTAAATCAGTTTTTGCAACTTTATTTTGGTCGTAAAGTGGTTGAACTTGAAATGAACACTTTCATTCAGAGAAAGTTTTCTAGTGAATTTGGACAATTGATTCATTCTATTTCAAAATTAGGTGTTGAAAGATTACATCTCAACTTTAGCTGTTGCAAAATTCCTACCTCAAAATACATTAACCTTCACCGCAACACATTTTTTGAATTTTCCCTTGAGCTTCTCTCTCAAGCATCCTCCTTGAAATCCTTGTTTTTAAGTGTTTGTGTTGTACAACCAAGTGTCACACTCCGTCTCAACTCCCTCAAGACCCTTTTCTTGATGGGCATTCTGTTAGAAACAGGACAACTTGAGGGTATTTGTCCTCGTGTTTGAACCTTAATCAGTTAATCATAAAATATTGCAATCTTCCGCATAACCTATGCATCTCCGGTATAGTAACATCTGTTCTTTTCGCTGATTGTGGAGGATTAGAAGAGATTGATCTTTAGGCTACAAAACTGCATGAGTTTGAGTTTTTTTTTAATAACAGAGTAAGATTTTACTTTTCTTCCATTCATGTGTTGGAACATGTAAAAATTAGTCTTCGCGGAGATGCTTCAATGCCATACATATTTGGTGAATTTGCAGCGAATTTACCTGCTCAGGTTAAATCTTTAATAGTCACCGCTTGGAATACTCAGGTATTTGATGATTTCTTGGCTTGTCAAATTCCTTTGGTATTTATCTTTCGAACACCTTAATCACTTGAAGTATTCCTTTTTGTTAGGTAACATACTTCCCAACAGAGATGCAGATATTTAGAAACCCTAGGATGTTAGTCTTGCTATTTGAAAGCACGTACAACTTTGATATAGTCAAAATTTCTCCTTTCTTAAACGCCTATCCTGTTCTTCAATCTCTGCAAATATTGGTGAGTTATCTATATTTATCTTCTTCCTCTCTTTTTTGGATATTCTTTGCTTGATCTTAGATATTGATGACTTGAACATTTATTGAAACTAAAAGTGCATATTTCCCTCCCCAAGCATCCATGATATTCTAGTCATTCTCAACATTCACTCATTTCCATGTTCTGTCAATACAACTCGCACTAGTAAAGTTGTATTAATCGCCAATTACCTTCATCCATGAGATATAACACCTTTCACTACTTAGTTGGTGTAGGAACCGATCAAGATGTTTAATCCGACTAATAATTTGGTTTGCTATAAGAGAATCATTCATTTTCTTTCCAGCAAGGGAGATTATATAAACATTTCACTTTTTAGAATTGGACATCATAATTTGTTAATAATATGATTTATGAAGATTTGAAAACTCAATTAGTTATATGTTTATTCCGAAAGAAATGTATCAAACATGGAGATGTAGATACTAATGTGGAGAATTTTTGGTCCAGCTTATTTTTTGTTCATGGAAATATAATGGAATAATTAGGTTTCAAAAACCTCTTGCTATATGTCTTTCTTGGTTTGAAGACGCACCTTTCAATTTCTTAACTCCAGCTGTCTAATTCAAAAAGCATTATAGATACTGATTGCAGCATGCTTAACTAGATAAGTCAATAGTTGTATTCAATTAGCAATATATATGTTAATTTATTCTCGTTGTGATCTCAGCAACACAAGACATATAGGCAAAAGGCAAGAGGAAGTCCCATAAGTGTGCAATACATCCTGTATTTTACTGCTCACCTAATGGATATTCTTCCTAATGTTTACATATATTCATGGTGCCAGGGTTCTAGAATTATGGCTGAGGATAACTCCAATGAACTAGCAAGTCCAGTAACTAGTGTGAAGAATGACTCTATGGCTGGGGATAATACCGATGAACTAGTAAGTCGAGTGACTAGCGTGAAGAATGACTCTATGGATGAGGATAACATCGATGAACTAGTGAGTCCAGTAACTAGCGTGAAGAATGAATCTACTGGAAGTAAGCCAGATAAAATCAGCAAAATAAAACCGAGATCTATGAGTAATGGAAACAAGGTTCTTCCTTACTATCGCAACTCCTCCTCTACTTCATCTTATAATGCAGGCAATACAAGAAGGCAATCCACTGGGAAGTTGAATGCTCCTGATAGCGTACAAGATTTTATTCCTCATTATCTAAGAGCTTTCACTGGTTCTTGCCATGACTTCTTTAAATATGGCAGGAAACATTGCTATGAATCAAAGCCATGGCATCCTCTATCAAAAAGAAAGAACAAACTTCCTGTTGATGAGCAGAGTCCTACACTGACCTTGTCGGGGAGGCAAAAAAGGGGACTTTAGTCAAGCAAAAGCTTTCCACTCCTCCTGGGAGTGTGCTGGGAGAGAGAAAGAAGGTTACAGAAGTTGAGCAAAAGCCTTCCACTTCTCTAGAGAGTATGCTGGGAGAGGCGAAGAAGAGGACCGTGGTCATGCAAAAGACTTCCACTACTTCAAGGAGTAACCAGAGTGATGCAAAGAAGATGATTTTTGTCAAGCAAAATCTTTCCACTCCTCCTGTGAATATGCTAGAAGAGGGAAAGAAGGTAGATGAGGTCTATCAAAAGCCTTCATCACCTTAGAAGAGTGTACTCAAAGATGAAAAGGAGGTCACTATGGTTGAGCAAAAACCTTCTTCTCCTCCAGGTTGCATAGAGGGAGGGATAGATGAGGTGACTATAGTTGAGCAGAAGTCTTCAGCTTCTCTGGTGAGTATGCTAAGAGAAGGAGAAAATATGACTGTGGTTGAGCAAAAGCTTTCTACTCCCCTAGGTAGTATGCTGGTAGAGGGAAAGAAAGAGGCCGTGGTCAATCAAAAGCCATCTTCTCCTCTAGGGAGTATGCTAGGATAGGGAAAGAAGTTGAATGTGGTCGATCGAAGGCCTTCTCCTAAGGTTCACTCTCTTGAACCCTCTAAAATAAAAAAAATGCTGCTAACACCAAAGAGTGTTCACTCTTTGAAATTGGATTCCTCAAGTGACAAGATGCCAGAGACAGAAAAGAAAATGATATCTTCATCTAAGATCTTAGGAGGTGTAGATACAGGAGGCAAGAAAGACAGTGTTGCTAATTATAGAAAATAAATAATCGCACCTAAAGTATCTGTAGAGAAATATTTAAAGATTCCAACTCTTTCATCTCCTCCAAAATCTTCCTCTGTTAAACCTTTGATCTTGAGGGCAAGAAGCAATAAAAGCTTAAAACTGCTGGCTCCTCTAAAGGACCAAAACAAGATGCGGAGAGATGGGACAAACAAACTGAACCTTGAAATGGTTCCTGAGAAAACTTTACATACTCCCAAAGTGAAAGCATCACCAAAGTCTTCATCCCATTACAATCATGTCCGTTGTCTAATGAAGAAGATGAAAAGGAAGTTGTTAAGTCTGCAGACAGTGCATTGGGTAAATATACCTCTAGCATCAAAAAGCTGTTGCACATAGCAGAAGCAGAAATTGTTGGGAAAAATCAGAAAAAGACGTTGAGAAAAGGTAAGACAAGTTGTTCTTATGATAATAATTCTTCGGCTGTGAAACTGAAGTTCAGGAGGGGCAAGATAGTTGATCTCCAACAAGAAACCAGCAGCCCTAGGAGGCTGACATTTAGATGGGGACGACATGTGGGTGAAAGCTAGGACAACAATATAAGAAAGAGAATCTTTAAAAAGAAAGGAGTTGATGGTGACAAAAGTAATACCATCCCTATCTCTGGAAAAATTGTTTTGAGGCATCAGGATGTGCAAGAAAAGAAAGATATGCAGGGTTTGCTGAATAATGTGATTGAAGAGACGACGAGTAAGCTTGTTGAAACCGAGAAGAGCAAGGTTAAAGCTTTGGTGGGAGCTTTTGAGACAGTGACTTTCCTCCACAATAAACCTTCTGCTGTCACAGTTTCTTGATTAACTAACAGAATTTTATAACAAATAGGAGCAATTGCAAATATAGTGGTTGATATAGCTTTTCTGACCTGGTTTACATATGTTTGTCCTATTTCTCATTCCGACTCATTTTCTTAATGATTTTTTGATGCTTGCCGGTTCTGTTCTCATGATTGACTAAATTCAATTTCTTCTGGGTGCATTTACTTTGAATTGGGAGATAAAGTCGCGCAAGACTACAATTTCTTTTTCACTTATGGAGGTTATGATAGTGACGTTAAATCAGTGGGTGTTTGGATGTAGACATTCTGATGTTAGGCTAGTTTCTCAGTGGACATATATTGTTCTTGGACTCATTTACGAGGGATTTGTTCATACTTTTTGTTGAATAAACGCATTGAATAAGGCACATCATGTGGAAATACCATCCAAAAAAGAGTTTTGGTTGTGGTACTGGTTTGACATTATGCTTGTATACTATTTTCTTTAGTTGTTCTGTAAAGGGATCTGTCTCTTGACTGTCAATCAAATATAAATATTGTAACCACCTAAACAAGTAACAGTATTTATGTGCATCTTTTATTCAGGTAACTCAAAATAGCTTATAATAAGTCCCTTTGTTGGAATATTGTACGTTTTAGCTTGAAGAAGCCACTGCAGTTTGTTATACTTAGATACATGTACCTTCATGGCTCCACCTATCAACCATAACATCCTGCTAAAGTTGAGTCACTCCATTTACTTTTGTTGAAAGTTATTTTTTAAGTTTCCTTACTCCAATTTGTCAATGAAAGCTCACACATTTTATCATGCAACAAATTTCCGCTCAACTAAATCTGAGACTCTTATCGAAGATGGCTAGAAGTACTAATGAAAATGGTCATAAAAGTTTTAGTTCACATAAACTCAGAAATAGTGTCATTGGCCATACAAGTATTCGAGGTAAGTTCTCATATCATAATTAAATAAAATATCTAGTTGGAAGAAGATGGTTAGAAGTTCTACATTCGAGAGTATGATTTAATCAAAAAAGTGTTAAGGGTCACATTTGTTTAACTTTTAAGCTGGGGACAAATAAGTTACGAGATCAAATTTCCTTAACTATATTGTACTATGAAAAGTTCATCAGAAAATAGAGTAGAAACGAAGCCAACAATCAGATCATGCAAAAGTTCATAGAAGCAAGGGTCAAGCAAAGTGCTATACACAAGCCACACGAAATCCTCAACTAATAAAAAAAATTCAAGAAATGGAGGCAGCATGTAGAAAGTTTCACTAACAACATTATAACATCAACAAACTAATTAAAACATTAAAATCCTACAAATCATACTTGAATTACTTCAATTAAAAAATCCTACTAAGACTAATTTGCTGAGAAGCAAAAGAGCAATTTTCCTTCAGTTGTCAATGCAGTAGTGACGCGACTTAAGAATCTTCATGGACAAATTGACATGGCTTCTAATTCTGCTCGAGCGTCTTACGGGGATGATGAGTTCTTCTCCTCCACTTGCCTAAATTTCACAAGGAAAATATATAAGTAAGAGAATAGATTTGGCTATTCTAAAAGGATTGTTTATGTTCAAAGAAGATAGAATATACCAAGTTAAATACACTCACATGCTTGGCAGGAATCCTCACATATGTATTGAAACTTCTATATGAAAGTGAACCCATTGAGAACTTAGATGCAGCCAAGGATTCTCTCTTGTTACTCTTTCTAGGTTTCTTCTCAATGATCTGAGCCTCATCATCCTCTAATTTGGGATATTTCTTGCTATGAGATGAAATTATTTGAAAGATTCTCTCTTTGACAACATCGTGTGTGGAAAATTTCTTACTTGAGACTGCTACTAGATGCCAAGTCTTATCACTTCTTCTCTTCACGTAGAGAACTGTACCAGCAAGCAGACTCAGTACAAGTGAGGAAATTCCCAGGATCTGATATGCACCAACATTATCTTCATCATGTCTTATTGGAGACTCCATCATTTCCAAAGGTTGGGCTTCTGCAACAGCAGAAATTTCTTTCACGATGCTTTCAGGATTGTCAATCATCGACTCAAGTGCATTATCAACAATGAAAGATTGGGATTCATCCAACTCAACCTCAACATTAGAAGTTGTAAGCCCTTGGCCCAAATCCCTTTCTGAACTATCAGATTCATTCCCCTCAGCTGGGTCAACAGAAACTTTTCAGTCTCCACCAAATCATGCTTTCCTTGTTCTACATCCCTTTTTAAGCTATCAGTCCCATTTACCTCGACTAATTGAATTACGGAAGCTTCTTCAATATCCAACACATCCACTCTTTCAATTTTAAATTCCCCACCATCATCTAAATCAGCATCTATTTGAAATTCTTCCTCATCTGGCTCGGTTTCAGATTCTTCATCCTCTTTTAACTCAATTGGTTCAAACTTTTTATCCAATTTCTCACTATCAGTACTGCCTTTCAAATATCCGTGATATATATTGCTACTCTCTTCTAGAGCTGTCAAGTTCATGAATTTAATCGGATGCACATCATCTATTCTACCAAGATCATTAATCAACTTTGAGAAATAAGAAACTGCTTCACCCGAGAATTGCTTAAAGTAACTATTAGCCTTAGGCAAGACTGGAAAAGCCAAGACCGGAATATGTGATGGAATACTGACATTAGAGAATCTCAAATCTATAATAGACCCAGGGGTAGCAAGTATAGGAGAATCAGTTACTGAGAATGATAAGAAAGCAATCATAAGTACCAACATCAGAGATAAAAACCTCAATATTGTTGAAGATCTTGATTTTGATTTCATTTTTACCACAGATACGTCCTCAACAATTTGCTTAGCAACAACCATTGCAGCTTCCTCTTCTTGATAATTGCTTCTTTTTTTCGTTAGATAAAAGTGGAATTTTGAATTAAAGATGAATAGTTTGATTCAATGCAGGCTAAAAAAATAGGAAGAAATAGAATGGACAGAATAAGTTATATATGGGGTATTACCAAAAAAAAGTTATATATGGGGTAAAAAATATTTACTCAATCATAGCAATTACTAATATATGTAATTGCAATTAATTAGATATCTAAAGTAAATGATACTATCTTTTGCTTAGTGCATTTTTATTTTTCGGATGTAGTAGCAATAGGTATTCTTTTTTGTTTGTCTAATTTAAAAATCAAGAGATAATTTATAAATAAGTTTTAATTTGAGTTTGTTATATTAACTGTAGTTATTTTTCAAAGTATAAATGCTATTATATTCAAGTAATAATATAATAAAATGGTCATTTTACTTCTTGTTGTATTAAGTCAATACTAGATAAATAAAATACATCGAGGAAATAAGTAACATGTATGGTAGGTTGGTACAAAAATATCACTACACTATCATATTCATCCCATCATGTACTTACTATGTGAACTTTTATCTATTAGACTATTACAAACAACTTATTTAATAAGGTCACAACATCAATAATTTGAAATTAAAATAGTTAAAGCTCAAACGTACCTTTACATCAAGTTCGATGATTTCGCTATTCTTGTTTTGGAATGTTCATCAAAATTCAAGTTCATTTATTTCATTTTCTTGATTAAGAAATCTCGAAAGTAAATGTTGCAAGGTTCGAAATTCGGTGAATAGTAAGCGAACGTCTTTATCTTTTCTCACTTAAATATTTTTTTTGCACATGCTACTGCTTCATATTCTGCCATGTGGTTACATATTAAACATTGCGCTCTTATCACTAGATCAAAATAATATGACATTCACGATTGTAAATCTTATTTACTAAGAATGATCTATTACATTTATAAGCAGGATTGACCCTTTTTAACATTCACAGTCTAATAATAATAATTATGGATATTGTCGATAAATATTCTACCACTAAAAAGTAATCCCAAGCAAAATAATGATAAGACTTCTCTCAATATCAAGTAGTAATATATTTGTCTTCTCATCAAATCTAGTTTTTCTTCCTTTATGTATAATCTTGTTTTTCATGATTTCATGTTCCAATTTAATTCAATTCTTCGTTGTTAGATGTCTCTTTTTTTCATATTCTATTCTATGGACTTGTGTATAAAAATTAAGCTTTTGTGTCTCTTTTATAAACTAAAAAATCTCGAAAGTAAATTTCATGAGGCTCGAAACTTGGTGGATAATAAGCAACAAATGTATCTATCTTTTCTCACTTAAATACATAATTTTTTATATGGTACCATTGAATATTGCACTCTCATCAATCATCACTAAATAAAGGGAAAAGACATCATTTCTACCCCATACTATACAAGAAAAGTCTAAGCCACACATAAATTATATAAGTGACCTATTACACACCTTAACTATATAAAAGTGATATTATTACCTCCCCGCGACCCCCATTCTAAGGCGCGTGTGTTACACTTATTTTAGGCGCGTCCAGCCTATTAAATAACAAAAGTAAATGGCTCAAAACATTAAGGGAAAAGGCATCGTTTCCACCCTAAACTATAGTCGAAAAGTCGAATCCACACCTAAACTATATAAGTGTCCTATTACACACCTTAACTATAAAAAATGATACTTTTTACTGACGTGGTGCTGACATGGCAGCGCGTGTAAAACACTACACCACATGCAAGTGGTGGTAGCCTGACAGGGTTAAATAGTTTCACTTTCTTATAGTTTAGGTGTGTAATAGGTTACTAGTATAGTTTAGGTGTGCCTTCGACTTTTAGGATATAGTTTGGGGTGAAAATGATGTATTTTCTATCATATGACTATGATTGTAAATCATATTTAAGAAAAATAATCTATTACATTTTTTAAGGGATATTTTTTGCCCTTCTTGAAATTAAAGATCTAATGAAAAAGTATTTATTGAAAAAGCAATTCAAACCTCTTCAACAAGCCGACGACGTCGCTTTCCACTGGCATAATTGATTCTACTAAGACTAAACTGGGTAGAAGAGATCACCGAGAAAGAATTTGCTACTAGTTTGCAGCAACACACCGCAGCATCCTTCCTTGTAGATCCATCCTCATCTTCTAAATACGCAACAACAAACTCCCTTGCAAATACAAGAAGATCGTGGCCCTGTAACACCAAATCCAGTATCAAACTAAACTATCAAGAAGGGAAATAAAGCGTAGAGAAATATTGATGACAAACCTTGAAATTAAAACGAGCAAGGGTTCTCAAAACAAGTTGAACTAGCACAGAACCACTCAGTTCTGGTACTTGGGGGGGGGGTAATTGTTGTAATATGCCCTCAACTGACAGAAGCTAATTGTATTGGCATTGAATAATGAGATCTTGAAAGGATTGTTGAGATACATTTAAGCAGTCGATTTTGGATAGTCGGCAACAAAGGTGGAATGCTGAGACACAGAAAATACATATGTTACCCTTGAGCAACACCACACAAAAGAACTGATTCATGAAAGTTCTACGCAAACTCAGAGAGAACCTTTCAGTTATTTGCTCCAACGCTTCCACCAGAGTCAGGAAAGCCCGAAGAAAACATAGAATCCAAGAGACCACGAACATGAGGCTCCATGGTTGGTCCAATTGCTTTAGCAATATTTCCAACACATGCTAGCGCCTCAAGTGAGGGCCTGCCTCTACAGGGAGCAATCTGAGAGAAACATATTTCACCTGTCACGATTATTGCTTGCCCATTTACATATTATAGAAAGAACCTACAATCCAAAGGTGGAATGCTATGACACAGAAAATAAATATGTTACCCTTGAGCAAAACCACATAAAAGAACCCGTTCATGACATTTCTGCTCAAACTCAGAGAGAACCTTTCAGTTATTTATAACTTTTTTTTACATTAGGAACAGAAAATATAACTTTCCAATTGAAAGACCAGAAACAGTACAGTTAGACAAGTACATCTGTAATGACATATATAGCATACCGCATCACGCAAGTGAGAGGATATTGTCGGCAAATCAATAGATCATAATCAATCTATAGATCACAAATGCATTCTAGATTCAATTGCTAATAAGAACAAGTAGGTAATAGACGCCTTTTGCCCCTTCATTATAATTACTTTACATAAGAAACAATTAGGTAGCAGACATTTGCACCCAAAACAAGTAAATTCCTCATAATTGAGGTAGACCGACTCTTAAGTATAACCACAGATTTAAGTCTCCAGTTTCTCAAACATTCAACAAATCACAGCAATGTCACACACCCTTTTTACGTACTCCAAAAGATTTATATTTAAAGTTCGAAAGACTTTTATTATCTAAGTGATAAGAAATGAAAAATTTGTTTTGGAAAAGGATTATTTACATTTTTTACTCAGAGTCGCCACTTGACATAATCCGGTGTGCCAAGTAACCATTAGAAAATCCTTTCCAAAACCATTTGACTCTTTAAACTGGTTTGCGAACAGAGATTCCGGCTAAGGAATTCTGTTGACTGAGGGGAAGGTGTTAGGCACCTCTCGATCCCATGGTTCAACCACGGTCGCTTGGTAGAGTGTATCGACTATTTTTGGCACTAAGAAATGTATAAATCGCGCAAAAGCACGCAAAATAATCAAACAAAACAAAACAATCCGAAATGTAAAATCCAGTCCAATTATTACAACCCGAAATAAAAAGGGACTGAAAGTAAACCTATGCTAATCCAAAACTGATGCTCTACCCGACGCCTCGGGCCTTCACCATGAACATCCTTCGGGTAGATGACATCTCGGGGCATTCCCTGGTGAATAAATATATACAGATACTTCAGGGCATTCCCCGGCCAAATTATACAATTGAATTTTTCGTATGATAAAGTAAAACGAATCACGCACATATTCAAATATTCCAATAAATTGTTATTTCCTAAATTTGACTACCCGGCCTACATTTGCCTATCCAAGTTCAACATATCACAGTTCTATCGTGTTTAACATTATCCATGCATCAAAATTAATCAACATTCATTTTAGCAATTTTTAATTCCCCCCCCCCCCAATTTTATTTTTAACACAAAACTTCTACAATCACGATTACTATTTCAACAATCCAAAATCACTATAAACTTAATATTCATCATTCACGTTACACACAATCGTAACTAACGAAATCAACAATCAATCAATGTAAACATTTATTCATCACCAATGAAGATCAAACCACACACGAATATCCAATTCGAAATAAGAAATATTACAAATAATAAAATAAATGAGAGAAAGTATAGAGTTGGACCTCAATTGAAGCTTTTATTGTGCCAAAATATGTGATCAAAAGACAAAGTTGGATCCAAAACTCTTGACTTGAACCTCGATAACCACCAACTCTAAACTCGATATCGAATTCAACCAGACAGATTTAGAAAACAACAAAAAGCCTCACATTGAATAAACCGCAAACCTGAATAGAAATCCAAAACAACCCAAGATCTCAAATTCGAATCCCAAAATCACCAATTTCCAACTAACCTTGTATGAGTCTCACCGGAATTGAAGTAACTGTCATCGTTTCAGTAATTCCCAAAATGAAATAGAGCTAGCTCAAATGGGCTGGCTGCTGGCGCGGTATTGAGAGAAGAATGGGGGAGGAACAGTGGCTGGGATGCTGTTCGCAGTGATGGGGTCATTTGGTTGGTCGCCGGAGAAGGCGGTGGATAACGGTGGAGGCCGGATCTGAGCGGCGGCTGGAGGAGCAGCCCGTGCTGGCCTTTAGAGGCAGCGCCGTCCCTGGCTGGTTGGCATTTGACTGAAGGAAGAAGAGGATGAGAGTTGGACCGGCGCCAGCGCCAATGCTGTTGTCGTCGATGGGGAAGGCGGCGGGAGAGGTTTTTGAGAGAGAGAGTGGGAGTCCAGAGTGAGGGAGTGAGAGAGGGAGTTAGGCGACTTCCATTTTTTTACATCCCCCCCTTTCGTATTTCTTTTGTGTGTGTGAATATATGAGGTGAGGGTGGGGTAGTAGTGAGGTGGGGTAGAGTTTGTTAGGATAGGGTAGGTAGGTGTTGTTTTTTAATTGGGTGGGTTGTTAGAATATTAGGATAAAACAAAATTAGTTAGGGGGTTGTTATTTTTTTCATTTTGTGGAGGTATTATCACACGGGTGAGGGTACACGGTAGGATAAGGTAAACAATAGGTAAAAACGATATCGGGGAGGGACGAAATTAGGTGTCTACATCATGCCCCCTTTGAATGTAAACACAAAGTGTTTTCAGACAAAGAAGTAGACAGCGAGACCAAATTTTGACCCGACCATTATCCAAAGAAAGAAACAGAAGGAAGAAGGACAACCGGGTTTTGACTTAATACATCCCACCTACTCACATTATGAGAGGAGCGAGTGACAAGTATCTCAACTTTTGGAAGGAGATGGACTATACAGAGTTGGAGAGTCGAGTGAGGTTCCATCGAGGTTCCGATCCGCGGCTCTATCATTACATCAAGAAAATGAAAATTACAAGTTAAAACATAAATGAAATTACAAAAATCCTATCTATATAGCTTCTATTGGTTCTTGACTCGACTTTCATCACCCTATTCTTCAGGCGGGCTCCTAACTTGCAATTTCTTTCAACTTGTTGCTTGGCTTTCAATTTCTTTGCTTTGTTGCTTGACTTTTCATTTCTTCACCCTATTCTCCAGGCGGGCTCCTGACTTGCTATTTCATCACTTTGTTGCATGACTTTCATTTCTTCACTTTGTTCTCTAGGCGAGCATCTGACTTGCTATTTCATCACCCTGTTCTTCAGGTGGGCTCCTGAAACCCAAAATTAAAACTAGAACAAAAATTATCCCAGACAAGAATTATAATAAAGTGGTATTTCATTTTTGACAGCGTTATCCCATTTTTTAGGAGGGTCCTGCACATAAAGTAAATTCCCATTTTTCAGGAGGGTCCTGAACAGAAAGTAAAATCCCATGTTTTTAGCATGGTCCTGAACAGAAAGTAAAATCACATTTTTCAGGAGGGTCCTGAACATAAAGTCAAATCACATTTTTCAGGAGGGTCCTGAACAGAAAGTAAAACTCCATTTTTCAGGAGGGTCCTGAACAGAAAGTAAAATCCCATTTTTCAGGAGGGTCCTGAACATAAAGTAAAATCCCATTTTTTAGAAGGGTCCTGAACATAAAGTAAAATCTCATTTTTCAAGAGGTTCCTGAACATAAAGTAAAATCCCATTTTTCGGGAGGGTCCGGAACAGAAGTAAAATCCTATTCTTCAAGAGGGTCCTGAACAAAAAGTAAAATCCCATTTTTTAGGAGGGTCCTGAACAAAAAGTATAATCCCATTTTTCAACATAAAGTAAAATCACATTTTTCAGGAGGGTCCTGAACAGAAAGTAAAATCCCATTTTTCAGGAGGGTCCTGAACATAAAGTAAAATCTCATTTTTCAGGAGGGTTCTGAACAGAAAGTAAAATCCCATTTTTCAGGAGGGTCCTGAACAGAAAGTAAAATCCCATTTTTCAGGAGGGTCCTGAACAGAAAGTAAAATCCCATTCTTCAGGAGGGTCCTGAACAGAAAGTAAAATCCCATTCTTCAGGAGGGTCCTGAACAGAAGTAAAATCCCATTCTTCAAGAGGGTCTTGAACAAAATGTAAAATCCTCTATTTCAACAAAGAAAATTTGTCAGTTCAAAACTTAGTGGTGGCTTGCATCTCTTGGCTTCTCAAGTATCTGCCCCAGCACTCACTCCTCTCATCTTTGTTCTAAATTGCTAACACCTGCCCTGTCTTGCCGCATCATCGACCCGGATCCAGATTTAGGAAATGAGTTCTAACTCAAACAATGGGTTTCCATTTTACCATGCCCCTGAGGTGCACTCTTTTCCCAAATCTGAATGCATCCACGAATCCAATAGCTTGTCGACTGATAGACTTCCTCTGCTTCATGTTGAATTACAATCATATTTCATTTCTGTGTTGTTCCTTGGCTTTTCCTCGTATAATTGGAAAGACTGGTAGTAAATTTTGAAATCTTTTCTCGCTTGTTTTGACAGAAACTTGACTTAAAATGTAAAGAAATGATGGTGACTTTTATTTTGATAAAGGACATAAAAAGAAAAAAAACATAAATATGTAAATGAAAGAAAAGGAAAATGTCCCATATTCAAAAGAAAACTTATCTGAATACGACAACCAACTCCAATGAGTATGACATGCATTTTGGATTAAGCTGTCTGATCTTCTTATCCAAACTCCCAATTTGTTGTTGAGTTCGTGCCTTTGCCGCTGAGCCGCTTATTCATATCCATTGGACTCATACATCACATTTGATTGACGATATCTTGAAAGACTTTCGCCAACAAATCTCTTTCTTTTCACTTTTCACTTTTCTCTTGAACTCTCTATCGCCTTATGGTGCCCGTGAGGGTTTTCACCAATAAGACTCTCTCATTTTTATTTCTCTCCACTCACCATCGCCTTATGGTGCATGCAAAGGTTTTCACCAATAAGACTCTCTCATTTTCATTTCTCTCAACTCGCCATCGCCTTATGATGCCCACGGGGGTTTTCACCAATAAGACTCTCTCATTTTTGTATTTCTTTCCTAATTTCTTATGCTGAGGGAGATGAGTGGTACCTCACAATGTATCATCATATCCATTGCATGCTTAGACTTAACATTATCAAAAATAGATCAGAAGGACTTTCTTCGGTTGTAACTTGGCTTTTGGTTAAGGTTATAAAAGATGGTAAGGGGCTCAAATGATACTTGAAGTGGGGGTGGGACTTACAACTTTTGGAATCGACTCAAACAACAAATTAACTCATGCCCCAGTCTTGTTTACTGGGTGAATCTTAAATCCTTATTTGGTTGGACCGAGCCCGAAATAGGGCAGCCTATGTATCTCACTCCCAAGAGAGGAGAATCAGGTCGGACGTAGTTCCATCAGCTTGTTCTTTGTTTTGATTTGATTTTGATTTTTTTTTTCGAACTCTTTCTTTTATTCTTATTTTCTTGACATTTATCTTTGACTCTATTTTGATTCCAAAAGAGGGATATGAAAGAAAAATAAAACAAAGCTCAAACGGGTAAACAAAGGATGACACCATGTTTGGATAGAAGAATAAAATGCCTTCATCATATCAATCTTCAAGAATGCAAGTACTAAACATGCAATAAACTCAACAAAGGATCAAATATCATACATAATATCTTTTGACCGCATCAGCATTGAAAGCCATTTCTGCCATTTTGCCTTTAGTATCTGTCAAATATAAGGCTCCATTGGGCAACACTTTCTTCACAACAAAGGGACCTTGCCAGTTAGGGGAGAACTTGCCTTTTGCCTCAACCTGGTAAGGAAGGATACGTCTCAATACCAACTGACCAAATTCAAAATTCCTGAGATGGACCTTTTTGTTATACTCTCGAGCCATCCTCCTCTGATAAAACTGGCCATGACACATAGATGTTAGCCTTTTTTCCTCAATCAAACTCAAATGTTCCAGTCGGGTTTTTACCCATTCATCATCATCAATCTCTGCTTCTACAATGACTCGAAGAGAGGGAATTTTAACTTCTGCAGGGATGACTACTTCTGTCCCATACATTAATAAATATAGAGTTGCCCCTGTTGAAGTGCGAACAGTGGTGCGATAACCTAGCAATGCAAATGACAACTTTTCATGCCACTGTCTAGATCCTTGTACCATCTTTCGTAGTATCTTTTTTATATTCTTATTGGGAATTCCAAATCTACAAATGATATTGGCATGAACAAAGTCCAGCACAACCTTCTTTGTCACTAACTTAAAAGTTACTGCTTCTACCCAATTTATGAAGTAGTCAATGGCTACCAAAATGAATCTATGTCCATTTGATGCCTTCGGCTCAATTGGTCCAGTCACATCCATTCACCAAGCCACGAACGGCCATGGAGCGGCCATTGCATGCAACTCAATAGGAGGAGAACGTATCAGATCACCGTGTACCTGACATTGATGACACTTTCGAATAAATTGAATAGAATCCCTTTCCATAGTAAGCCAATAATAACCTGCTCGAAGAATCTTCTTTGACAAGACATGACAGTTCATATGCTATCCGCATACTCCAAAGTGTATTTCAACCATGATTGCCGAGGCTTCTCTTGCATCTACACACCTCAAAAGCTCGAGATCTGGGTTCTCTTATACAAGATTCCCCTACTTAAGAAAAATCCACTAGCCAAACGCCTAATAGTCCTCTTATGATCGTTGGTGGCATATGCTGGGTATTCTCCTGACTGAATATACCGCTTGATATCCAAGAACCAGGGTTCTCCATCGAGCTCTTCTTCAATCGCATTACAGTAAGCATGCTGATCACGACTCTGTATATGCACTGGATCGATGTAGGCTTTATTAGGATGTTAGAGCATTAAAGACAGAGTGGCTAAAGCATCAGCAATTTCATTATGAATCCTTGGAATATGCCTAAATTTTACTAACACAAATCGTTCTCATAGCTCTTGTAAGCATTGTCGATATGGGATGAGCTTCAAATCTCGCATCTCCCAATTGCCTTGAATTTGATGGATGATCAAATCCGAATCTCCTAATACCAATAATTCTTGGAATCCCATATCAAAAGCTAACCTCAAACCAAGAATACAGGCTTCATACTTTGCCATATTATTAGTACAGTAGAATCGAAGTTATGCTGTTACTGTGAAATGTTTTCCCAATTCAGAGATAAGAACCGCACCTATTCCGACTCTTTTCATATTGACAGCTCTATTGAAGAATAACCTCTAACCTAGATCAGCATCTATAAGGACTTCATCGACACACGATACTTTTTCGTCAGGAAAATATGTCTTTAATGGCTCGTACTCTTCATCAATGGGATTCTCAGCAAGATGATCTGCCAAGGCTTGGGCTTTCATGGCGGTTCGAGTCACATATACAATGTAGAACTCGGTAAGCAATATTTGCCATTTTGCCAATCGACCCATTGGCATAGGCTTCTGAACGATATACTTTAAAGGATCCATGCAGGAGATGAGATAAGTAGTATAGGATGAGAGATAATGCTTCAACTTCTGTGCTACCCAAGTTAGGGCACAACACATTCTTTCAAGAAGAGTATACCTGGCCTCATATGCGGTGAACTTCTTACTAAGATAATAAATAGCCTGCTTTTTTTTGCCTGTGACATCATGTTGACCCAGGACACAACCGAAAGAATTGTCCATGACTGATAAATATAAGATCAAAGGCCTACCAGGCTCCGGGGGTACCAGCACGGGCAGATTTGACAAATATCTTTTGATTTGATCGAATGCTTCCTGACATTCTTCAATCCATTTTACCGTAACACTCTTTTTCAGCAACTTGAATATGGGCTCACAAGTGGTTATGAGTTGAGCAATAAACCTGCTAATGTATTTCAGTCTACCAATCAAACTCATCACCTCTGTTCTATTCTTAGGCAAGGGCAAATCCTAAATGGCTTTGATTTTCGAGGGATCCAATTCAATTCCCCAACGGCTGACTACAAACCCCAACAGCTTTCTAGATGGAACTCCAAATACACATTTTTCCGGGCTGAGTTTGAGATTATACCTACGAAGCCTTTCAAAGAACTTTCTTAAATCTTTAACATGGCCAGCCTGAATTTTTGACTTAATATCACATCATCCGTGTAGACCTCAATCTCCTTATGCATCATATCATGAAACATAGTGGTCATGGCTCTTATGTATGTTGCTCCAGCATTCTTCAAACCAAACGCATCACTCGATAACAATAAGTCCCCCACAGTGTGATAAAAGATGTCTTCTCTGCGTCGTCATCATCCATAATGATCTGGTGATATCCGGCATAGCAATCCACAAAAGAGGCAACCTCGTGTTCAGCACAGTTGTCTACCAAAATATGAATATTGACCAGTGGAAAAGCATCTTTCGGACTTGCTCTGTTCAAATTACGATAATTAACACACACTCAAATTTTGTCATCTTTCTTTGGTACGGGAACAACATTAGATAACCACATGGGATAGCGAGCTACACGAATTACTTTGGCTTCAAGTTGTTTCATGATTTCCTCTTTAATTTTAATACTTACATCCGTTTTAAACTTCCTCAACTTCTATTTGACAGGAGGGAATGCGGGATCAATTGGCAATTTGTGGGCCCCTAATTCAGTGCTTAAACCAGGCATATCATCATAAGACCATGCAAAAACATCCTTATAATCAATTAATGCTTGAATCATTCCATCTTTTAGCTGTGGCAAAACATGTACATTGATTTTAGTTTCCCTAACATCTTCTTGATCCCCTAGATTTATTGGATTAGTCTCATTCAAATTAGAATCTGGTTTGTCTTCAAACTGTTCCAACTCTTTGCTTATTTCTTCTAGTGCTTCTTCTTCATCATATTCCCCATCCTGCTTCATTGCGTCTTGATTAGTTTGGATTTTAAGATCACGCTGAAAATTCCGCATGCATGTCATGTCATTAGAATCAACATGAAGAGAACTATGTAAAAAAGATAAAGAAAATATATTAGACACGAAACAAAAGGCACATTGCATTTAATTAAATAAAAAGATAGAAGGATTTAAACATAGATTCCAACATAACATAAACAAACTAAAATCCGAATTACAACCCTGAAATAACTCGGATAATTAGAAAGAAAAACAAAATAAACTACCAAAACTCCCTCCTAACGGGGAGAGGAGTGACTTTCCAATTATTGAGCCGGACAGCTGGACCTATGAATTGCACGTCTGCTATATTGGTACCTTCCCCTTCTTCGACCATATCAACATCAATGAAAAGATTCTGGCAGTCATCAACAAATTCAGCTTTAAATTTCACATGCTTTGTGACACCGCTCTTAACAAATGACTCACTGAGTAGTGGCATTGGGCGAAGGAGTGACCATGTTTCCTTTTTCCTTCCCTTGGCTTTCTTTAGATCTTCAGCCATAGGCTCAAATCCCAGAGAAAACATTCCCACGTTCTCACTCGGACATATGGGATGAACTATACCGTACAAAGATGCTCCCAAACCCTTTCCTGGCTCAAATCTGTATTTCTAAAGTTCACTCACCATCTTGATAGAAGCAGAAGACAATTGCAGTCCCGGTATAACCTGTCATTCAAGGATACGATTCACTGGCACTGTATAAAAAATTTGATATACGAATGTCTCCTCTACGTTATTTGCTTCAATAAGAGACAAGGGAGAATCTTCGTAGGCGGACAAATCTCCTTCACCGTGAATAACTACTTTTTTCTTGTCATGCTCAAACTTAATCATTTGGTGCAGCATAGATGCAACCGCCTTGGCCTTGTGGATCCAAGGCCTTCCCAAAAATAGATTATAAGAGGAGTCTACATTCAATACTTGAAACTCTATGGCGAACTCAACAGGCCCTATGGTCAACATTAGTTCTATTTCGCCAATGGAATTTGATTTTGCACCATCGAAAGCCTTAACACATACATTGTTGGGCCTGATCCTGTCAGCACCAATATTCAACTTTTGCAAAGTAGAAATAGGGCAAATATTTGCTCCTGAACCTCCATCAATCATAACATGAGTGACATAGAAATCTTCACACTTCACTGTAATGAAAAGGCCCCGGTTATGACCTTTACCTTCAACAGGCAATTCATCGTCAGAAAAGCTGATACAATTGACTTCAAAGATTTTTCCAACCACTTTTTCAAGTTGGTTGATTGTAATCTCCCTAGGAACATACGCTTCATTTAATACCTTCAGCAAAATATCAAGATGCTCCTTGGAGTGCAACAGCAAAGATAAAAGGGAAATTTGAGCACGGGTTTTCTTCAACTGTTCCAATATTGAATACTCTGGCAATGTCATCTTTTTCAAAAATTCTTCGGCTTATTCTTCGGTGATAGGTTTTTTGATAGATGAAGGTCCACTCACCGTTGGCTTAGACTTTCTTAAGGTTTCATGCACGAAGCATCTTTCTGACCTAGTCAAACCCCCTACCACATCTACATCTTCCACTATTTCTTTCCCATGATAGGTCATCACTGTCTACCCATAATTCCAGGGAACCTTTTTCGTATCAAATATCGAAGGTTGGGTCACCAGTTTGTAAGACAATAGGCACTGCCAGTGCTCCTTTCACCGTCAAGATGGGCTAACTCAGATCTCCCACCACTGTCAACCTAGTTTTATCCTGACTTAAATCAATATACCTTCTAGCGCCCTGTACTGTAATCAGGGTTTTCTTTATGCTTTCTTGGGCTTTATCTTCTCTCATTCCTTCCTGGCTCAATGACATTGCTTTCAAAGACTCTGCTACATTCACCGATTTCTCCTCAGTGGTCTGTATCTTGACAATAGGCTTCTAAACCCTCGAAGACTCTTTTCCATCATATATCAATTCTAACATATTGGCTTCAGCATAGGTTGGTAGTGGATTTTGGTTAATGTTTGGACCCTTCGGGGCCTGGACCAGCATCTGATTTGTGTCAATTAAATCTTGGATAGCTCTCTTTAAATGCCAGTATTTCTCGATGTCATGGCCTGGCATATCAGAACAGTACGCACACCTTAAAGAATAATGGAGATTCCTCGGTAGTGGATTTAAAAGTCTTCCTTGAATTGGGCTTAAGACCTTCAACTTTCTCAACCTATCAAACAAGCTAGCATATGACTCCCAAAGAGGTGTGAATTGATTTTTGACCTCGTTTTCCTTCTTATGCTTGGGCCTAGGCTGAAAACTGGGTCTGGAGGGGTTTTGGTAATCTGGTGGAGCGAATAGGCGATTTTGTGGGGCTTGCGCATGCCACTGCGGGTAAGAAGGGGTTTGGGCATATGGCTGTGCGCTATATACTGGGTACGGGGTTGGTGGAATGGAATATAAAGGGTTTTGTGGAGGGTAGTAATGGTAGGGAGGAATATATGGAGCTTGGGCGTAGACTTGGGCTTGGGATTGGGAATAGGGGCGAGGTGGTCTTTTGGGATAGGAATGGGTTCCAGCTACGACAGTCGCCACATCCTCTTTCTTCTTTCTACCTCCAAATATGCCAGATCCACCTTGAATCGCTTGTGTGGTGGCTTTTAATGAGGCAAAACTCACTATTCGGCCGGTCTTAATTCTGTCCTCTATCATCTCCCCCATTTTGAGGACTTCCATAAAAGATTTTCCCATTGCCAAAAGTAAATATTGAAAATAGGTCTCATCCTGCGCCTGAATGAAAACTTCTACCAACTTAATTTCTTTCATTGGAGGCTTTACCCTGGCGGCCTGTTCACGCCACCTTATCGCGTATTCCCTAAAACCTTCAGTGCTCTTTTTCTTTATGTTGACCAAGGATTTTTTGTCCGAAATCAAGTCGATGTTATACTAAAAATGTTGAACAAATTCAGAAGCCAAATCCTCCCAGCTGTTCCATTTATCGATATCTCGATCGATAAACCATTCTGAGCCCTAATCAGAAAGACTCTCGCCAAAGAAGGCCATGAGCAGTTCTTCCCTTCCTTCTGCAGCCTTCAACTGGTTGCAATAATGTCTCAAGTGTGCAACGGGATCACCGTGTCCTGTATACTTCTCGAACTTAGGCATCTTGAAACCAAGGGGAAGGTTGATGTCGGGGAACATGCAAAGATCTTTATAGGAAACACTCCTATAATCTCCGATTCCTTACAAATTCCTCATATCCTATTCTAAACTTTTCAATTTCCGAGATATGATATCCTGTTCCTCTGCTGCGACAGGTTTCTCCATATCAAATCAAAATGCAGGCGGCTGAGTGTACCCATATGGTTCATTCATTTGCAAAGTGGGCTCCGGGGCGTAATACTGACTATCTGAAACCTTCAGTATTGGCTCACTGGCAGACCTAGGAAGCCTCATTGTGGGACGCACAGCATATATAGGAGTTTCATGTGGTGGCGGAGCCACGAATACCGGTTGATTGGTGGCGCTGACTGAGCAGCTGGTCTTGATTGGGGAGCTGCCAAGGGCACACCAGAACTGCCAGGATAATAATGTCGCGGAGTGAATCCTAGCGCGTGCTCAGGTGACTCAGTAGGAGCAGAGAATTGCGCCTGAGAGAGAGGTGGGCAATTACAGATATTCCCATGACCTTCAGGAAGCGGGGGTGGAGGCATTTCTCTGGCCCATGCCCGGTGTAAATCTATCTGTTGTTTCCTGAGCCTTACTACCTCATCATTATGTTCTGAACTTTCTTCCCTATGATCCTAATCCGGGTCAATGAGCTAATTTTCAATCTCCCTGCTAGCCATGTCGAGCTTTGCTTTGGATCTAGTGAAGTATGGGTGACTAGCCAGAGTGCTGCGAACCTACCACTGTTATCTGAAAGAACATACTCATCAAAGACGACATCCGTTAGGATTAGGGCACACAACAAACATGGGAATCACATTGGTAAAATTGTCTTAAATTCATGTTCATTTCTACCAGCTTTTGAGGGTAGCGAGGTCATTTTAACATCATCCAAATTTTTGTCTACACTTATTTTTATCTATACTTATTATTATTATTATTATTATTATTATTTTCGTATTCATCTCTGTTCTTTTCCTTTCTCTCGTTATCTACCTTTATTTTATCATTCTTTATGGCTTTTATTTTTCCTTAAAAGAGGAAAAATAATGAAAAACAACGAAACAAAATGATTAGATCAAACCCAAAAGTAGGTTGCCTACGTATCATGTTGTACATGAATCAGATCTTGCGTAGTTCGGGCCTTGCCAAAATGGCCAATTAAACTCTTTTTTCTTGAAACTTTAGGAAGAAAAGAAAAATAACAATTTGTCAAAAGCATTGACAAACATCTTTTGCATTTTTTACTTTTAAAATACCTATACAAAACGAAACCTATGATTACCAAAGAAAAATCTTTTGAGGTTTTCAATTTTGAATTTCATATGAAAATGAAACTTGAAACTATTAAAGGAAAATCTTTTGTAGTTTTCTCTTGACGATGTATATGAAACACCTACTTTAAATAAAGAGTGAAGAATATCTTTTTTTGAATTTTTTTTTGGAATAAGATCAACCAAGAATAAAACCTACGACTATTAAGGATTTTTTTTTTGTATTTTTATTTTCAAGACATGTATGAAACACCTACTCTAGATGAAAAGTGAAGAAATTTTATTTTATTTTTTTTACATTTTTTAAATAAGATCAACCAAAAATGAAACCTACGACTATTGAGGAAAATCTTCAATTTTTTTTACTTCTTTTTTTTTCAAGATATATATGAAACACCTACCCTAAATAAAGAGCGAAGAAAATCTTTTTTTTGAATTTTTTAAATAAGATCCCCGAACCAACAATAGGCTGCCTACGTATCTCACTCCGGAAAGAGGAGAATCAGGGGTGCGTAGTTCGTCCAGATTGGACAATTAACGATTAACTAATAAATTGACCCTAACTTAAGAGACACTACCAAAAACAAACGAAAAAAAAAAACTTTTGGATTTTCAGCTAGACACTGACACCACCAATTATGAAGAATTTTTTTTTTTGTATTTTTGTTTTTGACAAATAAGGAGAAAAGGCAAACAAAACTCATTTTCTTTTTTTTTGAATTTACGGTACTTTGAGAAGACAAATGTAAAACGTAAAAAGTCTTTTTGAGTTTTTGGATCGTGAAAAACAAAAGCCATAAAGAATTCTAAAATAAACTACGACATTCCTTTTTTCTTTTTTTTTCATTCTTTTCGACTCACTTTTTTCTATTTTTTTCTTTTTCATTTTTGCCTACGCACCCTACTCCTAACAATTTTTTTTTTGTCAAATCAGTCTGTCAAATGACCACGTTACCCTTAAAGATGCAACAGTTAGCACGTAGAGATGCTTTAGAGGTGAGTCTCCTACGAAGGGTCATGTGGGTCCCGCTAGGTCTCAGTATGATGCACATAAGCATGAACTAAAGGCTGGCCTATGTTGTGGTTTACTAACAAGGATGTTCAGGGGAGCGTATGGTCGATAGTGGCTGCTTTGCTTTCCACCTACTCCATAACACCGACGGCTCCCCCCCTAAAATAAGGGTGACTCAACTAGAGGTTGTGTACAACACGTGTACTACGAACTTGTTGCAGAAAGAAGGCTGGGGGGTGGACTCATGATGACAGATATAAAGCGGTAACACATAGGATAAATACTATAAACAAAGAGCAAAAAAAAACACACACAAAAGTGCAAACAATAACCCAAACAAAATCACAAACAAGCTTATACACTCGTAATGCCTAACAAAGCCGATACGACTCCAAAAAGAGCTCGAATTCTGAGAACTTGTCATTTTTCCCCAGCAGAGTCGCCAGAGCTGTCACACCCCTTTTACGTACTCCAAAAGATTTATATTTTAAGTTCTAAAGGGTTTTATTATCTAAGTGACAAGAAATGAAAAATTTGTTCCGAAAAAGGATTATTTATATTTTTTACTCAGATTCGCCACTTGACATAATCCGGTGTGCCAAGTCACCATTACAAAATCCTTTCCAAAACTATTTGACTCTTTAAACTGGTTTACGAACAGAGATTCCGGCTAAAGAATTTTGTTGACCGAGGGGAAGGTGTTAGGCACCTCTCGATCCCATGGTTCAACCACGGTCGCTTGGTAGAGTGTATCGACTATTTTTGGCACTAAGAAATGTATAAACCGCGCAAAAGCACGCAAAATAATCAAACAAAATAAAACAATCCGAAATGTAAAATCCAGTCCAATTATTACAACCCGAAATAAAAAGGGACTGAAAGTAAACCTACGCTAATCCTAAACTGATGCTCTACCCGACGCCTCGGGCCTTCACCACGAACATACTCCGGGTACATGACATCTCGGGTCATTCCCCGGTAAATAAATATATACAGATACTTTGGGGCGTTCCCCGGCCAAATTATACAATTGAATTTTTCGTACGATAAAGTAAAACGAACCATTCACGCACATATTCAAATATTCCAATAAATTGTTATTTCCTAAATTTGACTACCCGGCCTACATTTGCCTATCCAAGTTCAACATATCACAGTTCTATCGTGTTTAACATTATCCATGCATCAAAATTAATCAACATTCATTTTAGCAATTTTTAATTCCCACCCCTAATTTTATTTTTAACACAAAACTTCTACAATCACGATTATTATTTCAACAATCCATAATCACTATAAACTCAATATTCATCATTCACGTCACACACAATCGTAACAAATGAAATCAACAACCAATCAATACCAATAGTTATTCATCACCAATGAAGATCAAACCACACACTAATATCCAATTCGAAATAGGAAATATTGTAAATAATAAAATAAATGAGAGAAAGTGTAGAGTTGGACTTCGATTGAAGCTTTTATTGTGCCAAAATATGTGATCAAAAGACAAAGTTGGATCCAAAACTCCCGACTTGAACCTCGATAACCAACAAATCCAAACTCGATATCAAATTCAACCGGATAGATTTGGAAAACAACGAAAAGCCTCACAATGAATGAACCGCAAACCTGAATAGAAATCCAAAATAACATAAGATCTCAAATTTGAATCCACAAATCACCGATTTAAAACTAACCTTGTATGGGTCTCACCGGAATTGAAGTAACTGTCATCGTTTCAGCATTTCCCAAAATGAGATGGAGCTAACTCGAATAGGCTGGCTGCTGGCACAGTATTGAGAGGAGAATGGGGGCGGAATAGCGGCTGGTATGCTGGTCACAGCGATGAGGTCATTTGGTTGGTCGTCGAAGAAGGCACTGGATGACAGAGGAGGTCGAATCTGAGAGACGACTGGAGGAGTAGCCCGTACTGGCCGTTAAAGGTGGCGCCGTCCCTGGCTGGTCGGCGTTTGAGTAGAGGAAGAAGAGGACGAGAGTTGGAGCAGCGCCGGCATCGGTGCTGTTGTCGTCGATGGGGAAGGCGGTGGGAGAGGTTTTTGAGAGAGAGAGTGAGAGTCCAGAGAGAGGGAGTGAGAGAAGGAGTTAGGCGGCTTCCCTTTTATTTATATCCCCCCCTTCCGTGTTCCTTTTGTGTGTGTGTGTATATATGAGGTGAGGGTGGGGTAGTGGTGAGGTGGGGTAGAGTTTGTTAGGATAGGGTAGGTAGGTGTTGTTCTTTAATTGGGTGGGTTGTTAGAATATTAGGATAAAACAAAATTAGTTAGGGGGTTGTTATTTTTGTCATTTTGTGGAGGGATTATCACACGGGTTAGGGTACACGGTAAGATAAGGTAAACAATAGGTAAAAACGATATCGGGGAGTGACGAAATTAGGTGTTTACATCATGCCCCCTTTGAATGTAAACACGAAGTGTTTTCAGACAAAGAAGTAGACAGCGAGACCAAATTTTGACCCGACCATTATCCAAAGAAAGAAACAGAAGGAAGAAGGACAACCGGGTTTTGACTTAAGATATCCCACCTACTCACATTATGAGAGAATCAAGTGACAAGTGTCTCAACTTTTGGAAGGAGATGGACTATACTGAGTTGGAGAGTCAAGTGAGGTTCCATTGAGGTTCTGGTCCGTGGCTCTGTCATTAAATCAAAAAAATGAAAATTACAAGTTACAACATAAATGAAATTACAAAAATCCTATCTATACATCTTCTATTGGTTCTTGACTCGACTTTCATCACCCTATTCTTCAGGCGGGCTCCTGACTTGCAATTTCTTTTAACTTGTTGCTTGGCTTTTAATTGCTTTGTCTTGTTGCTTGACTTTTACTTTCTTCACCCTATTCTACAGGCGGGCTCCTGACTTGCTATTTCATCACTTTGTTGCTCGACTTTCATTTCTTTATTCTGTCTTCCAGGCGGGCCTCTGACTTGCTATTTTATCACCCTGCGGTCTCCTGAAACCCAAAATTAAAACTAGAACGAAAATTATCCCAAACAAGAATTATAATAAAGTAGTATTTCATTTTTGAAAGCGTTATCCCATTTTCCAGGAGGGTCCTGCGCATAAAGTAAAATCTCATTTTTCAGGAGGGTCCTGAACAGAAAGTAAAATCCCATTTTTTCAGGAAGGTCCTGAACAGAAAGTAAAATCCCATTTTTTAGGAGGGTCCTGAACATAAAGTAAAATCCCATTTTTCAAGAGAGTCCTGAACAGAAAGTAAAATTCCATTTTCAGAAGGGATCCATGTATACTTTGAACATGCGAATTTCTCCCCAATCCATCTTGGGTAGCCTCAAACATTTGATAACACCTATCGAAACCACTAATTTAAGAGTAGATGCCTTGGATCAATAAATTTTCCACTGAAACAATCTTTTAGTATTTCTGAAAAATGATAAGGGGGAAGAGAAAAATAGACATACCACTGAACACTCCACCTTGTCTCATGATTTTCAATAACACGAAGTCACGCACGTAATGCCTCAATAGCTTTTTCTCGAACAACCAATGTTGGATCCCTCAGAGCAACTCAAATAGCATCCACAAACTCCGGCACGTGAACATTGAAAACGGTTGAAGCATTTTCTGCCATTTCCTAAAATTTAAAGATAGGAGATTGAAACAGGGACATCATCAGAAAGTACTTAGCTCGTATCTAGAATTCAATATGCTATGTGGTGGATTTATTTAAAATATTATAAGAATGACAACCACATTTCTATAGTATGAACTATTTCACTCTTCATTCGGTGATAACAGGAAAAAACACTAGTTAACCTTTAGGATACAATTTTAATAAATAGCTAATATTTGTATTCAGTTTTAGGAACATTTCTTTCTTTTATCACTTAGAATCCATGCGAGATGAAAGTCTCATGCACGGTTTTGAAAGAGATAGAAAAGTGAGGAATCCTCTTTAGGTATCTTCTATAACAATGGCAAATCGGAGGGTAGAAAAGTTGGAGAAAGGAAAAGGGAGATTTGGTAGAATAGCGGTGAGAATAGTAGAATTTTTTAGGGTGGAGAGACACTAACCAAAAAAGAGACTTCAATTCAAAGTTTCCCCATCATGTAAAGATGAAATAAGCAAAACCCAACTTCAAAATTTTTGCTTATAGAACAAATCATGAAGAAATATGCTAATTGTACCTTTAATATTAAGACTGCAGCAAAGCGATGATACTCAATTCTTTCAACATGAAGCCATTCTAGTGCAACTTTAACCTGAAAATACAAAAGAGTTGAGATCCTGATGTCAGACAATCAAGTATCTGAAGCATCAAAACACTACACACCTGGCGTTCCATTTCATCTGCAGTCATTTCACCACCAGATCTATCTAGGTGACCAATAACTTTACTAGCAAGGACCAAGATTTCAGGATCACGCTTTGTTTCAAAGGCAGCGCTCATGTAATTGGAGAATTTTGCCACTTTTGATGCATTTTCGCTGATGGTGACATCTATTAGCTCATCAATAGCCCTCAATGCTCCCAGATTTTTAGAAACTTCATTACTATCAAGAAATATAGTAATGAGTTCGTATAGATGATCCATGAAACGATCAAAAGCTTATCCACTAAGATCACGAGCTTCTTCCTATACAAGCCACCTCAAGGTCAATGCAGCCCCATCTTACCATAGAGAATAAATAAGAATTGGCTTGGTTCAAAAGCAATTCAAGTTTTTGAAAGATAGTTTTAAAAGAGGGAACTAGAAAGCATAGAAAGAGGCATAGATTGAGAGCATGCACACTCAAACAGCAAAAACAACAAGACTGAGCAAAACAGAATATTAAATGATTAAGACAGAAACTCACATCAGTATCAATATCAAGCAGCCAGTGCAAAAGACTGCTCTGCTAACCTTTGATAGAAAAATGGAATAGGGAAAGTGAATGAAAACAAAAAAAACAAAACTTGGTATTCACATTATTTTTCAAACCAAAAAGTTCACTAAGATGGTTGATATAAATTTAAAATCAGGCCCTATCCACCTCTCTTGATTCATGGAGAAGGAAAATAAATAAGTATAATTAGCAAGAGGCATATAGGATAAGATTTGAATACAAAACAGCAAACAGTTACTTCTATGTAGTGCCACCATTTCAAACTGGATTACCCAACAAACTCCGTGTAATCCCACGAGTTGGTCTTTCTTCTTCTACTCAAATCAAAAAATAAATAAATGTGCCCAAAAATAAACTGTAGCATTCTGCTTTCTTTCTATTTTCAATCTTTTACATATACAAGGTTTCAAATAACAGCATCCAACACTTCTTGAGAAACTGAGGACAGAAAAATCAAGAAAAGAGCTCAAGACATACTGTCAGCTAAAATCTTCCTTAATTTTTCATCAATTCCTAAGAAAATCAAAATGAAGCACTAAATTTCTGATTCTACTCCCTCATCAATTCAACACTAAGATTTCCAGAACGGCGACTAAAGAAGAATAAAGAGCTCACATCAAGATTTCTTGAACTGTTCTAACTCCACTACTGTACAAAATTCAGCAAATGACTCCAAAAAAAAACAAAACTTGAAAGAAGAAACGAAAAAGAATCAAAAAAATTAAGGACGGAAAATCAAGAAAAGAACTCAAGATGTACCCTAAGCTAAAATCTTGTCAGCCTTATGTCTTATAAATGTCTGGTTCCACTACCTCACCAATTCACCAACTCAACAAATCAAAATCGCCTGAACTGTTCTAACTCCACTACTGATCTTAAAAAATTCAACAAAAAATCAAGAACCTTAGAATCTTCTTTGATTTTCATCAATTCATAAGAAAATCAAAATCAATCACTAAATTTCTATTTCCACTTACTCAACAATTCAATAAATGTAACAACACCCAAAAAAAACACAAAGAGTAGATAACAATACAGAGGTCACATTAAGATTCCCTAAGCTACTCGAACTCCAGATCTTTAAAATCTAACAAACGACTCCCAAAAAATAAAAATTGAAAGAAACGGAAGAACCTAAGGATTGCTTCTAGTACATTGGTCAGAAAGAACTCTATTAAGAGCATCAATATTTCTAGCACCAATTGTTGCAACAGGATAGCAGATCGCCTGAGAGCTGCTACCCATGCTTCTTCTTCATACTCCTATCTACACGAAAACCTAACACGATGGACAGAACGTTGTTATTGTAATGATGATTGTAATTTTTGTATTTTTTAACATGAGGCTCCATGGTTGGTCCCTACAGTATCAGACCCTGGGAATTTCCTCACTTGTACTTAGTCTCCTTGCTGGTACAGTTCTCTACATGAAGAGAAGAAGTGATAAGACTATGCATCCAGTAGCAGTCTCAAGTAAGAAATTCGCCACACACCATGTTGTCAAAGAGAAACATTTCTCTTAAAATTGGCCAACAGAGGTCGATGTTGCAAAAGCGAGTCATCCGTCTGAGATGAGCATCTTTCAAATAAGTTCATCTCATAGCAAGAAATATCCCAAATCAGAGGATGATGAGGCTCAGAGCATTGAGAAGAAACCTAGAAAGAGTAACAAGAGAGAATCCTTGGCTGCATTTGAGTTCTCAATGGGTTCACCTTAATATGGAAGTTTCACTACATATGAGAGGATTCCTGCCAAGCATGTGAGTGTATTTAACTTGGTATATTCTATCTTCTTTGAACATAAACAATCCTTTTTGAATAGCCAAATCTATTCTGTTACTTATATATTTTCCTTGTGAAATTTAGGAAAGTGGAGGAGAAAAAGTCACACCTTTCACTACTTAGTTGGTGTAGGTACCGATCAAGATGTTTAATCTGACTAATAATTTGGTCTGCTATAAGAGGATCATTTATTTTTTTCCGGCAAGGGATATTATATAAGCATTTCACTTTTCAGAATTGGACATCATGATTTGTTAATAATATGGCTTATGAAGATTTGACAACTCCATTAGTTATATGTTTATTCCAAAAGAAATGTATCAAACATGGAGATGTAGATATCTAATGTGGAGAATTTTTGGTCCACCTTATTTTTTGTTCGTGGAAATATAATGGAATAATTAGGTTTCAAAAACCTCTTGTTATATGTCTTTCTTGGTTTGAAGATGCACCTTTCAATTTCTTAACTCCAGTTGTCTAATTCAAAAAGCATTATAGATACTGATTGCAACATGCTTAACTAGATAAGTCAATAGTTGTATTCAATTATCAATATATATGTTAATTTAGTCTCATTGTGATCTCAGCAACACAAGACATATAGGCAAAAGTCAAGAGGAAGTCCCATAAGTGTGTAGTACATCCTGTATTTTACTGCTCACCTAATGGATATTCTTTCAAATGTTTACATATGTTCATAGTGCCAGGGTTCTCGAATGATGGCTGAGGATAACTCCGATGAACTAGCAAGTACAGTAACTAGTGTGAAGAATGACTCTATGGCTGAGGATAACACCGATGAACTAGTAAGTCCAGTGACTAGCTTGAAGAATGACTCTATGGCTGAGGAAAACATCGATGAACTAGTGAGTCCAGTAACTAGCATGAAGAATGACTCTGCTGGAAGTAAGCCAGATAAAATCAGCACAATAAAACCGAGATCTATGAGTATTGGAAACAAGGTTCTTCCCTACTTTCGCAGCTCCTCCTCTACTTCTTCTTACAATGCAGGTAATACAAAAATGCAATCCGCTGAGGATAACTCCGATGAACTAGCAAGTACAGTAACTAGTGTGAAGAATGACTCAATGGCTGAGGATAACACCGATGAACTAGTAAGTCCAGTGACTAGCTTGAAGAATGACTCTATGGCTGAGGAAAACATCGATGAACTAGTGAGTCCAGTAACTAGCGTGAAGAATGACTCTGCTGGAAGTAAGCCAGTTAAAATCAGCACAATAAAACTGAGATCTATGAGTATTGGAAACAAGGTTTTTCCCGGCTTTCGCAGCTCCTCCTCTACTTCTTCTTACAATGCAGGCAATACAAAAAGGCAATCCACTGGGAAGTTGAATGCTCCTGATAGCAGACAAGATGTTATTCCTTATTATCTTAGAGCTTCCACTGGTTCTTGCCATGAATTCTATAAATATGGCAGGAAACATTCCTCTGAAGAAAAGCCATGGCATCCTCTACCAAAAAGAAAGAACAAACTTCCTGCTGATGAGCAGAGTCCTGCACAGACCTTGGTGGGAGAGGCAAAAAAGGGGACTTTGGTCAAGCAAAAGCTTTCCACTCTTTCTGGAAGTGTGCTGGGAGAGAAAAAGAAGGTGACGGGAGTTGAGCAAAATCCTTCCACTTCTCCAGGGAGTATGCTGGGAGTGGCAAAGAAGAGGACTGTGGTCATGCAAAAGACTTCCACTATATCAGGGAGTAACCAGAGTGATGCAAAGAAGGGGATTTTGGTCAAGCAAAAGCTTTCCATTCCACCTATGAATATGCTGGAAGGGGGAAAAAGGTAAATGAGGTCTATCAAAAGCCTTCAGCACCTCAGGAGAGTGTACTCAAAGATGAAAAGGAGGTCACTATGGTTGAGAAAAAACTTTTTTCTTCTCCAGGTTGCATGGAGGGAGGGATAGATGAGGTGACTGTGGTTGAGCAAAAGCTTTCTACTCCCCTAGGGAGTATGCTGGTAGAGGGAAAGAAAGATGTCGTGGTCAATCAAAGGCCATCTGCTCCTCCAAGGAGTATTCTAGTATAGGGAAAGAAGTTTAATACGGTCGATCGAAGGCCTTCTCCCAAGGTTCACTCTCTTGAACCCTCTGAAATAAAAAAAGAAAAAGATACTACTGACACCAAAGAGTGTTCACTCTCTGAAATTGGATTCCTCAAGTGACAAGATGCCAGAGACAGAAAAGAAAATAAAATCTTCATCTAAGATCTTAGGAGGTGTAGATGCAGGAGGCAAGAAAGATAGTGTTGGTAATTATAGAAACAAATAATTGCGCCTAAAGTATCTACAAAAAAATCTTTGAAGACGCCAAATCTTTCATCTCTTCCAAAATCTTCCTCTGTTAAACCTTTGATCTTGAGGGTAAGAAGCAATAAAAGATTAAAATTTTTGTCTCCTCTGAAGGACCAGAGCAAGATGCGGAGAGATGGGACAAATAAACTGAACCCTAAAATGGTTCCTGAGAAAACTTTACGTACTCCCAAAGTGAAAGCATCACCAAAGTCTTCATCCCATTTACAATCACGTCCGTTGTCTAATGAAGAAGATAAAAAGAAAGTTGTTAAGCCTGCAGACAGTGCATTGGGTAAATACACCTCTAGTGGCAAACAGCTGTTGCACATAGCAAAAGTAGAAACTGTTGGGGAAAATTAGAAAAAGATATTGAGAAAAGGTAAGACAGGTGTTTCTAATAATAATAATTCTTCGGCAGTGAAACTGAAGTTTAGGAGGGGCAAGATAGTTGATCTCTAGCAAGAAACCAACATCCCTAGGAGGCTGACATATAGATGGGGACGACATGTGGGTGAAAGCCAGGACAACAATACAAGAAAAAGAATCTTTTCAAAGAAAGGAGTTGATGGTGACAAAAGTAATACCATCCCTATCTTTGGAAAAATTATTTTGAGGCATCAGGATGTGCAAGAAAAGAAAGATGTGCAGGGTTTGGTTTGTTAAATTATATGATTAAAGAGACGACGAGTAAGCTTGTTGAAACCGGGAAGATCAAGGTTAAAGCTTTGGTGGGAGCTTTTGAGACAGTAATTTCCCTCCACAATAAACCTTCTGTTGTCATAGTTTCTTGATTAACTAACAGAATTTTATAACAAATAGGAGCAATTGCAAATATAGTGGTTGATATAGCTTTTCTGACCTTGTTTACATATGTTTTTCCTGTTTCTTATTCTGACTCATCTTCTTAACAATTTCTTGATGCTTGCCGGTTCTGTTCTCATGATTGAATAAATTCAATTTCTTGTGTGTGCATTTACTTTGAATTGGGAGATAAAGTTGCACAAGACTACAATTTCTTTTTCACTTATGGAGGTTGTGATAGTGACGTTAAATCAGTGGGTGTTTGGATGTTGACATTCTAATGTTAGGCTGGTTGCTCAGTGGACATATATTGTTGTTGGACTCATTTACGAGGGATTTGTTCATACTTTCTGTTGAATAAGTGCATTGAAGAAGGCACATCATGTGGAAATACCATCCAAAAAAGAGTTTTGGCTATGGTACTGGTTTGAAATTGTGCTTGTATACTATTTTCTTTAGTTGTTCTGTAAAGGGATCTATCTCTTGACTGTAAAATTTATTGAGTTTTTCTCTGTCATACAATACAATAAAATATAAGTAACAATAAGATGTAAATATTGTAACCACCTAAACAAGTAACAATATTTATGTGCATCTTTTATTTAGGTAACTCAAAACAGCTTATAATAAGTCCTTTTGTTGGAATATTGTACGTTTTAGCTTAAAGAAGCCACTGCAGTTTGTTAGACTTAGATACATGTACCTTCATGGCTCCACCTATCAACCATAACATCCAGCTAAAGTTGAGTAACTCCATTTACTTGTGTTAAAAGTTATTTTTTGAGTCTCATTTCTCCAATTTGTCATTGAAAGCTCACACATTTTATCATGCAACAAATTTCTGCTCAACTAAATCTGAGAATCTTATCGAACTATTCAAAAAGGATTGTTTATGTTCAAAGAAGATAGAATATACCAAGTTAAATACACTCACATTGTTGGCAGGAATCCTCTCACATGTAGTGAAATTTCCATATGAAGGTGAACCCATTGAGAACTCAGATGCAGCCAAGGATTCTCTCTTGTTACTCTTTCTAGGTTTCTTCTCAATGCTCTGAGCCTCATCATCCTCTGATTTGGGATATTTCTTGCTATGATATGAAATTATTTGAAAGATGCTCATCTTAGATGGATGTCTCACTCTTGCGACATCGACCTCTATTGGCCAATTTTGAGAGGAATGCTTCTCTTTGACAACATAGTGTGTGGCAAATTTCTTACTTGAGACTGCTACTGGATGCAAAGTCTTATCACTTCTTCTCTTCACGTAGAGAACTGTACCAACAAGCAGACTCAGTACAAGTGAGGAAATTCCCAGGATCTGATATGCACCAACATTATCTTCATCATGTCTTATTGGAGACTCCATCATTTCCAAAGATTGGGCTTCTTCAACAGCAGAAATTTCTTTCACTATGCTTTCAGAATTGTCAATCATCAACTCAAGTGCATTATCAGCAATGAAAGATTGGGATTCAGCCAACTCAACCTCAACATTAGAAGTTGTAAGCCCTTGGTCCAAATCCCTTTCTGAACTATCAGATTCATTCCTCTCAGCTGGGACAACAGAAACTTTTTCAGTCTCCACCAAATTATGCTTTCCTTGTTCTATATCCTTTTCTAAGCTATCGACCCCATTTACCTCGGCTAATTGAATTGCAGAAGCTTCTTCAATCTCCAACACATCCACTTCTTTAATTTCAACTTCCCCACCATTATCTAAATCAGCATCCATTTGAAATTCTTCCTCATCTAGCTCGGTTTCAGATTCTTCATCCTTTTCTAACTTAATTGGTTCAAACTTTTTATCCAATTTCTCACTACCAGTACTGCCTTTTAAATATCCGTGATATATATTGCTACTCTCATCTAGAGCAGTCAAGTTCATGAATTTAATTGGATGCACATCATCTATTCTACCAAAGTCATTAATCAACTTTGAGAAATAAGAAATCGCTTCTTATTTGCAGAAAAGAATGTAGCTTTACCGTCAGATAAGGTGATTGAAGTCCTTACGGGATCATTTCTTTCCACCAAGATTTTCTTTTTTCGGGATTGAGCAATCTTGGAAGAAGCGGAAATCGTCAAAGACATGAAATTCTTGGAACCGTTTGCCGGTAATTTCAATTTCGCCGTTTTGGATTCATTCTCCTTCTCATAAAAAACCTATGACAAAGAAGAATAGCCCAACTCTCTTTTCCCATAATTAGACACCATTCTTGTCGAATCTGCAAAAAAACAAGAAAACAAAAAAGTAAATCAAGAAATCTCGCAACAAATTTTTGACATTTCAAATCAAGAAAATTCAGTAAAACAACGGAAAAACGGAAATTACCAGCAGGGCTATTAGCTCAAGGTTTAATTCTCTATGGGTCACAAGAATCGAAGGCCGTGAAATAGGGTTGCCGTTGAAGCTTCTTCTGGGTGTAGAATTGTTGTTTTCGGAGGTTCTTGGATGAGGTGGAAAGGATCTTATAGAGAGTGGAGAAGGAGACTTGTTATTAGGAGAAACCGCCATTGATGATAATGTTGTATACCAAGAAAGGTAAGCGAATCGTCGAATCATCCAGGGAGACCAAACATGCAAATGGAAATGATGCAAATTGAGAGAAAGGAAACTTTAGATATTACCAAAAAAAAGTTATATATGGGGTAAAAAAATATTTACTCAATCATAGCAATTACTAATATATGTAATTGCAATTAATTAGATAGCTAAAGTAAATGATACTTCCTTTTGGTCAGTGCACTTTTATTTATCGAATGTAGTAGCAATAGGTATTCTTTTTTATTTGTCTAATTTAAAAATCAAGAGATAATTTATCAACAATTTCTAATTTGAGTTTGTTATATTAACTATAGTTATTTTTCAAAGTATAAATGCTATTATATTCAAGTAATAATATAATAAAATGGTCATTATATTTCTTGTTGTGTTAAGTCAATACTAGACAAATAAAATAGATCGAAGGAATAAGTAACATGTATAGCAGGTTGGTACAAAACATCATTACACTATCATATTCATATCATCATGTACTTACTATGTGAAGTTTTATCTATTAGACTATTACAAACAACTTATTTAATAAGGTCACAACATCAAGAATTTGAAATTAGAATAGTTGCATCTTAAACGTGCCTTTAAATTAAGTTCGATGATTTCGCTATTCTTGTTTTGCAATGTTCATCAAAATTCAAGTTCTTTTATTTCATTTTCTTGATTAAGAAATCTCAAAAGTAAATACTGCGAGGTCCAAAATTTGGTGAATAGTAAGGGAACGTCTTTATCTTTTCTCACTTAAATATTTTTTTTGCACATGCTACTGCTTCATATTCTGCCATGTGGTTACATATTAAACATTGCGCTCCTATCACTAGATCAAAATAATATGACATTCACGATTTTAAATCTTATTTACTAAGAATGATCTATTACATTTGTAAGCGGGATTGACCCTTCTTAACATTCACAGTCTAATAATAATAATTATGGATATTGTCGATAAATATTCTACCACTAAAAAGTAAGCCCAAGCCAAATAATGATAAGACTTCTCTCAATATCAAGTAGTAATATATTTGCCTTCTCATCAGATCTAGTTTTTCTTCCTTTGTGTATAATCTTGTTTTTCATGATTTCATGTTCTAATTTAATTCAATTATTCTGTGTTAGATGTCTCTTTTTTCATATTCTATTCTATTGACTTGTGCATAAAAATTAAGCTTTTGTGTCTCTTTTATAAACTAAACAATCTCGAAAGTAAATTTCACGAGGCTCGAAACTTAGTGGATAATAAGCAACAAACGCTCTATCTTTTATCACTTAAATACATAATTTTTTATATGGTACTATTGAATATTGCACTCTCATCAATCATCACTAAATAAAGAGAAAAGACATCATTTCCACCCCAAACTATATAAGAAAAGTTTAAGCCATACATAAATTATATAAGTGACCTATTACACACCTTAACTATATAAAAGTGATATTATTACCTCCCAGCGACCCCCATTCTAAGGTGCGTGTGTTACATTTATTTTAGGCGCGTCCAGCCTATTAAATAACAAAAGTAAACAACTAAAAACATTAAGGAAAAAGGCATCGTTTCCACCCCAAACTATAGTCGAAAAGTCGAATCCACACCTAAACTATATAAGTGACCTATTACACACCTTAACTATAAAAAAATGATTCTTTTTACTGACGTGGCAGCGCGTGTAAAACACTACACCACATGCAAGTGGTGGTATCCTGACAGGGTTAAATAGTTTCACTTTTTTATAGTTTAGGTGTGTAATAGGTCACTAGTATAGTTTAGGTGTGCCTTCGACTTTTTGGATATAGTTTGGGGTGAAAACGATGTATTTTCTATCATGTGACTATGATTGTAAATCATATTTAAGAAAAATAATCTATTACATTTTTTAAGGGATATTTTTTTCCCTTCTTGAAATTCAAGATCTAACAATAATAACTATGAATTTCATCACTAAAACGTAAGCATGGATGTACTTTTTACTAATAGACGTAGTTATAAGAAAAAAAATTAGTTAACATCTAGAGTTATCTAAAAATCTTTTACCAATTATTCTAAAACTTTAAAAATTTTAAATCTCTCACTATCTTTAGAAAACCCTTTTCTACTTCTAATATACTTCTATTGTATTGGTACTTTTAACACTTTCAAATTCTGTTAGAAAATAATGTCTTCATTCTGTTCACTATTTTTCTTTTAAAAATATAAAAACCTTTTCTACTTCTAAAATAATTCATTGTAGTGACACTTTTAACATATTTTCAAATTTATATACATATATATATATAAAGGAGACATTATAGGCTGCAGATGTGGCATGCCTCAATGAAAAAGTATTTATCTTTTTCTGGTTTTTTTGAATTTTTTTCACTATTATTTAATTAAATGGACAATAAACTAATTAATAAAGGGCATTTATATTTTAATATTTACTTACTATTACCGTTACAACTTTTGATATTCTTTATTGAAAAAGTATGCTGATGTAGCATGCCTCAATGTGTATGAATACGAGGATGACAAACAGATTCATGATAGAAGGTTTGATGGTACGGTTAGAGACGATGAGTTTGATAGAATAGAATGGTGTTTTAAACCTATTTTTGATATTGAATTTTATACAATAGAGTAAACAAAAATATTTATGAGAATTATATTCTCTTCCTCTTCTATTTTTCTAGGGCTACATTATAATTATGAAAATTTTATTCTCACATTCTCTTTTTCTAGGTCTACTTTATATGGTACTTCCCATGATGAATTTATAAGTTGTATATGGAAGAGGAAAAAATTTTGTATAAATTTTGGAGTAAAAATTGGGATTTTACTTTATATTTATGAGAATTCTATTCTCTTCTTCTCTTTTTCTAGGGCTACTTTATATGATATTTTTTATAATATATTTATAAGTTATATATGAGAGAAGAGAAGATTTTGCATCAACATTTTGGAGTAAAAATGAAAATCTTATAAATTTTTGACAAAAATCAAGACAAATGAAATAATGAAAATGGGCAAAAAACATGAAAAAAATAAATAAAAGAATATGAATAAGTTTTACTTTGTATTCATCATTTACATTCACGTGGTTAAGATTTATGTTCTATTAATAAGTATTCTTCGTACATTTTTTAAAATTTTATTGCTTTTCAATTTATTTTTTTATTCTTGTATTCTTAAATTAGGAAAATCATTTATCTCAAATATTTCAGTTTTAGATTTTTGGAATCATTCTTTATATTAGAATTTAAATTATTGCATAAAAAAACATCTTTTCCTAAAAAATCTTTTATCTTACATTTTTTTAAGGAAATTGTTGTAATCAATGTAGTACCTATTGCTATGAGAAAGGTAAGAATCAATAGTAATAATTATTGAAATAAATATTAAATTATAAAAAATTATGATATTTAATCATATTTATCATATCATGCATTATGCATAGTAGTTACATAAGGTAAGTATCAATAGTAATAATTGTTGGTATTTAAAAGATAAATTTCATTATAAATAAATATTAAAATGTAAAAAATCATGATATTTTATAAGTGTAAATATTTAAATTAAAATATTTATGTTCTCTTATTATATATTTTTTCCATCTCAAAATAATTGACATGTACAGATCTTACATAACTTTTAATGATAATTTAGTAGAAGTGTGATTTGATTAATATATAATTTTTGTTAATTCTTTAACCCTTATCTATAAAGAAATTAAAAAACTATAAATAGAAGATGAAGTAAAAATAGTAGGTGGCAATTTAAAGAGGTTATTGAGAAGGTAAAGATTCATTTGAGGAGAATGAAAAAAATGAATCATGTTTAAAATGAAAAAAAGTAGAATAAAATGAGAGAAGATAGAAAACTAAGAAAGGAAACAAAATAAATTTTATAAAATTTCTAATTCTGATACCATAATCTTTGTCCATTGTGAATTATGGCCAAGATTTTTGGAGATTAAATCCCAAAAGAAGATACAAAAGAATGCAGTAAAATTAGAAGATAAATATAATATATATATATATATATATATATATATATATATAGATATATATATATATATATATATATTAAGATACAAAAATGGGAAAAACAATTGGGATAATTAGACAACTTAGCCAATATTAACTCCTAATTACCTTATTTAACCTAATTTTAATTAATTACAATTCATAACCTTCTCTTGCCTATTAATTTTTTCATAATTACAATTCATAGTCTCTCCCATTAATTTTTTTCTCTATTTTCGATTACTTTTTTTTTTCTCCTTTTTTCAGTTTTTTCCTTCTTTTTTTCTTTTCCTATTTTTTTTCGTTTTCTCTTTCTTTTTTTTTTTTCAATTTTTTCATTTTTTTTCTTTTTATTTTTTCTCCTTTTTTGTTTTTTACTCTATTTTCTATTACTCTTTTTTAAAAGAAAAAATTCTTCAGTTTTTCTTTTCTTTATTTTTTTTTTCCATTTTTTCTTTTTTGTTATCTTTTTTTTTCATTTTGTCTTTCCTTTTTTTTTTTCCTTTTTCAGTTTTTTCCTTCCTCCCCCGCCCCCTCCCATTTTCTTTTTCTCTTTCTTTTCTTTTTAAATTTTTTTGGTTTTCTTTTTTTCTTTTGTATTTTTTTCTCCTTTTTTTTCTCTCTATTATCTATTACTTTTTTTTCTTTTTTCTATTTTTTTCTTCATTTTTTATTTTTCTTTTTTTTTTCTCTTTCTTCTTTCTTTATTTAATTTTTTTTTCGTGTTCGTTTTTGAATTTTGTCTTTTTTTCTTTTCTTTTTCTTCTTTTCCTTTTTATTTTTTCCATCTCAAAACTATAGACATGTACAGATTTTGCATAACTTTTAATGAATAATTAAGTAGAAGTGTGATTTGATTAATATATATTTTTGTTAATTCTTTAACCCTTATCTATAAAGAAATTAAAAAACTATAAATAGAAGATGAAGTAAAAATAGTAGGTGGCAATTTAAAGAGGTTATTGAGAAGGTAAAGATTGATTTGAGGAGAATGAAAAAAATGAATCATGTTTAAAATGAAAAAAAGTAGAATAAAATGAGAGAAGATAGAAAACTAAGAAAGGAAACAAAATAAATTTTATAAAATTTCTAATTCTGATACCATAATCTTTGTCCATTGTGAATTATGGCCAAGATTTTTGGAGATGAAATCCCAAAAGAAGATACAAAAGAATGCAGTAAAATTAGAAGATAAATATAATATATATATATATATATATATATATATATATAGATATATATATATATATATTAAGATACAAAAATGAGAAAAACAATTGGGATAATTAGACAACTTAGCCAATATTAACTCCTAATTACCTTATTTAACCTAATTTTAATTAATTACAATTCATAACCTTCTCTTGCCTATTAATTTTTTCATAATTACAATTCATAGTCTCTCCCATTAATTTTTTTCTCTATTTTCGATTACTTTTTTTTTTCTCCTTTTTTCAGTTTTTTCCTTCTTTTTTTCTTTTCCTATTTTTTTTCGTTTTCTCTTTCTTTCTTTTTTTTTTTTCAATTTTTTCATTTTTTTTCTTTTTATTTTTTCTCCTTTTTTGTTTTTTACTCTATTTTCTATTACTCTTTTTTAAAAGAAAAAATTCATCAGTTTTTCTTTTCTTTATTTTTTTTTTCCATTTTTTCTTTTTTGTTGTCTTTTTTTTTCATTTTGTCTTTCCTTTTTTTTTTTCCTTTTTCAGTTTTTTCCTTCCTCCCCCGCCCCCTCCCATTTTCTTTTTCTCTTTCTTTTCTTTTTAAATTTTTTTGGTTTTCTTTTTTTCTTTTGTATTTTTTTCTCCTTTTTTTTCTCTCTATTATCTATTACTTTTTTTTCTTTTTTCTATTTTTTTATTCATTTTTTTTTTTCTTTTTTTTTTTTCTCTTTCTTCTTTCTTTATTTAATTTTTTTTTCGTGTTCGTTTTTGAATTTTGTCTTTTTTTCTTTTCTTTTTCTTCTTTTCCTTTTTATTTTTTCCATCTCAAAACTATAGACATGTACAGATTTTGCATAACTTTTAATGAATAATTAAGTAGAAGTGTGATTTGATTAATATATATTTTTGTTAATTCTTTGACCCTTATCTATAAAGAAATTAAAAAACTATAAATAGAAGATGAAGTAAAAATAGTAGGTGGCAATTTAAAGAGGTTATTGAGAAGGTAAAGATTGATTTGAGGAGAATGAAAAAAATGAATCATGTTTAAAATGAAAAAAAGTAGAATAAAATGAGAGAAGATAGAAAACTAAGAAAGGAAACAAAATAAATTTTATAAAATTTCTAATTCTGATACCATAATCTTTGTCCATTGTGAATTATGGCCAAGATTTTTGGAGATGAAATCCCAAAAGAAGATACAAAAGAATGCAGTAAAATTAGAAGATAAATATAATATATATATATATATATATATATATATATATAGATATATATATAGATATATATATATATATATTAAGATACAAAAATGAGAAAAACAATTGGGATAATTAGACAACTTAGCCAATATTAACTCCTAATTACCTTATTTAACCTAATTTTAATTAATTACAATTCATAACCTTCTCTTGCCTATTAATTTTTTCATAATTACAATTCATAGTCTCTCCCATTAATTTTTTTCTCTATTTTCGATTACTTTTTTTTTTCTCCTTTTTTCAGTTTTTTCCTTCTTTTTTTCTTTTCCTATTTTTTTTCGTTTTCTCTTTCTTTCTTTTTTTTTTTCAATTTTTTCATTTTTTTTCTTTTTATTTTTTCTCCTTTTTTGTTTTTTACTCTATTTTCTATTACTCTTTTTTAAAAGAAAAAATTCATCAGTTTTTCTTTTCTTTATTTTTTTTTTCCATTTTTTCTTTTTTGTTGTCTTTTTTTTTCATTTTGTCTTTCCTTTTTTTTTTTTCCTTTTTCAGTTTTTTCCTTCCTCCCCCGCCCCCTCCCATTTTCTTTTTCTCTTTCTTTTCTTTTTAAATTTTTTTGGTTTTCTTTTTTTCTTTTGTATTTTTTTCTCCTTTTTTTTCTCTCTATTATCTATTACTTTTTTTTCTTTTTTCTATTTTTTTCTTCATTTTTTATTTTTCTTTTTTGTTTTCTCTTTCTTCTTTCTTTATTTAATTTTTTTTTTCGTGTTCGTTTTTGAATTTTGTCTTTTTTTCTTTTCTTTTTCTTCTTTTCCTTTTTATTTTTTCCATCTCAAAACAATAGACATGTACAGATTTTGCATAACTTTTAATGAATAATTAAGTAGAAGTGTGATTTGATTAATATATATTTTTGTTAATTCTTTAACCCTTATCTATAAAGAAATTAAAAAACTATAAATAGAAAAGAAGTAAAAATAGTAGGTGTCAATTTAAAGAGGTTATTGAGAAGGTAAAGATTGATTTTGAGGAGAATGAAAAAATGAATAATGTTTAAAATGAAAAAATGAAAAATGAAATGAGAGAAGATAGAAAACTAAGAAAGGAAACAAAATAAATTTTATAAAAATTTTAATTCTGATTTCATAATCTTTGTCCATTGTGAATTATGGTCAAGATTTTTGGAGATAAGATCCCAAAAGAAGATACAAAAGAATGCAGTAAAATATGAAGATAAATATACATATATATTAAGATACAAAAATGAGAAAAAAATTGGGATAATTACATAACTTAGTCAATATTGACTCCTAATTACCTTATTTAATCTAATTTCAATTAATTACAATTCATAACCTTCTCTTGCCTATTAATTTTTTTCATAATTACAATTTATAGCCTCTCCCATTAATTTTTTTTCTCTATTTGTTTTTACTTTTTTTTCCTTTTTCAGTTTTTTCCTTCGTTTTTTCCTTTCCTTTTTTTTTTCGTTTTATCTTTCTTTTCTTATTCCAATTTTTTTGTTTTTTTTTCTTTTGTATTTTTTTTCTTTTTATTTTTCTCCTTTTTTGTTTTTTTCTCTATTTTCTATTACTATTTTTTTATATTTTTTCGTCATTTTTTCTTTTCCTTTTTTTTTGTTTTCTCTTTCTTCTTTCTTTTTTCAATTTTTTCTTTTTTGTTGTCTTTTTTTCATTTTGTCTTTCCTATTTTTTTTCCTTCTTCTTTTTCCCCCCTTTTTTCTTTTTCTCTTTCTTTTATTTTTTATTTTTTTTTGTTTTCTTTTGTATTTTTTTCTCGTTTTTTTTTCTCTCTATTATATATTATTTTTTTTTCTTTTTACTATTTTTTTCTTCATTTTTTCTTTTTCTTTTTTGTTTTCTCTTTCTCTTTCTTTTTTCAATTTTTTTTTGTTGTCTTTTTTGCATTTTGTCTTTTTTTCTTTTCTTTTTCTTCTTTTCTTGTTATTTTTTCTCCTTCTATTTTTTCCTTTGTTTTTTTTCTTTATTTTCTGTTACTCTTCTTCGTTTTTTTGTATTTCTTCTTCTTTTTTTTCTTTCTTTTTATTTTTTTTCATTTGTGCGAACTAGTAAACATAAATACAAGTGTGAACTATAAAATATAAATAGAGAGATGAATTATAACATATAAATATAAGTGGTAACTATAAAATACAAATACAAATGTGAACTATAACATATAGATACAAGTGTGAACTATTATTTGTATTTTTTAATTATTGAAAAGGAACGATTGATTTTATTTTTACTAATATTTATTTGTATTTATTTATACGAGATATATTTATTAATACAAATAAATACAATTCAAATTTTATAAAAATTAAATATTTATTTGTATTTTTAAAATCGTTGGTTTCATTTGTTTGTAATTGTATTTGTATCAAATGATATTTATTTATTTATAACTATAAATAATAATTTTGACATACAAATACAAAATGGTACATTTGTATCAAATGATACATTGCATATTTATATATTTTAAAATCAAGAAAATACAATTAATGCATTTACTTGTTTGTATACAAATACAAATGATAAAATGGCTAAATACAATATGCAATCAACTTACAAATACAAAATAATTCTTTAAAAATAAAAAGACATCGACGAAAATAGAATACAAATACAAATACAAATATAATCTAAATATACAAACACAATAAAATCATAATACAAATATAATCCAATATAATATACAGTCAAATATAAAATACAAATACAAAACAGTTTTTTAAAATATAAGTGCGAATTATATAAAATACAAATAATGGTGCGAACTAACAAATATAAATACAAGTGCGAACTATAAAATACAAATGATGGTGCGAACTAATCCAACCCTCTATGCTATTCAGAGAGAAAAGCCTTTGCATCTGATGCACAAAGCTATCTAGTTTCTTTTTCTTTGCTGAAAATCCAACCCTTGAAGATCCTTTTTACATCACCAGACCAGTTCAGTACAAAAGCACCAACAACAAAAAAGAAAGAGTACCACCAGATAAACATCAATTTCCCCTTGCCTAAACCTCTATTATAGTTCAATTATGACAAAGTATAGTGTGTAATGTAAATAGAAATCATACGTGACAAAAAAAATTTGTTCTGGATTTTGGGAAGGTAATAGAAATATGTTACAAATTAAGAAAAAGAATGTAAACAAATGACACTGGAAAATACTTTATCGAGTAATGGGTTCAAGAAAGAGATAAAGGTATCAAATGATTTACAACATACTCTACAAATAATAATTGCCAAAAAGCAATTTAGGAGATTTTGGAATGGAGGAAGTAATTAACATGTGCAAACTTGGGACTAAATCGACCAATGAAAAGAAAGTAGGCCAACTTGTGGGATGAAGGGAGTAAGTAACATATGCTAAACTTGGGACCCAGTCCAGGCATGCATCCCAAAATCAGTACATCAAGAGAGATACGTACAACCTATTCAAGAAAAAGGGATAAACCGTCTGAGAGATTGATAGCATCCACAAACTCTGGCACGTGAACTTGTTATCTGAAAGTTGTACAGATATGGGTAGAGATCACCTGGGTAAAAATCTCTTACTTTAAACATGTTCATTGTTTACTTTCGGATAATTAAAATTCATTCTTTTTTTGTGTGTGTTTATTTGTAATATTTTACTGTGTCAGGAGGAGTGATTCTGGGATTGCTTACATTGGGAGGAATTGATTTTTCGAGGAAAAGACTGTTAAGTAAAAAGGAGGAGGAAACTTCAACAAATGTACGTGTAAACTCTAGTTTTGTTGTTGTTTTATGAGAACAAATTTGTATAAGATTAGAAAAGAATCATATCGTAATCAAGTGAATATGATGAATTAACCGTATGTTTTTAATCCAGGAGTCAAAGCATGTTATTTATGCACAATTATACCTTTTTCTAGATAACTTGGGTTCAATAACAAATACTTATTCTAGTAGTACTATTTTTAAATATGGATTTTCTTTTTTGATTTATGTAAAATTTCTTCTGAAGTATTTTTGCTTGCGCGTGTAATTAATGGAATTAGGATCTTGAGGCAAAGGTGGATTATGTGAGTCAGCTATCAGATGTTGATAAGGCAAAGGTGGATTATACAAGGCAGTTACTAGATGACGTTTATCTTCAATTCTGTTACATATGACAATTAAAGATGTTGTTAAGACCAGCATTTTTTCTACAAGGTGGGGATATCTGGTTGCTTCTATGCTTACATTACAGTTCAGTCTTGACATGTTTGGCGTTAACTATTTAGGTCCTACATGTCAGCCTTACTATCAGAAAAATTCTTGGAAGTAGTAAATCAGTTTTTGCAACTTTATTTGGGTCGTAAAGTGGTTGAACTTGAAATGAACACTTTCATTCAGAGAAAGTTTTCTAGTGAATTTGGCCAATTGATGCATTCTGTTTCAAAATTAGGTGTTGAAAGATTACATCTCAACTTTAGCTGTGGCAAAATTTCTACCTCAAAATACATTAACCTTCACCGCAACAAATTTTTTGAATATTCCTTTGAGCTTCTCTCTCAAGCATCCTCCTTGAAATCCTTGTTTTTGAGTGTTTGCATTGTACAACCAAGTGTCACACTCCGTCTCAACTCCCTCAAGACCCTTTTCTTGAAGGGCATTCTGTTAAAAATGGGACAACTTGAGGGTATTTGTCCTCGTGTTTGAACCTTCATCAGTTAATCATAAAATATTGTAATCTTCCGCATAAGCTATGCATCTCCGGTATAGTAACATTTGTTCTTTTCTCTGATTGTGGAGGATTGGAAGAGATTGATATTTAAGCTACAAAACTGTATGAGTTTGAGTGTTTTTTTAATAACAGAGTAAGATTTTACTTTTCTTCCATTCCTGTGTTGGAACATGTAAAAATTAGCCTTCACGGAGATGCTTCAATGCCATACATATTTGGTGAATTTGCAGCGAATTTACCTGCTTAGGTTAAATCTTTAATAGTCATCGCTTGGAATACTCAGGTATTTGATGATTTCTTGGCTTGTCAAATTCCTTTGGTATTTGTCTTTTGAACACCCTAATCACTTGAAGTATTCCTTTTTGTTAGGAAACATACTTCCCAATAGAGATGCAGATATTTAGAAACCCTAGGATGTTAGTCTTGCTATTTGAAAGCACATACAACTTTGACATAGTCAAAGTTTCTCCTGTCTTAGATGCCTGTCCTGTTTTTCCATCTCTGCAAATATTGGTGAGTTATCTTTATTTATCTTCTTCTTCTCTTTTTTGGATATTCTTTGCTTGATCTTAGATATTGATGACTTGAACATTTATTGAATCTAAAAGTGCATATTTCCCTCCCCAAGCATGCATGATATTCTAGTCATTCTCAATATTCACTCATTTCCATGTTCTGTCAATACAACTAGCACTAGTAAAGTTGTATTAATTGCCAATTACCTTCATCCATGAGATATAACACCTTTCACTACTTAGTTGGTGTAGGAACCGATCAAGATGTTTAATCCGACTAATAATTTCGTCTGCTATAAGAGAATCATTCATTTTCTTTCCGGCAAGGGAGATTATATAAGCATTTCACTTTTCAGAATTGGACATCATGATTTGTTAATAATATGATTTATAAAGATTTGACAACTTAATTAGTTATATGTTTATTCCAAAAAAATGTATCAAACATGGAGATGTATATATCTAATGTGGAGAATTTTTGGTCCACCTTATTTCTTGTTCATGGAAATATAATGCAATGATTAGGTTTCAAAAACCTCTTGTTATATGTCTTTCCTGGTTTGAAGACGCACCTTTCAATTTCTTAACTCCAGCTGTCTAATTCAAAAAACATTATAGATACTGATTGCATCATGCTTAACTAGATAAGTCAATAGTTGTATTCAATTAGCAATATATATATTAATTTATTCTCGTTGTGATCTCAGCAACAAAAGACATAAAGGCAAAAGGCAATAGGAAGTACCATAAGTGTGCAGTACATCCTGTATTTTACTGCTCACCTAATAGATATTCTTCCTAATGTTTACATATGTTCATGGTGCCAGGGTTCTAGAATGATGGCTGAGGATAACTCCAATGAACTAGCAAGTCCAGTAACTAGTGTGAAGAATGACTCTATAGCTGAGGATAACACCGATGAACTAGTAAGTCCAGTGACTAGCGTGAAGAATGACTCTATGGATGAGGATAACATCGATGAACTAGTGAGTTCAGTAACTAGCGTGAAGAATGACTCTGGTGGAAGTAAGCCAGATAAAATTAGCACAGTAAAACCGAGATCTATGAGTAATGAAAACAAGGCTCTTCCCTACTATCGCAGCTCCTCCTCTACTTCATCTTACAATGCAGGCAATACAAGAAGGCAATCCACTGGGAAGTTGAATGCTCCTGATAGCGGATAAGATGTTAGTCCTCATTATCTAAGATCTTCCACTGGTTCTTGCCATGACTTCTATAAATATGGTAGGAAAAATTTCTCTGAAGCAAAGCCATGGCATCCTTTATCAAAAATAAAGAACAAACTTCCTGCTGATGAGCAGAGTCCTGCACGGACCTTGGTGGGGGAGGCAAAAAAGGGGACTTTGGTCAAGCAAAAGCTTTCCACTCCTCCTGGGAGTGTGCTGGGAGAGAAAAAGAAGGTGACAGGAGTTGAGCAAAAGCCTTCCACTTCTCCAGAGAGTATGCTGGGAGAGGCGAAGAAGAGGACCGTGGTCATGCAAAAGACTTCCACTACTTCAAGGAGTAACCATAGTGATGCAAAGAAGGGGATTTTGGTCAAGCAAAAACTTTCCACTCCTCCTATGAATATGCTGGAATAGGGAAAGAAGGTAAATGAGGTCTATTAAAAGCCTTCATCACCTCAGGAGAGTGTACTCAAAGATGAAAAGGAGGTCACTATGGTTGAGAAAAAACCTTCTTCTCCAGGTTGCATGGAGGAAGGGATACATGAGGTTACTATGGTTGAGCAGAAGTCTTTAGCTTCTTTGGTGAGTATGCTAGGAGAGGGAGAAAATATGACTGTGGTTGAGAAAAAGCTTTTTACTCCCCCAGGGAGTATGCTGGTAGAGGGAAAGAAAGAGGCCGTGGTCAATCAAAAGCCATCTGCTCCTCCAGAGAGTATGCTAGGACAGGGAAAAAAGTTGACTGTGGTCGATCGAAGGCCTTCTCCTAAGGTTCACTCTCTTGAACCCTCTGAAATAAAAAAAAAGAGATACTGCTGACACCAAAGAGTGTTCACTCTCTGAAATTGGATTCCTCAAGTGACAAGATGCAAGAGACAGAAAAGAAAATGAAATCTTCATCTAATATCTTAGGAGGTGTAGATGCAGGAGGCAAGAAAGACAGTGTTTCTAATTATAGAATACAAATAATCGCACCTAAAGTATCTGTAGAGAAATATTTAAAGACATCAACTCTTTCATCTCCTCCAAAATCTTCCTCTGTTAAACCTTTGATCTTGAGAGTAAGAAGCAATAAAAGCTTAAAATTGTTGGCTCCTCTGAAGGACCAGAACAAGATGCAGAGAGATGGGACAAACAAACTAAACCTTGAAATGGTTCTTGAGAAAACTTTACGTACTCCCAAAGTGAAAGAATCACCAAAGTCTTCATCCCATTTACAATCACGTCCGTTGTCTAATGAAGAAGATAAAAAGAAAGTTGTTAAGTCTGCAGACAGTGCATTGGGTAAACACACCTCTAGCAGCAAAAAGCTGTTGCACATAGAAGAAGCAGAAACTATTGGAAAAAATCAGAAAAAGACATTGAGAAAAGGTAAGACAGGTTGTTCTAATGATAATAATTCTTCGGTAGTGAAACTTAAGTTCAGGAGGGGCAAGATAGTTGATCTCCAACAAGAAACCAGTAGCCCTAGGAGGCTGACAATTAGATGGGGACGACATATGGGTGAAATCCAGGACAACAATATAAGAAAGAGAATCTTTAAAAAGAAAGGAGTTGATGGTGACAAAAGTAATACCAACCCTATCTCTGGAAAAATTATTTTGAGGCATCAGGATGTGCAAGAAAAGAAAGATGTGCAGAGTTTGTTGAATAATGTGATTGAAGAGACGGCGAGTAATCTTGTTGAAACAGGGAAGAGGAAGGTTAAAGCTTTGATGGGAGCTTTTGAGACAGTGATTTCCCTCCACAATAAACCTTCTGATGTCACAGTTTCTTGATTAACTAACAGAATTATATAACAAATAGGAGCAATTGCAAATATAGTGGTTGATATAGCTTTTCTGACCTGGTTTACATATGTTTATCCTGTTTCTCATTCTGACTCATCTTCTTAACGATTTCTTAATGCTTGCCGGTTCTGTTCTCATGATTGAATAAATTCAATTTCTTCTGGGAGTATTTACTTTGAATTGGGAGATAAAGTCGCGCAAGACTACAATTTCTTTTTCACTTATGGAGGTTGTGATAGTGACGTTAAATCAGTGGGTGTTTGGATGTAGACATTCTAATGTTAGGCTGGTTGCTTAGTGGACATATATTGTTGTTGGACTCATTTACGAGGGATTTGTTCATACTTTCTGTTGAATAAGCACATTGAACAAAGCACATCATGTGGAAATACCATCAAAAAAAGAGTTTTGGCTGTGGTACTGGTTTGACATTGTGCTTGTATACTATTTGCTTTAGTTGTTCTGTAAAGGGATCTGTATCTTGACTGTCAATCAAATATAAATATTGTAACCACCTAAACAAGTAACAATATTTATATGCATCTTTTATTCAGGTAACTCAAAACAGCTTATAATAAGTCCCTTTGTTTGAATATTGTACGTTTTAGCTTAAAGAAGCCACTGCAGTTTGTTAGACTTAGATACATGTACCTTCATGGCTCCACCTATCAACCATAACATCCAGCTAAAGTTGAGTCACTCCATGTACTTCTGTTAAAAGTTATTTTTTAAGTTTCCTTACTCCAATTTGTCATTGAAAGCTCACACATTTTATCATGCAGCAAATTTCCGCTCAACTAAATCTGAGACTCTTATCGAAAATGGCTAGAAGTACTAATGAAAACTGTCATAAAAGTTTTAGTTCACATAAACTCAGAAATAGTTTCATTGGCCATACAAGTATTCGAGGTAAATTCTCATATCTCAATATAATAAAATATCTAGTTAGAAGAAGATGGTTAGAAGTTCTACATTCGAGAGTATGATTTAATCAAAAGAGTGTTAAGGGTTAATTTGTTTAACTTTTAAGGTGGGGACAAATAAGTTACGAGATCAAATTTCCTTAACTACGTTGTACTATGAAAAGTTCATAAATAAATGGAGTAGAAACGGAGCCAACAATCAGATCATGCAAAAGTTCATAGAAGCAAGGGTCAACCAAAGTGCTTTACACAAGCCACATGAAATCCTCAACTAATAAACGAAACTTCAACAAACGGAGGCATCATGCAGAAAGTTTCACTAACAACATTATAACATCATCAAACTAATCAAAACATTAGAATCCTACAAATCGCACTTGAATCACTTCAGTTAAAAAATCCTACTAACAATGATTTGCTGAGAAGAAAAAGAACAATTTTCCTTCAGTTGTCAATGTAGCAGTGATGCGACTTCAGAATCTTCATGGAAAAATTGACATGGCTTCTAATTCTGCTCGAGCGTCTTACGGAGATAATGAATTCTTCTCCTTTACCTGCCTAAATTTCACAAGGAAAATATATAAGTAAGATAATAGATTTGGCTATTCAAAAAGTATTGTTTATGGTCAAAGAAGATAGAATATACCAAGTTAAATACACTCACATGCTTGGCAGGAATCCTCACATATTTAGTGAAACTTCCATATGAAGGTGAACCCATTGAGAACTCAAATGCAGCCAAGGATTCTCTTCTGTTACTCTTTCTAGGTTTCTTCTCAATGCTCTGAGCCTCATCATCCTCTGATTTGGGACATTTCTTACTATGAGATGAACTTATTTTAAAGATGCTATCTTTGACAACATGGTGTGTGGCAAATTTCTTACTTGAGACTGCTACTGGATGCAAAGTCTTATCACTTATTCTCTTCACGTAGAGAACTGTACCAGCAAGCAGACTCAGTAATCCTAAACTGATGCTCTACCCGACGCCTCGGGCCTTCGCCACAAACATCCTCTGGGTACATGACATCTCGGGGCATTCCCCGATGAATAAATATATACAGATACTTTGGGGCATTCCCCGGCCAAATTATACAATTGAATTTTTCGTACGATAAAGTAAAATGAACCATCCACGCACATATTCAAATATTCCAATAAATCGTTATTTCCTAAATTTGACTACCTGGCCTACATTTGCCTATCCAAGTTCAACATATCACAGTTCTATCGTGTTTAACATTATCCATGCATCAAAATTAATCAACATTCATTTTAGCAATTTTTAATTCCCACCCCTAATTTTATTTTTAACACAAAACTTCTACAATCACGATTTCTATTTCAACAATCCATAATCACTATAAACTCAATATTCATCATTCACGTCACACACAATCGTAACTAACGAAATCAATAATCAATCAATACCAACAGTTATTCATCACCAATGAAGATCAAACCACACACGAATATCCAATTCAAAATACAAAATGTTGCAAATAATAAAATAGATGAGAGAAAGTGTAGAGTTGGACCTCTATTGAAGCTTTTATTGTGCCAAAATATGTGATCAAAAGACAAAGATGGATCCAAAACTCTCGACTTGAACCTCGATAACCAACAACTCCAAACACAATATCAAATTCAACCGGACAGATTTGGAAAATAACGAAAAGCCTCACATTGAATAAACCGCAAACCCAAATAAAAATCCAAAACAACCCAAGATCTCAAATTCAAATCCCCAAATCACCGATTTCCAACTAACCTTGTATGAGTCTCACCGGAATTGAAGTAACTGTCATCGTTTCAGCATTTCCCAAAATGAGATAGAGCTAGCTTGAATGGGCTGGCTGCTGGCGTGGTACTGAGAGAAGAATGGGGGCGGAACAGCGGCTGGGACGCTGGTCACAATGACAGGGTGATTTGGTTGGTCGTCGGAGAAGGCGCTGGATGACGGAGGAGGCCAGATCTGAGCGGCGGCTGGAGGAGCAGCCCGTGCTGGCCTTTGGAGGCGGCGCTGTCCCTGACTAGTTGGCGTTTGATTAAAGGAAGAAGAGGACGAGAGTTGGATCAGTGCCGGTGCCGATGCTGTTGTCGTAGATAGGGAAGGCGGCGGGAGAGGTTTTTGAGAGAGAGAGTGAGAGTCCATAGAGAGGGAGTGTGAGAGGGAGTTAGGCAGCTTTCCTTTTTTTATATCCCCCCTTTCGTGTTCCTTTTGTGTGTGTGTATATATGAGGTGAGGGTGGGGTAGTGGTGAGGTGGGGTAGAGTTTGTTAGGATAGGGTAGGTAGGTGTTGTTTTTTAATTGGGTGGGTTGTAAGAATATTAGGATAAAACAAAATTAGTTAGGGGTTGTTAATTTTTGTCATTTTGTGGAGGGATTATCACACGGGTGAGGGTACACAGTAGGATAAGGTAAACAATAGGTAAAAACGATATCAGGGAGGGACGAAATTAGGTGTCTACATCATGTCCCCTTTGAATGTAAACACAAAGTGTTTTCAGACAAAGAAGTAGACAGCGAGACCAAATTTTGACCCGACCATTATCCAAAGAAAAAAACAGAAGGAAGAAGGACAATCGGGTTTTGACTTAAGACATCCCACCTACTCACATTATGAGAGGAGCGAGTGACAAGTATCTCAACTTTTAGAAGGAGATGGATTATACCGAGTTGGAGAGTCGAGTGAGGTTCCATCGAGGTTCAGGTCCGCGGCTCTGTCATTACATGAAAAAAATGAAAATTACAAGTTAAAACATAAATGAAATTCCAAAAATCCTATCTATACAGCTTCTATTGGTTCTTGACTTGACTTTCATCACCCTATTCTTCAGGCGGGCTCTTGACTTGCAATTTCCTTCAACTTGTTGCTTGGCTTTCAATGGCTTCGCTTTGTTGCTTGACTTTTCGTTTCTTCACCCTATTTTCCAGGCGGGCTCCTGACTTGCTATTTCATCACTTTGTTGCTTGACTTTCATTTCTTCACTCTGTTCTCTAGGAGGGCCTCTGGCTTGCTATTTCATCACCCTGTTCTTCAGGCGAGCTTCTGAAACCCAAAATTTAAACTAGAATGAAAATTATCCCAAACAAGAATTATAATAAAGTAGTATTTCATTTTTGAAAGCGTTATCTCATTTTCCAGGAGGGTCCTGCGCATAAAGTAAAATCCCATTTTTCAGGAGGGTCCTGAACATAAAGTAAAATCCTATTTTTCAGGAGGGTCCTGAACAGAAAGTAAAATCCCATTTTTTAGGAGGGTCCTAAACAGAAAGTAAAATCCCATTTTTCAGGAGGGTCCTGAACAAAATGTAAAATCCCATTCTTCAGGAGGGTCCTGAACATAAAGTAAAATCCCATTCTTCAGGAGGGTCCTGAACAGAAAGTAAAATCTTATTTTCCAGGAGGGTCCTGAATAGAAAGTAAAATCACATTTTTCAGGAGGGTCCTGAACAGAAGTAAAATCCCATTCTTTAGGAGGGTCCTAAACAAAAAGTAAAATCACATTCTTCAGGAAGGTCCTGAATATAAAGTAAAATCCCATTTTTTAGGAGGGTCCTGAACATAAAGTAAAATCCCATTTTTCAGGAGGGTCCTGAGCAGAAAGTAAAATCCCATTTTTCAGGAGGGTCCTGAACATAAAGTAAAATCTCACGGATGTGCATTTCCAATGGTAGCTGAATTAAGTGAAGTGAATTTGTCCCTATTTCAATAAAGAAAATTCGCCAGTTAAAAACTTAGTGGTGGCTTGCAGCTCTTGGCTTCTCAGGTATCTGCCCCAGCACTCACTCCTCTCATTTTTGTTCTAAATTGCTAAAACCTGCCTTGTCTTGCCGCATCATCGACCCGGATCCAGATTGAGGGAAATGAGTTCTGACTGAAACAATGGGTTTCCATTTTATCATGCCCCTGAGGTACACTCTTTTCCCAAATCTGAATGCTTCCACGAATCCAATAGCCTGTCGGTTGATAGACTTCCTTTGCTTCATGTTGGATTATGATCATATTTCATTCATCTGTTGTTCCTAGGCTTTTCCTCGTATAATTGGAAAGACTGGTAGTAAATTTTGAAATCCTTTCTCGCTTGTTTTGACACAGACTTGACTTAAAATGTAAAGAAATGATGGTGACTTTTATTTTGATAAATGACATAAAAAGGCAAAAACATGAATATGTAAATGAAAGAAAAGGGCAATGTCCCATATTAAAAAGAAAACTTATTTGAATACGACAACCAACTCCAATGAGTATGACATGCATTTTGGATTGAGCTGTCTGATCTTCCTATCCAAACTCCTCATTTGTTGTTGAGTTCATGCCTTTGCCACTGAGCCATTTCTTCAAATCCATTGGACTCATACATCACATTCAATTGACGATATCTTGAAAGACTTTCACCAACAAATCTCTTTCTTTTCACTTTTCACTTTTCTCTTGAACTCTCCATCGCCTTACGGTGCCCGTGATGGTTTTCACCAATAAGACTCTCTCATTTTTATTTCTCTCCACTCACCATCACCTTATGGTGCCTGCAAGAGTTTTCACCAATAAGACTCTCTCATTTTCATTTCTCTTAACTCACCATCGGCTTATGATGCCCACGGGGGTTTTCACCAATAAGACTCTCTCATTTTTGTATTTCTTTCCTGATTTCTTATGCTGAGGGAGACTAGTGGTACCTTACAATGTATCATCATATCCATTGCATGCTTAGCCTTAACATTATCAAAAATTGATCTGAAGGACTTTCTTTGGTTGTAACTTGGCTTTTGGTTAAGGTTAGAAAAGATGGTAATTGGCTTAAACGATACTTGAAGTGGGGGTAGGACTTACAACTTTTGGAATCGACTCAAACAACACCTTAACTCATGCCCCAGTCTTGTTGACTGGGTGAATCTTAAATCTTTATTTGGTTAGACCGAGCCCAAAATAGGGCAGCCTACGTATCTCACTCCCAAGAGAGGAGAATCAGGTCGGACGTAGTCCCATCAGCTTGTTCTTTGTTTTGATTTGACTTTGATTTTTTTTATTTATTTTCAAACTCTTTCTATTATTCTTATTTTCTTGACATTTATCTTTGACTCTATTTTCATTCCAAAAGAGGGATATGAAAGAAAAATAAAACGGAGCTCAAATGGGTAAACAAAGGATGACACCATGTTTGGATAGAAGAATAAAATGCCTTCATCATATCAATCTTAAAGAATACAAGTACTAAACATGCAATAAACTCAACAAAGGATCAAATATCATACGTAATATCTTTTGAACGCATTAGCATTGATTGCCATTTCTGTCATTTTGCCTTCAGTATCTGTCAAATATAAGGCTCCATTGGGCAACACTTTCTTCACTACAACAGGACCTTGCCAATTAGGGGAGAACTTCCCATACGCCTCAACCTAGTGAGGAGGAATACGTCTCAATACCAACTGACCAACTTCAAAATTCCTGGGATGGACCTTTTTGTTATACGCTCGAGCCATTCTCCTCTGATACAACTGGCCATGACACACAGACGTTAGCCTTTTTTCCTCAATCAAACTCAAATGTTCCAGTCGGGTTTTTACCCATTCATCATCATCAATCTCTGCTTTTACAATGACTCGAAGAGAGGGAATTTCAACTTCTGTAGGGATGACTACTTCTGTCCCATACACCAATAAATATGGAGTTGCCCTTGTTGAAGTGCGAACACTGGTGCGATAACCTAGAAATGCAAATGGCAACTTTTCATGCCACTGTCTAGATCCTTGTACCATCTTTTGCAGTATCTTTTTTATATTCTTATTGGCGGCTTCTACAGCACCATTGGCCTTTAGGCGAAATGGAGTAGAATTTCGATGTGCAATCTTAAACTGTTGACATACTTCTTGCATCAAATGACTATTGAGATTGGCAGCATTATCTGTAATGATCATCTTAGGAATTCCAAATCTACAAATGATATTGGCATGAACAAAGTCCACCACAGCCTTCTTTGTCACTGACTTGAAAGTTACTGCTTCTACCCACTTTGTAAAGTAGTCAATGGCTACCAAAATGAATCTGTGTCCATTTGATGACTTCAGCTTAATTGGTCCAATCACATTCATTCCCCAAGCCACGAACGGCCATGGAGCGGCCATTGCATGCAACTCAACGGGAGGAGAACGTATCAGATCACCTTGTACCTAACATTGATGACACTTTCGAACAAATTGAATAGAATCCCTTTCCATAGTAAGCCAGTAATAACCTGCTCAAAGAATCTTCTTTGACAAGACATGACCGTTTATATGTGACTCGTACACTCCAGAGTGTATTTCAACCATGATTGATGAGGCTTCTCTTGCATCTACACACCTCAAAAGTCCAAGATCTGGGGTTCTCTTATACAAGATTCCCCCATTTAAGAAAAATCCACTAGCCAAATGCCTAATAGTCCTCTTTTGATCATTGGTGGCATATGCTGGGTATTCTCCTGACTGAATATACCGTTTGATATCCAAGAACTAGGGTTCTCCATCGAGCTCTTCTTCAACCGCATTACAGTAAGCATGCTAATCACGACTCTGCATATACACTGGATCGATGTAGGCTTTATCAGGTTGTTGGAGCATTGAAGACAAAGTGGCTAAAGCATCAGCAATTTCATTATGAATCCTTGAAATATGCCTAAATTTTACTAAAAAAAACCGTTAACATAGCTCCTACAAGCATTGTCGATACGGGATGAGCTTCAAATCTCGCATCTCCTAATCACCTTGAATTTGATGGATGAGAAAATCCGAATCTCCTAAAACCAATAATTCTTGGAATCCCATATCAACATCTAACCTCAAACCAAGAATGCAGGCTTCATACTCTGACATATTATTAGTACAGTAGAATCGAAGTTGTGCTGTTACCAGGAAATATTATCCCGATTCAGTGATAAGAACCACACCTATTCTGACTCCTTTCATATTGATAGCTCTATTGAAGAATAACCTCCAACCTGGATCAGCATCTATAACAACTTCATCGACACACGATATTTTTTTGTCAGGAAAATATGTCTTTAATAGATCGTACTCTTCATCGATGGGATTATCATCAAGATGATCTGCCAAGGCTTGGGCTTTCATGGCGGTTCGAGTCACATATACAATGTTGAACTCGGCAAGCAATATTTGCCATTTTGCCAATCGACCCGTTGGCATAGGCTTCTGAAAGAAATAATTCAAAGGATCCATGCAGGATATGAGATAAGTAGTATAGGATGAGAGATAATACTTCAACTTCTGTGCTACCTAAGTTAGGGCACAACACATTTTTTCAAGAAGAGTATACCTGGCCTCATATGCGGTGAACTTCTTGCTAAGATAATAAATAGCCTGCTCCTTTTTGCCTGTGGCATCATGTTGCCCAGGACACAACCGAAAGAATTGTCCATGACTGATAAATATAAGATCAAAGGCCTACCAGGCTCCGGGGGTACTAGCACGGGCGGATTTGACAAATATCTTTTGATTCAATTGAACGCTTCCTGACATTCTTCAATCCATTTTACCGCAGCACTCTTTTTCAGCAACTTGAATATGGGCTCACAAGTGGTTGTGAGTTGAGCAATAAACCTGCTAATGTAGTTCAGTCTACCATGCAAACTCATCACCTCCGCTCTATTATTGGGCGGGGGCAAATCCTGAATGGCTTTGATTTTCGAGGGATGCAATTCAATTCCCCAACGGCTGACTACAAACCCCAACAGCTTTCCAGATGGAACTCCAAATACATATTTTGCCAGGTTGATTTTGAGATTATACCAGTGAAGCCTTTCAAAGAACTTTCTTAAATCTTTAACATGGTCGGCCTGACTTTTTGACTTAATAATCACATCATCCACGTAGACCTCAATCTCCTTATGCATCATATCAGGAAATATAGTGGTCATGGCTCTCATGTATATTGCTCCAGCATTATTCAAACCGAACGACATCACTCGATAACAATAAGTCCCCCATGGTGTGATAAAATATGCCTTCTCTGCGTCGTCATCATCCATAATGATCTGGTGATATCCGGCATAGCAATCCACAAAAGAGGCAACCTCGTGTTTAGCACAGTTGTCTAACAAAATGTGAATGTTGGGCAGTGGAAAATCATCTTTCGGACTTGCTCTGTTCAAATCATGGTAATCAACACGCACTCGAATTTTGCCATCTTTCTTTGGTATGGGAACAACATTGGATAACCACATGGGATAACGAGCTACTCGAATTACTTTGGCTTCAAGTTGTTTCATGATTTCCTCTTTAATTTTAATACTTACATCCGTTTTAAACTTCCTCAACTTCTGTTTGACAGGAGGGAACGCGGGATCAATTGGCAATTTGTGAGCCACTAATTCAGTGCTTAAACTAGGCATATCATCATAAGACCATGCAAAAACATCCTTATAATCAATTATTGCTTGAATCGTTCCATCTTTTAGATGTGGTAAAACATGTACACTGATTTTAGTTTCCCTAACATCTTCTTGATCCCCTAGATTTATTGGCTCAGTCTCATTCAAATTAGAATTCGGTTTGTCTTGAAACTGCTCCAACTCTTTGTTTATTTCTTCTAGTGCTTCTTCTTCATCATATTCCCTATCCTGCTTCATTGCATCTTGATTAGTTTGGATTTTAAGATCAGGCTGAAAATTCCGCATGCATGTCATGTCATTAGAATCAACATAAAGAGAACTGTGTAAAAAAGAAAAACAAAATATATTAGACACGAAACAAAAGGGACATTGCATTTCATTAAATAAAAAGATAGAAGGGTTTAAACATAGATGCCAACATAACATAAACAAACTAAAATCCGAATTACAACCCTGAAATAACTCGGATAATTAGAAAGAAAAATAAAATAAACTACCAAAACTCCCTCTTGACAGGGAGAGGAGTGACTTCCCAATTATTGAGCCAGACAGCTGGACCTATGAATTGCACGTCTGCTATTCTGGTACCTTCCCCTGCTTCGATCATATCAACATTAATGAAAAGATTCTGGCAGTCATCAACCAATTCAACTTCAAATTCCACATGCTTTGTGACACCGCTCTTAACAAATGACTCACTGAGTAGTGGCATTGGGCGAGGGAGTGACCATGTTTCCTTTTTCCTTCCCTTGGCTTTCTTTAGATCTTCAACCATAGGCTCAAATCCCAGACCAAACGTGCCCACGTTCTCACTCAGACATATGGGATGAACTATACCGTGCAAAGATGCTCCCAAACCCTTTCCTGGCTCAAATTCGTATTTCCAAAGTTCACTCACCATCATGATAGAAGCAGAAGACAATTGCGGTCCCGATATAACCTGCCATTCAAGGATACCATTCACTGGCACTGTATCAAAAATTTGATATACGAATGTATCCTCTGCATTATTTGCTTCAATAAGAGACAAGGAAGAATCTTCGTAGGCGGACGAATCTCCTTCACCATGAATAACTACTTCTTGCCTGTTATGCTCAAACTTAATCATTTGGTGCAGCATAGATGCAATCGCCTTGGCCTTGTGGATCCAAGGCCTTCCTAATAACAGATTGTAAGAGGAGTCTATATTCAATACTTGAAACTATACAGAGAACTCAACAGGACCTATGGTCAACATTAGTTCTATTTCGCCAATGGAATTTGATTTTGCACCATCGAAAGCCCTAACACATACATTGTTAGGCCTGATCCTGTCAGCACTAATATTTAACTTTTGCAAAGTAGAAATATGGAAAATATTTGCACCTGAACCTCCATAAATCATAACATGAGTAACGTAGAAATCTTCACACTTCACTGTAATGTAAAGGCCCCAATTATGCCCTGTACCTTTAACAGGCAATTCATCGTCAGAAAAGTTGATCCGATTGACTTCAAAGATTTTTCCAACCACTTTTTCAAGTTGGTTGATTGTAATATCCCTAGGAACATACGCTTCATTTAATACCTTCAGCAAAATATCACGATGCTCCTTGGAGTGCAGCAACAAAGATAAAAGGGAAATTTGAGCAAGGGTTTTCTTCAACTGGTCCAATATTGAATACTCTGGAAATTTCATCTTTTTCAAAAATTCTTCGTCTTCTTCTTTGGTGATAGGTTTTTTGATAGATGACGGTCCACTCACCGTTGGCTTGGACTTTCTTAAGCTTTCAGGCACGAAGCATCTTCCTGACCTAGTCAAACCCCCTACCTCATCTACATCTTCACTACTTCTTTCCCATGATAGGTCATCACAGTCCGCCCATAATTCCAGGGAACCCTTTTTATATCAACTATCGAAGGTTGGGTCACCGATTTAAGGACAATAGGCGCTGCCAGTGCTCCTTTCACCGTCAAGATGGGCTGACTCAGAGCTTCCACCACTATCAACTTAGGTTTATCCTGACTTAAATCAACATACCTTCTAGCGCCCTGTACTGTAATCAGGGGTTTCTTTATGCTTTCTTGGGCTTTATCTTCTCTCATTCCTTCCTGGCTCAATGACATTGCTTTCAAAGACTCCGCTACATTCATCGATTTCTCCTCAGTGGTCTGTATCTTGACAATAGGATTATAACCCCTCGAAGACTCTTTTCCATCATATATAAATTCTAATATATTGGCTTCAGCATGGGTTGGCAGTGGATTCTGGTTAATGTTTGGACCCTCCGGGGCCTGTACCAGCATCTGATTTGTGTTAATTAAATCTTGGACATCTCTCTTTAAATGCCAGCATTTCTCGATGCCATGGCCTAGCATATCAGAACAGTATGTACACCTTAAAGAATAATCGAGATTCCTCGGCGGTGGATTTGAAAGCCTTTCTTGAATTGGGCTTAAAACCTTCAACTTTCTCAACCTATCAAACAAGCTAGCATATGACTCCCCAAAAGGTGTGAATTGATTTTTGACCGCCTTTTCCTTCTTATGCTCGGGCCTAGACTAAAAACTGGGTCTGGAGGGGTTTTGGTAATCTGGTGGAGCGAATGGGCAATTTTGTGAGGGTTGTGCACGCCACTGCGGGTAAGAAGGGGTTTGGGCATATGGCTGCGCGCTATATACTGGGTACGGGGGTGGTGGGATGGAATATAAAGGGTTTTGTAGAGGGTTGTTATGGTGGGGAGGAATATATGGAGCTTGGGCGTAGACTTGGGCTTGGGATTGGGGATAGACGCGAGGTGGTCTTTTGGGATAGGAATGGGTTCCAGCTATGACAGTCGCCACATACTCTTTCTTATTTCTACCTCCAAATGCGCCAGATCCACCTTGAATCACTTGTGTGATGGATTTTAATGCGGCAAAAGTCACTATTCGGCCGGTCTTAATTCCGTCCTCTATCATCTCCCCCATTTTGAGGACTTCCATAAAAGATTTTCCCATTGCCTAAAGTAAATTTTGAAAATAGGTATTATCCTTCGCCTGAATGAAAACTTCTACCAACTTACTTTCTTTCATTGGAGACTTTACCCTGGCGGCCTGTTCACGCCACCTTATCGCGTATTCCCTAAAACCTTTAGTGCTCTTTTTCTTCATGTTGACCAAGGATTTTTCGTCCAAAATCAGGTCGATGTTATACTGAAAATGTTGAACAAATTCAGAAGACAAATCATCCCAGCTATTCCATTTATCGATATCTCGATCGATAAACCATTCTGAGGCCAGATCAGAAAGACTCTCGCCAAAGAAGGCCATGAGCAGTTCTTTCCTTCCTCCTGCATCCCTCAACTGGTTGCAATAACATCTCAAGTGCGCAACGGGATCACCGTGTCCTGCATACTTCTCAAACTTAGGCATCTTAAAACCGAGAGGAAGGTTGATATCGGGGAACATGCAAAGATCTTTATAGGAAATACCCTATAATCTCCGATTCCTTTCAAATTACTCATAGCCTGTTCTAAACTTTTCAATTTCTGGGCTATGATATCCTGTTCCTCTGCTGCGATAGGTTTCTCTATATCAAATGAAAATACAGGCGGCTGAGTGTACCCATACGGTTCATTCATTTGCAAAGTGGGCTCCGGGGCATAATACTGACTATCTGAAACCTTTAGTACTGGCTCACTGGCAGACCTAGGAAGCCTCATTGTGGGACGCACTGCATATATAGGAGTTTCATGTGGTGGAGGAGCCACGAATACCAGTGTGATCGGTGGCGCTGGCTGAGCAGCTGGTCTTGATTGGGGAGCTGCCAAGGGCACACCAGAACTGCCAGGATAATAATGTCGCGGAGTGAGTCCTGGCGCGTGCTCAGGTGACTCAATAGGAGTAGAGAATTGCGCCTGAGAGAGCGGTGGGCAATTAGAGATATTCCCAAGACCTTCAGGGAGTGGGGGATGAGGTATTCCGCTGGCCCATGCCCGGTGTAAATCTATCAGTTGTTGCCTGAGCCTTACTACCTCATCATTGTGTTCTGAACTTTCTTCCCTATGATCCTGATCCGGGTCAATGAGCGAATTTTCAATCTCCCTACTAGCCATAGCGAGCTTTGCTTTGGATCTAGTGAAGTATGGGTGACTAGCCAGAATGCTGCAAACCTGCCACTGTTATCTGAAAGAACATGCTCATCAAAGACGACATCCATTAGGATTAGGCAGACAACAAGCATGGGAATCACATTGGTAAAATTGCCCTAAATTCATGTTCATTTCAACCAGCTTTTGAGGGTAGCGAGTTCATTTTAACATCATCCTAATTTTTGTCTTCACTTATTTTTATCTATACTTATTATTATTATTTTCGTATCCATCTCTGTTCTTTTCCTTTCTCTCGTTATCTACCTTTATTTTATCATTCTTTATGACTTTTGTTTTTCCTTAAAAGAGGAAAAATAATTAAAAACAACGAAACAAAATGATTAGATCGAACCCAAAAGTAGGTTGCCTACGTATCATGTTGTACATGAATCAGATCTTGCGTAGTTTGGGCCTTGCCAAAATGGCCAATTAAACTCTTTTCTCTTGAAACTTTAAGAAGAAAAGAAAAATAACAATTTGTCAAAAGCATTGACGAACATCTTTTGCATTTTTTACTTTTTAAATACCTATACAAAATGAAACCTATGATTACCAAAGAAAATTTTTTTGGGGTTTTCAATTTTGAATTTCATATGAAAATGAAACTTGAAACTATTAAAGGAAAGTCTTTTGTAGTTTTCTCTTGAAGATGTATATGAAACACCTACTTTAAATAAAGAGTGAAGAAAATATTTTTTTGAATTTTTTTTTGGAATAAGACCAACCAAGAATAAAACCTACGACTATTAAGGATTTTTTTTTTGTATTTTTATTTTCAAGACATGTATGAAACACCTACTCTAGATGAAAAGTGAAGAAATTTTATTTTATTTTTTTGATTTTTTAAATAAGATCAAACAAAAATGAAACCTACGACTATTGAGGAAAATCTTTTGTTTTTTTTACTTTTTTTTTTCAAGATATGTATGAAACACCTACTCTAAATAAAGAGTGAAGAAAATCTTTTTTTTTGAATTTTTTAAATAAGATCCCCGAACCAACAATAGGCTACCTATGTATCTCACTCCCAAAAGAGGAGAATCAGGGGTGCGTAGTTCGTCCAGATTGGACAATTAACGATTAACTAATAAATTTACCCTAATTTAAGAAACACTACCAAAAACAAACGAAAAAAAAAACTTTTGGATTTTCAGCTAGACACTGACACCACCAATTATGAAGAAAAATCTTTTTGGTATTTTTGTTTTTGACAAATAAGGAGAAAAAGCAAACAAAACTCTTTTTTTTTTTGAATTTACCATACTTTGAGAACACAAATGTAAAACGTAAAAAATCTTTTTGAGTTTTCGGATCGTGAAGAACAAAAGCCATAAAGAATTCTAAAATAAACTACGACATTCCTTTTTTCTTTTTTTTTTCATTCTTTTCGACTCACTTTTTTCTATTTTTTTTTTCTTTTTCATTTTTGCCTACGCACCTTACTCCTAACAATTTTTTTTGTCATATCAGTCCATCAAATGACCATGTTACCCTTAAAGATGCAATAGTTAGCACGTAGAGATGCTTTAGAGGTGAGTCTCCTACGAAGGGCCATGTGGGTCCCGCTAGGTCTCAGTATGATGCACATAAGCATGACCTAAAGACTGACCTACATTGTGGTTTACTAACAAGGCTGTTTGGGGGAGCGTATGGTCGATAGTGGCTACTTTGCTTTCCACCTACTCCATAACACTGATGGCTCCCCCCCTAAAATAAGGGACTCAACTAGAGGTTGTGTACAACACGTGTACTAGGACTTGTTGCAGAAAGAAAGCCGGGGGGTTGACTCATGATGATAGATATAAAGCGGTAACACAGAGGATAAATACTATAAACAAAGAGCACGAAAAACACACAAAAGTGCAAACAATAACCCAAACAAAATCACAAACAAGCTTATACAGTCGTAATGCCAAACAAAGCCGATACGACTCCAAAAATAGCTCGAATTCTGAAAACTTGTCATTTTTCCCCAGCAGAGTCGCCAGAGCTGTCACACCCCGTTTATGTACTCCAATAGATTTATATTTTAAGTTCGAAAGGGTTTTATTATCTAAGTGACAAGAAATGAAAAATTTATTTTGGAAAAGGATTATTTACATTTTTTACTCAGAGTCGCCACTTGGCATAATCCGGTGTGCCAAGTCACCATTAGAAAATCCTTTCCAAAACCATTTAACTCTTTAAACTGGTTTGTGAATAGAGATTCTGGCTAAGGAATTCTGTTGACCGAGGGGAAGTTGTTAGACACCTCTCGATCCCATGGTTCAACTACGGTCGCTTGGTAGAGTGTATTTACTATTTTTGGCACTAAGAAATGTATAAACCGCGCAAAAGCACGCAAAATAATCAAACAAAATAAAACAATCCGAAATGTAAAATCCAGTCCAATTATTACAACCCAAAATAAAAAAGGGACTGAAAGTAAACCTACGCTAATCCTAAACTGATGCTCTACCCGATGCCTCGGGCCTTCACCACGAACATCCTCCGGGTACATGACATCTCGGGGCATTCCCCGGTGAATAAATATATACAGATACTTCGGGGCATTCCCTGACCAAATTATACAATTGAATTTTTTATACGATAAAGTAAAACGAACCATTCACGCACATATTCAAATATTTCAATAAATCGTTATTTCCTAAATTTGACTACCCGGCCTACATTTGCCTATCCAAGTTCAACATATCATAGTTCTATCGTGTTTAACATTATCCATGCATCAAAATTAACCAACATTCAATTTAGCAATTTTTAATTCCCACCCCCAATTTTATTTTTAACACAAAACTTCTACAATCACGATTATTATTTCAACAATCCATAATCACTATAAACTCAATATTCATCATTCACGTCACACATAATCGTAACTAACGAAATCAACAACCAATCAATACCAACAGTTATTCATCACCAATGAAGATTAAACCACACACGAATATCCAATTCGAAATAAGAAATATTGCAAATAATAAAATAGATGAGAGAAAGTGTAGAGTTGGACCTCGATTGAAGCTTTTATTGTGCCAAAATATGTGATCAAAAGACAAAGTTGGATCCAAAACTCTCGACTTGAACCTCGATAACCAACAACTACAAACTCGATATCAAATTCAACTGGACAGATTTGGAAAACAACGAAAAGCCTCACAATGAATGAACCGCAAACCGAAATAGAAATCCAAAACAACCCAAGATCTCAAATTTGAATCCCCAAATCACCGATTTCCAACTAACCTTGTATGAGTCTCACCGAAATTTTAGTAACTGTCACCGTTTCACCATTTCTCGAAATAAGACGGAGCTAGATCGAATGGGCTGGCTGCTGGCGCAGTATTGAGAGGAGAATGGGGGCGGAACAGTGGCTGGGACACTGGTTGAAGCGACGGGGTTATTTGGTTTGTCGCCATAGAAGGCACTGGATGACGAAGGAGGCCGAATCTGAGCAGCGGCTGGAGAAGTAGCCCATGCTGGCCTTTGGAGGCGGTGTCATCCCTGGCTGGTCGGCGTTTGAGTGGAGGAAGAAGAGGATGAGAGTTGGAGCAGCGCCGGCGCCGGCGCTGTTGGCGTCGATGGGGAAGGTGGCGGAAGAGGTTTTTGAGAGAGAGAGTGAGAGTCAAGAGAGAGGGAGTGAGAGAGGGAGTTAGGCGGTTTCCCTTTTTTTTATATCCCCCTCTTCCGTGTTCCTTTTGTGTGTGTGTGTATATGAGGTGAGGGTGGGGTAGATTTTGTTAGGATAGGGTAGGTAGGTGTTGTTTTTTAATTGGGTGGGTTGTTAGAATATTAGGATAAAACAAAATTAGTTAGGGGGTTATTATTTTTGTCATTTTGTGGAGGGATTATCACACGGGTGAGGGTACACGGTAGGATAAGGTAAACAATAGGTAAATATGATATCGGGGAGGGACGAAGATAGGTGTCTACATCATGTCCCCTTTGAATGTAAACACGAATTGCTTTAAGACAAAGAAGTAGACAGCAAGACCAAATTTTGACCCGACCATTATCCAAAGAAAGAAACAGAAGGAAAAAGGACAACCGGGTTTTGACTTAAGACATCCCACCTACTCACATTATGAGAGGATCGAGTGACAAGTATCTCAACTATTGGAAGGAGATGGACTATACCGAGTTGGAGAGTCGAGTGAGGTTCCATCAAGGTTCCGATCCGCGCCTCTGTCATTACATCAAAAAAATGAAAATTACAAGTTAAAAAATAAATGAAATTACAAAAATCCTATCTATACAGCTACCATTGGTTCTTGACTCGACTTTCAGTACCCTATTCTTCAGGCGGGCTCCTGACTTGCAATTTCTTTCAACTTATTGCTTGGCTTTCAATTGCTTCGCTTTGTTGCTTGACTTTTCGTTTCTTCACCCTATTCTCTAGGCGGGCTCCTGACTTGCTATTTCATCACTTTGTTGCTTGACTTTCATTTCTTCACTCTGTTCTCTAGGCGGGCCTCTGACTTGCTATTTCATCACCCTGTTCTTCAGGCGGGCTCCTGAAACCCAAAATTAAAACTAGAACGAAAATTATCCCAAACAAGAATTATCATAAAGTAGTATTTCATTTTTGAAAGAGTTATGCCATTTTCCAGGAGGGTCCTGCGCATAAAGTAAAATCCCATTTTTCAGGAGGGTCCTGAACAGAAAGTAAAATCCCATTTTTCAGAAGGGTACTGAACATAAAGCAAAATCCCATTTTTCAGGAGGGTCTTGAACAGAAAGTAAAATTCCATTTTTCAGAAGGGATCCATGTATACTGTGAATAGGCGCATTTCTCCCCAATCCATCTTGGGTAGCCTTAAACATTCGATAATACCTGTCGGAACCACCAATTTAATAGTAGATGCCTTGGATCAATAAATTTGCCACTGAAACAATCTTTTAGTATTTCTGAAAAATGATAAGGGGGAAGAGAAAAATAGACATACCACTGAACACTCCACCTTGTCTCACTCTTTTCAATAACACGAAGGCACGCACGTAATGGCTCAATAGATTTTTCTTAAACAACCAACGTTGGATCCCTCAGAGCAACCCAAATAGCATCCACAAACTCCGGCACATGAACATTGAAGACAGTTGAAGCATTTTCTGCCATTTCCTAAAATTTAAAGATAGGAGATTGAAACAGGGACATCATCAGCAAGTACTTAGCTCGTATCTGGAATTCAATATGCTATGTGGTGGATTTATTTAAAATATTATAAGAATGACAGCCACATTTCTATAGTATGAACTATTTCACTCTTCATTCGGTGATAATAGGAAAAAAAACACTAGTTAACCTTTAGGATACAATTTTAATAAATAGCTAATATTTGTATTCAGTTTTAGGAACACTTCTTTCTTTTATCACTTAGAAGTCATGCGAGATGAAAGCCTCATGCACGGTTTTGAAAGAGAGAGAAAGGTGAGGAATCCTCTTTAGGTACCTTCTATAATAATGGCAAATCGGAGGGTGGAAAAGTTGGAGAAAGGAAAAGGGAGATTTGGTAGAATGGTGGAGAGATCGTAACCAAAAAAAGAGACTTCAATTCAAAGTTTCCCCATCATGTAAAGATGAAATAAACAAAACCCAGCTTCAAAATTTTTTCTTATAGAACAAATCATGAAGAAATATGCTAATTATACCTTTAATATTAAGACTGCAGCAAAGCAACGATACTCAATTCTTTCACCATGAAGCCATTCTAGTGCAACTTTAACCTGAAAATAGAAAAGAGTTGAGATACTGATGTCAGACAATCAAGTATCTGAAGCATCAAAACGCTACACACCTAACGTTCCACTTTATCTGCAGTCATTGCACCACCAGATCTATCTAGGTAACCAAGAACTTTACTAGCAAGGACCAAGATTTCAGGATCACGCTTTGTTTCAAAGGCAGCGCTCATGTAATTGGAGAATTTTGCCACTTTTGATGCATTTTCGCTGATGGTGACATCTATTAGCTCATCAATAGCCCTCAATGCTCCTAGATTTTCAAAAACTTCATTACTATCAAGAAATGTAGTAATGAGATCATATAGATGATCCATGAAACGAGCAAAAGCTTCTCCACTAAGATCACGAGCTTCTTCCTCTACAAGCAACCTCAAGGTCAATGCAGCCTCATCCTACCATAGAGAATAAATAAGAATTGGCTTGGTTCAAAAGCAATTCAAGTTTTTGAAAGATAATTTTAGAAGAGGGAACTAGAAAGGATGGAAAGAGGCATAGATTGAGAGCATGCAAACTCAAACAGCAAAAACAGCAAGACTGAGCAAAACAGAATATTAAATGATTAAGACAGAAACTCGTATCAATATCAATATCAAGCAGCCAGTCCAAAAGACTGCTCTTCTAACCTTTGGTAGAAAAATGGAATAGGGAAAGTGAATGAAAACAAAAAAAACAAAACTTGGTATTCACATTATTTTTCAAACCAAAAAGTTCACTAAGATGGTTGATATAAATTTAAAATCAGGACCTATCCATCTCTCTTGATTCATGGAGAAGGAAAATAAATAAGTATAATTAGCAAGAGGCATATAGGAGAAGATTTGAATACAAAATAGTAAACAGTTACTTCTATATAGTGCCATGATTTCAAACTGGATTAGCCAACAAACTCCGTGTAATCCCACAAGCTGGTCTTTCTTCTTCCACATAAATAAAAAAATAAATAAATGTGCCCAAAAATAAACTATAGCATTCTTCTTTCTTTCTATTTTCAATCTTTTACATATACAAGGTTTCAAATAACAGCATCCAACACTTCTTGAGAAACTGAGGACGGAAAAATCAAGAAAAGAGCTCAAGACATACTGTCAGCTAAAATCTTCCTTAATTTTTCGTCAATTCCTAAGAAAATCAAAATGAAGCACTAAATTTCTGATTCTACTCCCTCATCAATTCAACACCAAGATTTCCAGAACGACGACTAAAGAAGAATAAAGAGCTCACATCAAGATTTCTTGAACTGTTCTAACTCCAGTACTGTACAAAATTCAGCAAATGACTCCAAAAAAAATCAAAAAAATTGAGGACGGAAAATCAAGAAAAGAACTCAAGATGTACCCTGAGCTAAAATCATGTAGGTCTTATGTCCTATAAATGTCTGGTTCCACTACCTCACCAATTCACCAACTCAACAAATCAAAATCTCTTGAACTGTTCTAACTCCACTACTGATCTTAAAAAATTCAACAAAAAATCAAGAACCTTAGAATCTTCTTTGATTTTCATCAATTCCTAAGAAAATCAAAATCAATCACTAAATTTCTATTTCCACTTACTCAACAATTCAACAAATGTAACAACACCCAAAAAAAAAGAACACAAAGAGTAGATAACAATACAGAGGTCACATCAAGATTCCCTAAGCTACTCAAACTCCAGATCTTTAAAATCTAACAAACGACTCCCAAAAAATAAAATTTGAAAGAAACAGAAGAACCTTAGGATTGCTTCTAGTACATAGGTCAGCAAGAACTCTATTAAGAGCATCAATATTTCTGGCATCGGTTATTGCAACAGGATAGCAGATCGCCTCAGAGCTGCTACCTGATAACGCTTAATCTACAACTCTCATGGGAGTGTAAAGCGGTCGTTAGCAAATATAGAACCCAAGCTGGGTTGGGTGTCGATCCCACATGGAATAGCTTGGCCAACAAGTAAGCAAGGATTACTAGACTTTTAGTGCAAGTCTCATAAAAAGGGGGGATTGTAATGTGTAACCAAAATATTAAAGTAAAAACTAAAAATAGAAAAGTAAAAAGGACAGAATGTTTCGTAGGTTATGAAACAATGAGAATTGAGGAGTTGGGTTTATGTCCACCTTATGAGGTATACGTCTCTATTGTTTATGAGTTGTGCAGAATTCAGACATGTATGTGCTTATAGAGAATTGTATTCGATGGTAAATCCAGGCGTCTTTCGACCTATTTGAGGATTATTTCACTTTAACTCTTTCGAGCTTAAAGCGTATCTAACGGTACAAATTCTCCAAGAGGTTAATCCAGTTACGGCACTAACTTTTTAATAGGGGATGGGACCCTACTACCTTGACATTATCTCTTTTCCAGACAGATAACCTTTCTTTCGAACAAGTGAAATGTTATACTGGCGTTATTCTATGCGTCTGCAGCCACAAGAATTTGCATTAAGATGAAGAGAATAATGATATAAGCAGCATACGTGTCATGAACTCACAAACTCACAGCAATAGATAGTATCTCATTCGGCTTCCATAATCCCAACAGAGAGGTTTAGTTACCCATGAGTGCGAAGGAAATCACAATCGACATTGTTATTATACCACAATAAAGATTTCGTGTTGTAATAGTGTGGTAGGCGTTAGGCGTGAATTCCTGGCAAAGTAACGTTTCTCTTGTTGCAGAAATTAAGAATTGAATAGATGAATAATAATGTCAACAATGAATTAATAAAGAGAATTGTTTTGATGGATGGATGGATGGTGGATGGATGAGAATTGATGGAATGGGGGAATAGTGAGGAATAGTAAGTGAATGAATAAAAATCTCTAGCAATATAGGGTATTTATAATACCCATATCCTATTCCTACTAAGCTAATAAAATACTTAACCAAATCCTACTAAGCTAATGAAATACTTAACCCAATTGTACTAGGTTAATGTATCATTGTCCAGATCCAAATAAACTAGTGAAATACTTAACCCAATTGTACTAGGTTAATGTATTATTATCCTAATCCAAATAAGTTACTGCTAGTCCCCAAAGTCTTCAGAAATGCTATTTTAGCCCGGGACAGATTTTCCATGCATCACTTTTGGTCCTTTAGGCGTCCAAGCTCTCTTTCCTTCCTTCGTGAGCTTTCTTTGGCGTCAAGTTATCCACAAAATGCTGAATTCTGCATCATTTATACCTGAAACTTTGCTAATCATGTTCTTTAGCTCACTTACAGGAAAAAGGACTAAAAGTACATGAAATGTATAATTTGTTCTCAAAACATGGCACAAATATGGGCAAAATATATTGATATAGGCGTGTAAATTCGCCTATCATCAACACCCCACACTTGAAGATTTGTTCGTCCTCGAACAAAATATCATGTCCCTCTAAACATCAACTTAAGGTTTCACAGCAACAACACAAAACATTCGTCAAGACAAGCACAACAATTATCAACAAAGAGTAGTTTTCCGATCATTAGTAGAAACCATTTAACCTCTAGCATAGACTCGTGATGGTGGTCAACTCATATTCAAAAGTTAAGGCACAAAGAATCTTGTACAACTATCCAAAATTCATCAACCATGTGTGTCTCACAATATATTACCCATAGTCATTCACAAGTATAGCATATTTTTCAAACATGGGTATCAAAATATCCTTACTCTCGCTCTCACAAAGAATTCGTATGCAGCAACTGATAACCATAGGCTTGCCCTTAGTGTAACACTCCACTAAATGTCAGAATGCTAAGATTAGGATCAAATAGGTCTTTTGATGGTTGTAATGTAGGCTAAGGGACGGGTAGGACTATTTTGGCCGGAAATAGCGACTAAGTTCCTAAGCACTTTAATACATCACATTGTATCATTGACAATTTTTTCTTTCAACCTTTCTTCTTTCTTTTATTCTACCACCCTTGTTCTCCTCTTTTGTTTTTCAATTTTAAGCATAACTCACTTTTCAGCTTTCTTTTTCCTTTTTCTTTTCATAACATACCTCTTATGATAGCACTTTCTTTTTCATAACTCATTCAAGCACCATCACAATTTTAAGCATCATACTCACCCAATTTTCCTCTTATTTTGTCACATGACTTTTTCACTTTAAAGCACTTAGGAATTTGGATCAAATTACGATCTTGAACAAAAAATGGATTAGGCTTACATATGGGGTTCGTCAAAGAAAATAGGCTAAAGGCTCAAAAGGGTTAACTAGGATGATGTCCATGGGTAGGTAAAACGAAGGTAAACATGTATAGGGTGCCAAAGAAATGCCTAAATCATCTCCTAAACTTACACTCCTTATTTTCGCTTTGCATACATACCAAGCAAGTTCTAGCATCAGCTACAAACATAGAATATACTATTAATCTCACACACACAAGGCACATGGTCGACTTTATTGGAAGTAATATAGACTCTTGACCCAACAGGTGAAGGAATTGAACCACACAATATCACATAATGAGTCACAACTAGAGCCTAAAACGTCTCAATAGTCATAATTGTAGCACATACTCTTGTTATAATCTCATGCTGCCTATTAGAATAATTTCATGCGAAGCTACGTTAAAAAAATTTACTACTAAAAAAACCAAAATGAGAAAACTAAGCAAACAAACATGAATAAATGCAAATGCGGATAGAGAAGTATAGCATGCAAATACCATCACCCCACACTTAGACGGGACACACTGTCCTCAGTGGAAAATAAATAAGAAGAACCTGGTTAGTCGGACTCATTCTCTATGTCTGGGGTCATACCCCTTGCATCGGAATCATCATCAGAGTCGTCATCCTTAGAAGTTCCTCATAAGTATCCCACTTAATTCCAAGAGTGAGTCGAGGTGTTTGCATCGAGGAGGGTTCTCCTCTTTTTGGCCTCTTTTCTTGCCTTTTTGTGAAGTGGTAGCCTTATATTTGCCTTGTCTTTTGGTGCCATTGTACCTGAGATCTCAATAGAGTCATGTTAGCATCATCTCAATGGATACAATCTGTGAACAAGCAGTAGGGGTACCACCCCGCACTTAGGTTGTTGGCACAAACTAGTGAAGTGAAAGTGGTCGATTACTTTGAATTCATCGACATACGTTTTAGGGGCTAAATTCCGACAAGAAAATCAGAGATGTATCACTTCTTAGAACCTTTGCAATACTTTCATGTTAGGTATAACAAGACTACTACATAGGGATTACATCATGGTATAGTTTCTATCAATAATCTCAACCTCCTATGTCGGTAGGCACTTATAAGTCTTATTCCGATGAACGGGATCTTCTAACATGCAAGTATTCAAGTAACAAGATTATGCAATGTTCATGACTATAGCAATTTCGCAAGTAGTATAACAATGCATTAAAATCAGATTCTAGTTGGAAGTAAGTGAAGATCATCCTTACGTATATGTTTACTCACATGGTTTTGTATCAACAATCCAAACACATTAACATCACCAATAACCCTTCAAGATGTAGCAATTCATAATAGACATAGTAACGTATTACTTATGAGAAATAGATGAAGAATAAAAGAGTACTTACGTGATTGGATCCTTTGGAGATGGTCTTGTGAATTGGAAGAGCAAAAAAGAAAAATTTTGAGATGATTTGGGTGGATGTGTGGTGCCTTTAGGTCAATTTCCAATGTGGTTATGTTTCAAGACTAAGTCCTTTTTATATAGAAAAAGAATGGGTCGGGTTTTGACCCATTTACAAACGGTTTTGGAGACAAAAATGACCTCTATGTGGCGCATAGTGCTTTGCATAATCATAGTATAGGCGGCGCATAGTGTAGTGCATTTAGGGACATATGCGGCGCATAATGTATAGCATTTAGGGACATATGCGCCACGTATGGCATTTGAGATACTGAGACCTAATGCTATATCATAGGCGGCGCATAGTGTATAGCACACTTAAGCATGGGCGGCGCCTATGTCTTTGCACACTAGATTCCGAGACCTTAGGCTATAGTATAGGTTTTGCATTGTTCGTGGCCTAGTTTTACCTAGGCCTAGCCTTCCTTGATGCCTATTTTGGCATGAGCAATGCTCAATCCGTAGCCTTATGCATCTTAATTCCTAACTTACCACCTTTACCATGCAATACGTCCAAATCGTCATTTGAAACCAATCTCCTCATTGAATACCTCTTGCACCTACATTTGCTCAAAAACAATAAAAATGATTAGAACGATGGGTTGCCTCCCACCAAGCGCTTGATTTATTGTCGCGGCATGACATAGTTATCTTGATTACTTAGTCTTCATCGAGATAGATGGGGCATCGTTTTCTGAATAGATTCAAACGACGCTGATACTTACTTGTAGGCATGCAATCTTCTTTGATATGACTCTTGTGCATACATACCTCAGGGGAGATACCAATTATATCATTAATCTTCCTACCCATAGCTCTCTTGTACCTCATCAGAGCAGAGATGAGAGCCTCCACGTGCTGTTCACTTAAATCATCCGCCACACTTATCGGAAGTATACTTCCACTTTCTAAGAACACATACCTTAGATCTTCACTGTTGGTGACGGTTGATTCTTAAGATCACGGTCCGGTTGCTTAGGAGTATGGGAATAGGACTCTATTTCTGTTAGATCACCCATAAGTTCTTCATAATCTTCATCGTCTTCATGCTCAACATTTAGTGGCGCAGCAGACAATGGCTCAACAGTAAGTTGTTTCTCTACAGATAATGCTTTCTTATCTTCATGATAAATATCAGCTACAGAGAGCACATTCATATCGCTGGGATGCTTCATTGTTTTGCATATATCAAAGCGGACCACTTCGTCGTTTAACCGAAATAAAAGCTCATTAGCTCTCATGTCAATAAGCACACTTCCAGTTGCAAGGAAAGGACGTCCCAAGATTATGGGAACTTCAGAATCCACCTCACAATCCAGAATAACGAAGTCTGCAGGAAAGTTGAATGAAGAAACCTTCACCAACACATCATTCATGATACCTACAGGTCATTTTACCAACCTATCAGCCATCACGAGCCTCATATTGGTTGGTGTCGGATCGCCTAACCCCAACTTCCTGTAGACGGATAGTGGCATCAAATTGATGCTAGCACCCAGATCACACAATGCCTTGGCAGAATTCAAAGATCCAACAGTGCAAGGAATAGTGAAAGCTCCAGGGTCGGCCTTTTTCTGAACTAGTGATCGGGTAGCAATAGCGCTGCAATGATGAACAATATCTTTCAACTCATAGCTTGCTGCCTGCTTCTTTTTCAAAAGGTCTTTCATAAATTTCTCATACCCAGGCATTTGTTCAAGTGCCTCCACCAACGGAACATTAATGGTCAGCTGTTTTAGCATAGTCATGAATTTGCTGAACGTCGTGTCATCCGCCACCTTCTTTAATCTTTGAGAAAAAGGTGGTGGTGGGTATGGAATTGTTCTCTCCACGGCTTTCTTCTCCTCTTGCTTTCGAATTTTGGTCTTTTCAGGCTGCAAACCACTAGGGGTGACGTCATGGACGTCTTGGTCATTGTCTATGGCGTCCTCATCTTCTTTATTTTCGGCCACTTGCTTGCTTTGGGATGAATTTTCCAGCACCTTACCACTCCTGGTAGTAATAGCCATGCATGATCCATCGTTCCTTGGATTTTGCATAGTGTTGCTAGGTAAAGTGCCAGCCTTTCTTTGATTGAATGCCGCAGATAATTGACTCAATTGTTGCTCCAGCTATTTTATTGAAGTGGAATGCGAGTCAACCAATTGCTTCATTGAGGACAAGTCGTTCTTCACCTCATTCACTCCCGTATTAGTTGCCTCTACTCCTTTCAATAGTTTAGCCATTATATCTTCCATTGACATATTTCCAGAACCAGATGCAGCGGCGTCACGTCTTCCAGGATGAACATACAAACCACTCCTATCAGTCTTATCCTTCCAACTACCTTGATCACGGTCCTTATATACTGAATTATCATAATAGTTCCGACCTTGGTTTACTTGGGCATTGCCTTAGAAACCCTCCTGATTGTTCAAGTAGTTGGCTTCTTCCTCGGAATCGGATTCCTCTCTTTCTTTTGATGCAACAGCTTTAACTTTTTCGGTCTTCCCTGATAATAAATACTTTGTAAGAAGATCCATTTGTGTTTTCATGTGAGCCATGTCTTGGTCACGATCCTCTTGTCTTCACCTCTGCTCTGCAGTCATGCCTAAAGATACAGTAGAGCTTGCTACCTCAGAATCCCAGGTATACCAAGCTCTACTTTGCTTTGTCATCCGATCTAGCATATTACTTGCCTGCACAAAGGTGAGGTCCATAAATGATCCACCTGTTGCATTATCTACCACTGGCTTGGTCACCGAATTTAAAGATCTGTATAATATCTCCATCAAGTGGACATTGGTCATATGGTGATTTGGGCACCGCATTAGCTTTGTCTTGAACCTCTCCCATGTTTCGTGGAGAGCTTCAGTTGGAAGCTATCGAAAATTGGTGATCTCATCTCTCAACTGTGCTCTTTTGGATGGCGGAAAGAATCTTTCTAGGAAAGCGTCTTTCAATTGCCTCCAATTTGTAATAGAATCAGGAGTCAGCCCATTCAACCATAGAGTTGCCTCCCCAGATAGAGACAATGGAAATAAGCGCAGTCGAATTGCATTCTGTCCAACGCCAGGATTGTCGAACGACTTACATGTAGAAATAAAGTTGACTATATGCATATTCGGATCATCACCCACAAGTCCACCGAATAATCCCTTAAGCTGCAATAGTTGAATCATTGTGCTAGTGATATTGAACTTTGCTCCAGGTGCCAAGGGCGGCAGAATAATGGCTCCTGTGGCACAAGCTTCATCCAAATCATCATCATCATCATCATCAAAAGGAATCTGCACAGCTCGGCGATCAGGCCTCAATCGCGCTTGATGATCTCTCCTCTGCATGGGTGCCGCCATCTCAGCAGTATGCCGTGGGTTTAGTAGCTCCTCATCGCCCAGGTCCTCATCATCAGGATTTGTTGCCCGACCTGGATTATCAATATTCTGTTGATGCACTTGAGCAGTTATCCTTTCAATTTCACGTTGTGCATCCATTGATGCACTGAACAAACCTAAATAAAACAAAAATAACAACTAAAAGTAAAAGTACGAGAATCTTTGACCAAAGGGTCTAGTAATTATCACAAACTTAGTTGACACTCGTATTCCCCGGCAACGGCGCCAATTTTTGATAACGCTCAATCTACAGCTCTCGTGGGGGTGTAAAGCGGTCGTTAGCAAATATAGAACCCAACCTGGGTTGGGTGTCGATCCCACAGGGAATAGCTTGGCCAACAAGTAAGCAAGGATTACTAGACTTTTAGTGCAAGTCTCGTAAAAAGGGGGGATTGTAATGTGTAACCAAAATATTAAAGTAAAAACTGAAAATAGCAAAGTAAAAAGGAAAGAATGTTTCATAGGTTGTGAAACAATGAGAATTGAGGAGTTGGGTTTATGTCCACCTTATGAGGTATACGTCTCTATTGTTTATGAGTTATGCAGAATTCAGACATGTATGTGCTTATAGAGAATTGTATTCGATGGTAAATCCAGGCGTCTTTCGACCTATTCGAGGATTATTTCACTTTAACTATTTTGAGCTTAAAGCGTATCTAACGGTACAAATTCTCCAAGAGGTTAATCCAGTTACGGCACTAACTTTTTAATAAGGGATGGGACCCTACTACCTTGACATTATCTATTTTCCGGACAGATAACCTTTCTTTCGAACAAGTGAAATGTTATACTGGCGTTATTCTATGCGTCTGCAGCCACAAGAATTTGCATTAAGATGAAGAGAATAATGATATAAGCAGCATACGTGTCACGAACTCACAAACTCACAGCAATAGATAGTATCTCATTCGGCTTCCATAACCCCAACAAAGAGGTTTAGTTACCCATGAGTGCGAAGGAAATCACAATCGACATTGTTATTATACCACAATAAAGATTTCGTGTCGTAATAGTGTGGTAGGCGTTAGGCGTGAATTCCTAGCAAAGTAACGTTTCTCTTGTTGCGGAAATTAAGAATTGAATAGATGAATAATAATGTCAACAATGAATTAATAAAGAGAATTGTTTTGATGGATGGATGGATGGTGGATGGATGGGAATTGATGGAATGGGGGAATTGTGAGGAATAGTAAGTGAATGAATAAAAATCTCTAGCAAGATAGGGTATTTATAATACCCATATCCTATTCCTACTAAGCTAATTAAATACTTAACCAAATCCTACTAAGCTAATGAAATACTTAACCCAATTGTACTAGGTTAATGTATCATTGTCCAAATCCAAATAAACTAGTGAAATACTTAACCCAATTGTACTAGGTTAATGTATTATTATCCTAATCCAAATAAGTTACTGCTAGTCCCCAAAGTCTTCAGAAATGTTGTTTTAGCCCGGGACAGATTTTCCATGCATCACTTTTGGTCCTTTAGGCGTCCAAGCTCCCTTTCCTTCCTTCGTGAGCTTTCTTTGGCATCAAGTTATCCACAAAATGCTGAATTCTGCATCATTTATACCTGAAACTTTGCTAATCATGTTCTTTAGCTCACTTATAGGAAAAAGGACTAAAATTGCATGAAATATATAATTTGTTCTCAAAACATGGCACAAATATGGGCAAAATATATTGATATAGGCGTGTAAATTTGCCTATCATCACTACCCATGCTTCTTCTTCACACTGCTATCTACACGAAAACCTAACATGATGGACAGAACGTAGTTCTTGTAATGATGATTGTAATTTTTGTATTTTTTAACATGAGGCTCCATGGTTGGTCCCTACAGTATCAGATCCTAGGAATTTCCTCACTTGTACTGAGTATGCTTGTTGGTATAGTTCTCTACGTGAAGAGAAGAAGTGATAAGACTTTGCATCCAGTAGCAGTCTCAAGTAAGAAATTTGACACACACCATGTTGTCAAAGAGAAGCATTCCTCTCAAAATTGGCCAACAGAGGTCGATGTCGCAGGTGCGAGTCATCTGTCTGAGATGAGCATCTTTCAAATAAGTTCATCTCATAGCAAGAAATATCCCAAATTAGAGGATGATGAGGCTCAGAGCATTGAGAAGAAACCTAGAAAGAGTAACAGGAGAGAATTCTTGGTTGCATCTGAGTTCTCAATGGTTTCACCTTCATATGGAAGTTTCACTACATATGAGAGGATTCCTGCCAAGCATGTGAGTGTATTTAACTTGGTATATTCTATCTTCTTTGAACATAAACAATCCTTTATGAATAGCCAAAATATTCTCTTACTTATATATTTTCCTTATGAAATTTAGGCAAGTGGAGGAGAAGAAGTCACACCTTTCACTACTTATGAAATTTATAAATACTGATTGCAGCATGCTTAACTAGATAAGCCAATAGTTGTATTCAATTGGAAATATATATGTTAATTTATTCTCGTTGTGATCTCATCAACACAAGACATATAGGCAAAAGGCAAGAGGAATTCCCATAAGTGTGCAGTACATCCTGTATTTTACTGCTCACCTAATGGATATTCTTCCTAATGTTTACATATGTTCATAGTGCCAAGGTTCTTGAATGATGGCTGAGGATAACTCCGATGAACTAGCAAGTCCAGTAACTAGTGTGAAGAATGACTCTATGGCTGAGGATAACACCGATGAACTAGTAAGTCCGGTGACTAGCGTGAAGAATGACTCTATGGCTGAGGATAACATCGATGAACTAGTGAGTCCAGTAACTAGCGTGAAGAATGACTCTGCTGGAAGTAAGCCAGATAAAATCAGCACAATAAAACCGAGATCTATGATTATTGGAAACAAGGTTCTTCCCTGCTATCGCAGCTTCTCCTCTACTTCATCTTACAATGTAGGCAATACAAAAAGGCAATCCATTGGGAAGTTGAATGCGCCTGATAGCGGACAACATGTTATTCCTTATTATCTGAGAGCTTCCATTTGTTTTTGCCATGACTTCTATAAATATGGTAGGAAACATTCCTTTGAAGCAAAGTGATGATAGGCGAATTTACACGCCTAAACTGCTATATTTTATCCATATTTTAGCTAAGTTTTGAGGACAAAATATATAATTCATGCACTTTTAGTCCTTTTTCTTGTAAGTGAGCTAACTAATGTGATTAGCAAGTTTTCAGGTATAAATGATGTAGATTTCAGCATTTTATGGATAACTTGACGCCAAAGAAAGCTTCACGAAAGAAGGAAGGGAAAGCTTGGACGCCAAAGACCAAAAGTGATGCATAGAAAACCTGTCCCGGGCAAAAACAACATTTCTGAAGACTTTGGGGACCATCAGTAACCTATTAAGATTAGGATAATAATGCAGTAATTTATTAGGATTAGGCTAATGATGCAGTAACCCAGTAGGAATAGGTTAAGTAATGCAGTAGCTTAGTAGGAATAGGATATGGGTGCTATAAATACCCTATTTTGCTAGAGATTTTTAATTCATTCTTGAACAATTCTCATTCTACTTCTTATTCCACAACTTACAACTCGGATTCTAATTCTTCCATTAATTCTACTTTTTATTCTTCTTCTATTCATCTATTCAATTCTTAATTTCCGCAACAAGAGAAACGCTACTTTTAAAAGAAGTCACGCCTAACGCCTACCACACTTTACTACACGAGATCTTTATTGTGGTATAATAACAATGTCAATTGTGATTTCTTTCACACTCATGGGTAACTAAACTTCTCTGTTGGGGTTATGGAAGCCATATGAGATACTATCTATTGCTATGAGTTTGTGAATTCGTGACACTGATAACGCTCAATCTACAGCTCTCGTAGGAGTGTAAAGCGGTCGTTAGCAAATATAGAACCCAACCTGGGTTGGGTGTCGATCCCACAGGGAATAGCTTGGCCAACAAGTAAGCAAAATTAATAGACTTTTGGTGCAAGTCTCGTAAGAAGGGGGGAATTGTAATATGTAACCAAAGTAATGAAATAAAAGCTGAAAATAGCAAAGTAAAAGAGAAAGATTGTCACGTAGGTTGTGAAACAGTGGGAATTGAAGCGTTGGGGTTATGTCCACCTTCTGAGGTATACGTCTCTATCGGCTATGAGTGTGTATAGTCTTGACATGCAATTGCTTACAGAGAATTGTAGTCGATGGTAAATCCAAGCGTCTCGCGACCTAAACAAGGACTATTTCACTTTAACTCTCGCGAGCTTAAAGCGTGTCTAACGGTACGAATTCTCCAAGAGGTTAGTCCAGTTACGGCACTAGCTTTTTAATAGGAAAGGGTGTCCTACTACCTTGACACTATCTCTTTTCTAGACAAATAACCTTTCTCGCGAACAAGTTATATGTTAGACTGGCGTATTCTTGCGTTTGCAACCGCAAAGAATGTGGGTTAAGATGAAGAGAACAATGATATAAGCAATATGCGTGTATTGAACTCACAAACTCACAGCAATAGATAGTAACTCATTCGGCTTCCATAACCCCAACTAAGAGGTTTAGTTACCCATGAATGCGGAGGATATCACGATTTGCATGGTTGATGGCGTGAGAAGTAGGTGATAGGCGTGTGGTTTTGGTGATTCCCTAGCAAGTAACGATTCTCTTGTTGTGGAATTTAAGAATAGAAGAGTAGATTAGAACTGTTTGTGGTGGAAGATGAGAGGGATGGAAGAAAATTAATTGTTGAATTAAGGGAAGAATGAATGTTTCTCTCCACTAAGGGAGGAGTTGCCTCTCCACTAAAGGAGGACTTGATTAAAATCTCTAGCATGATAGGGTATTTATAATACCCATATCCTAGTTCTACTAAGCTAATGAAATAAATAACCAAATCCTACTATACTAATGAAATCCTTGACCCAAATGTACTAGGGCAAGGTTACAATATCATAATCCAAATAGAATAGTGAAATACATAACCTAATTGTATTAGGTTAATGTATCTTTGTAAAAATCCAGCTTTGTGTCTGTAAGTCTCCAAAGTCTTCAGAAATGTTGTTTTAGCCCGGGACAGATTTTCCATGCAGCAGATTTGGTCCTTAGGCGTCCAGCTCCCTTCTACTTCGTTTGTGAGCTTTCTTTTGCGTCAAGTAAGCCATAAAATGCTGTATTTTGCATCATTTATACCTGAAACTTTCCTAATCATGTTTGTTAGCTCATTTACAGGAAAAAGGACTAAAAGTGCATGAAATATATAATTTGTTCTCAAAACTAGGCTAAAATATGGGAAAAATATATTGATATAGGCGTGTAAATTCGCCTATCATCAACACCCCACACTTGCAGCTTTGTTCGTCCTCGAACAAAATATCATGTCCTTCTAAGCATCAACTTAGGGTTTTTACAGCAACAACACAAAACATTCTTCAAGACAAGCACAAAAATTATCAACAAAGAGTAGCTTCCGGATTATAAGTAGAAACCGTTTAACCTCTAGCGTAGACTAGTGATGGTGATCAACTCGCATGCAAACGTTAAGGTACATAGAATCATATACAACTATCCAAAGCTCATCAACCATGTGTGTCTCACAATATAGTACCCATAATTACTCACAAATATAGCATATTTTTCAAACATGGGTATCAAAATGTCCTTGCTCTCACTCTCACAAAGAATTCATATGTAGTAACTGATGACCATAGGCTTGCCCTTAATGTAGTACTCTACTAAATGTCAGAATGCTAGGCTTTGGATCAAGTAGGTCTTTTGATGGTTGTAATGTAGGCTAAGGGACGGGTAGGATCAGCTATTTTGGCCAGAAATAGTGACTAAGTTCCTAAGCACTTTAATACATCACATTGTATCATTGACACTTTTTTCCTTCAACCCTTCTTTATTTTATTCTTCCACCCTTGTTCTCATCCTTTGTTTTTCAATTTTAAGCACAACTCACTTTTCAGCTTTCTTTTCCTTTTTCTTTTCACAACATACCTCTTATGATAGCACTTTCTTTTTCATAACACATTCAAGCACCATTACAATTTAAAACATCATACTCACCCAATTTCCTCTTATGTTGTCACATGACTTTTTCACTTTAAAGCACTCAGGATTTTGGATCAAATTATGGTCTTGAAAGAAATGGATTAGGCTTACATACAAGGTTGTCAAAGAAGTAGGCTAAAGGCTCAAAAAGGGTTAACTAGGATGATGTTCATGGGTAGGTAAAACTGAAGGTAAAAATGTATAGGTTGCCAAAGAAATGCCTAAATCATATCCTAAACTTACATTCCTTATTTTTGCTTTGCATACATACCAGGCAAGTTCTAGCGTCAGCCACAAACATAGAATATACTATTATCTCACACACACAAGGCACATGGTCGACTTGATTGGAAGTAATATAGACTCTCGACCCAACAAGTGAAGGAATTGAACCACAAAATATCACATAATGAGTCACAACTAGAGTCTAAACGTCTCAATAGTCACAATTGTAACACATACTCTTGTTATAATCTCATGCTGCCTATCAAAACAATTTCATGCGAAGCTAGAAAAAAAAATTTAACTACTAAAAAAAATAAAACGAAACAAAAATGAAACAAAAGCAAATAAACATAGATGCGAATAGAGAAGTATAGAATGCAATACCACCACCCCACACTTAGTCGGGACACTGTCCTCAGTGGAAAATAAATACGAGGAACCTGATTGGTCGGACTTATCCTCTATGTCTGGGGTCATACCCCTTGCATTGGAATCATCATCAGAGTCGTCATCCTTAGAAGTTCCTCATAAGTATCCCACTTAATTCCAAGCGTGAGTCAAGGTGTTTGCAGCGGGGAGGGTTCTCCTTGCTCCTTGCGGCCTCTTTTCTTGCCCTTTTGGGAAGTGGTAGCCTTCTCCTTGCCTTGTCTCTCTTTAGGTGCCATTGTACCTGAGACTTGAAATAGTGTTAATGGTAGCACAATCTCAATGGATACAATCTATACATAAGCAGTAGGGGTACCACCCCACACTTAGTTTTGTTAACACAAATCAGTGAAGCGAAAGTGGTCGATTACTCAGATTTCGTCGACATACGTTTTTAAGAGCTGTATTCCGACAAGAAAATCAGTGATGTATCACTACTTGAATCCATTACACTACTTTCATGTTAGATATAACAACACTACTACATAGGGGTTACCACATGGAATAATTATTCTTTCAACAATCACAACCTCCTATGTCTGTAGGCACTATAAGTCTTATCCCGATGAACGGGATAGCCTAACATGTAAGTATCCAAGTAGCAATCTTAAACAATGTTCAAGATTATAACAATCCTGCAAATAGTATATCAATGCTATTAAAACCAAATTCAAGTCGGAAACAAGTCAAGATTATCGTATACGTTCACTCACATGATTTTGCATTAATAATCCAAACACATGAACATCACCAATAATCTTTCAAGATGTAGCAATTCATGATAGACATAGCAATGTAGTACTTACGAGAAATATATGAAGAATAAGAGAGTACTTACTTGCTTGGAGCTTTTTGGAGATGGTTTTGTGATTTGGAAGAGTAAGAAAAAGAATTTTGAGATGATTTGGAGAGGGAATGCGGTGCCTTTGGGTCAATTTTTAGTGTGGTTATGTTTCAAGACTAAGTCCCCTTTATATAGGAAGAGAATGGGTCGGGTTTTGACCCTTTTACAATCAGTTTTGGAGACAAAAATGCTACATATGCGGCGCATAATGCTTAGCATAGACATGACATATGCGGCGCATTGTCTATGGCATAATGGGACATATGCGCCGCATAGTCTATGGCATTTTTAGACATATGCGCCGCATAGTATATGGCATATGAGATACTGAGACCAAATGCCATAGCATAGGCGGCGCATAGTCAAAAGCATACCTAGGAATAGGCGGCGCATAGTGTATAGCACACTAGATTCCGAGACCTTAGGCTATAGGATAGGTTGTGCATCGTTCGTGGCCTAGTTTTACCAAGGCCTAGCCTTCCTCGAAGCCTATTTTGGCGTGAGAAAGTCTCAATCCATAGCCTTATGCATCACCGTTCCTAACTTACCAACTTTACCATACAATGCGTCCAAATCGTCATTTGAAACCAATCTCCTCGTTGAATACCTCTTGCACCTATATTTGCTCAAAACAATAAAAACGATTAGTACGATGGGTTGCCTTCCACCAAGCGCCTTAGTTTTGGTCGTGGCACGACTCTTATGTTTGGATTTTCATTAATTAAAAACAAGACAAGTACTAGAATGAAAGAAAACGATAAATGATAAATGAAAAATGATAAACAATGGGTTGCCTCCCATCTAGCGCCTTATTTATTGTCGTGGCTCGACATAGTTACCTCGAGTACTCAGACTTCGTCGAGGTAAATGGTGGATCATTTTCTAAAAGGATTTAGACGACAATGAGGCTTACCTGTGGGCATGCGATCTTCTTCAAGATGGCTCTTACATTTTCCCGGAAAATCTCCAATTATATCATCAATAGTCCAACCCATAGCTCTCTTGTATCTCTTCAGAGCAGAGATGAGAGCTTCTACGTGCTGTTCACTTAAATCATCTATACTCTCCGGAAGTATATTTCTACTTTCCAAGAACACATACCTTAGATAATCGGGAAGCTCTTGCGATTCTAGCATTGGTGGCTCGTCAAAGGGAGTCTTCGCTTTTGGTTGATTCTTGAGATCACAATCTGGTTGCTTAGGAGTATAAGGCTCTATTTCTGTTAGAGCACTCATAAGTTCTTCATAACCTTCATTATCTTCATGCTCAACTTTCAGTGGCACAACAGACAATGGCTCAATAGTAGGCTGTTTCTCTATAGATAATGCTTTCGTATCCTCATGATGAACATCAGCTACAAATAACTCATTCATATCGCTGGGCTGCTTCATTGTTTTGCATATATCAAACCGTACCACTTCGTCATTAATTCGAAACAAAAGCTCATTATCTTTCATGTCAATAAGCACACTTCCAGTTGCAAGGAAAGGACGTCCCAAGATTATGGGAACTTCAGAATCCTCCTTACAATCCAGAATAACAAAGTCTGCAGGAAAGATGAATGAGGAAACTTTCACCAACACATAATTCAAGATACCTACAGGTCATTTTACCGACCTATCAACCATCACGAGCCTCATATTGGTTGGTGTCGGATCGCCTAGCCCCAACTTCTTGTAGATGGATAGTGGCATCAGGTTGATGCTGGATACTAAGTCACACAATGCTTTGGAAAAGTTCAAAGATCCGACGGTGCAAGGAATAGTGAAAGCTCCGGGGTCGGCCTTCTTCTGAACTATCGATCGGGTAGCAATTGCACTACAATGATGCACATCATCTTTCAGCTCATAACTTGCTGCCCTCTTCTTAGTCAAAAGATCTTTCATAAACTTTGCATACCCAGGCATTTGTTCAAGTGCCTCTACCAATGGGACATTAATGGTCAGCTGTTTCAACATAGTCATAAATTTGCTGAACTTAGTGTCATCGGCCACCTTCTTCAATCTTTGTGGAAAAGGTGGTGGTGGGTATGGAAGTGTTCTCTCCATGGCTTTCTTCTCCTCTTGCTTCTGTTTATCATTTTTTTCAGCTGCACGTCACTAGGTAAAACATCCTTGACGTTTGAAGTAGTTGTTGCGGCTTCTTCTCTTGTAACATCACTAGGTGTGGCGTCAATGTCTGCTGCTACGTCAACCACTTGCTTGCTTTTTGCTAAAGTTTTCAGCACCTTACCACTTCTGGTAGTGATGGCCATGCATGACCCATCATTCCTTGGGTTTTGCACAGTATCGCTCGGTAAGGTGCCAGCCTTTCTTTGATTGAATGCTGCTGAAAGTTGGCTCAATTTCTGCTCTATTTGCTTGATAGAAGTGGAATGAGAATCAACTAATTGCTTCATGGAGGCCAAATCTTCAATTACCTCCTTAACTCCCGCGCTCGTTGCTTCCACTCCTTTCAATAACTTAGCCATCATGTCTTCTATAGAATTAGATGTGGTGGTATCACGTTTACCAGGGGGAACGTACAAACCACTATTTTCATTATTTTTCTTCCAACTACCTTGGTCTTTGCTTCCAGATTTATCATAATAGTTTCGACCTTGGTTTCCTTGGGCATTCCCATGGAAACCCCCCTGATTGTTCAAGTAGTTGGCCTCCTCTTCCGAATCAGATTCGTCTCTTCCTTTCAGCGCCACAGCTTTCACTTTTTCGGTCTTCCCTGATAATAAATACTTTGTTAGAAGATCCAATTGTGTTTTCATGTGCGTCATGTCTTGCTCACGTTCTTCTTGTCTTCTTCTTTGGTCTGCAGACATGCCAATAGATAAAGTGGGGCTTGCTACCTCAGAATCCCTGGTATGCCAAGCTCTACTTTGCTTTGTCATGCGATCTAGCATATTGCTTGCTTGACCAAAGGTGAGGTCCATGAATGAACCTCCAGCTGCGTTGTCCACCACTGGTTTAGTTATTGAATTCAAGGCTCTATACAAGATCTCCATGAGGTGAACATTAGTCATGTGATGGTTTGGGCATCTCGTTAGCTTTGTTTTGAACCTCTCCCATGCTTCGTGAAGAGCTTCAGAGGGAAGCTGATGAAAGTTGCTGATTTCATCTCTCAATTGAGCCCTCTTGGATAACGGAAAGAATCTTTCTACGAAAGCGTCTCTCAATTGCCTCCAATTTGTAATTGAATCAGGAGTCAGCCCATTCAACCATAGTGTTGCCTCCCCAGACAGAGACAATGGAAATAGACGTAATCGAATAGCATTCTGACCAACACCAGGATTGTCAAAAGACTTGCATGTAGAAATAAAGTTGATGAGATGCATATTCGGATCATCGCCTGCTAGTCCACCAAATAATCCCTTGAGTTGCAATAACTGAATCATGGTGCTAGTGATGTTGAACTTGGCTCCGGCCGCTAATGGTGGTGGAATTATAGCTCCAGTGGCTCCGGCACCATCAAGATCATCATCATCATCGTCGAAAGCTAGTTGCAAAGGTTGGCGACCATACCTATACCGAGCTTGTAGACCTCTTCGATTGGCAGGTGTTGCAGTTTCAGCGACATGCCTTGGGTTTATCAACTCGTCATCACCTAAATCCTCATCGTCAGGATTTGTTGCTCGCCTAGGATTATCAATATTTTGTTGTTGGACTTGAGCAGCGGCAAGAGCAGCTAATCTTGCTTGCTCGTGTTAAGCAGCCATCCTGTCGATTTCAGCTTGTGCTTCCATTCTTCTAATTCGTTGTGGTTCCAGATTGATTGGTAATAACGGTTGATCAGAACTTCTAGTATGGGGCATGCACTAAAAGAAAAACCTGCAAGAAACAAAAACAAAAACTAAAAGTAAAAGTATGAGAATCTTTGCCCAAAGGGTCTAGTAATTATCACGAACTTGATTGACACTCGTATTCCCCGGCAACGGCGCCAATTTTTGATAACTCTCAATCTACAGCTCTCGTAGGAGTGTAAAGCGGTCGTTATCAAATATAGAACCCAACCTGGGTTGGGTGTCGATCCCACAGGGAATAGCTTGGCCAACAAGTAAGCAAAATTAATAGACTTTTGGTGCAAGTCTCGTAAGAAGGGGGGAATTGTAATATGTAACCAAAGTAATGAAATAAAAGCTGAAAATAGCAAAGTAAAAGAGAAAGATTGTCACAGTGGGAATTGAAGCGTTGGGGTTATGTCCACCTTCTGAGGTATACGTCTCTATCGGCTATGAGTGTGTAGAGTCTTGACATGCAATTGCTTACAGAGAATTGTAGTCGATGGTAAATCCAAGCGTCTCGCGACCTAAACAAGGACTATTTCACTTTAACTCTCGCGAGCTTAAAGCGTGTCTAACGGTACGAATTCTCCAATAGGTTAGTCCAGTTACGGCACTAGCTTTTTAATAGGAAAGGGTGTCCTACTACCTTGACATTATCTCTTTTCCAGACAAATAACCTTTCTCACAAACAAGTTATATGTTAGACTGGCGTATTCTTGCGTTTGCAACCGCAAAGAATGTGGGTTAAGATGAAGAGAACAATGATATAAGCAATATGTGTGTCTTGAACTCACAAACTCACAGCAATAGATAGTAACTCATTCGGCTTCCATAACCCCAACTAAGAGGTTTAGTTACCCATGAATGCGGAAGATATCACGATTTGCATGGTTGATGGCGTGAGAAGTAGGTGATAGGCGTGTGGTTTTGGTGATTCCCTAGCAATTAACGATTCTCTTGTTGTGGAATTTAAGAATAGAAGAGTAGATTAGAAGTGTTTGTGGTGGAAGATGAGAGGGATGGAAGAAAATTAATTGTTGAATTAAGTGAAGAATGAATGTATCTCTCCACTAAGGGAGGAGTTGCCTCTCCACTAAGGGAGGACTTGATTAAAATCTCTAGCATGATAGGGTATTTATAATACCCATATCCTAGTTCTACTAAGCTAATGAAATAAATAACCAAATCCTACTATACTAATGAAATCCTTGACCCAAATGTACTAGGGCAAGGTTACAATATCATAATCCAAATAGAATAGTGAAATACATAACCTAATTGTATTAGGTTAATGTATCTTTGTAAAAATCCAGCTTTGTGTCTGTAAGTCTCCAAAGTCTTCAGAAATGTTGTTTTAGCCCGGGACAGATTTTCCATGCAGCAGATTTGGTCCTTAGGCGTCCAGCTCCCTTCTACTTCGTTTGTGAGCTTTCTTTTGCGTCAAGTAAGCCATAAAATGTTGTATTTTGCATCATTTATACCTGAAACTTTCCTAATCATGTTTGTTAGCTCATTTACAGGAAAAAGGACTAAAAGTGCATGAAATATATAATTTGTTCTCAAAACTAGGCTAAAATATGGGAAAAATATATTGATATAGGCGTGTAAATTCGCCTATCATCAGACACGTATGTTGCTTATATCATTATTATCTTCATCTTAATCTAAATTCTTTGTGGTTGCAAACGCATAGAATACGCCAGTATAGCATTAACTTGTTCGAAAGAAAAGTTATATGTCTGGAAAAGAGATAATGTCAAGGTAATAGTGTCCCATCCCCTATTAAAAAGTTAGTGTCGTAACTGGATTAACCTCTTGGAGAATTTGTACCGTTAGATACGCTTTAAGCTCGAAAGAGTTAAAGTGAAATAGTCCTTGTTTAGGTCGAAAGACGCTTGGATTACCATCGAATACAATTCTCTATAAGCACATGCATGTCTGAATTCCGCACAACTCATAGCCAATAGAGACGTACAACTCATAAGGAGGACATAACCCCAACATCTCAATTCTCATTGTTTTACATCTTACCAAACATTCTTTCTTTTTACTTTGCTATTTTCCGCTTTTACTTTATTACTTTGTTTACATTATTTTGCACTATAAAATCCCCCCTTTTTACGAGACTTGCACCAAAAGTCTAGTAATCTTTGCTTACTTGTTGACCAAGCTATTCCCTATGGGATGGATACCCAACCCAGTTGGGTGATATATTTGACAACGACCGTTTTACACTCTTACGAGAGCTGTAGATTGAGCGTTATTAAAAATTGGCGACGTTGCCGGGGAATACGAGTGTCAATTAATTTCGTGATAATTACTAGACCTTTTGGTCAAAGATTCTCGTACTTTTACTTTTAGTTTTTGTTTTTGTTCTCTGCAGGTTTTTATTCAGTGCATGCCCCATACTCAAAGTTCTGGTCAACCGTTATTACCTATCAATCCTGAACCACAACGTATTAGTAGAATGGAGGCACAACACGAAATTGAAAGGATGGCTGCTCAACAGGAACAGGCGAGACTAGCTGCTCTAGCCACCGCTCAAGTGCATCAATAGAATATTGATAACCCCGGGCGAGCAATAAATCCTGACGACGAGGACCTAGGTGATGACGAGTTACTAAACCCTAGGCATACTGCTGAGATCGCAACACCTGCCAACAGAAGAGATCGTCAAGCAAGGTTTAGGCATGAACGCCGACCTGTATAACCAGCTTTTGACAATGATGATGATGACCTTGACGGAGCCGGAGCCACAGGAGCCATTATTCCTCCACATTGCACCCGGAGCCAAGTTCAACATCACAAGCACCATGATTCAGTTATTGCAACTCAAGGGATTATTTGGTGGACTAGCAGGCGATGATCCGAGTATGCATCTCATCAACTTTATTTCTACATAAAAGTCATTTGAAAATCATGGTGTTGGTCAGAATGCAATTCGATTACGCTTATTTCCACTGTCTCTGTCTGGAGAGGCAACTCTATGGTTGAATGGGCTAACTCCTGACTCTATTACAAATTGTAGGCAATTGAGAGACGTTTTCCTAGAAAGATTCTTTCCGCCATCCAAAAAAAGCACAATTGATAGATGAAATCAGCAACTTTCGTCAACTTCCAACTGAAGCCCTTCATGAAACATGGGAGAGGTTCAAGACGAAGCTAATGCATTGCCCAAACCATCATATGACTAATGTTCACCTAATGGAGACACTATATAGAGCCTTGAATTCAATAACTAAACCAGTGGTGGATAATGCGGCTGGAGGATCTTTTATGGACCTCACCTTTGGTCAAGCAAGCATTATGCTAGATCGTATGATGAAGCAAAGTAGAGCTTGGCATACCAGGGATTCTGAGGTAGCAAGCCCCACTTTATCTATTAGCATGACTGCAGACCAAAGGAGAAGAGAAGAAGAAGAACGTGATCAAGATATGGCGCACATGAAAACACAAGTGGATCTTCGTACAAAGCATTTATTATCAGGGAAGACCGAAAAAGTCAAAGCTATTGAGTCAAAAGGAAGAGACGAATCTGATTTGGAAGAAGAGGCCAACTACTTGAATAATCAGGGGGGTTTCCGAGGTAATACCCAAGGAAACCAAGGTCGGAACTATTATGATAAACCTGGAAACAAGGACCAAGGTAGTTGGAAGAACAAGAATGAAAAGAGTGGTTTATACGTTCCCCCAGGAAGACGTGACACCACTGCATCTGGTTCTAGAAATATGGAAGACATGATGGCTAAACTATTAAAAGGAGTGGAAGCAACCAACGCTGGAGTAACGGAGGTAATAAATGACTTGTCCTCAATGAAACAATTGGTTGACTCACGCTCCACTTCAATAAAGCAAATAGATCAACAATTGAGCCAACTTTTAGCAGCACTAAATCAAAGAAAGGCTGGCACCATACCTAGTGACACTGCGCAAAACCCAAGGAATGATGGGTCATGCATGGTCATCACTACCCGAAGTGGTAAGGTGCTGGAAACTTTATCAAAAGGTAAGCAAGTGGTTGACGAAGTAGCGGACATTGATGATAAAGAGAAAGGAGAAGATTCCGCAGAAGCTACCCACGATGTCCATGACGTCACACCGAGTATGTTGCAGCCTAAAAAGGCTGAAAAACGGAAGCAAGAGGAGAAGAAAGCCATGGAGAAAACAATTCCATACCCACCACCATCTTTTCCTCAAATATTGAAGAAGGTGGCGGATGATACGAAGTTCAGCAAATTCATTACTATGTTAAAGCAGCTGACCATTAATGTTCCATTGGTGGAGGCACTTGAACAAATGCCTGGGTATGCTAAATTTATGAAGGATCTTTTGACAAAGAAGCGGACAGCAAGCTATGAGTTGAAAGATAATGTTCATCATTGCAGCGCAATCGCTACCCGATCACAGTTCAGAAGAAGGCTGACCCCGTTGCTTTCACTATTCCTTACACTGTTGGATCTTTGAATTTTGCCAAGGCATTATGCGATTTAGGAGCCAGCATCAATTTGATGCCATTATCTATTTACAAAAAGTTGGGGTTGGGTGATCCTACTCCAACCAATATGAGGCTCGTAATGGAGGATAGGTCGGTAAAATGACCTGTTGGTATTCTATGTGATGTATTGGTAAAGGTTTCTTCATTCATCTTTTCGGCAGACTTCATTATTTTGGATTGCGAGGAAGACTCATAAGTTCCCATTATCTTGGGGCGCCCTTTCCTTGCTACAGGAAGTGTGCTTATTGATTTGAGAGCTAATGAGCTTTCATTCCGAATAAATGACGAAGTAGTTCGCTTTGATGTGTGCAAATCAATGAAGCAACCCAAAGAGTTGAACGTATTCTCGGTGGCTGAGGTTTACTTTGATGATGAGAAAGAATTACTTGAAGAAGAACAAATTATTGATGACCCATTGGCGATTGTGCTCATGAATGGAGAGAGTAAGGATGCTGAAAATTGCGAAGAAGCTATTTGTGCTCTATCAAGATTAGGGACATATTGCCATGCTCCCAAGAAGCTTGACCTTGATCTCAAAAATCGACCCACACCACCAGCGAAACCATCTATTGAAGAGCCACCCACATTAGAATTGAAGGAGTTGCCTAGTCATTTAAAGTATGCATTCTTAGGAAACGAAAACACACTTCCAGTCATTGTGGCAGCAGATTTGGGTGAGCAACAAGTTGCAGCTCTCATTACTATTCTACGAAAGTATATAAGAGCCATTGGTTGGACCATCGTAGATATTATTGGTATTCTACCTGGGATTTGTACACACAAGATTCAGCTTGAAGCAAATTGCACACCCACCATTGAGCATCAAAGATGTATCAATCCACCTATGCAAGAAGTGGTGAAGAAATAAATTATCAAGTGGTTAGACGCAGGAGTTGTGTATCCAATCCCTGACAGTACTTGGGTAAGCCCGGTACAATGTGTACCCAAGAAAGGAGGCATGACGGTAGTCGCGAATGAAAAGAATGAGCTTATTCCACTCAGACCCGTTACCGGATGGAGAGTATGCATGGACTACCGAAAGCTGAATTCATGGACGCTCAAAGATCACTTTCCAATGCCATTCATGGACCAAATGCTCGACCGATTAGAAGGGAAAGGCTGGTTTTGTTTCTTAGACGGTTATTCTGGCTATAATCAGATTTGTATTGCCCCCAAAGACCAAGAGAAGACAACGTTTACATGTCCTTATGGCACGTTTGCCTTCAAACGTATGCCATTCGGGCTATGTAACGCACCAGCCACCTTTCAACGTTGTATGATGTCCATTTTTTCTGACATGGTTGAAGACACTTTGGAGGTATTTATGGATGATTTTTCAGTTGTCGGTGAGTCATTTGAAGTGTGCTTGGCAAACCTAAGTATGGCGTTGCAAAGATGTGTAGAATTCAACCTAGTACTGAATTGGGAAAAGTGCCACTTCATGGTAAAAGAAGGAATCGTTCTCGGGCATAAAATTTTTGAAATAGGAATTGGGGTTGATCGAGCAAAAATTGAAGTTATTGATAAACTACCGCCTCCAATTTCTGTGAAGGGAGTTCGTAGTTTTCTCGGTCATGCAGGTTTCCATTGGCGGTTCATCAAAGACTTCTCAAAAATTTCTAGTCCATTGTGCAAACTCTTTGAGAAAGATGCAAAGTTTGACTTCAATGAAGATTGTTTGAAGGCATTCGAATGCCTCAAAGGAAAACTAATTGAAGCTCCTATCATGGTAGCACCAGATTGGTCTCTACTGTTCGAAGTCATGTGTGATGCTAATGGGGTAGCCGTTGGCGCTGTACTTGGCTAGAGGAAGGAGAAATTATTTCATCCTATCTACTATGCTAGCAAGGTCCTAAAGCCCAAAAGAACTATACTGTCACAGAACAAGAGCTCCTAGCGGTTGTATATGCGTTTGAGAAGTTCCGTGCTTATTTGTTGGGGACCAAAGTGATCGTTCATATAGACCATGCAGCTCTAAGATATCTAATGAAAAAGAAGGATGAAAAACCATGACTAATTCGATGGGTCTTACTACTGCAAGAATTTGATTTCGAGGCAAAAGATAGAAGAGGTTGCGAGAACCAAGTGGCTGATCATTTATCTAGACTCAAAAACGAGCATATGGCGCAGCCTGAAATCGAGATTGATGATGCATTCCCTGACGAGGAGATCTTAGAGACGATTATGGAAAAGTTACCATGGTATGCTGACTTTGCAAATTTTGTGGTGAGTAATGTGATACCTGCAAACTTATCTTACCATCAAAAGCGGAAGTTTATGCATGATGTAAAACACTACTTTTGGGATGAGCCATATTTGTTTCGACGATGCGCGGATGGTGTTATCCGACGATGTATATCCCATGTAGAGGTGCCTAATATATTGGAAGCATGCCACACTTCCCAAGTTGGGGGACATCACGCAGGTAATCGGACAGCGAGGAAGGTATTACAATGTGGATGTTATTGGCCTTCGATATTTAGAGATGCCTACGACTTTGTGAAAAGATGTGACCAAGCCAGCGACAAGGGGCAATTTCGAAACACGATGAGATGCCTATGTCAAAAATCCTTGAAGTAGAGCTCTTTGACGTATGGGGTATTGATTTCATGGGTCCATTCGTAAATTCGTTTGGAATGAAGTACATCCTAGTTGCTGTAGATTATGTCTCGAAATGGGTTGAAGCAGTAGTGTTGGCCGACAATGAGGGAAAGCGTGTTGTTGCATTCTTGAAGAGAAATATCTTCTCTCGCTTTGGAGTACCACGTACTATCATAAGCGATGGAGGGTCTCACTTTTGCAATAAGCTATTCAAATCCGTGTTGGCAAAATATAGTGTCAAGCAACATAAGGTAGCCACACGTTATCACCCACAAACTAGTGGACAAGTAGAGGTTTCCAACAGAGAAATCAAGCAAATCCTTGCTAAAACGGTAAATGCTAATAGGAAAGATTGATCTCAGAAGCTGGACGATGCACTATGGGCATATAGGACTGCATTCAAAACGCCAATTGGCATGTCCCCATATCAACTAGTTTATGGGAAGGCCTGTCACTTGCCCATTGAGCTTGAGCATAAGGCATTGTGGGCTTTGAAGCGACTTAATTTAAATTGGGATGATGCAATGAATTTGAGATTGGAGCAACTGAATGAGATGGATGAATTTCGTCTACATGCTTATGAGAGATTGTACCTCTACAAGGAGCGGATGAAAAAGTATCATGATCAGCGGATTGTTCGACGAAACTTTCAAAAGGATGATACGGTACTTCTCTTCAATTCCAGATTGAAGCTATTCCCAGGTAAGTTGAAGTCCAAGTGGTCTGGTCCATACAAAGTTAACCAAGTCTACTCGTCTGGAGTAGTTGAGTTGGAATACAATAATGGTGTTGTCTTCAAAGTGAATGGCCAACGAGTGAAACCTTATATCGGTCCTCTTGATTCGAAAAATTGTATGGACATCTCTTATCTCGACGAAGTCTAAGTACTCGAGGTAACTATGTCGTGCCGCGACAATAAATCAAGCGCTAGATGGGAGGCAACCCATTGTTTATCATTTTTCATTTTTTTCTTGTTCTAGTACGTGTTTTGCTTTTGATAAATAAAAATCCAAAAATAAGAGTCGTGCCACGACCAAAACTAAGGCACTTGATGGGAGGCAACCCATCATTCTAATCATTTTTATTGGTTTTGAGCAAATGTAGGTGCAAGAGGTATAAAACGAGGAGATCGATTTCAAATTTCGATTTAGACGTATTTCATGTTAAAGGTGGTAAGTTAGGAATGAATAAGCAAAAGGCTATGGATTGGGCATTGCTTATGAAAATATAGGAAACGAACAAGGCTAGGCCTATGCAAAACTAGGCCACGAACAAGGCAAGGCCTATACTATGGCCTAAGGTCTCGGAATCTAGTGTCCCATAGCATAGGCGCCGCCCATGCCCAAGTATTCCATAGCATAGGTGCCGCCTATGCTAATGCCTTTTGTCTCTGAATCTCATATGCTAAGTGAAAGGCACCCCCTATGCCTAGGAATGCCATGGCATAGGCGCCGCCTATGCCAAACAATGCTTTGCAAAAGGCGCCGCCTATGGTCACTTCTTGTCTCCAAATCCAATTTTAAATGGGTCAAAACCCGACCCAACCTTCTCCTATAAATATGAGACTTAGTCTTGAACCAAAAACACATTGGAAACCTAGCTTAAGCGCCGCCTATAGTCCCCAAATCCTCTCCAAAATTTTCCTTTTGCTCTTTTTCTTCACAAGAACATCATCCAAAGTCATCAATCAAGTAAGTGCTTCTTTGTTCTTCATTTATATTCCGTAAGTACTACACTACTACGCCTATTATGAATTGTTGAATCTTGAAAGTAGTATTGATGATTTGAATGTGATTGAATTGTTGTGATACAACTAAGTGACTGAATGAATACGTAAGGATGATCTTAACTTGTTTCCAACTTGAATTTGATTTTGATGCACTGTCATACTTTTGTGGAATTGACATGGGCACAAAAATTGCATAATCTTGTCACTTGCATACTTACATGTTGGAACGACTTGTTTATGGAAATAAGAATTATAGTTGCCTACCGACATAGGAGGTTGTGAGATGCTATACCTTGATTCAATCCCTATGTAGTAGTCATGATATATCAAAGATGAAAGTATTGCCAAGATTACAAGAAGTGGGACTGCACTGATTGTATTGTTGGAATATAGCACCTAAAACGTATGTCGATGAAGTCTGAGTAATCGACAAATTTCACTTCACTAGTTTGTGCCAACAAACTAAGTGTGGGGTGGTGCCACTACTGCCTGTTTATTGATTGTATCCAATGATATGACGCTAACATGAACATTGTTTTAGTCTCAGGTACAATGGCACCCAAAGCAAGACAAGGCAAAGATAAGGCAACCACTTCACAAAAAGGCAAGAAAAGAGGCCGAAAAGAGCACGGAGAATCATCCTCGATGCAATTACCACGCCTCATGTTTGGAATAAAATGGGTACTTGAGGAGGAAGCAAAGGAATGGTATAGGAACAACAAGGAAAGAAAATATGTTCATGTGGACTTGATAAACAAGGAAAGCCTAGCAAAGAAAGAGCTGCGCATGTTGGCCAAGATCATGGCATTACATCTTGATTTCATCTTCTGAGACATGGGAGAATGCAATCTTGATTTAACAAGAGAATTCTATGCCAACTAGTCACCGAAAACCACAGGGAATGAATTCAAGATTCGGGGCCAAGTTTTACAACTCAATGCGAATTTCTTCAACTCCTTTTTTGGCTTGCCTACTATTGATCCATCACCATTCAAAGAGCTGTACAGTAGACCTCCATACAGAGCCATCCGACACACACTTTGTGGCATAAGATCCATTGCACGATGGAGCAGACATAAAGACACCGGTCGACACAACACCTTCCCATATGCTCCTTTGAATAGAGAAGCAAGGATATGGTTGCTCATAGTCAAATCTTGCCTAATTCCAGGGACTCAGTACACCAAGATAACACGAGATAGATTGTGCTTGGTATACGCATTGATGACAAATGTCCCTATCAACATTGGGGAAATTATTCGATCCACAATGCGGAAAGCTAGGCTACACAAGAGGTCCTACTTCAGCTTTGGCAACCTGTTGACTGCAATACTAAGGAAGGAAGACATCGAAGAGGAACCGACTGATCATAAACTCCCACACAACCCAAATAAGGTTGATCTCACGAAGGTTAAAGATGTTGAAACCACGCATGGATTCAACCTTACCACTTCATAAAGGCATGCTCGAGATAAGAGTTTCTTTTGCCATTTTTATGGCATGACTCAGTTTACAATGATGAGCGGAGGTCGTGTTCCAACTGCTGCAGAGCTCCAACAGCTGGATTATGACTACCCAATGAATGAGCACGCAAAGGCTATGTGTGGAGTAGGTACCTATTTTTAGGAACCTCTTGATGACGATGTGTCGACCGATGATGATCGACGAATTCTAGACTCCAACGTGGAGGAGAATTCTGATGAAGACGACTCCAATGATGATTCCGACGAAGGAGGTATGACCCCAGACATAGAGGAGGAGTCCGACTAACTAGGTTCTTCTTATTTTCCACTGAGGACAGTGTGTCCCGTTTAAGTGTGTGGTGCTGGTATTTGCATGCTATACTTCTCTATCTGCATTTGCATTCATTTATGTTTGTTTTGTTTTTATTTTTAGTAGTTAATTTTTTTTTTAGTTAAATTTTTTTTTTCTTAACTTAACTTTGCATGAAATTATTCTAATAGGCAGCATGAGATTATGACAAGAGTTTGTGCTAAAATCATGACTATTGAGACGTTTATGCTCTAATTGTGACTCACTATGTGATATTGTGTGGTTCAATTCCTTCATCTGTTGGGTCAAGAGTCTATACTGCTCCCAATAAAGTCGACCATGTGCCTTGTGTGTGTGAGGATATAGTATATTCTGTGTTTGTGGCTGATGCTAGAACTTGCCTGGTATGTATGTAAAGTGAAAATAAGGAGTGCAAGTTTAGGAGATGATTTAGGCATTTCTTTGGCAACCTAGACTTGTTTACCTTCTTTTTACCTACCCATGGACATCATCCTAGTTAACCCTTTTGAGACCTTAGCCTATTTTCTTTGACAACCTCATATGTAAGCCTAATCCATTTTTTTAAGACCATAATTGATCCAAATTCCTAAGTGCTTTAAAAGTGTAAAGTCATGTGACAAAATAAAGAGGAAATTGGGTGAGTATGATGCTTTAGAAAGTAATGGTGCTTGAAATTGTTATGAAAAAGAATTGCTATCATAAGAGGTGTGATATGAAAAGAAAAAGGAAAGGAAAACTAAAAAGTTAGTTATGTTTAAAATTGAAAAACAAAAGAGGATAAAAAGGGTGGTAGAATAAAAGAAAGTAGAAAGGTTGTTTGAAAGAAAGCATAAATGACATATTGTGATGTATTAAAGCACTTAGGGAACTTAGTCACTATTTCTGGCCAAAATAGTCCTACCCGTCCCTTAGCCTACATTACAACCCGTAAAAGACCTATTTGATCCTAAGCTTAGCATTCTGATATTTAGTGGAGCATTACACTAAGGGCAAGCCTATGGTCATCAGTTGCAACATATGAATTCTTTGTGAGAGTGAGAGCAAGGATAATCCTATACCCATGTTCGAAATATATATAATACTTGTGAGTGATTATGGGTAATATATTGTGAGACACACATGGTTGATGAGTTTTGGATAGTTGTGTATGATTCTTTGTGCCTTAACTTTTGAGTATGAGTTGACCACCATCACGAGTCTATGTTGGAGGTTGAATTGTTTCTACTAATGATCAGAAAACTACTCTTTGTTAATGATTGCCGTGCATGTCTTGACGAATATTTTGTGTTGTTACTGTGAAACCCTAAGTAGTTTTTTAGATGGACATGATAGTTTGTTCGAGGAAGAACAAAGCTTTAAGTGTGGGGTGTTGATGATAGGCGAATTTACACGCCTAAAGTGCTATATTTTACCCATATTTTAGCTAAGTTTTGAGGACAAAATATATAATTCATGCACTTTTAGACCTTTTTCTTGTAAGTGAGCTAACAAATGTGATTAGCAAGTTTTCAGGTACAAATGATGCAGATTTCAGCATTTTATGGATAACTTGACGCCAAAGAAAGCTTCACGAAAGAAGGAAGGGAAGGCTTGGACGCCAAGGACCAAAAGTGACGCATAGAAAACCTGTCCTGGGCAAAAACAACATTTCTGAAGACTTTGGGGACCAGCAGTAACCTATTAGGATTAGGATAATAATGCAGTAATTTATTAGGATTAGGATAATGATGCAGTAACCCAGTAGGAATGGGTTAAGTAATGCAGTAGCTTAGTAGGAATAGGATATGGGTGCTATAAATACCCTATTTTGCTAGAGATTTTTAATTCATTCTTGAACAATTCTCATTCTACTTCTTATTCCACAACTTACAACTCGGATTCTAATTCTTCCATTAATTCTACTTTTTATTCTTCTTCTATTCATCTATTCAATTCTTAATTTCCGCAACAAGAGAAATGTTACTTTGCAAAGAAGTCACGCCTAACGCCTACCACACTTTACTACACGAGATCTTTATTGTGGTATAATAACAATGTCGATTGTGATTTCCTTCGCACTCATGGGTAACTAAACTTCTCTGTTGGGGTTATGGAAGCCATATGAGATACTATCTATTGCTATGAGTTTGTGAATTCGTGACACGTATGCTGCTTATATCATTATTCTCTTCATCTTAATCTAAATTCTTTGTGGTTGCAAACGCATAGAATACGCCAGTATAACATTAACTTGTTCGAAAGAAAAGTTATATGTCTGGAAAAGAGATAATGTCAAGGCAATAGGGTCCCATCCCCTATTAAAAAGTTAGTTCCATAACTGGATTAACCTCTTGGAGAATTTGTACCGTTAGATACGCTTTAAGCTCAAAAGAGTTAAAGTGAAATAGTCCTTTTTTAGGTCGAAAGATGATTGGATTTACCATCGAATACAATTCTCTATAAGAACATGCATGTCTGAATTCCGCACAACTCATAGCCAATAGAGACGTACAACTCATAAGGTGGACATAACCCCAACTTCTCAATTCTCATTGTTTTACATCTTACCAAACATTCTTTCTTTTTACTTTGCTATTTTCCGCTTTTACTTTATTACTTTGTTTACATTATTTTGCACGGTAAAATCCCCCCTTTTTACGAGACTTGCACCAAAAGTCTAGTAATCTTTGCTTATTTGTTGACCAAGCTATTCCCTGTGGGATCGATACCCAACCCAGTTGGGTTATATATTTGACAATGACCGCTTTACACTCTAACGAGAGCTGTAGATTGAGCGTTATCACAAAGCCATGGCATCCTCTATCAAAAAAAAGAACAAACTTCCTGCTGATGAGTAGAGTCCTGCACGGACCTTGGTGGGAGAGGCAAAAAAGGGGACTTTTGTCAAGAAAAAGCTTTCCACTCCTCCTGGAAGTGTGCTGGGAGAGAAAAAGAAGGTGACAGGAGTTGAGCAAAAGCCTTCCACTTCTCCAGGGAGTATGCTGGGAGAGGCAAAAAAGAGGACAGTGGTTATGCAAAAGACTTTCACTACTTCAGGGAGTAACCAGAGTGATGCAAAGAAGGGGATTTTGGTCAAGAAAAAGCTTTCCACTCCTCCTGTGAATATGATGGAAAAGGGAAAAAAGGTAAATGAGGTCTATCAAAAGCCTTCAGCACCTCAGGAGAGTGTACTCAAAGATGAAAAGAAGGTCACTATGGTTGAGAAAAAACCTTTTTCTCCTCCAGGTTGCATGGAGGGAGGGATAGATGAGGTGACTGTGGTTGAGCAAAAGCTTTCTACTCCCCCAGGGAGTATGCTGGTAGAGGGAAAGAAAAATGCTGTGGTCAATCAAAGGCCATCTGCTCCTCCAGGGAGTATTCTAGGATAGGGAAAGAAGTTGAATGTGGTCGATCGAAGGCCTTCTCCCAAGGTTCACTCTCTTGAACCCTCTAAAATAAAATAAAAAAGATACTGCTGCCACCAAAGAGTGTTCACTCTCTGAAATTGGATTCGTCAAGTGACAAAATGCCAGAGACAGAAAAGAAAATGAAATCTTCATCTAAGATCTTAGGAGGTGTAGTTGCAGGAGGAAAGAAAAACAGTGTTGCTAATTATAGAAAACAAATAATTGCGCCTAAAGTATCTACAGAAAAATCTTTGGAGACGCCAACTCTTTAATCTCCTCCAAAATCTTCCTCTGTTAAACCTTTGATCTTGAGGGTAAGAAGCAATAAAAGCTTAAAACTGCTGGCTCCTCTGAAGGACTAGAACAAGATGCGGAGATATAGGACAAACAAACTGAACCCTGAAATGGTTCCTGAGAAAACTTTACGTACTCCCAAAGTGAAAGCATCACCAAAGTCTTCATCCTATTTACAATCATGTCCGTTGTCTAATGAAGAAGATAAGAAGGAAGTTGTTAAGCCTGCAGACAGTGCATTGGGTAAATACACCTCTAGCAGCAAAAAGCTATTGCACATAGCAGAAGCAGAAAGTTTTGGGGAAAATCAGAAAAAGACATTGAGAAAAGGTAAGACAGGTGTTTCTAATGATAATAATTCTTCGACAGTGAAACTAAAGTTCAGGAGGGGTAAGATAGTTGATCTCCAGCAAGAAACCAGCAGCCCTAGGAGGCTAATATTTAGATGGGGACGCCATGTGGGTGAAAGCCAAGACAGCAATACAAGAAAGAGAATCTTTAAAAAGAAAGGAGCTGATGGTGACAAAAGTAATACCATCCCTATCTCTGGAAAAATTATTTTGAGGCATAAGGATGTGCAAGAAAATAAAGATGTGCAGGGTTTGTTAAATAATGTAATTGAAGAGACGACGAGTAATCTTGTTAAAATCGGGAAGAGCAAGGTTAAAGCTTTGGTGGGAGCTTTTAAGACAGTGATTTCCCTCCACAATAAACCTTCTGCTGTCATAGTTTCTTGATTAACTAACAGAATTTTATAACAAATAGGAGCAATTGCAAATATAGTGGTTGATATAGCTTTTCTAACCTGGTTTACATATGTTTGTCCTATTTCTCATTCCAACTCATCTTCTTAACGGTTTCTTGATGCTTGTCGGTTCTGTTCTCACGATTGAATAAATTCAATTTCTTCTGGGTGCATTTACTTTGAATTGGGAGATAAAGTTGCGCAAGACTACAATTTCGTTTTCACTTATGGAGGTTGTGATAGTGACGTTAAATCAGTGGGTGTTTGGATGTAGACATTATAATGTTAGGATGGTTGATCAGTGGACATATATTGTAGATGGACTCATTTACGAGGGATTTGTTCATACTTTCTGTTGAATAAGCGCATTGAAGAAGGCACATCATGTGGAAATACTATCCAAAAAATAGTTTTGGCTATGGTACTAGTTTGACATTGTGCTTGTATACTATTTTCTTTAGTTGTTCTGTAAAGGGATCTGTCTCTTGACTGTAAAATTTATTTTTTTTTCTCTGTCATACAATACAATAAGATATAAGTAACAATCAAATGTAAATATTGTAACCACCTAAACAAGTAACAATATTTATGTGCATCTTTTATTCCGGTAACTCAAAACAGCTTATAATAAGTCCCTTTGTTGGAATATTGTATGTTTTAGCTTAAAGAAGCCACTGCAGTTTGTCAGACTTAGATGCATGTTCCTTCATGGCTCCACCTATCAACCATAACATCCATCTAAAGTTGAGTCACTCCATGTACTTGTGTTAAAAGTTATTTTTTGAGTCTCCTTACTCCAATTTATCTGAGACTCTTATCGAAGATGGCTAGAAGTACTAATGAAAACGGTCATAAAAGTTTTAGTTCACATAAACTCAGAAATAGTGTCATTGTCCATACAAGTATTCAAGGTAAGTTCTCATATATACAAGTATATAATCATCTTATAGCAGACCAAATTATTAGTCGGATTAAACATCTTGATCGGTACCTACACCAACTAAGTAGTGAAAGGTGTGACTTCTTCTCCTCCACTTGCCTAAATTTCACAAGGAAAATATATAAGTAAGAGAATATATTTGGCTATTCAAAAAGGATTGGTTATGTTCAAAGAAGATAGAATATACCAAGTTAAATACACTCACATGCTTGGTAGGAATCCTCTCATATGTAGTGAAACTTCCATATGAAGATGAACCCATTGAGAACTCAGATGCAGCCAAGGATTCTCTCTTGTTACTCTTTCTAGGTTTCTTCTCAATGCTCTGAGCCTCATCATCCTCTGATTTGGGATATTTCTTGCTATGATATGAAATTATTTAAAATATGATCATCTAAAATGGATGTCTCACTCCTGCGACATCGACCTCTGTTGGCCAATTTTGAGAGGAATGCTTCTCTTTGACAACATGGTGTGTGGCAAATTTCTTACTTGAGACTGCTACTGGATGCAAAGTCTTATCACTACTTCTCTGCACGTAGAGAATGTACCAACAAACAGACTCAGTACAAGTGAGGAAATTCCCAGGATCTGATATGCACCAACATTATCTTTATCATGTCTTATTGGAGACTCCATCATTTCCAAAGGTTGGGCTTCTTCAACAGCAGAAATTTCTTTCACTATGCTTTCAGGATTGTCAATCATCGACTTAAGTGCATTATCAGCAATGAAAGATTGGGATTCAACCAACTCAACCTCAATATTAGAAGTTGTAAGCCCTTGGTCCAAATCCCTTTCTGAACTATCAGATTCATTCCCCTCAGCTGGGACAATAGAAACTTTTTCAGTCTCCTCCAAATCATGCTTTCCTTGTTCTACATCCTTTTCTAAGCTATCAGCCCCATTTACCTCGGTTAATTAACTTGCGGAAGCTTCTTCAATCTCCAACACATCGACTCCTTCAATTTCAACTTCCCCACCATCATCTAAATCAGCATCCATTTGAAATTCTTCCTCATCTGGCTCTGTTTTAGATTTTTCATCCTCTTCTAACTTAATTGATTCAAACTTTTTATCCAATTTCTCACTACCAGTACTGCCTTTCAAATATCCGTGATATAATTGGCTTTACCGTCGGATAAGGTGATTGAATTCCTTACGGGATCATTTCTTTCCACCAAGATTTTCTTTTTTCGAGATTAAGTAATCTTAGAAGAAGCGGAAATCGTCAGAGACATGAAATTCTTGGAACCCTTTGCCGGTGATTTCAGTTTTGCCGCTTTGGATTCATTCTCCTTCTCATCAAAACCCTATGACAAATATTAAGAACCCAACTCTCCTTTCCCAGAATTAGACACCATTCTTGTCGAATCTGCAAAAAAAACAAGAAAATAACCAAGTAAATCAAGAAATCTTGCCACAAATTTTTGACATTTCAAATCAAGAAAATTCAGTAAAACAACAGGAAAATGGAAATTACCAGCAGGGCTATTAGATCAGGGTTGAATCCTCTGTGGGTCGCAAGATTCGAAGGCCGCGAAAAAGGGTTGCCGTTGAAGCTTCTTATAGGTGTAGAATTGTTGTTTTCGGAGGTTCTTGGATGAGGTAGAAAGGATCTTATAGAGAGTGGATCAGGAGACTTGTTATTAGAAGAAACCGCCATTGATGATAATGTTGTATACCAAGAAAGGTAAGCGAATCGTCGAATCGTCCAGGGAGACCAAACAAGCAAATGGAAATAATGCAAATTGAGAGAAAGGAAACTTTAGATATTACCAAAAAAAAGTTATATATGGGGTAAAAAATATTTACTCAATCATAGAAATTACTAATATATGTAATTGCAATTAATTAGATATCTAAAGTAAATGATACTTTCTTTTGGTCAGTGCACTTTTATTTATCGGATGTAGTAGCAATAGGTATTCTTTTTTATTTGTCTAATTTAAAAATCAAGAGATAATTTATCAATAATTTCTAATTCGAGTTTGTTATTTTAACTATAGTTATTTTTCAAAGTATAAATGCTATTATATTCAAGTAATAATATAATAAAATGGTCATTTTATTTCTTGTTGTGTTAAGTCAATACTAGACAAATAAAAGAGATCGAAGGAATTAGTAACATGTATAGCCAGTTGGTACAAATCAATCATTATACTATCATATTCATATCATCATGTACTTACTATGTGAACTTTTATATATTATACTATTACAAACAACTTATTTAATAAGGTCACAACATCAAGAATTTGAAATTAGAATAGTTGCAGCTTAAACGTGCCTTTACATCAAGTTCGATGATTTCGCTATTCTTGTTTTGCAAGGTTCATCAAAATTCAAGATCTTTTATTTCATTTTCTTGATTAAGAAATCTCAAAAGTAAATGCTACGAGGTTCAAAATTCGGTGAATAGTAAGCGAACGTCTTTTATCTTTTCTCACCTAAATATTTTTTTTGCACATACTACTGCTTCATATTCTGCCATGTGGTTACATATTAAACATTGTGCTCTTATCACTAGATCAAACTAATATGACATTCACGATTGTAAATCTTATTTACTAAGAATGATCTATTACATTTGTAAGCGGGATTGACCCTTCTTAACATTCACAGTCTAATAATAATAAATATGGATGTTGTCGATAAATATTCTACCACTGAAAAGTAAGCCCAAGCCAAATAATGATAAGACTTCTCTCAATATCAAGTAGTAATATATTTGCCTTCTCATCAGATCTAGTTTTTCTTCCTTTATGTATAATCTTGTTTTTCATGATTTCATGTTCTAATTTAATTCAATTCTTCTGTGTTAGATGTCTCTTTTTTTCATATTCTATTCTATTGACTTGTGTATAAAAATTAAGCTTTTGTTTCTCTTTTACAAACTAAAAAATCTCGAAAGTAAATTTCACGAGGCTCGAAACTTAGTGGATAATAAGCAACAAACGTCCCTATCTTTTCTCACTTAAATACATAATTTTTTATATGGTACCATTGAATATTGCACTCTCATCAATCATCATTAAATAAAGGGAAAAGACATCATTTCCACCCCAAACTGTATAAAAAAAAGTCTAAGCCACACATAAATTATATGAGTGACATATTACACACCTTAACTATATAAAAGTGATATTATTACCTTCCCGCGACCCCCATTCTAAGTTGCGTGTGTTACCCTTATTTTAGTCGCGTCCAGCCTATTAAATAACAAAAGTAAACGGCTAAAAACATTAAGGAAAAAGGCATCATTTCCACCCCAAACAATAGTCGAAAATTCGAATCAACACCTAAACTATATAAGTGACCTATACACACCTTAACTATAAAAAAATGATACTTTTTACTGATGTGGCAGCGCGTGTAAAATACTACACCACATGCAAGTGGTGGTAGCCTGACAGGGTGTAAATAGTTTCACTTTTTTATAGTTTAGGTGTGTAATAGGTCACTAGTATAGTTTAGGTGTGCCTTCGACTTTTAGGTCATAGTTTGGGGTGAAAACAATGTATTTTTTATCATGTGACTATGATTGTAAAGCATATTTAAGAAAAATAATCTATTACATTTTTTAGGGATATTTTTTGCCCTTCTTGAAATTCAAGATCTAACAATAATAACTATGAATTCCATCACTAAAATGTAAGCCTGGATGTACTTTTTTACTAATAGACGTAGTTATCAAAAAAAAAATTTAGTTAACATCTAGAGTTATCTAAAAATCTTTTACCAATTATTTTAAAACTTTAAAATTTTTAAATCTCTCACTATCTTTAGAAAACCCTTTTCTACTTCTAATATACTTCTATTGTATTGGTACTTTTAACATTTTCAAATTCTTTTAGAAAATAATGTCTTCATTCTGTTCACTATTTTTCTTTTAAAAATAGAAAAACCTTTTCTACTTCTAAAATAGTTCATTGTAGTGACACTTTTAACATATTTTCAAATCTCTCTCTCTATATATATAAAGGAGATATGGTAGGTTTGCGGATGTGGCATGCCTCAATGAAAAAGTATTTATCTTTTTCTGGGTTTTTTGAATTTTTTTCACTATTATTTAATTAAATGGACAATTAAACTAATTAATAAAGGACATTTATATTTTAATATTTAATTACTATTACCGTTACAACTTTTGATATTCTTTATTGAAAAAGTATGCTGATGTAGCATGCCACAATGTTTATGAATACGAGGATGACAAACAGATTCATGATAGAAGGTTTGATGGTACGGTTAGAGACGATGAGTTTGATAGAATAGAATGGTGTTTTTAACCTATTTTTGATATTGAATTTTATACAATAGAGTAAACAAAAATATTTATGAGAATTCTATTTTCTTCCTCTTCTATTTTTCTAGGGCTACATTATAATTATGAAAATTTTACTCTCGCATTCTCTTTTTCTAGGTATACTTTATATGGTACTTCCCATGATGAATTTATAATTTGTATATGGAAGAGGAGAAAATTTTGTATAAAATTTGGAGTAAAAATTGGGATTTTACTTTATATTTACGAGAATTCTATTCTCTTCTTCTCTTTTTCTAGGGCTACTTTATATGATATTTTTTATAATATATTTATAAGTTATATATGAGAGAAGAGAAGATTTTGCATCAAAATTTTGGAGTAAAAATGAAAATTTTATAAATTTTTGACAAAAAATTAAGACAAATGAAATAATGAAAATGGGCAAAAAACATGAAAAAAATAAATAAAAGAATATGAATAAGTTTTACTTTGTATTCATCATTTACGTTCACGTGGTTAAGATTTATGTTCTATTAATAAGTATTCTTCATACATTTTTTAAAATTTTATTGCTTTTCAATTTATTTTTTTACTCTTGTATTCTTAAATTAGGAAAATCATTTATCTCAAATATTTTAGTTTTAGATTTTCAGAATCATTCTTTATATTAGAATTTAAATTATTGCATAAAAAAACATCTTTTCTTAAAAAATCTTTTATCTTACATTTTTTAAGGAAATTGTTGTAATCAATGTAGTACCTATTGCTATTAAAAAGGTAAGAATCAATAGTAATAATTATTGATAAATAAATATTAAATTATAAAAAATTATGATATTTAATGATATTTATCATATCATGCATTATGCATAGTAGTTACATAAGGTAAGTATCAATAGTAATAATTGTTGGTATTTAAAAGATAAATTTCATTATAAATAAATATTAAAATGTAAAAATCATAATATTTTATAAGAGCAAATATTTAAATTAAAATATTTATGTTCTCTTATTATATATTTTTTCCATCTCAAAATAATTGACATGTACAGATTTTGCATAACTTTTAATGGATAATTAAGTAGAAGTGTGATTTGATTAATATATATTTTTGTTAATTCTTTAACCCTTATCTATAAAGAAATTTAAAAACTATAAATAAAAGGTGAAGTAAAAATAGTAGGTGGCAATTTAAAGAGGTTATTGAGAAAGTAAATATTGATTTTGAGAAGAATGAAAAAATGAATAATGTTTAATATGAAAAAAAAAAAAAGAAAAATGAAACGAGAGAAGATAGAAAACTAAGAAAGGAAACAAAATAAATTTTATAAAATTTCTAATTCTGATTTCATAATCTTTGTCCATTGTGAATTATGGCCAAGATTTTTGGAGATTAAATCCCAAAAGAAGATACAAAAGAATGCAGTAAAATTAGAAGATATATATATATATATATATATATATATATATATATATATATATATATATTAAGCTACAAAAATGAGAAAAAAAAAATTGGGATAATTATACTACTTAGCCAATATTGACTCCTAATTACCTTATTTAGCCTAATTTCAATTAATTACAATTCACAGCCTTCTCTTGCCTATTAATTTTTTCATAATTACAATTCATAGTCTCTCCAATTAATTTTTTTCTCTATTTTCGATTACTTTTTTTTTTTCCTTTTTTCAGTTTTTTCCTTCTTTTTTTCTTTTCCTATTTTTCTCCGTTTTCTCTTTCTTTCTTTTTTCTTTTCCAATTTTTTCGTTTTTATTTTCTTTTTATTTTTTCTCCTTTTTTGTTTTTTCTCTATTTTCTATTACTCTTTTTAAAAAGAAAAAATTCTTTAGTTTTTCTTTTCTTTATTTTTTTTGTTTTCTCTTTCTTCTTTCTTTTTTTAATTTTTTCTTTTTTGTTGTCTTTTTTCATTTTGTCTTTCCTTTTTTAGTTTTTTCCTTCTCCCCCCCCCCCCCCCCCCCTCTTTTCTTTTTCTCTTTCTTTTCTTTTTAAAATTTTTTTGTTTTCTTTTTTTCTTTTGTATTTTTTTCTCCTTTTTTTCTCTCTCTATTATCTATTACTTTTTGTCTTTTTTCTATTTTTTTTAATTTTTTATTTTCCTTTTTTGTTTTCTCTTTCTTCTTTCTTTATTTAATTTTTTTTGTTGTTGTCGTTTTTGCATTTTGTCTTTTTTTCTTTCCTTTTTCTTCTTTTCCTTTTTATTTTTTCCATCTCAAAATAATAAACATGTACAGATTTTGCATAACTTTTACTGAATAATTAAGTAGAAGTGTGATTTGATTATTATATATTTTTGTTAATTCTTTAACCCTTATCTTTAAGGAAATTAAAAAAACTATAAATAGAAGATGAAGTAAAAATAGTAGGTGGCAATTTAAAGAGGTTATTAAGAATGTAAAGATTGATTTTGAGGAGAATGAAAAAATGAATAATGTTTAAAATGAAAAAAAAATGAAATGAGAGAAGATAGAAAACTAAGAAAGAAACAAAATAAATTTTATAAAATTTCTAATTCTTATTTCATGATCTTTGTCCATTGTGAATTATGGTCAAGATTTTTGGAGATGAGATCCCAAAAGAAGATACAAAAGAATGCAGTATAATGAGAAGATTAAGATACAAAAATGAGAAAAAACAATTGGGATAATTACACAACTTAGTCAATATTGACTCCTAATTATCTTATTTAGCCTAATTTCAATTAATTACAATTCATAACATTCTCTTGCCTATTAATTTTTTTCATAATTACAATTTATAGTCTTTCTCATTAATTTTTTTCTCTATTTTCTATTACTTTTTTTTCCTTTGTCAGTTTTTTCCTTCTTTTTTTCTTTTCCTTTTTTTTTGTTTTATCTTTCTTTTCTTATTCCAATTTTTTTTCTTTTGTATTTTTTTTCTTTTTATTTTTCTCCCTTTTTGTTTTTTTCTCTATTTTCTATTACTATTTTTTTTATATTCTTTCGCCAGTTTTTCTTTTCCTTTTTTTTTGTTTTCTCGTTCTTCTTTCTTTTTTCAATTTTTTCTTTTTTTCCCGCTTTTTGCTTTTTCTCTTTCTTTTCTTTTTTATATTTTTTTGTTTTCTTTTGTATTTTTTTTTTCTTTTTTCTATTTTTTTCTTCATTTTTTCGTTTCCTTTTCTTTTTCTCTTTCTTCTTTCTTTTTTCAATTTTTTTTTTGGTTGTCTTTTTTGCATTTTGTCTTTTTTTCTTTTCTTTTTCTTTTTTTTCTTGTTATTTTTTCTCCTTCTATTTTTTTCCTTTTTTTTTCTTTATTTTCTATTACTCTTCTTCCTTTTTTTGTATTTTTTCTTCTTTTTTTCTTTCTTTTCATTTGTGCGAACTAGTAAACATAAATGCAAGTGCGAACTATAAAATATAAATAGAGAGATGAATTATAACATATAAATACAAGTGGTAACTATAAAATACAAATAAAAATGCGAACTATAACATATAGATACAAGTGTGAACTATCATTTGTATTTTTTAATTATTGAAAAGGAACGATTGATTTTATTTTTACTAATATTTATTTGTATTTATTTATACGAGATATATTTATTAATACAAATAAATACACTTCAAATTTTATAGAATTAAAACATGTATTTGTATTTTTAAAATCATTGGTTTCATTTGTTAGTAATTGTATTTATATCAAATGATATTTATTTATTTAGAAATATGAATAATAATTTTGACATACAAATACAAAATGGTACATTTGTATCAAATGATACATTGCATATTTATATATTTTAGAATCAAGAAAATACAATTAATGCATTTACTTGTTTGTATACAAATACAAATGATAAAACGGTTAAATACAATATGCAATCAACTTACAAATACAAAATAATTCCTTAAAAATAAAAAGACATCGACGAAAATAGAATACAAATACAAATACAAATATAATCTAAATATACAAACACAAGAAAATCATCATACAAATATAATCCAATATAATATACAGTCAAATATAAAATACAAATACAAAACAGTTCTTTAAAATACAAGTGCGAATTATATAAAATACAAATGATGGTGCGAACTAACAAATACAAATACAAGTGCGAACTATAAAATACAAATGATGGTGCGAACTAATCCAACCCTCTATGCTATTTAGAGAGAAAAGTCTTTGCATTTGATGCACAAAGCTATCTAGTTTCTTTTTCTTTGCTGAAAATCCAACCCTTGAAGATCCTTTTTACATCACCAGACCAGTTCAGTACAAAAGCACCAACAACAAAAAAGAAAGAGTACCACCAGACAAACATCAATTTACCCTTGCCTAAACCTCCATTATAGTTCAATTGTGACATAGTGTGTAATGTAAATAGAAATCATATGTGACACAAAAAAAGATTGTTCTGGATTTTGGGAAGGTAATAGAAATATGTTACAAATTATGAAAAAGAATGTAAACAAATGACACTGGAAAATACTTTATCGAGTAATGGGTTCAAGAAAGAGATAAAGGTATCGAATGATTTACAACATACTCTACAGATACTAATTGCCAATGAAAGCAATTTAGGAGATTTTGGAATAGAGAAAGTAATTAACATGTACAAACTTGGGACTAAATCGACCAATGAAAAGAAAGTAGGCCAGCTTTTGGGATGAAGGGAGTAAGTAACATATGCTAAACTTGGGACCCAGTCCAGGCATGCATCCAAAAATCAGTACACCAAGAGAGATACCTACAACCTATTCAAGAAAAAGGGGATAAACCATCTGAGAGATTGATAGCATCCACAAACTCTGGCACGTGAACTTGTTATCTGAAAGTTGTATAGCTATGGGTAGAGATCACCTGGGTAAAAATCTCTTACTTTAAACATGTTCATTGTTTACTTTTGGATAATTAAAATTCATTCTTTTTTTTGTGTGTGTTTATTTGTAATATTTTACTGTGTCAGGAGGAGTGATTCTGGGATTGCTTACATTGGGAGGAATTGATTTTTCGAGGAAAAGACTGTTAAGTAAAAAGGAGGAGGAAACTTCAACAAATGTACGTGTAAACTCTAGTTTTGTTGTTGTTTTATGAGAACAAATTTGTATAAGATTAGAAAAGAACAATATCGTAATCAAGTGAATATGATGAATTAACCGTATGTTTTTAATTCAGGAGTCAAAGTATGTTATTTACGCACAATTATACCTTTTTCTAGATAACTTGGGTTCAATAACAAATACTTATTCTAGTAGTACTATTTTTAAATCTGGATTTTCTTTTTTGATTTATGTAAAATTTCTTCTGAAGTATTTTTGCTTGCGTGTGTAATTAATGGAATTAGGATCTTGAGGCAAAGGTGGATTATGTGAGTCAGCTATCAGATGTTGTTCAGGCAAAAGTGGATTGTATGAGTCAGCTACTAGATGACGTTTTGTCTTCAATTCTATCATGTAAGACAATTAATGGTGTTGTTAAGACCAGTATTTTGTCTACAAGGTGGAGATATCTGGTTGCTTCTGTGCTTACATTAAAGTTCAGCCATGACATGTTTGGAGTTAACTATTTAGGTCCTACATGTCAGCCTTACTATCAGAAAAATTCTTGGAATTAGTAAATTAGTTTTTGCAACTTTATTTGGGTCGTAAAGTGGTTGAACTTGAAATGAAAACTTTCATTCAGAGAAAGTTTTCTAGTGAATTTCGCCAATTGATGCATTCTGTTTCAAAATTAGGTGTTGAAAGATTACATCTCAACTTTAGCTATGGCAAAATTCCTACCTCAAAATACATTAACCTTCCCTTGAGCTTCTCTCTCAAGCATCCTCCTTGAAATCCTTGTTTTTGAGTGTTTGCGTTGTACAACCAAGTTTCACACTCAGTCTCAACTCCCTCAAGACCCTTTTCTTGATGGGCGTTCTGTTAGAAATGGGACAACTTTAGGGTATTTGTCCTCGTGTTTGAACCTTAATTAGTTAATTATAAAATATTGCAATCTTCTGCATAAGCTATGCATCTCCGGTATAGTACCATCTGTTCTTTTCACTGATTGTAGAGGATTGGAAGAGATTGATCTTCAGACTACAATAAAATCATCATACAAATATAATCCAATATAATATACAGTCAAATATAAAATACAAATACAAAACAGTTCTTTAAAATACAAGTGCGAATTATATAAAATACAAATGATGGTGCGAACTAACAAATACAAATACAAGTGCGAACTATAAAATACAAATGATGGTGCAAACTAATCCAACCCTCTATGCTATTCAGAGAAAAGCCTTTGCATCTGATGCACAAAGCTATCTAGTTTCTTTTTCTTTGCTGAAAATCCAACCCTTGAAGATCCTTTTTACATCACCAGACCAGTTCAGTACAAAAGCACCAACAACAAAAAAGAAAGAGTACCACCAGATAAGCATCAATTTCCCCTTGCTTAAACCTCCATTATAGTTCAATTATGACAAAGTATAGTGTGTAATGTAAATAGAAATCATACGTGACAAAAAAAAAGATTGTTCTGGATTTTGGGAAGGTAATAGAAATATGTTACAAATTATGAAAAAGAATGTAAACAAATGACACTGTAAAATACTTTATCGAGTAATGGGTTCAAGAAAGAGATAAAGGTATCAAATGATTTACAACATACTCTACAAATACTAATTTCCAATGAAAGCAATTTAGGAGATTTTAGAATGGAGGAAGTAATTAACATGTGCAAACTTGGGACTAAATCGACCAATAAAAAGAAAGTAGGCCAACTTGTGGGATGAAGGGAGTAAGTAACATATGCTAAACTTGGGACCCATTCTAGGCATGCATCCCAAAATCAGTACACCAAGAGAGATACCTACAACCTATTCAAGAAAGGGGATAAACCGTCTGAGAGATTGATAGCATCCACAAACTCTGGCACGTGAACTTGTTATCTAAAAGTTGTACAGATATGGGTAGAGATCACCTGGGTAAAAATCTCTTACTTTAAACATATTCATTGTTTACTTTCTTATAATTAAAATTCATTCTTTTTTTGTGTGTGTTTATTTGTAATATTTTACTGTGTTAGGAGGAGTGATTCTGGGATTGCTTACATTGGGAGGAATTGATTTTTAGAGGAAAGGACTGTTAAGTGAAAAGGAGGAGGAAACTTCAACAAACGTACGTGTAAACTCTAGTTTTGTTGTTGTTTTATGAGAACAAATTTTATAAGATTAGAAAAGAATCATATCGTTATCAAGTGAATATGATGAATTAACCATATGTTTTTAATCCAGGAGTAAAAGCATCTTATTTATGCACAATTATACCTTTTTCTAGATAACTTGGGTTCAATAACAAATACTTATTCTAGTAGTACTATTTTTAAATTTGGATTTTCTTTTTTGATTTATGTAAAATTTCATCTGAAGTATTTTTGGTTGCACGTTTAATTAATGGAATTAGGATCTTGAGGCAAAGGTGGATTATGTGAGTCAGCTATCAGATATTGATAAGGCAAAGGTGGATTATATGAGTCAGCTACTAGATGACGTTTTGTCTTCAATTCTGTCACGTATGACAATTAAAGATGTTTTTAAGACCAGCATTTTGTCTACAAGGTGGAGATATCTGGTTACTTCTATGCTTACATTACAGTTCAGCCTTGACATGTTTGGCGTTAACTATTTAGGTCCTACATGTCAGCCTTACTATTAGAAAAATTCTTGGAAGTAGTAAATCAATTTTTCCAACTTTATTTGGGTCGTAAAGTGGTTGAACTTGAAATGAAAACTTTCATTCAGAGAAAGTTTTCTAGTGAATTTCGCCAATTGATGCATTCTGTTTCAAAATTAGGTGTTGAAAGATTACATCTCAACTTTAGCTATGGCAAAATTCCTACCTCAAAATACATTAACCTTCACCGCAACATATTTTTTGAATTTTCCCTTGAGCTTCTCTCTCAAGCATCCTCCTTGAAATCCTTGTTTTTGAGTGTTTGCATTGTACAACCAAGTGTCACGCTCCATCTCAACTCCCTCAAGACCTTTTTCTTGACAGGCGTTCTGTTAGAAACGGGACAACTTGAGGGTATTTTTCCTCGTGTTTGAACCTTAATCAGTTAATCATAAAATATTGCAATCTTCCGCATAAGCTATGCATCTCCGGTATAGTAACATCTGTTCTTTTCACTGATTGTGGAGGATTGGAAGAGATTGATCTTCAGGCTACAAAACTGCATGAGTTTGAGTGTTTTTTAATAATAGAGTAAGATTTATCTTTTCTTCCGTTCCTGTGTTGGAACATGTAAAAATTAGTCTACGCGGAGATGCTTCAATGCCATACATATTTGGTGAATTTGCAGTGAAGTTACCTACTCAGGTTAAATCTTTAATAGTCACCGCTTGGAATACTTAGGTATTTGATGATTTCTTGGCTTGTCAAATTCCTTAGGTATTTGTCTTTTGAACACCCTAATCACTTGAAGTATTCCTTTTTGTTAGGTAAAACACTTCCTAACAGAGATGCATATATTTAGGAAACCTAGGATGTTAGTCTTGCTATTTGAAAGCACGCACAGCTTTGACATAGTCAAAGTTTCTCCTGTCTTAGACGTCTGTCCTGTTCTTCAATCTCTGCAAATATTGGTGAGTTATCTATATTTATCTTCTTCTTCTCTTTTTTTGATATTCTTTGCTTGATCTTAGATATTGATGACTTGAACATTTATTGAATCTAAAAGTGTATATTTCCCTCCCCAAGCATGCATGATATTCTAGTCATTCTCAATATTCACTCATTTCTATGTTCTGTCAATATAACTCGCACTAGTAAAGTTGTATTAATTGCCAATTACCTTCATCCATGAGATATAATACCTTTCACTACTTAGTTGGTGTAGGAACCGATCAAGATGTTTGATCCAACTAATAATTTGGTCTACTATAAGAGAATCATTCATTTTCTTTCCGACAAGGGAGATTATATAAGCATTTCACTTTTCAGAATTGGACATCATGATTTGTTAATAATATGATTTATGAAGATTTGACAACTTAATTAGTTATATGTTTATTCCAAAAGAAATGTATCAAACATGGAGATGTAGATATCTAATGTGGAGAATTTTTAGTCCACCTTATTTTTTGTTCATGGAAATATAATAGAATAATTAGGTTTCAAAAACCTCTTGTTATATGTCTTTCTTGGTTTGAAGACACACCTTTCAATTTCTTAACTCCAGCTGTCTAATTCAAAAAGCATTATAGATACTGATTGCAGCATGCTTAACTAGATAAGTCAATAGTTGTATTCAATTAGCAATATATATGTTAATTTATTCTCGTTGTGATCTCAGCAACACAAGACATATAGGCAAAAGGCAATAGGAAGTCCCATAAGTGTGCAGTACATCCTGTATTTTGCTGCTCACCTAATGGATATTCTTCCTAATGCTTACATATTTTCATGGTGCCAGGGTTCTGGAATGATGGATGAGGATAACTCCAATGAACTAGCAAGTCTAGTAACTAGTGTGAAGAATGACTCTATGGCTGAGGATAACACCGATGAACTAGTAAGTCCAGTGACTAGCGTGAAGAATGACTCTATGGATGAGGATAACATCGATGAACTAGTGAATCCAGTAACTAGCGTAAAGAATGACTCTGCTGGAAGTAAGCCAGATAAAATCAGCACAATAAAACCGAGATCTATGAGTAATGGAAACAAGGTTCTTCCCTACTATCATAGCTCCTCCTCTACTTCATCTTACAATGCCGGCAATACAAGAAGGCAAAACCTCATTATCTAAGAGCTTCCACTAGGTATTGCCATGACTTCTATAAATATGGCAGGAAATATTCCTCTGAAGCAAAGCCATGGCATCCTCTATCAAAAAGAAAGAACAAACTTCCTGCTGATGAGCAGAGTCCTGTACGAACCTTGGTGGGGGATGCAAAAAAGGGGACTTTGGTCAATCAAAAGCTTTCCACTCCTCTTGGGAGTGTGCTGGGAGAGAAAATGAAGGTGACAGGAGTTGAGCAAAAGCCTTCCACTTCTCTAGGGAGTATGCTGGGAGAGGCGAAGAAGAGGACCGTGGTCATGCAAAAGACTTCCACTACTTCAAGGAGTAACTAGAGTGATGCAAAGAAGGGGATTTTGGTCAAGAAAAAGCTTTCCACTCCTCCTGTGAATATGCTGGAAGAGGGAAAGAAGGTAAATGAGGTCTATCAAAAGCCTTCATCACCTCAGGAGAGTGTACTCAAAGATGAAAAGGAGGTCACTATGGTTGAGAAAAAATGTTCTTCTCCTCTAGGTTGCATGGAGGGAGGGATAGATGAGGTGACTATGGTTAAGCAGAAGTCTTCAGCTTCTCTGGTGAGTATGCTAGGAGAGGGAGAAAATATGACTGTGGTTGAGCAAAAGCTTTCTACTCTCCCAGGGAGTATACTGGTAGAGGGAAAGAAAGAGGTCGTGGTCAATCAAAGGCCATCTGATACTGCAGGGAGTATGCTAGGACAGGGAAAGAAGTTGAATATGGTCGATCGAAGGCCTTCTCCTAAGGTTCACTCTCTTGAACCCTCTGAAATAAAAAAAAGATACTGCTGACACCAAAGAGTGTTCACTCTCTGAAATTGGATTCATCAGTGATTTCCCTCCACAATAAACCTTCTGCTGTCACAGTTTTTTGATTAACTAACAGAATTTTATAACAAATAGGAGCAATTGCAAATATAGTGGTTGATATAGCTTTTCTGACCTGGTTTAGATATATTTGTCCAATTTCTCATTCCGACTCATCTTCTTGTGAATTTCTTGATGCTTTCAGGTTCTGTTCTCATGATTGAATAAATTCAATTTCTTCTGGGTGCATTTACTTTGAATTGGGAGATAAAGTCATGCAAGACTACAATTTCTTTTTCACTTATGGAGGTTGTGATAGTGACGTTAAATTAGTGGGTGTTTGGATGTAGACATTCTAATGTTAGTATGGTTGCTCAGTGGACATATATTGTTGTTATACTCATTTATGAGGGATTTGTTCATACTTTCTGTTGAATAAGCGCATTGAAGAAGGTACATCATATGGAAATACCATCCAAAAAAGTGTTTTGGCTGTGGTACTGGTTTGACATTGTGCTTGTATACTATTTGCTTTAGTTGTTCTATAAATGGATCTGTCTCTTGACTGTCAATCAAATAAAAATATTGTAACCACCTAAACAAAGAAAAATATTTATGTGCATCTTTTATTCACGTAACTCAAAATAGCTTATAATAAGTCCCTTTGTTGGAATATTGTATGTTTTAGCTTAAAGAAGCCACTGCAGTTTGTTAGACTTAGATACATGTACCTTCATGGCTCCACCTATCAACCATAACATCCAGCTAAAGTTGAGTCACTCCACGAACTTGTGTTAAAAGTTATTTTTTAAGATTCCTTACTCCAATTTGTCATTGAAAGCTCACACATTCCGCTCAACTAAATCTGAGACACTTATCGAAGATGGCTAGAAGTACTAATGAAAACGGTCATAAAAGTTTTAGTTCACATAAACTCAGAAATAGTGTCATTGGCCATACAAGTATTCGAGGTAAGTTCTCATATATACAAGTATATGATCCTCTTAAAGCAGAAAAAATTATTAGTCGGATTAAACATCTTGATCGGTACCTACACCAACTAAGTATTGAAAGGTGTGACTTCTTCTCCTCCACTTGCCTAAATTTCACAAGGAAAATATATAAGTAAGAGAACAGATTTGGCTATTCAAAAAGGATTTTTTATGTTCAAAGAAGATAGAATATACCAAGTTAAATACACTCACATGCTTGGCAGGAATCCTCTCATATGTAGTGAAACTTCCATATGAAAGTGAACCCATTGAGAACTCAGATGCAGCCAAGGATTCTCTCTTGTTACTCTTTCTAGGTTTCTTGTCAATGCTCTGAGCCTCATTATCCTCTGATTTGGGATATTTCTTGCTATGATATGAACTTATTTGAAAGATGCTCATCTCAGACGGACGTCTCGCTCCTGCGATATCGACCTCTGTTGGCTAATTTTGAGTGTAATGCTTCTCTTTGACAACATAGTGTGTGGCAAATTTCTCACTTGAGACTGCTACTGGATGCAAAGTCTTATCATTTCTTCTCTTCATGTAGAGAACTGTACCAACAAGCAGACTCAGTACAAGTGAGGAAATTCCCAGGACCTGATATGCACCAAGATTATCTTCATCATGTCTTATTGGAGACTCTATCATTTCCAAATGTTGGGCTTCTTCAACAGCAGAAATTTCTTTCACGATGCTTTTAGGATTGTTAATCATCGACTCAAGTGCATTATCAGCAATGAAAGATTAGGATTCAGCCAACTCAACCTCAACATTAGAAGTTGTAAGCCCTTGGTCCAAATCCCTTTCTGAACTATCAGATTCATTTCTCTCAGCTCGGACAACAGAAACTCTTTCAGTCTCCACCAAATCATGCTTTCCTTGTTCTACATCCTTTTCTAAGCTATCATACTCATTTACCTCGGCTAATTGAATTGCGGAAGCTTCTTCAATCTCTAACACATCCACTCCTTCAATATCAACTTCCCCACCATCATCTAAATCAGCATCCATTTGAAATTCTTCCTCATCTGGCTCAGTTTTAGATTCTTCATCCTCTTCTAAATCAATTGGTTCAAACTTTTTATCCAATTTCTCACTACCAGTACTTCCTTTCAAATATCCGTGATATATATTGCTACTCTCTTCTAGAGCAGTGAAGTTCATGAATTTAATCGGATGCACATCATCTATTCTACCAAGGTCATTAATCAACTTTGAGAAATAAGAAACCGCTTCTTATTTGCAGAAAAGAATGTAGCTTTACCGTCGGATAAGGTGATTGAAGTCCTTACGGGATCATTTCTTTCCACCAAGATTTTCTTTTTTGGGGATTGAGCAATCTTGGAAGAAGCGGAAATCGTCAGAGACATGAAATTCTTGGAACCCTTTGCCGGTGATTTCAGTTTTGCCGCTTTGGATTCATTCTCCTTCTCATCAAAACCCTATGACAAAGAAGAAGAACCCAACTCTCCTTTCCCAGAATTAGACACCATTCTTGTCGAATCTGCAAAAAAAAAAAGAAAACAACAAAGTAAATCAAGAAATATTGCAACAAATTTTTGACATTTCAAATCAAGAAAATTGAGTAAAAAAATGGGAAAGCGGAAATTACCAGCAGGGCTATTAGCTCAGGGTAGAATCGTCTGTGGGTCACAAGAATCGAAGGTCGCGAAAAAGGGTTGCCATTGAAGCTTCTTATGGGTGTAGAATTGTTGTTTTCAGAGGTTCTTGGATGAGGTGAAAAGGAACTTATAGAGCATGGAGAAGGAAACTTGTTATTAGAAGAAACCGCCAATGACTATAATGTTGTACACCAAGAAAGGTAAGCGAATCGTCGAATCGTCCAGGGAGACCAAACAAGCAAATGGAAATAATGCAAATTGAGAGAAAGGAAACTGTAGATATTACCAAAAAATAGGTATATATGGGGTTAAATATATTTAATCAATCATAGCAATTACTAATATATGTAATTGCAATTAATTAGATATCTAAAGTAAATGATACTTCCTTTTGGTCAGTGCACTTTTATTTATCGAATGTAGTAGCAATAGGTATTCTTTTTTATTTGTCTAATTTAAAAATCAAGAGATAATTTATCAATAATTTCTAATTTGAATTTGTTATATTAACTATAGTTATTTTTCAAAATATAAATGCTATTATATTCAAGTAATAATATAATAAAATAGTCATTTTATTTCTTGTTTTGTTAAGTCAATACTAGATAAATAAAATAGATCGAAGGAATAAGTAACATGTATAGCAGGTTGGTACAAAACTAACATTATACTATCATATTCATATCATCATGTACTTACTATGTGAGCTTTTATCTATTAGACTATTACAAACAACTTATTTAATAAGGTCACAACATCAAGAATTTGAAATTAGAATAGTTGCAGCTTACACGTGCCTTTACATCAAGTTCGATGATTTTGCTATTCTTGTTTTGCAATGTTCATCAAAATTCAAGTTCTTTTATTTCATTTTCTTGATTAAGAAATCTCAAAAGTAAATGCTGCGAGGTTCGAAATTCGGTGAATAGTAAGCGAACGCCTTTATCTTTTCTCACTTAAACATTTTTTTTGCACATGCTACTGCTTCATATTCTGCCATGTGGTTACATATTAAACATTGCGCTCTTATCACTAGATCAAAATAATATGACATTCACGATTGTAAATATTCTTTACAAAGAATGATCTATTACATTTGTAAGAGGGATTGACCCTTCTTAACATTCACAGTCTAATAATAATAATTATGGATATTGTTGATAAATATTCTACCGCTAAAAAGTAAGCCCAAGCCAAATAATGATAAGACTTCTCTCAATATCAAGTAGTAATATATTTGCCTTCTCATCAGATCTAGTTTTTCTTCCTTTATGTATAATCTTGTTTTTCATGATTTCATGTTCTAATTTAATTCAATTCTTATGTGTTAGATGTCTTTTTTTTAATATTCTATTCTATTGACTTGTGCATAAAAATTAAGCTTTTGTGTCTCTTTTATAAACTAAAAAATCTTGAAAGTAAATTTCACGAGGCTCGAAACTTAGTGGATAATAAGCAACAAACGTCTCTATCTTTTCTCACTTAAATACATAATATTTTATATGGTACCATTGAATATTGCACTCTCATCAATCATCACTAAATAAAGGGAAAAGACATCTTTTCCACCCCAAATTATATAAGAAAAGTCTAAGCCACACATAAATTATATAAGTGACCTATTACACACCTTAACTATATCAAAGTGAAAGCATCACCAAAGTCTTCATCCCATTTACAATCACGTCCTTTGTTTAATGAAGAAGATAAAAAAGGAAGTTTTTAAGTTTGTAGACAGTGCATTGGGTAAATACACCTCTAGCAGCAAAAAGTTGTTGCATATAGCAGAAGCAAAAATTGTTGGGAAAAATCAGAAAAAGACACTGAGAAAAGGTAAGATAGGTTGTTCTAATGATAATAATTTTTCGGCGGTGAAAATGAAGTTCAGGAGCGGTAAGATAGTGGATCTCCAGCAAGAAACCAGCAGCCCTCGGAGGCTGACATTTAGATGGGGACGACATGTGGGTGAAAGCCAGGACAACAATATAAGAAAGATAATCTTTAAAAAGAAAGGAGTTGATGGTGAAAAAAGTAATACCATCCTTATCTCTGGAAATTTTTTGTTGAGGTATCAGGATGTGAAAGAAAACAAAGATGTGCAGGGTTTGTTGAATAATATGATTGAAGAGACGGCGAGTAAGCTTGTTGAAACCGGGAAGAGCAAGGTTAAAGTTTTGATGGGAGCTTTTGAGACAGTGATTTCCCTCCATAATAAACCTTCTGCTGTCACAGTTTCTTGATTAACTAACAGAATTTTATAACAAATAGGAGCAATTGCAAATATAGTGGTTGATAGAGCTTTTCTGACCTGGTTTACATATGTTTGTCCTGTTTCTCATTCAGACTCATCTTCTTAACGATTTCTTGATGCTTGCCGGTTCTGTTCTCATGATTGAATAAATTCAATTTCTTCTGGGTGCATTTACTTTGAATTGGGAGATAAAGTCGCGCAAGACTACAATTTCTTTTTCACTTATGGAGGTTGTGATAGCGACGTTAAATCAGTGGGTGTTTGGATGTAGACATTCTAATATTAGGTTGGTTGCTCAGTGGACATATATTGTTGTTGGACTCATTTACGAGGGATTTGTTCATACTTTCTGTTGAATAAGCGCATTAAAGAAGGCACATCATGTGGAAATACCATCCAAAAAAGAGTTTTGGTTGTGGTACTGGTTTGATATTGTGCTTGTATACTATTTGCTTTAGTTGTTCTGTAAAGGGATCTGTCTCTTGACTGTCAATCAAATATAAATATTGTAACCACCGAAACAAGTAACAATATTTATGTGCATCTTTTATTTACGTAACTCAAAACAGCTTATAATAAGTCCCTTTGTTGAAATATTGTACGTTTTAGCTTAAAGAAGCCACTGCAGTTTGTTAGACTTAGATACATTTACCTTCATGGCTCCACCTATCAACCATAACATCCAGCTAATGTTGAGTCAATTTGTCATTGAAAGCTCACACATATCATGTAGCAAATTTTCACTCAACTAAATTTGAGACTCTTATCGAAGATGGCTAGAAGTACTAATGAAAACGGTCATAAAAGTTTTAGTTCAAATAATCTCAGAAATAGTGTCATTGGCCATACAAGTATTCGAGGTAAGTTCTCATATCACAATATAATAAAATATCTAGTTGGAAGAAGATGGTTAGAAGTTCTACATTCGAGAGTATGATTTAATCAAAAGAGTGTTAAGGGTTACATTTGTTTAACTTTTAAGGTGGGGACAAATAAGTTACGAGATCAAATTAACTATGTTGTACTATGAAAAGTTCATCAAAAAATGGAGTAGAAACGAAGCCAACAATCAGATCATGCAAAAGTTCATAGAAGCAAGGGTCAAGCAAAGTGCTATACACAAGCCACACGAAATCCTCAACTAATAAACGAAACTTCAACAAACGGAGGCAGCATGCAGAAAGTTTCACTAACAACATTATAACATCAACAAACTAATTAAAACATTAAAATCCTACAAATCACACTTGAATCACTTCAGTTAAAAAATCATACTAAGACTGATTTGCTGATAAGTAAAAGAGAATTTTTTCTTCAGTTGTCAATGCAGCAGAGACGCGACTTCAGAATCTTCATGGAGAAATTGACATGGCTTCTAATTCTGCTCGAGCGTCTTACGGGGATGATGACTTCTTCTCCTCCACTTGCCTAAATTTCACAAGGAAAATATATAAGTAAGAGAATAGATTTGGCTATTCAAAAAGGATTGTTTATGTTCAAAGAAGATAGAATATACCAAGTTAAATACACTCACATGCTTGGCAGGAATCCTCACATATGTAGTGAAACTTCTATATGAAGGTGAACCCATTGAGAACTCAGATGCAACCAAGGATTCTATCCTATTGTTTCTTCTCAATGCTCTGAGCCTCATCATCCTCTGATTTGGAATATTTCTTGCTATGAGATGAACTTGTTTGAAAGATGCTCATCTCAGACGGACGTCTCGCTCCTGCGACATCGACCTCTATTGGCCAATTTTGAGAGTAATGCTTCTCTTTGACAACATGGTGTGTGGCAAATTTCTTACTTGAGACTGCTACTAGATGCGAAGTCTTATCACTTCTTCACTTCACGTAGAGAACTGTACCAGCAAGCAGACTCAGTACAAGTGAGGAAATTTCCAGGATCTGATATGCACAAACATTATCTTCATCATGTCTTATTGGAGACTCCATTATTTCCAAAGGTTGGGCTTCTTCAACAGCAGAAATTTCTTTCACGATGTTTTCAGGATTGTCAATCATCGACTCAAGTGCATTATCAGCAATGAAAGATTAGGATTCAGCCAACTCAACCTCAACATTAGAAGTTGTAAGCCCTTGGCCCAAATTCCTTTCTGAACTATCAGATTCATTCCCCTCAGCTGGGACAACAGAAACTTTTTCAGTCTCCACCAAATCATGCTTTCCTTGTTCTACATCTTTTTCTAAGCTATCAGACCCATTTACCTCGGCTAATTGAATTGCAGAAGCTTCTTTAGTCTCCAACACATCCACTCCTTTAATTTCAACTTCCCCAATATCATCTAAAGCAGCATCCATTTGAAATTCTTCCTCATCTGGCTCGGTTTCAGATTCTTCATCCTCTTCTAACTCAATTGGTTCAAACATTTTATCCAATTCCTCACTACCAGTACTGCCTTTTAAATATCCATGATATATATTGCAAATCTCTTATAGAGCAGTCAAGTTCATGAATTTAATCGGATGCATATCATCTATTCTACCAAGGTCATTAATCAACTTTGAGAAATAAGAAACCGCTTCACCCGAGAATTGCTTAAAGTAACTATTAGCCTTAGGTAAGACTGGAAAATCCAAGACCGGAATATGTGATGGAATACTGACATTAGAGAATCTTAAGTCTATAATAGACCCAGGGGTAGCAAGTATAGGAGAATCAGTTACTGAGAATGATAAGCAAGCAATCATAAGTACCAACATCAGAGATAAAAACCTCAATATTGTTGAAGATTTGGATTTTGATTTCATTTTTGCCATATATATGTCCTCAACAATTTGCTTAGCAACAGCCATCGCAACTTCCTCTTCTTGATAATTGCTTCTTCTTTTTCTTCGTTAGATAAAAGTGGAATTTTGAATTAAAGATGAATAGTTTGATTCAATGCAGGCTAAAAAATGGGAAGAAATAGAATGGACAAAATAAGTTATATATGGGGTATTACCAAAAAAAAGTTATATATGGGGTAAAAAATATTTACTCAATCATAGCAATTACTAATATATGTAATTGCAATTAATTAGATATCTAAAGTAAATGATACTTCCTTTTGCTCAGTGCATTTTTAGTTTTTGGATGTAGTAGCAATAGGTATTCTTTTTTTGTTTGTCTAATTTAAAAATCAAGAGATAATTTATCAATAATTTTTAATTTGAGTATGTTATATTAACTGTAGTTATTTTTCAAAGTATAAATGCTATTATATTCAAGTAATAATTTAATAAAATGGTCATTTTATTTCTTGTTGTATTAAGTCAATACTAGATAAATAAAATAGATCGAGGAAATAAGTAACATGTATGGCAGGATGGTACAAAAATATCACTACACTATCATATTCATACCATCATGTACTTACTATGTGAACTTTTATCTATTAGACTATTACAAACAACTTATTTAATAAGGTCACAACATCAAGAATTTGAAATTAGAATAGTTAAAGCTCAAACGTACCTTTACATCAAGTTCGATGATTTCGCTATTCTTGTTTTGCAATGTTTATCAAAATTCAAGTTCTTTTATTTCATTTTCTTGATTAAGAAATCTCGAAAGTAAATGCTGCGAGGTTCGAAATTCGATGAATAGTAAGAGAACGACTTTATCTTTTCTCACTTAAATACTTTTTTTGCACATGCTACTGCTTCATATTCTGCCATGCGGTTACATATTAAACATTAAGCTCTTATCACTAGATCAAAATAATATGACATTCACGATTGTAAATCTTATTTACTAAGAATGATCTATTACATTTATAAGCGGGATTGGCCCTTCTAACATTCACAGTCTAATAATAATAATTATGGATATTGTCAATAAATATTCTACCACTAAAAAGTAAGCCCAAGCCAAATAATGATAAGACTTTTCTCAATATCAAGTAGTTATATATTTGCCTTCTCATCAAATCTAGTTTTTCTTCCTTTATGTATAATCTTGTTTTTCATGATTTCATGTTCTAATTTAATTCAATTCTTCTTTGTTAGATGTCTTTTTTTTTCATATTCTATTCTATAGACTTGTGCATAAAAATTAAGCTTTTGTGTCTCTTTTATAAACTAAAAAATCTCGAAAGTAAATTTCATGAGGCTCGAAACTTGGTGGTTAATAAGCAACAAACGTCTCTATCTTTTCTCACTTAAATATATAATTTTTTATATGGTACCATTGAATATTGCACTCTCATCAATCATCACTAAATAAAGGGAAAAGACATCATTTCTACCCCATACTATACAAGAAAAGTCTAAGCCACACATAAATTATATAAGTGACCTATTACAAACCTTAACTATAAAAAATGATACTTTTTACTGACATGGTGCTGACGTGGCAGCGCGTGTAAAACACTACACCACATGCAGGTGGACAGGGTTAAATAGTTTCACTTTTTTATAGTTTAGGTGTGTAATAGGTTACTTGTATAGTTTAGGTGTGCCTTCGACTTTTAGGATATAGTTTGGGGTGAAAACGATGTATTTTCTATCCCGTGACTATGATTGTAAATCATATTTAAGAAAAATAATCTATTACATTTTTTAAGGGATATTTTTTGCCCTTCTTGAAATTCAAGATCTAACAATAATAACTATGAATTCCATCACTAAAACGTAAGCCTGGATGTACTTTTTTACTTATAGACGTAGTTATCAAAAAAAAAATTTAGTTAACATCTAGAGTTATCTAAAAATCTTTTACCAATTATTCTAAAACTTAAAAAATTTAAAATCTCTCACTATCGTTAGAAAACCCTTTTCTACATCTAATATACTTCTATTGTATTGGTACTTTTAACACTTTCAAATTCTTTTAGAAAATAATGTCTTCATTCTGTTCACTATTTTTCTTTTAAAAATAGAAAAATCTTTTCTACTTCTAAAATAGTTCATTGTCGTGACACTTTTTTCTCTATTTTCTATTACTTTTTTTTTCCTTTTTCAGTTTTTTCCTTCTTTTTTTCTTTTCCTTTTTTTTCCGTTTAATCTTTCTTTTCTTATTCCAATTTTTTTGTTTTCTCTTTCTTCTTTCTTTTTTTAATTTTTTCTTTTTTATTGTATTTTTGGCATTTTGTCTTTTTTTCTTTTCTTTTTCTTCTTTTTCTTGTTATTTTTTCTCCTTCTATTTTTTTCCTTTTTTTTCTTTATTTTCTATTACTCTTCTTCCTTTTTTTTGTATTTTTTCTTCTTTTTTTTCTTTTTTTTCATTCTTTTCATTTGTGTGAACTAGTAAACATAAATACAAGTGCGAACTATAAAATATAAATAGAGAGACGAATTATAACATATAAATAAAGTGGTAACTATAAAATACAAATACAAATGCGAACTATAACATATAGATACAAGTGTGAACTATCATTTGTATCTTTTAATTATTGAAAAGGAACGATTGATTTTCTTTTTACTAATATTTATTTGTATTTATTTATACGAGATATATTTATTAATACAAATAAATACAATTCAAATTTTATAAAAATAAAATATGTATTTGTATTTTTAAAATCGTTGGTTTCATTTGTTTGTAATTGTATTTGTATCAAATGATATTTATTTATTTATTTAGAAATGTGAATAATAATTTTGACATACAAATACAAAATGATACATTTGTATCAAATGATACATTGCATATTTATATATTTTAGAATCAAGACAATACAATTAATGCATTTACTTGTTTGTATACAAATACAAATGATAAAATGGCTAAATACAATATGCAATCAACTTACAAATACAAAATAATTCTTTAAAAATAAAAAGACATCGATGAAAATAAAATACAAATACAAATACAAATATAATCTAAGTATACAAACACAATAAAATCATAATACAAATATAATCCAATATAATATACAGTCAAATATAAAATACAAATACAAAACAGTTCTTTAAAATACAAGTGCGAATTATATAAAATACAAATGATGGTGCGAACTAACAAATACAAATACAAGTGCGAACTATAAAATACAAATGATGGTGCGAACTAATCCAACCCTCTATGCTATTTAGAGAGAAAAGCCTTTGCATTTGATGCACAAAGCTATCTAGTTTCTTTTTCTTTGCTGAAAATCCAACCCTTGAAGATCCTTTTTACATCACCTGGAGTACAAAAGCACCAACAACAAAAAAGAAAGAGTACCACCAGACAAACATCAATTTACCCTTGCCTAAACCTCCATTATAGTTTAATGGTGACAAAGTATAATGTGTAATGTAAATAAAAATCATATGTGACACAAAAAAAGATTGTTCTGGATTTTGGGAAGGTAATAGAAATATGTTACAAATTATGAAAAAGAATGTAAACAAATGACACTGGAAAATACTTTATTGAGTAATGGGTTCAAGAAATAGATAAAGGTATCAAATGATTTACAACATACTCTACAAATACTAATTGCCAATGAAAGCAATTTAGGAGATTTTGGAATAGAGGAAGTAATTAACATGTGCAAACTTGGGACTAAATCGACCAATGAAAAAAAAGTAGGCCAGCTTTTGGGATGAAGGGAGTAAGTAACATATGCTAAACTTGGGACCCAGTCCAGGCATGCATCCAAAAATCAGTACACCAAGAGAGATACCTACAACCTATTCAAGAAAAAGGGGATAAACCATCTGAGAGATTGATAGCATCCACAAACTCTGGCACGTGAACTTGTTATCTGAAAGTTGTATAGCTATGGGTAGAGATCACCTGGGTAAAAATCTCTTACTTTAAACATGTTCATTGTTTACTTTCGGATAATTAAAATTCATTCTTTTTTTGTGTGTGTTTATTTGTAATATTTTACTGTGTCAAGAGGAGTGATTCTGGGATTGCTTACATTGGGAGGAATTGATTTTTCGAGGAAAATACTGTTAAGTAAAAAGGAGGAGGAAACTTCAACAAATGTACGTGTAAACTCTAGTTTTGTTGTTGTTTTATGAGAACAAATTTGTATAAGATTAGAAAAGAACAATATCGTAATCAAGTGAATATGATGAATTAACCGTATGTTTTTAATTCAGGAGTCAAAGTATGTTATTTACGCACAATTATACCTTTTTCTAGATAACTTGGGTTCAATAACAAATACTTATTCTAGTAGTACTATTTTTAAATCTGGATTTTCTTTTTTGATTTATGTAAAATTTCTTCTGAAGTATTTTTGCTTGCTTGAGTAATTAATGGAATTAGGATCTTGAGGCAAAGGTGGATTATGTGAGTCAGCTATCAGATGTTGTTCAGGCAAAAATGGATTGTACGAGTCAGCTACTAGATGACGTTTTGTCTTCAATTCTGTCATGTAAGACAATTAATGGTGTTGTTAAGACCAGTATTTTGTCTACAAGGTGGAGATATCTGGTTGCTTCTATGCTTACATTAAATTTCAGCCATGACATGTTTGGAGTTAACTATTTAGGTCCTACATGTCAGCCTTACTATCAGAAAAATTCTTGGAATTAGTAAATTAGTTTTTGCAACTTTATTTGGGTCGTAAAGTGGTTGAACTTGAAATGAAAACTTTCATTCAGAGAAAGTTTTCTAGTGAATTTCGCCAATTGATGCATTCTGTTTCAAAATTAGGTGTTGAAAGATTACATCTCAACTTTAGCTATGGCAAAATTCCTACCTCAAAATACATTAACCTTCCCTTGATCTTCTCTCTCAAGCATCCTCCTTGAAATCCTTGTTTTTGAGTGTTTGCGTTGTACAACCAAGTTTCACACTCCGTCTCAACTCCCTCAAGACCCTTTTCTTGACGGGCGTTCTGTTAGAAACAGGACAACTTTAGGGTATTTGTCCTCGTGTTTGAACCTTAATTAGTTAATTATAAAATATTGCAATCTTTTGCATAAGCTATGCATCTCCGGTATAGTACCATCTGTTCTTTTCACTGATTGTGGAGGATTGGAAGAGATTGATCTTCAGGCTACAAAACTGCATGAGTTTGAGTGTTTTTTTAATAACAGAGTAAGATTTTACTTTTCTTCCGTTCCTTTGTTGGAACATGTAAAAATTAGTCTTTGCGGAGATGCTTTAATGCCATACATATTTGGTGAATTTGCAGCGAATTTACCTGCTCAGGTTAAATCCTTAATAGTCACCACTTGGAATACTCAGGTATTTGATGATTTCTTGGCTTGTCAAATTCCTTTGGTATTTGTCTTTTGAACACCCTAATCACTTGAAGTATTCCTTTTTGTAAGGTAACATACTTCCCAATAGAGATGCAGATATTTAGAAACCCTAGGATGTTAGTCTTGCTATTTGAAAGCACGTACAACTTTGACATAGTCAAAGTTTCTCCTGTCTTAGACGCCTGTCCTGTTCTTCAATCTCTGCAAATATTGGTGAGTTATCTATATTTATCTTCTTCTCTTTTTTGGATATTCTTTGCTTGATCTTAGATATTGATGATTTGAACATTTATTGAGTCTAAAAGTGCATATTTCCCTCCCCAATCATGCATGATATTCTAGTCATTCTCAACATTCACTCATCTCCATGTTCTGTCAATACAACTCACACTAGTAAAGTTGTATTAATTGCCAATTACCTTCATCCATGAGATATAACACCTTTCACTACTTAGTTGGTGTAGGAACCGATCAAGATATTTAATCCGACTAATAATTTGGTCTGCTATAAGAGAATCATTCATTTTCTTTCCAGCAAGGGAGATTATATAAGCATTTCACTTTTCAGAATTGGACATCATGATTTGTTAATAATATGATTATGAAGATTTGATAGCTCAATTAGTTATACGTTTATTCCAAAAGAAATGTATCAAACATGGAGATGTAGATATCTAATGTGGAGAATTTTTAGTCCACCTTATTTTTTGTTCATGGAAATATAATGGAATAATTAGGTTTCAAAAACCTCTTGTTATATGTCTTTCTTGGTTTGAAGATGCACCTTTCAATTTCTTAACTCCAGCTGTCTAATTCAAAAAGCATTATAGATACTGATTGCAACATGCTTAACTAGATAAGTCAATAGTTGTATTCAATTACCAATATATATGTTAATTTATTCTCATTGTTTACATATGTTCATGGTGCCAGGGTTCTGGAATGATGGCTGAGGATAACTCCAATGAACTAGAAAGTCAAGTAACTAGTGTGAAGAATGACTCTATGGCTGAGGATAACACCGATGAAATATAAGTCCAGTGACTAGCGTGAAGAATAACTCTATGGATGAGGATAACATCGATGAACTAGTAAGTCCAGTAACTAGCATGAAGAATGACTCTTCTAGAAGTAAGCCAGATAAAATCAGCACAATAAAACCGAGATCTATAAGTAATGGAAACAAGGTTCTTCCCTACTACCGCAACTCCTCCTCTACTTCATCTTACAATGCAGGCAATACAAGAAGGCAATCCACTGGGAAGTTGAATTCTCCTGATAGCAGACAAGATGTTATTCCTCATTATCTAAGAGCTTCCACTGGTTCTTTCCATGACTTCTATAAATATGGCAGGAAACATTCCTCTGAAGCAAAGCCATGGCATCCTCTATCAAAAAGAAAGAACAAACTTCCTGCTGATGAGCAGAGTCCTGTACGGACCTTGGCGGGGGATGCAAAAAAGGGGACTTTGGTCAAGTAAAAGCTTTCCACTCCTCCTGGGAGTATGCTGGGAGAGAAAAAGAAGGTGACAGGAGTTGAGCAAAAGCCTTCCACTTCTCCAGGGAGTATGCTGGGAGAGGCAAAGAAGAGGACCGTGGTCATGCAAAAGACTTCCACTACTTCAAGGAGTAACCAGAGTGATGCAAAGAAGGGGATTTTGGTCAAGAAAAAGCTTTCCACTCCTCCTGTGAATATGCTGGAAGAGGGAAAAAAGGTAAATGAGGTCTATCAAAAGCTTCATCACCTTAGAAGAGTACTCAAAGATGAAAAGGAGGTTGCTATGGTTGAGCAAAAACCTTTTTCTCCTCTAGGTTGCATGGCGGGAGGGATAGATGAGGTGACTATGGTTGAGCAGAAGTCTTCAGCTTCTCTGGTGAGTATGCTAGGAGAGGGAGAAAATGTGACTGTGGTTGAGCAAAAGCTTTCTACTCCCCTAGGGAGTATGCTGGTAGAGGGAAAGAAAGAGGCTGTGGTCAATCAAAAGCCATCTGCTCTTCCAGGGAATATGCTAGGATAGGGAAAGAAGTTGAATATGGTCGATTGAAGGCCTTCTCCTAAGGTTCACTCTCTTGAACCCTCTGAAATAAAAAAGAAAAAGATATTGCTGACATCAAAGAGTGTTCACTCTCTGAAATTGGATTCCTCAAGTGACAAGATGCCAGAGACAGAAAAGAAATTGAAATCTTCATCTAAGATCTTAGGAGGGGTAGATGCAGGAGGCAAGAAAGACAGTGTTGCTAATTATAGAAAACAAATAATCGCACCTAAAGTATCTGTAGAGAAATATTTGAAGACGCCAACTCTTTTATCTCCTCCAAAATCTTCCTCTGTTAAACCTTTGATCTTGAGGGTAAGAAGCAATAAAAGCTTAAAACTTTTGGCTCCTCTGAAGGACCAGAACAAGATGTGGAGAGATGAGAAAAATAAACTGAACCTTGAAATGGTTCCTGAGAAAACGTTACGTACTCCCAAAGTGAAAGCATTACCAAAGTATTCATCCCCTTTACAATCACGTCCGTTGTCTAATGAAGAAGATAAAAAGGAAGTTGTTATGCCTGCAGACAGTGCATTGGGTAAATACACCTCTAGTAGTAATAAACTGTTGCACATAGCAGAAGCAGAAACTGTTGGGAAAAATCAGAAAAAGATATTGAGAAAAGGTAAGACAGGTGTTTCTAATTATAATAATTCTTTAGCAGTGAAACTGAAGTTCAGGAGGGGCAAGATAGTTGATCTCCATCATGAAACCAGTAGCCCTAGGAGGCTGACATTTAGATGGGGATGACATATAGGTGAAAGCCAGGAAATCAATACAAGAAAGAGAATCTTTAAAAAGAAAGGAGTTGATGGTGGCAAAAGTAATACCATCCTTATCTCGGGAAAAATTATTTTGAGGCATCAGGATGTGCAAGAAAAGAAAGATGTGCAAGGTTTGTTGAATAATGTGATTGAAGAGACGACGAGTAAACTTGTTGAAACTGAGAAGAGCAAGGTTAAAGCTTTGGTGGGAGCTTTTGAGACAGTGATTTCCCTCCACAATAAACCTTCTGCTGTCATAGTTTCTTGATTAACTGATAGAACTTTATAACAAATAGGAGCAATTGCAAATATAGTGGTTGATATAGCTTTTCTGACCTGGTTTACATATGTTTGTCCTGTTTCTCATTCCAAATCATCTTCTTAACGATTTCTTGATGCTTGCCGATTCTGTTGTCATGATTGAATAAATTCAATTTCTTCTGGGTGCATTTACTTTGAATTGGGAGATAAAGTTGCACAAGACTACAATTTATTTTTCACTTATGGAGGTTGTGATAGTGATGTTAAATCAATGGTTGTTTGGATGTATACATTCTAATGTTAGACTGGTTGATCAGTGGACATATATTGTTGCTGGACTCATTTACGAGGGATTTGTTCATACTTTCTGTTGAATAAGCGCATTGAAGAAGGCACGTCATGTGGAAATACCATCCAAAAAAGAGTTTTGGCTATGGTACTGGTTTGACATTGTGCTTGTATACTATTTTCTTTAGTTGTTCTGTAAAGGGATCTGTCTCTTGACTATAAAATTTATTGATTTTTTCTCTGACATACAATAAAATAAGATATAAGTAACAATCAAATGTAAATATTGTAACCACCTAAACAAGTAACAATATTTATGTGCATATTTTATTCAGGTAACTGAAAACAGCTTATAATAAGTCCCTTTGTTGGAATATTGTACGTTTTAGCTTAAAGAAGCCACTGCAGTTTGTTAGACTTAGATATATGTACCTTCATGGCTCCATCTATCAACCATAACATCCAGCTAAAGTTGATTCACTCCATGTACTTGTGTTAAAAGTTATTTTTTGAGTCTCCTTACTCCAATTTGTCATTGACAGCTCACACATTTTATCATGCAACAAATTTCCGCTCAACTAAATCTGAGACTCTTATTGAAGATGGCTAGAAGTACTAATGAAAACGGTCATAAAAGTTTTAGTTCACATAAACTCAAAAATAGTGTCATTGGCCATACAAGTATTCGAGGTAAGTTCTCATATCACAATATAATAAAATATCTAGTTGGAAGAAGATGGTTAGAAGTTCTACATTCGAGAGTATGATTTAATCAAAAGTGTTAAGGGTTACATTTGTTTAACTTTTAAGGTGGGGGGAAAAATAAGTTACGAGATCAAATTTCCTTAACTACGTTGTACTATGAAAAGTTCATCAAAAAATGGAGTAGAAATGAAGCCAACAATCAGATCATGCAAAAGTTCATAGAAGCAAGGGTCAAGCAAAGTGCTATACACAAGCCACACAAAATCCTCAACTAATAAATGAAACTTCAACAAATGGAGGCAGTATGCAGAAAGTTTCACTAACAACATTATAACATCAGCAAACTAATTAAAACATTAAAATCCTACAAATCTCACTTGAATCACTTTAGTTAAAATTCTACTAAGACTGATTTGCTTAGAAGCAAAAGAGCAATTTTCCTTCAGTTGTCAATGCAACAGTGATGCAACTTCAGAATCTTCATGGAGAAATTGACATGGCTTCTAATTCTTCTCGAGCGTCTTACGGGGATGATGACTTCTTCTCCTCCACTTGCCTAAATTTCACAAGTAAAATATATAAGTAAGAGAATTGATACAAGTTAAATGACCGCCTTAACTTTCGATGATATTATTCAAAGTCACTACGTGAAGAATCAAGCTTTGGTCCCATGGAGGGCACGGGATAATACTTGTAGGGGCTATTTTAACGTGCGATCAAACAAACCCGTGTGTGGAAGATTGCTTGGAGCCTTGAAGACAAGAGGACTCACGGATTTGGACCACATTTGATGGTTCAAGATTTTGTCCCCTTTTATTAAGGTCATTTTGGTCAATTAGCCTCAAGGTCATTTTGGTCTTTTAGCCTTGTCTAAATGACACTCCATTGCCACCCACCTCATTAAGGGCATTGCAGTGATTTTATCTTTATTTTGTAATATACTATATATAGTCTATTTTAGGTCATTTCTCTTTAGTTAATGAATGATCAACATTTGAAAGACTTATTCCCTCTTTGGAGAGTGCAACACCTTAGTATAGTTCTTAGTTAGGGCTTGGAAAAGTCATCCTTTAGTATAGGGCTTGGAAAAGCCAATATTGTTCTTTGCTTGGAAACGGTGGATCTTGAGGTGAGTGATTCCCTTGGCGGTCACTGTAAAAGTGTGGTGTTGTTGTTACATTAATTAGGGGTTTAGTGTTTGAATCACACTTTGTTCCTAAGTCTTGTAACAAATCTATATCTCACTATCTATCCTTTTATTTTTGTAATCTTGTTATTGTTTGTAGTGGACTGGTTTTGTGTCTTGTTGAATCCAAAAAATTGTGTTCTTGTTGACATCTTGTTATTCACAATTTTTAGCTGTTTTGGGTGTTAAATGCACCTTTGTTTCTTGTATTCTTGTTGTATTTGTTGAATCCGAGTGAGGTCTCCATTTGGTCCACGATTTGTTGTGATTTGTGGACTGTTTTGGAGGGCGTATTGGACTATTTTGTGGCTGTTTCGTGTTCCTCTTGTTTGTCTTGTATCATTTGGTATCAAAGCCATCTTTGATTTTGTTCTAACAAGATCAATTTTTGGCTTGATACATGAAAAACACACACAAAAAAAAACTGTAAACAGAAATTTTCAGAAAATAGCAATCTGTCCACTTTGTGTTCTTGGCTGAAAATTGTGCTCTTGTTGTGTCTTGGCCGAGATTTTTAATTGCCTTAAAGTGTTTCTAGCGTTAGTATTGTTTTTCACTAACACTTTGAGTCTATATCTTGATTTGAGCCTTTGTTGTTGATGTTGTTATTGTGAACTTGGACTTGGCCGATTGTTGTTGGTATTGTTGTTGTGGATTCATGACTTGAACGTGTGATGTATTGTTGGTTCAAGTTTGAACGTGTATTTTGTGGATTGTTTTGTGGATTTTAATCTTGAAAAGGTGGTGTTGTTTGGGAGGTCCAACTTGCACGTTAGAACTTTGAGACTCAAAATTTGTGTTCTTGATGTTCTTATTGTTCTTCACCATCTCTATATTTTGTTGAAGAAAAAGTGGTTGTTGATTCTATAAGTTGAAGAAAGAGAGTGTGAATTGATGTTAGTCTTGAAAGACATAAATCCAAGATTTAAGGTGTAAGACTTGTGGCTCAAAGACTTTTCCTTCACACTCAAAGACTTACAACCACTTCCAACAACCTTCCATGTTTTGAGGATCTTGTTTTAACGAAAGTGTACAACAAAGTCCAGTCTTCTCTTTTTGGAAAGGGAAGGGGATTACAAGACTTATATTTCCCTCCTAAAACCAAATCCACCATTCCCAACTTACAAATTGATCAAGAATTCCAATTTTAGAAAATAAATTTGTTACGACCGCAACCAATACGTGGCTGCCACATCACGTTTTACTATTCAGATGACAAATTTTGGCTCAAATTTTAGATTCTTAGTTTCATTTTATTGTCTCCTATTTTCATGTCTTAATTCTATAATTAATTAACAACTAGTAATCACCTACTAATTTATAGATTAATTTTTGAATCCATTTCTTTCGTGTCTTTATTGTTTGTGAATTTTCTCGTTTCTAACTCCTCGTAACTTTTTTGTTTCAAGTTCGTAAGTAAATTTTATTTTGTGTCTTGAGTCGATCAAACAAGAATCTATTCCGGTCGCCAAGTAGAATTGATATCTTATTAACTACCGGAGTATAAGCAACTTTCAATATTTGCCGGTTCAATTGTGAGAATCACAAAGGTTAGTATATACGAGTGTTGGTAAGGAAGCTTTACTACTAATATTATTTGTTCATTATGTAGGTACAAAGGTGATATTAGGGGAACATGTCTTCGATAATCGGGGATTATTATGACTACGACATGGGAGACTTTGATTTTAGTGAAAGGTCTTATGGCTACGAAGTTGAGGGAGATTGTGGGGGCTATGAAAATAGCCATGATCAAAATTTGGGCAGATTTGAGGGTCTCAAGTTTTGGAGAGAAAATGACAGGAATGATGGCCTAGTGCTTATGGTGAATTTGGAGATGATGTAGGACCTCGTGATGGTTCTTATGATGAAGTGGGGACATGTGAGAAGTCTTATACTTCCCACTCTGAACCTACATTTGGTGTTAGGTATAACCCGTTCATTCGCAAAGCTTATGAGAGCTATGATGAGAGTACGCATGCGGAGTGTGAAAGATCATATTATTCACCTTATAGTACTTTTTATCAAGGTCGACATGGTGTGATTGGTTATACTAGCTATAGTAGAGGTTGTCCCATGAGAAAAAGAGCGCAAGCATCTCCAAAACCGATGGGTACTCGTGTGCCTAACAATGTTGATCCAAGGAGGAGTGTACACTCCGGAAAGGTGACTATTTGTGGGATACCGGGCTGCCTTATGGTGTTGAATGATAGGTACTATGGAAACTACATTCTTCTGTCCATGGTTGACTACTTGGGGTTATTTCGATAGTCTTTACTTGTTCCATACTACTTGGGCGAGTTCAAGGTTACTGAGAGGGTAAAAATTGTCTCCTCCCAATTTGATTACCATGAGGAGGTGTGGTGCGATGTTTTTTCCTTAACCTATGGTCATATGAGCTTAGGTGACTATTGTTTTGCACGACATCAAATTCCTAACGTGCAAAATTGGCCTAATATTGTAAGAGACCAATGGGGAAATCTCCTCATAACGTACTTGCTACCCAAACCGCAAAGAGAAATGCTTACCTACTCCAATCCGATTTATGATGAGAGACAAAAGATTGAGAGGAGCAAGGGAGTGCAAGGTGGTAATCCGAGAGTGGAAAAAGGAGAGGATATGTGGAGTGAAGTGAGGGGATTGCCACCAAACCGTGCTAACATTGGCTATCCTTCTATTTCTAAGGACATTTGTGTAGGTACCAACATGGCAAGCGAAGGCGAATAATGCCAAAAGGAAGTTGCTGCCCAAGCTTGTGGAGGACCTTCACCTCACAGCAAGGAAGAGTCTACTCAAGATCTTACAGGTAAAATAGCTAACTCTTACACTTTAGTGCATGTGAAAGACAATTGTGTGGCTAGTAAGCCATTGAGTGTGAGTAGTAGCTTACTTATTTATGAGTCTAATGATTCCTTGTATCTTGTTGATGATGTACATATTGTGAGTTTGGATACACTAGTTGATCCTATTGATGACAAAATTGACTCTTCTTGTAAGATCAATTTATGTCCATCTAGTGTTAAAGCTTATATGTTTAACGGAAGTACATCGTCTTGTGTAATTGGTGTTGATCAACTTGTTTGTGAAAATTGTCCCCACTTGAGTATGTGTGTGATGTGCTTAATAGGACTCAAGTGAGTGAAGTATTTGAAAATGTTGGTCAACAAAGTGGGAGTGAACCCGAGATCTCCTCTTGGGGTAATCTTGTGTTTGGATCATCCTTGAAACTTGTTATTGATCAATTAGAGTGTGAGGAACTTGCTTATTCCAAATCTGTCCGTGAGGTAGATCACACTCTCTTTAGGTGTAATGTCTTGTTTGAAGATGATTTAAACACTTCTAATAAAGCTAGTGGTGAAAATGATGGTATAGCTTGCCTTGGAAGCTATAGCCTATATGCTAAACCACTTTGGTGTGACAACATTCCTCCTAAAGATGGAAATCTCTTCTTGGAAGATGAGAGTACTCTTAGGGGTAAGGAATGTATAGTTGCGGAAGCTACTTCTTCTTTTACTTTGTGTGACTTTATTTTTTAGAGTAATCATGGTTATTATTGGGAAACTAGTAGGGAGTACACACATGAGGGAACCTTGGTAGAAGTTGATTTGAGTGATACCTTTCTCTACTCTCTATTTGATTTGGATGATATATATGCTATTATAGAGAGTATGTCATTTAGTTTGGGAGTAGACCACGGGAAAGCGGAGTACTGTCTAGACCCGTGTCTATGGCCACTTTTCCCATTTGACCCCGGTGCCAAATGTAGAAATGGTAATGTTGGTACACCCAACTTGTTTCTTGGTCTACATGACAAGAAAAGTATCACTCTTGGTGTATCCTATAACCAAATACTTTGTACATCTTTCATTGAGTTTTTAATACTCACTTCAAAGGATTCTAGATTATACTTCAAGTATGTACCCCCTTGGCGTGATGATGTTTATTATTGTGCTAACCCTAACCCTCATGCCATGAGGATGTTGTGCTGGTTTGTCCTTTCTCTTGTTTTACAAGGTATGGATTCAAGGTTGAATCCTTTTCAAGAAAGGGAGGATGATACAAGTGAAATGACCGCCTTAGCTTTCTATGATATTATTCAAAGTCACTACGTGAAGAATCAAGGTTTGGTCCCATGGAGGGCACGGGATCATACTTGTAGGGGCTATTTTGATCATGCCATCAAACAAACCCGTGTGTGGAAGATTGCTTGGAGCCTTGAAGCCTAGAGGACTCACGGGTTTGGACCACATTTGATGGTTCACGATTTTGGCCCCTTTTATTAAGGTCATTTTGGTCAATTAGCCTCAAGGTCATTTTGGTATTTTAGCCTTGTCTAAATGACACTCCATTGCCACCCACCTCATTAAGGGCATTGGAGTCATTTTATCTTTATTTTGTAATATACTATATATAGTCTATTTTAGGTCATTTCTCTTTAGTTAATGAATGATGAACATTTGAAAGAGTTATTCTCTCTTTGGAGAGTGCAACACCTTAGTATAGTTCTTATTTAGGGCATGGAAAAATCATCCTTTAGTATAGGGCTTGGAAAAGCCAATATTGTTCTTTGCTTGGAAACGGTGGATCTTGAGGTGAGTGATTCCCTTGGTGGTCACCATAAGAGTGTGGTGTTGTTGTTACATTAATTAGGGGCTTAGTGTTTGAATCACACTTTGTTCCTAAGTCTTGTAACAAATCTATATCTCACTATCTATCCTTTTATTCTTGTAATCTTGTTATTGTTTGTAGTGGAATGTTTTTGTGTCTTGTTGAATCCGAAAATTTGTGTTCTTGTTGTCATCTTGTTATTCACGATTTTTGGATGTTTTAGGTGTTAAATACACCTTTGTTTCTTGTATTCTTGTTGTATTTGTCGAATTCAAGTGAGGTCTCTATTTGGTCCACAATTTGTTGTGATTTGTGGACTGGTTTGAAGGGTGTATTGGACTGTTTTGTGGCTGTTTCGTGTTCCTCTTGTTTGTCTTGTATCAAGATTAGATTTGGCTATTCAAAAAGGAATGTTTATGTTCAAATAATATAGAATATACCAAGTTAAATACACTCACATGCTTGGTAGGAATCCTTTCATATGTAGTGAAACTTCCATATGAAGGTGAACCCATTGAGAACTCAGATACAGCCAAGGATTCTCTCCTGTTACTCTTTCCAGGTTTCTCCTCAATGCTCTGAGCCTCATCATCCTCTAATTTGGGATATTTCTTGCTATGAGATAAACTTATTTGAAAGATACTCATCTCAGACGTACGACTCGCTCCTGCGACATCGACCTCTATAGGCCAATTTTGAGAGTAATGCTTCTCTTTGACAACATGGTGTGTGGCAAATTTCTTACTTGAGACTGCTACTAGATGCGAAGTCTTATCACTTCTTCACTTCAAGTAGAGAACTGTACCAGCAAGCAGACTCAGTACAAGTGAGGAAATTTCCAGGATCTGATATGCACAAACATTATCTTCATCATGTCTTATTGGAGACTCCATTATTTCCAAAGGTTGGGCTTCTTCAACAGCAGAAATTTCTTTCACGATGTTTTCAGGATTGTCAATCATCGACTCAAGTGCATTATCAGCAATGAAAGATTAGGATTCAGCCAACTCAAACTCAACATTAGAAGTTGTAAGCCCTTGGCCCAAATTCCTTTCTGAACTATCAGATTCATTCCCCTCAGCTAGGACAACAGAAACTTTTTCAGTCTCCACCAAATCATGCTTTCCTTGTTCTACATCTTTTTCTAAGCTATCAGACCCATTTACCTCGGCTAATTGAATTGCGGAAGCTTCTTCAGTCTCCAACACATCCACTCCTTTAATTTCAACTTCCCCACTATCATCTAAAGCAGCATCCATTTGAAATTCTTCCTCATCTGGCTCGGTTTCAGATTCTTCATCCTCTTCTAACTCAATTGGTTCGAACGTTTTATCCAATTCCTCACTACCAGTACTGCCTTTCAAATATCTGTGATATATATTGCTACTCTCTTATAGAGCATTCAAGTTCATGAATTTAATCGGATGCATATCATCTATTCTACCAAGGTCATTAATCAACTTTGAGAAATAAGAAACCGCTTCACCCGAGAATTGCTTAAAGTAACTATCACTTCTTCTCTTCATGTAGAGAACTGTACCAACAAGCAGACTCAGTACAAGTGAGGAAATTCCCAGGATCTGATATGCACCAACATTATCTTCATCATGTCTTATTGGAGACTCCATCATTTCCAAAGGTTGGGCTTCTTCAACAACAAAAATTTCTTTCACTATGCTTTCAAGATTGTCAATCATCGACTCAAGTGCATTATCAGCAATGAAAGATTGGGATTCAGCCAACTCAACCTCAACATTAGAAGTTGTAAGCCCTTGGTTCGAATCCCTTTCTGAACTATCAGATTCATTACTCTCAGCTGGGACAACAGAAACTTTTTCAGTCTCCACCAAATCACGCTTTCCTTATTCTACATCCTTTTCTAACCTATCAGCCCCATTTACCTCGGCTAATTGAATTGCGGAATCTTCTTCAATCTCCAACACATCCACTCCTTCAATTTCAACTTCCCCACCATCATCTAAATCAGTATCCATTTAAAATCCTCATCTGGCTCGGTTTTAGATTCTTCATCCTCTTCTAACTTAATTGGTTCAAACTTTTTATCCAATTTCTCACTACCAGTACTGCCTTTCAAATATCCATGATATATATTGCTACTCTCTTCTAGAGCAGTCAAGTTCATGAATTTAATCGGATGCACACCATCTATTCTACCAAGGTCATTAATCAACTTTGAGAAATAAGAAACCGCTTCTTATTTGCAGAAAATAACGTATCTTTACCGTCGGATAAGGTGATTGAAGTCCTTACGGGATCATTTCTTTCCACCAAGATTATCTTTTTTCGGGATTGAGCAATCTTGGAAGAAGCAGAAATCATTAAAGACATGAAATTCTTGGAACCCTTTGCCGGTGATTTCTGTTTCGCCGCTTTGGATTCATTCTCCTACTCATCAACACCCTATGACAAAGAAGAAGAACGCAACTCTCCTTTCCTAGAAATAGACACCATTCTTGTCGAATCTGCAAAAAAACAAGAAAACAACAAAGTAAATCAAGAAATCTTGCAAAAAAATTTTGACATTTCAAATCAAGAAAATTGAGTACAACAACGGGAAAATGGAAATTACCAGAAGGGCTATTACCTCAGGGTTGAATCCTCTGTGGGTCGCAAGAATCGACGGCCGCAAAAAAGGGTTGCCGTTGAAGCTTCTTCTGGGTGTAAAATTGTTGTTTTTGGAGGTTCTTGAATGAGGTGGAAAGGATCTTATAGAGAGTAGAGAAGGAGACTTGTTATTAGAAGAAACCACCATTGATGATAATGTTGTATACCAAGAAAGGTAAGCGAATCGTCAAATCGTCTAGGGAGACCAAACAAGCAAATGGAAATAATGCAAATTGAGAGAAAGGAAACTTTAGATATTACCAAAAAAAAAAGCTATATATGGGCTAAAAAATATTTACTCAATCATAGCAATTACTAATATATGTAATTGCAATTAATTAGATATCTAAAGTAAATGATACTTCCTTTTGGTCAGTGCACTTTTATTTATCGGATGTAGTAGCAATAGGTATTCTTTTTTATTTGTCTAATTTAAAAATCAAGAGATAATTTATCAATAATTTCTAATTTGAGTTTGTTATATTAACTATAGTTATTTTTCAAAGTATAAATGCTATTATATTCAAGTAATAATATAATAAAATGGTCATTTTATTTCTTGTTGTGTTAAGTCAATACTAGATAAATAAAATAGATCGAAGGAATAAGTAACATGTATAGAAGGTTGGTACAAAACTATCATTACACTATCATATTCATATCATCATGTACTAACTATGTGAACTTTTATCTATTAGACTATTACAAACAACTTATTTAATAAGTTCACAACATCAAGAATTTGAAATTAGAATAGTTGCAACTTAAACGTGCCTTTACATCAAGTTCGATGATTTCTCTATTCTTGGTTTGCAATGTTCATCAAAATTCAAGTTCTTTTATTTCATTTTCTTGATTTAGAAATCTCAAAAGTAAATGTTGCGAGGTTCGAAATTCGGTGCATAGTAAGCGAACGTCTTTATCTTTTCTCACTTAAATATTTTTTTTGCACATGCTACTGCTTCATATTCTGCCATGTGGTTACATATTAAACATTGTGCTCTTATCACTAGATCAAAATAATATGACATTCACGATTGTAAATATTCTTTACTAAGAATGATCTATTACATTTGTAAGCGGGATTGACCCTTCTTAACATTCACAGTCTAATAATAATAATTATGGATATTGTCGATAAATATTTTACCACTAAAAAGTAAGCCCAAGCCAAATAATGATAAGACTTCTCTCAATATCAAGTAGTAATATATTTGCCTTCTCATCAGATCTAGTTTTTCTTCCTTTATGTATAATCTTGTTTTTCATGATTTCATGTTCTAATTTAATTCAATTCTTCTGTGTTAGATGTCTCATTTTTTCATATTCTATTTTATTGACTTGTGCATAAAAAATTAATCTTTTGTGTCTCTTTTATAAACTAAAAAATCCCGAAAGTAAATTTCACGAGGCTCAAAACTTACTGGATAATAAGCAACAAACGTCTCTATCTTTTCTCACTTAAATACATAATTTTTTATATGGTACCATTGAATATTGCACTCTCATCAATCATCACTAAATAAAGGGAAAAGACATCATTTTCACCCCAAACTATATAAGAAAAGTCAAAGCCACACATAAATTATATAAGTGACCTATTACACACCTTAACTATATAAAAGTTATATTATTACTTCCCCGCGACCCCCATTCTAAGGTGCGTGTGTTACACTTATTTTAGGCGTGTCCAGCCTATTAGATAACAAAAGTAAACGGCTAAAAACATTAAGGAAAAAGGCATCGTTTCCACCTCAAACTATAGTCGAAAAGTCGAGTGCACACCTACACTATATAAGTGACCTATTACACACCTTAACTATAAAAAAATGATACTTTTTACTGACAAGGCAGCGCGTGTAAAACACTACACCACATGCAAGTGGTGGTAGCCTGACAGGGTGTAAATAGTTTCACTTTTTTATAGTTTAGGTGTGTAATAGGTCACTAGTATAGTTTAGGTGTGCCTTCGACTTTTAGGTCATAGTTTGGGGTGAAAACGATGTATTTTTTATCATGTGACTATGATTGTAAATCATATTTAAGAAAAATAATCTATTACATTTTTTTAGGGATATTTTTTGCCCTTCTTGAAATTCAAGATCTAACAATAATAACTATGAATTCCATCACTAAAATGTAAGCCTGGATGTACTTTTTTACTAATAGACGTAGTTATCAAAAAAAAAATTTAGTTAACATCTAGAGTTATCTAAAAATCTTTTACCAATTATTTTAAAACTTTAAAATTTTTAAATCTCTCACTATCTTTAGAAAACCCTTTTCTACTTCTAATATACTTCTATTGTATTGGTACTTTTAACACTTTCAAATTCTTTTAGAAAATAATGTCTTCATTCTGTTCACTATTTTTCTTTTAAAAATAGAAAAACCTTTTCTACTTCTAAAATAGTTCATTGTAGTGACACTTTTAACATATTTTCAAATCTCTCTCTCTATATATATAAAGGAGATATGGTAGGTTGCGGATGTGGCATGCCTCAATGAAAAAGTATTTATCTTTTTCTGGGTTTTTTGAATTTTTTTCACTATTATTTAATTAAATGGACAATTAAACTAATTAATAAAGGACATTTATATTTTAATATTTACTTACTATTACCGTTACAACTTTTTATATTCTTTATTGAAAAAGTATGCTGATGTAGTATGCTTCAATGTTTATGAATACGAGGATGACAAACAGATTCATGATAGAAGTTTTGATGGTACGGTTAGAGACGATGAGCTTGATAGAATAGAATGGTGTTTTTAACCTATTTTTGATATTGAATTGTATACAATAGAGTAAACAAAAATATTTATGAGAATTTTATTCTCTTCCTCTTCTATTTTTCTGGGGCTACATTATAATTATGAAAATTTTATTCTCGCATTCTCTTTTTCTAGGTCTACTTTATATGGTACTTCCCATGCTGAATTTATAAGTTGTATATGGAAGAGGAGAAAATTTTGTATAAAAACTGGAGTAAAAATTGGGATTTTACTTTATATTTATGAGAATTCTATTCTCTTCTTCTCTTTTTCTAGGGCTACTTTATATGATATTTTTTATAATATATTTATAAGTTATATATGAGAGAAGAGAAGATTTTGCATCAAAATTTTGGAGTAAAAATGAAAATTTTATAAATTTTTGACAAAAAAATAAGACAAATGAAATAATGAAAATGGGCAAAAACATGAATAAATAAATAAAAGAATATGAATAAGTTTTACTTTGTATTCATCATTTACGTTCACGTGGTTAAGATTTATATTCTATTAATAAATATTCTTCATACATTTTTTAAAATTTTATTGCTTTTCAATTTATTTTTTTATTCTTGTATTCTTAAATTAGGAAAATCATTTATCTCAAATATTTCAGTTTTAGATTTTTGGAATCATTCTTTATATTAGAATTTAAATTATTGCATAAAAAAACATTTTTTCCTAAAAAATCTTTTATCTTACATTTTTTTAAGGAAATTGTTGTAATCAATGTAGTACCTATTGCTATTAAAAAGGTAAGAATCAATAGTAATAATTATTGATAAATAAATATTAAATTATAAAAAATTATGATATTTAATGATATTTATCATATCATGCATTATGCATAGTAGTTACATAAGGTAAGTAACAATAGTAATAATTGTTGGTATTTAAAAGATAAATTTCATTATAGATAAATATTAAAATGTAAAAAATCATGATATTTTATAAGTGAAAATATTTAAATTAAAATATTTATGTTCTCTTATTATATATTTTTTCCATCTCAAAATAATTGACATGTACAGATTTTGCATAACTTTTAATGGATAATTAAGTAGAAGTGTGATTTGATTAATATATATTTTTGTTAATTCTTTAACCCTTATCTATAAAGAAATTAAAAAACTATAAATAGAAGATGAAGTAAAAATAGTAGGTGGCAATTTAAAGAGGTTATTGAGAAGGTAAAGATTGATTTTGAAGAGAATGAAAGAATGAATAATGTTTAAAATGAAAAAAAGAAAAATGAAATGAGAGAAGATAGAAAACTAAGAAAGGAAACAAAATAAATTTTATAAAATTTCTAATCCTGATTTCATAATATTGTCCATTGTGAATTATGGCCCAGATTTTTGGAGATGAGATCCCAAAAGAAGATACAAAAGAATGCAGTAAAATTAGAATATAAATATAATATATATATATATATATATATATATATATATATATATATATATATATATATTAAGATACAAAAATGAGAAAGAAATTGGGATAATTACACAACTTAGTCAATATTGACTCCTAATTACCTTATTTAGCCTAATTTCAATTAATTACAATTCATAACCTTCTCTTGCCTTTTAATTTTTTTTATAATTACAATTTATAGTCCCTCCCATTAATTTTTTTTCTCTATTTTCTATTAATTTTTTTTTCCTTTTTCAGTTTTTTCCTTCTTTTTTTTCTTTTCCTTTTTTTCTCATTTTATCTTTCTTTTCTTATTCCAATTTTTTTGTTTTTTTTCTTTTGTATTTTTTTTCATTTTAATTTTCTCCATTTTTTTTCTCTATTTTCTATTACTATTTTTTTTAATATTTTTTCATCTGTTTTTCTTTTCCTTTTTTTTTGTTTTCTCTTTCTTCTTTCTTTTTTCAATTTTGTCTTTTTTGTTGTCTTTTTTTCATTTTGTCTTTTTTTTTTTCTTCTTCTTTTTTCCCCCTTTTTTCTTTTTCTCTTTCTTTTCTTTTTTTATTTTTTTTGTTTACTTTTGTATTTTTTTATCCTTTTTTTTCTCTCTATTATATATTACTTTTTTTTTCTTTTTTCTATTTTTTTCTTCATTTTTTGTTTTCCTTTTTTGTTTTCTCTTTCTCTTTCTTTTTTCAATTTTTTTTGTTGTCTTTTTTGCATTTTGTAATTTTTTCTTCTTTTTCTTGTTATTTTTTCTCCTTCTATTTTTTTCCTTTGATTTTTTCTTTATTTTCTATTACTCTTCTTCCTTTTTTTGTATTTTTTCTTCTTTTTTTTCTTTCTTTTCATTTGTGTGAACTAGTAAACATAAATAAAAGTGTGAACTATAAAATATAAATAGAGAGATGAATTATAACATATAAATACAAGTTGTAACTATAAAATACAAATACAAATGCGAACTATAACATATTGATACAAGTGTGAACTATCATTTATATTTTTTAATTATTGAAAAGGAATGATTGATTTTCTTTTTACTAATATTTATTTGTATTTATTTATACGAGATATATTTATTAATACAAATAAATACAATTCAAATTTTACAAAAATAAAATATGTATTTGTATTTTTAAAATCGTTGGTTTCATTTGTTTGTAATTGTATTTGTATCAAATGATATTTATTTATTTAGAAATATGAATAATAATTTTGACATACAAATACAAAATGGTACATTTGTATCAAATGATACATTGCATATTTATATATTTTAGAATCAAGAAAATACAATTAATGCATTTACTTGTTTGTATACAACTACAAATGATAAAACGGCTAAATACAATATGCAATCAACTTACAAATATAAAATAATTCTTTAAAAATAAAAAGACATCGACGAAAATAGAATACAAATACAAATACAAATATAATCTAAATATACAAACACAATAAAATCATAATACAAATATAATCCAATATAATATACAATCAAATATAAAATACAAATACAAAATAGTTCTTTAAAATATAAGTGCGAATTATATAAAATACAAATGATGGTGCGAACTAACAAATACAAATACAAGTGCGAACTATAAAATACAAATAATGGTGCGAACTAATCCAACCCTCTATGCTATTCAAAGAGAAAAGCCTTTGCATCTGATGCACAAAGCTATCTAGTTTCTTTTTCTTTGCTGAAAATCCAACCCTTGAAGATCCTTTTTACATCACCATACCGGTTCAGTACAAAAGCACCAACAACAAAAAAGAAAGAGTACCACCAGATAAACATCAATTTCCCCTTGCCTAAATCTCCATTATAGTTCAATTGTGACAAAGTATAGTGTGTAATGTAAATAAAAATCATACGTGACAAAAAAAAAGATTGTTCTGGATTTTGGGAAGGTAATAGAAATATGTTACAAATTATGAAAAAGAATGTAAACAAATGACACTGGAAAATACTTTATCGAGTAATGGGTTCAAGAAAGAGATAAAGGTATCAAATGATTTACAACATACTCTACAAATACTAATTGCCAATGAAAGCAATTTAGGAGATTTTGGAATGGAGGAAGTAATTAACATGTGCAAACTTGGGACTAAATCGACCAATGAAAAGAAAGTAGGCCAACTTGTGGGATGAAGGAAGTAAGTAACATATGCTAAACTTGGGACCCAGTCCAAGCATGCATCCCAAAATTAGTACACCAAGAGAGATACCTACAACCTATTTAAGAAAAGGGGATAAACAGTCTGAGAGATTGATAGCATCCACAAACTCTGGCACGTGAACTTGTTATCTGAAAGTTGTACAGATATGGGTAGAGATCACCTGGGTAAAAATCTCTTACTTTAAACATGTTCATTGTTTACTTTCGGATAATTAAAATTCATTCTTTTTTGTGTGTGTTTATTTGTAATATTTTACTGTGTCAGGAGGAGTGATTCTGGGATTGCTTACATTGGGAGGAGTTGATTTTTCGAGCAAAAGACTGTTAAGTAAAAAGGAGGAGGAAACTTCAACAAATGTACGTGTAAACTCTAGTTTTGTTGTTGTTTTATGAGAACAAATTTGTATAAGATTAGAAAAGAATCATATCCTAATCAAGTGAATATAATGAATTAACCGTATGTTTTTAATTCAGGAGTCAAAGCATGTTATTTATGCACAATTATACCTTTTTCTAGGTAACTTGGGTTCAATAACAAATACTTATTCTAGTAGTACTATTTTTAAATCTGGATTTTCTTTTTTGATTTATGTAAAATTTCTTCTGAAGTATTTTTTCTTGCGCGTGTAATTAATGGAATTAGGATCTTGCGGCAAAGGTGGATTATATGAGTCAGCTATCAGATATTGATAAGGCAAAGGTGGATTATACGAGTCAGCTACTAGATGACGTTTTGTCTTCAATTATGTCACGTATGACAATTAAAAATGTTGTTAAGACCAGCATTTTGTCTAAAAGGTGGAGATATCTGGTTGCTTCTGTGCTTACATTAAAGTTCAGCCTTGACATGTTTGGCGTTAACTATTTAGGTCCTACATGTCAGCCTTACTATCAAAAAAAAACTTGGAAGTAGTAAATCAATTTTTGCAACTTTAATTGGGACATAAAGTGGTTGAACTTGAAATGAACACTTTCAATTAGAGAAAGTTTTCTAGTGAATTTGGCCAATTGATGCATTCTGTTTCAAAATTAGGTGTTGAAAGTTTACATCTCAACTTTAATTGTGTGAAAATTCCAACCGCAAAATACATTAACCTTCACCGCAACACATTTTTTGAATTTTCCCTTGAGCTTATCTCTCAAGCATCCTCCTTGAAATCCTTGTTTTTGAGTGTTTGAGTTGTAAAACCAAGTGTCACACTCCATCTCAACTCCCTCAAGACCCTTTTCTTGACGGGAGTTCTGTTAGAAACGGGACAACTTGAGGGTATTTGTCCTCGTGTTTGAACCTTAATCAGTTAATCATAAAATATTGCAATCTTACGCATAAGCTATGCATCTCCGGTATAGTAACATCTGTTCTTTTTGCTGATTGTGGAGGATTGGAAGAGATTGATCTTCAAGCTACTAAACTGCATAAGTTTGAGTGTTTTTTTAATAACAGAGTAAGATTTTACTTTTCTTCCATTCCTGTGTTGGAACATGTAAAAATTAGTCTTCGCAGATATGCTTCAATGCCATACATATTTGGTGAATTTGCAATGAATTTACCTGCTCAGGTTAAATCTTTAATAGTCACCGCTTGGAATACTCAGGTATTTGATGATTTCTTGGCTTGTCAAATTCCTTTGGTATTTGTCTTTTGAACACCCTAATCACTTGAAGTATTCCTTTTTTTTAGGTAACACAGTTCCCAACAGAGATGCAGATATTTAGAAACCCTAGGATGTTAGTCTTGCTATTTGAAAGCACGTACAACTTTGACATATTCAAAGTTTCTCCTATCTTAGATGCCTGTCCTGTTCTTCAATCTCTGCAAATATTGGTGAGTTATCTATATTTATCTTCTTCTTCTCTTTTTTGGATATTCTTTGCTTGATCTTAGATATTGATGACTTGAACATTTATTGAATCTAAAAGTGCATATTTCCCTCCCCAAGCATGCATGATATTCTAGTCATTCTCAATATTCACTCATTTCCATGTTCTGTCAATACAACTCGCACTAGCAAAGTTGTATTAATTGTCAATTACCTTCATCCATGAGATATAACACCTTTCACTACTTAGTTGGTGTAGTAACCGATCAAGAAGTTTAATCCGACTTATAATTTGGTCTACTATAAGAGAATCATTCATTTTATTTCCGGCAAGGGAGATTATATAAGCATTTCACTTTTCAGAATTGGACATCATTATTTGTTAATAATATGATTTATGAAGATTTGACAACTCAATTAGTTATATTTTTATTCCAAAAGAAATGTATCAAACATGGAGATGTAGATACCTAATGTGGAGAATTTTTGGTCCACCTTATTTTTTGTTCATGGAAATATAATGGAATAATTAGGTTTCAAAAACCTCTTGTTATATGTCTTTCTTGGTTTGAAGACGCACCTTTCAATTTCTTAACTCCATTTGTCTAATTCAAAAAGCATTGTATATACTAATTGCAGCATGCTTAACTAGATAAGTCAATAGTTGTATTCAATTAGCAATATATATATTAATTTATTCTCATTGTGATCGCAGCAACACAAGACATATAGGCAAAAGGCAAGAGGAAGTCCCATAAGTGTGCAGTACATCCTGTATTTTTTTGCTCACCTAATGGATATTCTTTCTAATGTTTACATATGTTCATGGTGCCAGGGTTCTGGAATGATGGTTGAGGATAACTCCAATGAACTAGCAAGTCCAACAACTAGTGTGAAGAATGACTCTATGGCTGAGGATAACATCGATGAACGAGTAAGTCCAGTGACTAGCATGAAGAATGACTCTATGGATGAGGATAACATCGATGAACTAGTGAGTCCAGTAACTAGCATGAAGAATGACTCTATTGGATGTAAGCCAGATAAAATCAGCACAATAAAACCGAGATTTATGAGTAATGGAAACAAGGTTCTTCCCTACTATCGTAGCTCCTCCTCTACTTCATCTTACAATGCAGGCAATACAAGAAGGCAATCTATTGGGAAGTTGAATGCTCCTGATAGCGGACAAGATGTTATTCCTCATTATCTAAGAGCTTCCACTAGTTCTTGCCATGACTTCTGTAAATATGGTAGGAAACATTCCTCTGAAGCAAAGCCATGGCATCCTCTATCAAAAAGAAAGAACAAACTTCCTGCTGATGAGCAGAGTCCTGCACGGACCTTGGTGGGGGAGGCAAAAAAGGGGACTTTGGTCAAGCAAAAGCTTGCCACTCCTCCTTGGAGTGTGCTGGGAGAGAAAAAGAAGGTGACAGGAGTTGAGCAAAAGCCTTCCACTTCTCCAGGGAGTATGCTGGGAGAGGCAAAGAAGAGAACAGTGGTCATGCAAAAGACTTCCACTACTTCAAGGAGTAACCAGAGTGATACAAAGAAGGGGGTTTTGGTCAAGCAAAAGCTTTCCACTCTTCCTGTGAATATGCTGAAAGAGGGAAAGAAGGTAAATGAGGTCTATCAAAAGCCTTCATCACCTCAGGAGAGTGTACTCAAAGATGAAAAGGAGGTCACTATGGTTGAGCAAAAACCTTCTTCTCCTCCAGGTTACATGGAGGGAGGTATAGATAAGGTGACTATGGTTGAGCAAAAGTCTTCAGCTTCTCTGGTGAGTATGCTAGGAGAGGGAGATAATGTGACTGTGGTTGAGCAAAAGCTTTCTACTCCCCCAGGGAGTATGCTGGTAGAGGGAAAGAAAGAGGTCGTGGTCAATCAAAAGCCATCTGCTCCTCCAGAGAGTATGCTAGGACAGGGAAAGAAGTTGAATGTGGTCGATCGAAGGCCTTCTCCTAAGGTTCACTCTGTTGAACCCTTTGAAATAAAAAAGAAAAAGATACTGCTGACACCAAAGAGTGTTCACTCTCTGAAATTGGATTCCTCAAGTGACAAGATGCCAGAGACAGAAATGAAAATGAAATCTTCATCTAAAATCTTAGGAGGTGTAGATGCAGGAGGTAAGAAAGACAGTGTTGCTAATTATAGAAAACAAATAATCGCACCTAAAGTATCTGCAGAGAAATATTTGAAGATGCCAACTCTTTCGTCTCCTCCAAAATCATCTTCTGTTAAACCTTTGATCTTGAGGGTAAGAAGCAATAAAAACTTAAAACTGCTGGCTCCGCTGAAGGACCAGAACAAGATGTGGAGAGACGGGACAAACAAACTGAACCTTGAAATGGTTCCTGAGAAAACTTTATGTACTCCCAAAGTGAAAGCGTCACCAAAGTCTTCATCCCATTTACAATCACGTCCATTTTCTAATTATGGAGATAAAAAGGAAGTTGTTAAGTCTGCAGATAGTGCAATGGTTAAATACACCTCTAGCAGCAAAAAGCTGTTGCACATAACAGAAGCAGAAACTATTGGGAAAAATCAGAAAAAGACATTGAGAAAAGGTAAGACAGGTTGTTCTAATGATAATAATTCTTCGGTAGTGAAACTGAAGTTTAGGAGGATCAAGATAGTTGATCTCCAGCAAGAAACTAGCAGCCCTAGGAGGCTGATATTTAGATGGGGACGACATATGGGTGAAAGCCAGGACAACAATATAAGAAAGAGAAGCTTTAAAAAGAAAGGAGTTGATGGTGACAAAAGTAATACCAACCCTATCTCTGGAAAAATTATTTTGAGGCATCAGGATGTGCAAGAAAAGAAAGATTTGCAGAGTTTGTTGAATAATGTGATTGAAGAGACGGTGAGTAAGCTTGTTGAAACCGGGAAGAGCAAGGTTAAAGATTTGGTGGGAGATTTTGAGACAGTTATTTCCCTCCACAATAAACCTTCTGCTGCCATAGTTTCTTGATTAACTAACAGAATTTTATAACAAATAGGAGCAATTGCAAATATAGTGGTTGATATAGCTTTTCTGACCTGGTTTACATATGTTTATCCCGTTTCTCATTCCGACTCATCTTCTTAACAATTTCTTGATGCTTGTCGGTTCTGTTCTCATGATTGAATAAATTCAATTTCTTCTGGGTGCATTTACTTTCAATTGGGAGATAAAGTCGCGCAAGACTACAATTTCTTTTTCACTTATGGAGGTTGTGATAGTGACGTTAAATCAGTAGGTGTTTGGATGTAGACATTCTAATGTTAGGCTGGTTGCTCAGTGGACATATATTTTGCCTGTTGGACTCATTTACAAGGGATTTGTTCATACTTTCTATTGAATAAGCGCATTGAAGAAGGCATATCATGTGGAAATACCATCCAAAAAAAGAGTTTTGGCTGTGGTACTGGTTTGACATTGTGCTTGTACACTATTTGCTTTAGTTGTTCTGTAAAGATATCTGTCTCTTGACTTTCAATCAAATAAATATTGTAACCACCTAATCAAGTAACAATATTTATGTGCATCTTTTCTTCAGGTAACTCAAAACAGCTTATAATAAGTCCCTTTGTTGGAATATTGTACGTTTTAGCTTAAAGAAGCCACTGTAGTTTGTTAGACTTCGATACATGTACCTTCATGGCTCCACCTATCAACCATAACATCCAGCTAAAGTTGAGTCACTCCATGTACTTGTGTTAAAAGTTATTTTTTAAGTTTCCTTACTCCAATTTGTCATTGAAAGCTCACACATTTTATCATGCAGCAAATTTCTGCTCAACTAAATCTGAGACTTTTATTAAAGATGGCTAGAAGTACTAATGAAAACGGTCATAAAAGTTTTAGTTCACATAAACTCAGAAATAGTGTCATTGGCCATACAAGTATTCGAGGTAAGTTCTCATATCACAATATAATAAAATATCTTGTTGGAAGAAGATGGTTAGAATTCTAAATTCGAGAGTATGATTTAATCAAAAGAGTGTTAAGGGTTACATTTGTTTAACTTTTAAGGTGGGGACAAATAAGATACGAGATCAAATTTCCTTAACTACGATGTACTATGAAAAGTTCATCAAAAATGGAGTAGAAACGAAGCCAACAATCAGATCATGCAAAAGTTCATAGAAGCAAGGGTCAAGCAAAGTACTATACACAAGCCACACGAAATCCTCAACTAATAAACGAAACTTCAACAAACGGAGGAAGCATGCATAAAGTTTCACTAACAACATTATAACATCAGCAAACTAATTAAAACATTAAAATCCTACAAATCATACTTGAATCAGTTCACTTAAAAAATCCTACTAAGAATGCTTTGCTGAGAAGTAAAAGAGAAATTTTCCTTCAATTGTCAATGCAGCAGTGACGCGACTTCAGAATCTTCATGGAGAAATTGACATGGCTTCTAATTCTACTCGAGCGTCTTACGGGGATGATGACTTCTTCTCCTCCACTTGCCTAAATTTCACAAAGAAAATATATAAGTAAGAGAATAGATTTGGCTATTCCAAAAGGATTGTTTATGTTCAAAGAAGATAGAATATACCAAGTTAAATACACTCACATGCTTGGCAGGAATCCTCACATATGTAATGAAACTTCCATATGAAGGTGAACCCATTGAGAACTCAGATCCAGCTAAGGATTCTCTCCTATTACTCTTTCTAGGTTTCTTCTCAATGCTCTAAGCCTCATCATCCTCTAATTTGGGATGTTTCTTGCTATGAGATGAACTTATTTGAAAGATGCTCATCTCAGATGGACATCTCGCTCCTGCGACATCGACCTCTGTTGACAATTCTGAGAGGAATGCTTCTCTTTGACAACATGGTGTGTGGCAAATTTCTTACTTGGGACTGCTACTAGATGCAAAGTCTTATCACTTCTTCTCTTTACGTAGAGAACTGTACCAGCAAGCAGACTCAGTACAAGTGAGGAAATTCTCAGGATCTGATATGCACCAACATTATCTTCATCATGTCTTATTGGAGACTCCATCATTTCCAAAGGTTAGGCTTCTGCAACAGCAGAAATTTCTTTACGATGCTTTCAGGATTGTCAATCATTGACTCAAGTGCATTATCAACAATGAAAGATTGGGATTCAGCCAACTCAACCTTAACATTAGAAGTTGTAAGCCCTTGGTCTAAATCCCTTTTTGAACTATCAGATTCATTCCCCTCAGCTGGGACAACAGAAACTTTTTCAGTCTCTACCAAATCATGCTTTCCTTGTTCTATATCCTTTTCTAAGCTATCAGCCCCATTTACCTCAGCTAATTGAATTGAGGAAGCTTCTTCAATCACCAACACATCCACTCCTTCAATTTCAACTTCCCTACCATCATCTAAATCAACATCCATTTGAAATTCTTCCTCATCTGGCTCGGTTTCAGATTCTTCATCCTCTTCTAACTTAATTGGTTCAAACTTTTTATCCAATTCCTCACTACTAGTACTGCCTTTCAAATATCCGTGATATATATTGCTACTCTCTTCTAGAGCAGTCAAGTTCATGAATTTAATCGGATGCACATCTTCTATTCTACCAAGGTCATTAATCAACTTTGAGAAATAAGAAACCGCTTCACCTGAGAATAGCTTAAAGTAACTATACCGGAAAAGCCAAGACCAAAATATATGATGGAATACTGACATTAGAGAATCTTAAGTCTATAATAGACCCAGAGGTAGCAAGTATAGGAGAATTAGTTATTGAGAATGATAAGAAAGCAATCATAAGTACCAACATCAGAGATAAAAACCTCAATATTGTTGAAGATCTTGATTTTAATTTCATTTTTGCCACAGATATGTCCTCAACAATTTGCTTAGCAACAGCCATTGCAGCTTCCTCTTCTTGATAATTGCTTCTTTTTTTCATTAGCTAAAAGTGGAATTTTGAATTAAAGATGAATAGTTTGATTCAATGCAGTCTAAAAAAATGGGAAGAAATAGAATGGACAGAATAAGTTATATATGGGGTATTACAAAAAAAAAGTTATATATGGGGTAAAAAATATTTACTCAATTATTGCAATTACTAATATATGTAATTGTAATTAATTAGATATCTAAAGTAAATGATACTTCGTTTTGCTCAGTGCATTTTTATTTTTCGGATGTAGTAGCAATAGGTATTCTTTTTTGTTTGTCTAATTTAAAAATCAAGAGATAATTTATCAATAATTTTTAATTTGAGTTTGTTATATTAACTATAGTTATTTTTCAAAGTATAAATTCTATTATATTCAAGTAATAATATAATAAAATGGTCATTTTATTTCTTGTTGTATTAAGTCAATACTAGATAAATAAAATAGATCGAGGAAATAAGTAACATGTATGGCAGGTTGGTACAAAAATATTACTACACTATCATATTCATACCATCATGTACTTACTATGCGAACTTTTATCTATTAGACTATTACAAACAACTTATTTAATAAGGTCACAACATCAAGAATTTGAAATTAGAATAGTTAAAGCTCAAACGTACCTTTACATCATGTTCGATGATTTCGCTATTCTTGTTTTGCAATATTCATCAAAATTCAAGTTCTTTTATTTCATTTTCTTGATTAAGAAATCTCGAAAGTAAATGCTGCTAGGTTTGAAATTCGATGAATAGTAAGCGAACGTCTTTATCTTTTCTCACTTAAATATTTTTTTGCACATGCTACTGCTTCATATTCTGCCATGTGGTTGTTAGCCCATATGTTATTGGGCCTTTAGTTTATGGACCTTTAGGTTATTGGCTATGTATATATAGCCTACTTTTGGTTTAGTCAGTTTTTATGCTTTTCAGATTAAATTGTAAACCTTAGCCTTTCTTTCTTTCAATAAAGTTCTATTAATATGGTATCAAAGCTAGTAGAACATAGCTTTGATACCATATTAATAGAACATTGCTGTCTTCGTTTGCTGTCTGGTATTGTTCGTCTTTCGTTCTTTTGCTTGCTGCCATTGTTGTTCGTTCGGAATTGTTCAACCTAGGGTTTTGCATCTTTTTTATTTTTTTTTGAATTATTTGTGTGTTGCTGTGTTTACAATGACTGGAAAGGATGATTCTCTCCAGTCCATTAGTACTCAATTAGATGGTAAGAACTATGCCTATTGGAGTTATGTCATGAAGAATTTTCTTCGTGGGAAGAATATGTGGGGTTATATCACTGGAGTAAAACCAAGACCTATCGATGATACAACTGAAAATTTTGATTTGTTGGTGGACTTATGGGAAACTAATAACTCCAAGATTATCACTTGGATCAACAATTCTGTAACTCAGTCAATTGGTATGCAATTGGCTAAGTATGACACAGCAAAGGAGGTCTGGGATCATTTGGAAAGACTGTACACTCAGTCTAATTTTGCTAAACAGTACCAGTTGGAGTATGATATCCGTGCTCTTCAACAGCATGACCTCAGTATTCAAGATTTTTATGCTGCCATGTCGGATTTGTGGGATCAATTGGCACTTACTGAATCTACAGAGTTAAAAGGTTTTGGGCCGTACATTGCTAGACGGGAAGAGCAACGCTTGGTTCAGTTTTTGATGGCACTACGTTCTGACTTTGAGGGCCTACGTGGAACAATCCTTCATCGATCTCCCCTCCCTACTGTTGATTCTGTGGTTCATGAACTGATTGCAGAGGAGACTCGTATCAAGTCTCAAGTGGTTCAAGGGTCTAAAGTAACTACTACTCCTGTCGTGTTTGCTGCTTCAACTGATCAGTCTAGGCCACCACGTACTCAGACTCGACAATCTCCTAAAGTTGCATTTGATGAGTGTGCATTCTGCAAACAGAAAAATCATTGGAAGGCTCAGTGTCCGTTGTTACTTAACAAGGTCAAACAGCCTCAATCTGGGCAGCAACAGAAATATGGGCAGCAAAAGTCTCCGTCACGCTCCTCAGATCCTCCATGGTCATCTCGTCCTCCACAGTTCGCTGCTGCTGCACCATCTGTAGATGTTGAGTCTGTTAGCACTATGCCACCTTCTGCGTTGGATCCCCAGGTTTTCGAACAGTTCAGACAGTTCTTCGTTTCTAATCCTACGGCCATGTCAGCATCTATGTCTCATTCGGGTTCAGTTTCTTCTAGTACCTCAGGTATTCCTTCCTCCTTGTGGATATTGGATTCTGGTGCGTCTCATCACATGTCCCCTCATTTGTCATCGTTTGGTTCTTTGTCACCCATTTCACCAATTTCTGTTATGTCCGCGAGTGCTGTACCTATGTCAGTCGAGGGTGTTGGTTCTGTTACTACCCCTCACATTGTCCTCTCTGATGTTTATTACATTCCCAAACTTGCTTTAAATCTTGTTTCGGTCAGTCAGTTGTGTAAGGCTGGTAATTGGGTGTTTTTTTCTGAATCTGTTTGTGTTATACAGGACCAACACACTCAGAGGGTGATTGGGACCGGCCGTAGGTTGGGGGAACTCTATGTCTTGGAGAATCTCAAAGTGTCTGCAGTTGCTGCCTCTAGCATAGATTTATCTTCTTTTCGTTTGAGTCCTTTGTCTTCTCCGTTTTATCTTTGGCATTCCAGATTAGGACATGTGTCAGTTTCACGTTTACGTTTTTTGGTCTCTAGTGGTGCTTTGGGTCATGTGAACACTAGTGATATTTCAGATTGTAGTGGTTGTAAACTGGCAAAATTTTCTGCCTTACCGTTTAATAAAAGTGTGTCTTATTCTGTTGCTCCTTTTGATATTATTCATTCTGATGTATGGGGACCAGCGCCAGTTTCCACTAAGGGTGGATCGACCTATTATGTTTCGTTTATAGATGACTATACTCGTTATACCTGGGTGTATCTTATGAAACGCAGATCTGATTTCTTTGGCATTTACAACAACTTTAGAGCCCTTGTTAAAACACAACATTCGGCTGTGATAAAGTGTTTCAGGTGTGACTTAGGGGGTGAATATACCTCTAATGACTTCACTCAGTTACTTGCCTCTGATGGTACCATACACCAGTCATCTTGTACCGACACTCCTGAGCAGAACGGTCTGGCAGAAAGAAAACATCGTCATATTGTTGAGACAGCACGCTCTTTACTTTTGTCTGCAGAGGTTCCTAGTATTTTTTGGGGAGAAGCAGTCCTAACTGCTGTATATGTGATTAATCGTATTCCTACTGCATTGACTTCAGGGATGTCTCCGTTTGAGAAACTATATGGTCACCCGCCGAATTATTCTGCATTACGAGTTTTTGGATGTACTTGCTTTGTTCTTCGTCCTCATGTTGAACGAAATAAGTTAGGGTCAAAATCAGCTATATGTGTGTTTTTGGGGTATGGTATTGGACAAAAAGGATATCGTTGCTATGATCCTGTAAGTCAGAAATTATATGTTTCACGACATGTCACTTTTTTGGAACATATTCCTTTTTATTCCATTCCAGCTAAAACCCATGATGTGACAACATCAGATATTCGGCTTATTGATCCCTTTGGGATTGACATAGAGGTTCCAGTTCCGGATTCATCCATGTCATCTGGTGTGCCACCTGATAGTGCTTCAGCCTCGCCTGTGCCTGAGTCTGCTCCTTCGACTGTTGAGACTGGAGACCCACCACCTCTGAGGAGGTCTACTCGACCTTGTAAGTCCACCAAACTGCCAGATTTTTCCTATTCTACATATTCAGCCTCATTTGCTTCCTTTATTGCAAACATACATCATTTGTCTGAACCTGAGTCGTATAGAGAGGCTGTGTCTGATCCTCTTTGGCAGAATGCTATGGCTGAGGAACTTGCTGCTCTTCATCATACACATACATGGGATTTGGTTACTCTCCCACCTGGTAAGCATGCGGTTGGTTGTCGATGGGTGTATAAGATAAAAACAAAATCTGATGGGTCTGTTGAGCGATACAAGGCGAGACTTGTGGCAAAAGGGTACTCACAACAATATGGTATGGATTATGAGGAGACTTTTTCCCCCGTAGCAAAGATGACGACTGTTCGCACTATGATTGCTGTTGCATCCGTTCGACAGTGGAAGATATTTCAGATGGATGTCAAGAATGCTTTTCTGAACGGTGATCTCCACGAGGAAGTTTATATGACTCCTCCCCCAGGTATTGACCACCAGCCAGGTGAAGTTTGTCGGCTTCGAAAAGCTTTATATGGTCTCAAACAAGCCCCTCGTGCTTGGTTTGAGAAATTCTCCACTATTATTACTTCCCTTGGATTTGTCCCGAGTAACCATGATTCAGCATTGTTTGTTAGATATACAAGTGCAGGGCGAATTCTATTGTCCTTATATGTAGATGATATGATTATTACTGGTGATGATCATAGTGGTATTGAGTTATTGAAGCATGATTTGGCTCATCGATTTGCAATGAAGGACTTGGGCTTGCTGCGTTATTTTTTGGGTATTGAGGTGGCTCAGTCTAAGAAAGGGTATCTTCTTTCTCAGACTAAGTATATATCTGACTTGTTTACACGGGCGCGTCTTTCTGACAACAGGACTGTAGATACTCCCCTTGAAACCAATGCACGTTACTCTCCTAGTGATGGTGTTCCATTATCAGATCCGAGTCTTTATCGGACTATTGTGGGTAGTTTGGTTTATCTTACGGTTACTCGTCCAGATATAGCACATGCAGTTCATGTTGTTAGCCAGTTTGTTACTGCTCCTACTTCTGTGCACTGGGGAGCTGTACTTCGTATTCTAAGGTATCTTCGTGGCACTCAGTTTCAGAATCTCTTGTTTCCCTCGACGTCATCTCTCGAGTTGCGAGCCTATAGTGATGCTGATTGGGATGGAGATCGCAATGATCGTAAATCCACCACTGGTTTTTGTGTGTTTCTTGGAGACTCTTTAATCTCGTGGAAGAGCAAGAAACAAGATGTTGTCTCTAGATCTTCCACGGAGGCTGAGTATCGTGCCATGGCTATGACTACATGTGAGATTATTTGGTTACGTTGGCTTCTTGCAGATATGGGGGTTCACATTTCTATGCCTACTCCCCTGCATTGTGATAACAAAAGTGCGGTACAAATTGCAAAGAATTCTGTCTTCCATGAGCGTACGAAGCACATTGAGATTGATTGTCACTTCACCCGTCATTATTTGCAGCTCGGGACCATATCGCTTCCTTTTGTTCCATCGTCTTTGCAGATTGCTGACCTTTTTACGAAGGCTCAGTCGGCGTCTCGATTTCGTTTTTTGTGTGACAAACTCTCAATGCTTATTGCTGTTGCATTGTGAGTTTGAGGGGGGATGTTAGCCCATATGTTATTGGGCCTTTAGTTTATGGACCTTTAGGTTATTGGCTATGTATATATAGCCTACTTTTGGTTTAGTCAGTTTTTATGCTTTTCAGATTAAATTGTAAACCTTAGCCTTTCTTTCTTTCAATAAAGTTCTATTAATAGTGGTTACATATTAAACATTGCGCTCTTATCACTAGATCAAGATAATATGACACTCACGATTGTAAATCTTATTTACTAAGAATGATCTATTACATTTATAAGCGGGATTGACCCTTCTTAACATTCACAGTCTAATAATAATAATTATGGATATTATCGATAAATATTCTACCACTAAAAAGTAAGCCCAAGCCAAATAATGATAAGACTTCTTTCAATATCAAGTAGTAATATATTTTCCTTCTCATCAAATTTAGTTTTTCTTCCTTTATGTATAATCTTGTTTTTCATGATTTCATGTTCTAATTTAATTCAATTCTTCTTTGTTAGATGTGTCTTTTTTTCATATTCTATTCTATGGAATTGTGCAAAAAAATTAAGCTTTTGTGTCTCTTTTATAAACTAAAAAATCTCAAAAGTAAATTTCACGAGGCTCGAAACTTGGTGGATAATAAGCAACAAACGTCTCTATCTTTTATCTCTTCAATATGTAATTTTTTATGTGGTACCATTGAATATTGCACTCTCATCAATCATCACTAAATAGAGGGAAAAGACATCATTTCTTCCCCATACTATACAAGAAAAGTCTAAGCCACACATAAATTATATAAGTGACCTATTACACACCTTAACTATATAAAAGTGATATTATTACCTCCCCGCTACCCCCATTCTAAGGCGCGTGTGTTACACTTATTTTAGGTGCGTCCAACTATTAAATAACAAAAGTAAACGGCTAAAAACATTAAGGGAAAAGGCTTCGTTTCCACCTCAAACTATAGTCGAAAAGTCAAATCCACACCTAAACTATATAAGTGACCTATTACACACCTTAACTATAAAAAAATGATACTTTTTACTGACGTGGCAGCGCGTGTAAAACATTACACCACATGCAAGTGGTGGTAGCCTGACAGGGTTAAATAGTTTCACTTTCTTATAGTTTAGGTGTGTAATAGGTTACTAGTATAGTTTAGGTGTACCTTCGACTTTTAGGATATAGTTTGGGGTGAAAACGATGTATTTTCTATCATGTGACTATGATTGTAAATCATATTTAAGAAAAATAATCTATTACATTTTTTAAGGGATATTTTTTGCCCTTCTTGAAATTCAAGATCTAACAATAATAACTATGAATTCCATCATTAAAACGTAAGCCTGGATGTACTTTTTTACTAATAGACGTAGTTATCAAAAAAAAAAACTTTAGTTAACATCTAGAGTTATCTATAAATATTTTACCAATTATTCTAAAACTTTAAAAATTTAAAATCTCTCACTATCTTTAGAAAACCCTTTTTTAATTCTAATAAACTTTCAAATTCTTTTAGAAAATAATGTATTAATTCTGTTCACTATTTTTCTTTTAAAAATAGAAAAACCTTTTCTACTTCTAAAATAGTTCATTGTAGTGACACTTCTAACATATTGTCAAATATATATATATATATATATATATATATATAAAGGAGACATTGTAGGCTGCTGATGTGGCATGCCTCAATGAAAAAGTATTTATTGAAAAAGCAATTTAAACCTCTTCAACAAGCCGACGACGTCGCTTTCCACTGGCACAATTGATTCTACCAAGACTAAACTGGGTAGAAGAGATCACTGAGAAAGAATTTGCTACTAGTTTGCAGCAACACAGCGCAACATCCTTCCTTGTAGGTCCGTCCTCATCTTCTAAATACACAACAACAGACTCCCTTACAAACACAAGAAGACCGTGGTCCTGTAACCCCAAATCCAGTATCAAACTAAACAATCAAGAAGGGAAATGAAGCGCACAGAAATATAGATGACAAACCTTGAAATTAAAATGAGAAAGGGTTCTCAAAGCAAGTTGACCTAGCGCAGAACCACTCAGTTTTGGTACTTGGGGGGTAACCGTTATAATATGCCCTCGACTCACAGAAGCTGATTGTCTTGGCATTGAATGATGAGATCTTGAAAGGAATGCTGAGATACATTTAAGCAGCCGATTCTGGATGGTCGGCAACAACGGTGGAATGCTGTGACACAGGAAATACATATGTTACCTTTGAGCAACACCACACAAAAGAACTAATTCATGAAAGTTCTATGCAAACTTAGAGAGAACCTTTCAGTTATTTGCTCCAACGCTTCCACCAGAGTCAAGGAAAGCCCAGAAGAAAACATAGAATCCAAGAGACCACGAACATGAGGCTCCATGGTTGGTCCCATTACTTTAGCAGTATTTCCAACACATGATAGCGCCTCAAGTGAGGGCCTGCCTCTACTGGGAGCAATCTGAGAGAAACATATTTCACCTGTCACGATTATTGCTCACGCATTTACATGCTATAAAAAGAACCTACAATCCAAAGGTGGAATGCTGTGACACAGAAAATAGATATGTTACCCTTGAGCAACACCACACAAAAGAACCCGTTCATGACATTTCTGCTCAAACTCAGAGAGAACCTTTCAGTTATTTATAACTTCTTTTTACATTGGGAACAGAAAATATAACTTTCCAATTGAAAGACCTGAAATAGTACAGTTAGACAAGTACATCTGAAATGACATATATAGCATACCACATCACGCAAGTGAGAGGTTATTGTCGGCAAATAGTTAGTGAGTTCACCATCCAGAGCACCAGCTATCTCCCTAAGAGCGATGAACCCACTGGCACGTTCTGCAGGTATTTTAAGGACATGAAGTATATGATTCATGCGTATCTGTAAAAGTAAAATCAACAAACTTGAGTTCACAGTAGTCAACATTGAAGATGCAAATCTCATTCATCCATATTCTACAGTTAATAAAAGCAGATTAAATCATTAAAATGAAATCAAATATCACAAATCGTTAAATAAGTAGTCACAAATCGATCACGCAGGAGATGGGCAATTCGAGGAAGTGGAGAAGTTATGCTGAGGTGAACTAGGTGATCTCGGTGCTACAGATATCTTAGAGCAATTTCAGCAACTTCCCCGTATCTTGACATCATGAACTCTCCTATGTTCCTGCACATTTTGATGATAAATTTGCTCTTATCAATCATTTATCATATCACAAGCAGATAGATAATCTTGGGTCCAATTCCTATAGCATATGACTTAAGGATATTACATTAGTCTTTGTGAAGGAGATACAAACCAAAAGCACATAAATCCGTGAAACTAAAGTAGTCATGGAACCATACTAGCATAACTGCATACATGGCAATACAGAAAAGAAAAAATTGCCCTCAAATAGCTTGAAGAGGTACCTTGACCACCACCATCTTCATGCAGCCATCCATCACCTAAGAATCTGCCTTTCACCCCCACTAGCACCTCGTAAGAAGACAAACCACACCATCACAAACCAACAACTATCCTAGAAACCTTCTCAACATAGAAAGTTTTCCCTTTTTTCCCAAAAAATATTTTCGAAACATTGTTTGGTTATACATTGGAATGATTTTTTGGTTAGGTTTTGAGGATGAGTTTTTCAAGTTTGAAATCAGTAATTTTTTTCCACTTATAGAGCTTCAACTTCTTGCAAGTGAAATCTGCAACAAGTTTCAAGACGATATCTTATAAAACTTGACCACATAATCCAAGATCAACAAAGAATCCTGTCAATATATACACTATCAACTAACGAAAACTAACACGAGAGATGTCATTTACAAATGACTGAAACCAGGTAACCCCCCACCCCACCCCACCCCACCCCCATCCCACACACACACAGAGATCATAATCAATCTATAGATCAAAAATACATTCTAGATTCAATTGCTAATAAGAACAAGTAGGTAATCCATGCCTTTTGCCCCTTCATTACAATTACTTTATATAAGAAACAATTAGGTAGCAGACATTTGCACCCAAAACATGTAAATTCCTCAGACTTGTGGTAGACCGACTCTTAAGTATAACAAGAGATTTAAGTCTCCAGTTTCTCAAACATTCAGCAGATCACAGCAATTTAGCAAAGCATAAGAAAATCAGAAATATTTCCCAATAATGAAATAAATAATGGGATGCAATTTGATAGCAAACCTTAGCAGCTCCCCAACTGCGAGAAGGGATCCATGTATACTGTGAACAGGCGCATTTCTCCCTAATCCATCTTGGGTAGCCTCAAACATTCGATAATACCGGTCGGAACCACCAATTTAAGAGTAGATGCCTTGGATCAATAAATTTGCCACTGAAATAATCGTTTAGTATTTCTGAAAAATGATAAGGGGGAAGAGAAAAATAGACATACCACTGAACACTCCACCTTGTCTCACGCTTTTCAATAACATGAAGGCATGTACGTAATGCCTCAGTAGATTTTTCTCAAACAACCAACGTTGGATCCCTCAGAGCAACCCAAATAGCATCCAAAAACTCCGGCACATGAACATTGAAGACGGTTGAAGCATTTTCTGCCATTTTCTAAAATTTAAAGATAGTAGATTAAAATAGGGACATCATCAGAAAGTACTTAGCTCGTGTCTAGAATTCAATATGCTATGTGGTGGATTTATTTAAAATATTATAATGGCAACCACATTTCTATAGTATGAACTATTTCACTCTTCATTCGGTGATAACTGGAAAAAAACACTAGTTAACCTTTAGGATACAATTTTAATAAATAGCTAATATTTGTATTCAGTTTTGGGAACACTTCTTTCTTTTATCACTTAGAAGCCATGCGAGATGAAAGTCTCATGCACGGTTTTGAAAGAGAGAGAAAAGAGAGGAATCCTCTTTAGGAACCTTCTATAACAATGGCAAATCGGAGGGTGGAAAGGTTGGAGAAAGGAAAAAGGAGATTTGGTAGAATGGCGGTGAGAATAGTAGAATTTTCTAGGGTGGAGAGACAGTAACCAAAAAAAGAGACTTCAATTCAAAGTTTCCCCATCATGTAAAGATGAAATAAACAAAACCCAGCTTTAAAATTTTTTCTTATAGAACAAATCATGAAGAAATATGCTAATTGTACCTTTAATATTAAGACTACAGCAAAGCGACAATACTCAATTCTTTCACCACGAAGCCATTCTAGTGCAACTTTAACCTGAAAATACAAAAAAGTTGAGATCCTGATGTCAGACAATCAAGTATCTGAAGCATCAAAACACTACACACCTGAAGTTCCACTTTATCTGCAGTCATTGCACCACCAGATCTATCTAGATGACCAAGAACTTTACTAGCAAGGACCAAGATTTCAGGATCACACTTTGTTTCAAAGGCAGCGCTCATGTAATTGGAGAATTTTCCCACTTTTGATGCATTTTCGTTGATGGTGACATCTATTAGCTCATCAATAGCCCTCAATGCTCCCAGATTTTTAGAAACTTCATTACTATCAAGAAATGTAGTAATGAGTTCATATAGATGATCCATGAAACGAGCAAAATCTTCTACACTAAGATCACGAGCTTCTTCCTCTACAAGCCACCTCAAGGTCAATGCAGCCCCATCCTACCATAGAGAATTAATAAGAATTGGCTTGGTTCAAAAGAAATTCATGTTCTTGAAAGATAATTTTAGAAATGGGAACTGGAAAGGATGGAAAGAGGCATAGATTGAGAGAATGCAAACTCAAACAGCAAGACTGAGCAAAACAGAATATTAAATGATTTAAGACAGAAACTCGCATTAGTATCAATATCAAGAAGCCAGTGCAAAAGACTGCTCTGCTAACCTTTAGTAGAAAAATGGAACAGGGAAAGTGAATGAAAACAAAAAAAATCAAATGTGGTATTCACATTATTTTTCAAACCAAAAAATTCACTAAGATGGTTGATATAAATTTAAAATCAGGACCTATCCATCTCTCTTGATTCATGGAGAAGGAAAATAAATAAGTATAATTAGCAAGAGGCATATAGGAGAAGATTTGAATACAAAACAGCAAACAGTTACTTCTATGTAGTGCCATGATTTCAAACCGGATTGGCCAACAAACTCCGTGTAATCCCACAAGCTGGTCTTTCTTCTTCCACACAAATCAAAAAATAAATAAATGTGCCCAAAAATAAACTGTAGCATTCTTCTTTCTTTCTATTTTATATCTTATACATATAAAAGGTTTCAAATAACAGCATCCAACACTTCTTGAGAAACTAAGGACAAAAAAATCAAGAAAAGAGCTCAAGACATACTGTCAGCTAAAATCTACCTTAATTTTTCGTCAATTCCTAAGAAAATCAAAATGAAGCACTAAATTTTTGATTCTACTCCCTCATCAATTCAACACCAAGATTTCCAAAACGACGACTAAAGAAGAATAAAGAGCTCACATCAAGATTTCTTAAACTGTTCTAACTCAACTACTGTACAAAATTCAGTAAATGACTCCAAAAAAAAAAACTTGAAAGAAGAAACGAAAAAAAATCAAAAAAATTGAGGACGGAAAATCAAGAAAAGAACTCAAGATGTACCCTGAGCTAAAATCATGTCAGTCTTATGTCCTATAAATGTCTGGTTCCACTGCCTCACCAATTCACCAACTCAACAAATGAAAATCTCCTGAACTATTCTAACTCCACTACTGGTCTTAAAAAATTCAACAAAAAATCAAGAACCTTAGAATCTTCTTTGATTTTCATCAATTACGAAGAAAATCAAAATCAATCACTAAATTTCTATTTCCACTTACTCAACAATTCAACAAATGTAACAACACCCAAAAAAAAAAGAACACAAATAGTAGATAACAATACAGAGGTCACATCAAGATTCCCTAAGCTACTTAAACTCCAGTTCTTTAAAATCCAACAAACGACTCCCAAAAAATAAAAGTTGAAAGAAACGGAAGAACCTCAGGATTGCTTCTAGTACATAGGTCAGCAAGAACTCTATTAAGAGCATCAATATTTCCGGCACCGGTTGTTGCAACTGGATAGCGGATCGCCTGAGAGCTGCTACCCATGCTTCTTCTTCACACTTCTATCTACACGAAAACCTAACACGATGGACAGAATGTTGTTATTGTAATGATAATTGTAATTTTTATATTTTTTAACATGAGGCTCCATGGTTGGTCCCTACAGTATCAGATCCTGGGAATTTCCTCACTTGTACTGAGTCTGCTTGTTGGTACAGTTCTCTACGTGAAGAGAAGAAGTGATAAGACTTTTCATCCAGTAGTAGTCTCAAGTAAGAAATTTTCCACACACCATGTTGTCAAAGAGAAGCATTCCTTTCAAAATCTGCCAACAGAGGTCGATGTCGCAGGAGCGAGTCGTCCATCTGAGATGAGCATCTTTCAAATAAGTTTATCTCATAGCAAGAAATATCCCAAATTAGAGTATGATGAGGCTCAGAGCATTGAGAAGAAACCTAGAAAGAGTAACAGGAGATAATCCTTGGTTGTATCTAAGTTCTCAATGGGTTCACCTTCATATGGAAGTTTCACTACATATGAAAGGATTCCTGCCAAGCATGTGAGTGTATTTAACTTGGTATATTCCATCTTCTTTGAACATAAACAATCCTTTTTGAATAGCCAAATCTATTCTCTTACTTGTATATTTTCTTTGTGAAATTTAGGCAAGTGAAGGAGAAGAAGTCATACCTTTCACTACTTAGTTGGTGTAGGTACCGATCAAGATGTTTAATCCAACTAATAATTTGGTCTGCTATAAGAGGATCATTTATTTTTTTCCGGCAAGGGAGATTATATAAGCATTTCACTTTTTAGAATTTGACATCATGATTTGTTAATAATATGACTTATGAAGATTTGACAACTCAATTAGTTATATGTGTATTCCAAAAGAAATGTATCAAACATGGAGATGTAGATATCTAATGTGGAGAATTTCTGGTCCACCTTATTTTTTGTTTGTGTAAATATAATGGAATAATTAGGTTTCAAAAATCTCTTGTTATATGTCTTTCTTGGTTTGAAGACGCACCTTTCAATTTCTTAACTCCAGCTGTCTAATTCAAAAAGCATTATAGATACTGATTGCAACATGCTTAACTAGATAAGTCAATAGTTGTATTCAATTAGCAATATATATGTTAATTTATTCTCGTTGTGATCTCAGCAACACAAGACATATAGGCAAAAGGCAAGAGGAAGTCCCATAAGTGTGCAGTACATCCTGTATTTCACTTTAACTCTTTCGAGCTTAAAGAGTATCTAATGGTACGAATTCTCCAAGAAGTTAATCCAGTTACGGCACTAACTTTTTAACAGGGGTTGGTGCCCTATTACCTTGACATTATCTCTTTTCCAGACATATAACTTTTCTTTCAAACAAGTTAATTCTATACTGGCGTATCCTATGTGTTTGCAACCACAAAGAATTTAGATTAGGATGAAGAGAATAATGATATAAGCAGCATACGTGTCACAAACTCACAAACTCATAGCAATAGATAGTATCTCATAAGTCTTCCATAACCCCAATAGAGAAGTTTAGCTACTCATGAGTGCAAAGGAAATCACAATAGACATTATCATTATACCACAATAGAGATCTCACGCGTAGTATGGTGTGGTATGGCTTCAGGCGTGAACTCCCTTTTAAAGTAGCGTTTCTCTTGTTGTGGAAATTAAGAATTGAATAGATGAATAGAAGAAGAATAAAAAGTAGAATAATTGTTAGAAGTAGAATGTTTTTGAACTAGAATAATAGAAGAATGAATAATTGAATGAATAAAAATCTCTAGCAGAATAGGGTATTTATAATACCCATATCCTATTCCTATTAAGCTAATGCATTACTTAACCCAATCCTACTAGGTTAATGTATCATTATCCTAATCCTAATAAGCAACTGCTAGTCCCCAAAGTCTTTAGAATTGCTGTTTTTTCCCCGGGACAGGTTTCCCATGCGTCACTTCTGGTCCTTGGCGCCCAAGCTTTCCCTTCCTTCTTTCGTGAAGCTTTCTTTGGCGTCAAGTTATCCATAAAATGCTGAAATCTGCATCATTTATATCTGAAAACTTGTTAATCACGTTTGTTAGCTCACTTACAGGAAAAAGGACTAAAAGTGCATGAATTATATAATTTGTCCTCAAAACTTAGCTAAAATATGGGTAAAATATAGTACTTTAGGCGTGTAAATTCGCCTATCATCAACACCCCACACTTAAAGCTTTGTTCATCCTCGAACAAACTATCATGTCCATCTAAACATCTACTTAGGGTTTCACAGTAACAACACAAAATATTCATCAAGACAGGCATCGCAATCATTAACAAAGAGTAGTTTTTTTATCATTACTAGAGACAATTTTAACCTCTAATATAGACTCGTGATGATGGTTAGCTCGTATTCAAAAGTTAAGGTACAAAGAATCATACACAACTACCCAAAACTCATCAACCATGTGTGTCTCACAATATATTACCCATAATCACTCACAAGTATAGTATATTTATCGAAACATGGGTATACGAGTATCCTTGCTCTCGCTCTCACAAAGAATTCATATGTTGCAACTGATGACCATAGGCTTGCCCTTAGTGTAATGCTCTACTAAATATCAGAATGCCAAGCTTAGGATCAAATAGGTCTTTTACAGGTTGTAATGTAGGCTAAGGGACGGGTAGGACTATTTTGGCCAGAAATAGTGACTATGTTCCTAAGCGCTTTAATACATCACATTATGCCATTAATACTTTTCTTTCAAACAACCTTTCTACTTTCTTTTATTCTACCACCCCTTTTCTCCACCTTTGTTTTTCAATTTTAAACATAACTAACTTTTCAGTTTTCCTTTCCTTTTTTTTTCTTTTCATAACACCTCTTATGATAGCAATTCTTTTTTATAACAAATTCAAGCACCATTACATTCTAAAGCATCATACTCACCCAATTTCCTCTTATTTTGTCATATGACTTTACACTTTAAAGCACTTAGGAATTTGGATCAAATTATGGTCTTGAAAAAATGGATTAGGCTTACATATGAGGTTGTCAAAGAAAATAGGCTAAAGGCTCAAAGGGGTTAACTAGGATAATGTCCATGGGTAGGTAAAAAGAAGGTAAACAAGTATAGGTTGCAAAAGAAATGCCTAAATTATCTCCTAGACTTGCACTCCTTATTTTCGCTTTACATACATACCAGGCAAGTTCTAGCATCAGCCATAAACACAGAATATAATATATTCTCACACACACAAGGCACATGGTCGACTTTATTGGGAGTAGTAGACTTTTGACCCAACAGATGAAGGAATTGGACCACACAATCTCACATAGTGAGTCACAATTAAAGCCTAAACGTCTCGATAGTAATGATTTTAGCACAAACTCTTGTCATAATACCACGCTGCCTATCAGAATAATTTCATGCAAGGTTACGAAAAAAAATTTATCTAAAAAAAACAGAAATTAAAAAAAACATAAATGCAAATGCAGATAAAGAAGGATAGCATGCAAATACCAGCACCCCACACTTAGACGGGACACACTTCCCTCAGTGGAAAATAAATCAGAAGAACCTAGTTAGTCGGACTTCTCCTCTATGTCTGGGGTCATACCCCCTTCGTCGGAATCATCGTTAGAGTCGTCGTCATCAGAATTCTCCTCCACGCCGGAGTCTGGCATTCGGCGATCATCATCGGTTGGCAAATCATCATCAAGAGGTTCCTCAAAATACACACCTACTCCACACATTTGCCTTGCATGCTCATTCATTGGGTAGTCATAATCCAACTGTTGGAGCTCTGCAGCAGTTGGAACACGACCTCCGCTCATCATTGTAAACCGAGTCATGCCATAAAGATGGCGAAAGAAACTCTCATCCCGAGCATGTCTCTCAGCAGTAGTAAGGTTGACGCCATGTGTAGTTTCAGCATCTTTAACATTTGTGAGGTCAACCTTCTTCGGGTTGTGTGGAAGCTTATGATCAGCCGGTTCCTCTTTGATGTCCTCCTTCCTCAATATTGCAGTCAACAGGTTGCCAAAACTGAAGTGGGACCTCTTGTGTAGCCTAGATTTCCGTATTGTAGATCGAATAATTGCCCCAACGTTGATAAGGACATTCGTCATCAATGCGTACACCAAGCACACTCTATCTCATGTTATCTTTGTGTACTACGTCCCTGGAATGAGACAAAAGTTGACTATTCGCAGCCATATCCTAGCTTCCCTATTCAGAGGAGCACATGGGAAGGTGTTGTGTCGACCGGTGTCCTTGTGTCTACTCCACCGTGCCATGGATCTTGTTCCACAGAGTGTGTGTCGAATGGCTCTGTATGGAGGTCTATTGTACAGCTCCTTGAATGGTGATGGATCAACCGCAGGCAAGCCAAGAAAGGAGTTGAAGAACTCCGCATTTAGTTGCAGAACTTGGCCCCGAATCTTGACCTCACTTCCTGTAGTTTTCGGTGACTAGTTGGCGTAGAGTTCACGTGTTAGATCGAGATTGCACTCTCCCATATCTCGAAAGATGAAATCAAGATGTAATGCCATGATCTTGGCCAACATGCGCGGTTCTTTCTTTGCTAGGCTTTCCTTGTTTGTCAAGTCCACATGAACATATTTCTTCTCTTTGTTGTTCCTATACCATTCCTTTGCCTCCTCCTCTAGAACCCATTTAATTCCGAACATGCGGCGTGGTACTTGCATCGAGGAGGATTCTCCTTGCTCTTTTCAGCCTCTTTTCTTGCCTTTTTGGGAAGTGGTTGCTTTATCTTTGCCTTGTCTTGCTTTGGGTCTCATTGTACCTGAGATTAAAACAATAGTCATGTTAGCGTCATCTCGATGGATACAATCAACAAACAAGCAGTAGTGGCACCACCCCACACTTAGTTTGTTGGTACAGACTAGTGAAGTGAAAGTTGTCGATTACTCAGACTTCATCGATGTACGTTTTAGGTGCCATAGTCCAACAATATAATTAGTACAGTCATACTTCTTGTAATCTTTGGCAATACTTTCATGTTTGATGTATCAAGACTACTACATAGGGATTGAATTAAGGTATAGCACCTAGAATAATCACAACCTCATATGTTGGTAGTCAACCATAAATCTCATCTCGATGAACAAGTCATTCCAACATGTAAGCTTTCTATTGACAGGATTATGCAATTTTCGTGACCATGTCAACTCCGCAAAAGTATGACAGTGCATCATAATCAAATACAAGTTGGAAACAAGTTAAGATTATCCTTACGTCTCCATTCACTCACTTAGTTGTATCACAACAATTCAATCACATTCAAATCACCAATACTACTTCAAGATTTAACAATTCATAATAGGCGTAGTAGTGTAGTACTTACGGAATATAAATGAAGAACAATGAAGTACTTACTTGATTGATGCTTTTGGATGATGTTCTTGTAAAGTAAAAGAGCAAAAGGAAAATTTTGGAGAGGATTTGGAGACTATAGGCGGTGCTTATGCTAGGTTTCCAATGTGTTTATGGTCTAAGACTAAGTCTCTTATATATAGGAGGGGCTTGGGTCAGGTTTTGGCCCAATAAAAATCGGATTTGGAGACAAGAAGTGACCATAGGCGGCACCTTTTGCTTTGCCTATGCTTGGCATAGGCAGCGCCTTTTGCATAGCATTGTTGAGCATAGGCGACGCCTATGCCATAACATTCTTAGGCATAGGCGGCGCCTTTTGCATCGCATATGAGATTCAGAGACAAAAGGCATTGGCATACGCGGCGCCTATGCTATGGCATACTTGGGCATGGGCAGCGCCTATGCTATGGCACACTAGATTCCGAGAGCTTAGGCTATAGCATAGGCCTTGCCTTGTTCGTGGCCTAGTTTTACATAGGTCTAGCCTTGTTCGTTGCCTATATTTTCATAAGCAATGCCCAATCCATAGCCTTTTGCTCCTTCATTACTAACTTACCACCTCCAACATGCAATATGACCAAATCAAAATTTGGCACCAATCTCCTCGTTTACGCCTCTTGTGCCTACACTTGCTAAAAAACAACAAAAACGATTAGAATGATGGTTTGCCTCCCATAAAGCGCCTTAGTTTTGGTCGTGGCACAACTTTTCTTTTTGGATTTTTATTTATCAAAAGAAAACACGTAATAGAACGAAAGAAAGAAAAAAAAATGAAAAACGATGGGCTGCCTCCCATCTAGAGCTAGATTTATTATCGCGGCACCACATAATTACCTCGAGTACTTAGACTTCGTCAAGATAAGTAGTGGCCATATAATTTATCGAGTCAAGAGGACCAATATAAGGTCTTACTCGTTGTCCATTCACCTTGAAGACGACACCATTATTGTCTTTCAACTCAACTACTCCAGACGAGTAGACTTGGTTAACTTTGTACGGACCAGACCACTTGGACTTCAACTAACCTGGGAATAGCTTCAATCTGGAATTGAAGAGAAGTACTATATCATCCTTTTGAAAGTTTCGTTGAACAATCCGTTGATCATGATACTTTTTCATCCGCTCCTTGTATAGGTCTGATCTTTCATAAGCATGTAGACGGAATTCATCCATCTCGTTCAGCTGCTCCAATCTCAGATTCATTGCATCATCCCAATTCAAATTAAGTCTCTTCAAAGCCCACAATGCTTTATGCTCGAGCTCAATGGGCAAGTGACAGGCCTTCCCATAAACTAATTGGTACGGGGACATGCCAATTGGTGTTTTGAATGCAGTCCTATAAGCCCATAGTGCATCGTCCAGCTTCCGAGACCAATCTTTCCTATTAGCATTTACCGTCTTTGCAAGGATTTGCTTGATCTCTCAATTGGAAACCTCTACCTATCCACTAGTTTATGGGTGATAAGGTGTGGCTACCTTATGTTGCTAGACACCATATTTTGCCAACACGAATTTGAATAGCTTGTTGCAAAAGTAGGATCCTCCATCGCTTATGATAGTACGTGGTACTCCAAAGCGAGAGAAGATATTTCTCTTTAAGAATGCTACAACACGCTTTCCCTCATTGTCGGCCAACGCTACTGCTTCAACCCATTTTGAAACATAGTCTACAGCAACTAGGATATATTTCATTCCAAACGAATTTACGAATGGACCCATGAAATCAATACCCCATACATCAAAGAGCTCTACTTCAAGAATTTTCGACATGGTCATCTCATGGTATTTCGAAATTGCACCTTGTCTCTGACATTGGTCGCATCTTCTCACAAAGTCGTAGGCATCTCTAAATATCGAAGGCCAATAATATCCACTTTGCAATACCTTCCTTGTTGTCCGATTACCTGCGTGATGTCCCCCAACTTGGGAAGTGTGACATGCTTCCAATATATTAGGCACCTCTACATGGGATATGCATCGCCGGATAACACCATCCGCGCATCGTCGAAACAAATATGGCTCATCCCAAAAGTAGTGTTTTATATCATGCACAAACTTTCTCTTTTGATGGAAAGATAAATTTGCAGGTATCACATTACTCACCACAAAGTTCGCAAAGTCGGCATACCATGGTAACTCTTCCATTATCGTGGCTAAGATCTCCTCGTCAGGGAATGCGTCATCAATCTCGATTTCAGGCTGCGCTATATGCTCATTCTCGAGTCTAGATAGATGATCGGCCACTTGGTTCTCTCAACCTCTTCTATCTTTAACATCGAAATCAAATTCTTGCAGCAACAATACCCATCGAATTAGCCTTGGTTTTGCATCCTTCTTTGTCATTAAATACCTCAGAGCTGCATGGTCTGTATGAACGATCACTTTGGTTCCCAACAAATAAGTGCGGAACTTTTCAAAAGCATACACAACCGCTAGGAGCTCTTGTTCTGTGACAGTATAGTTCCTTTGGGCTTCGTTCAGGACCTTGCTCGCATAATAGATAGGATGGAATAACTTTTCCCTTCTCTGTCCAAGTACAGCGCCCAAAGCTACCCCACTGCATCACACATGACTTCAAACAGTGGGGACCAATCTGGTGCTACCATGATAGGAGCTTCAATTAGCTTCCCTTTGAGGCATTCAAATGCCTTCAAACAATCTTCATTGAAATCAAAATTTTCATCTTTCTCCAAAAGTTTGCATAATGGACTAGCAATTTTGGAAAAGTCTTTGATGAACCACCGATAGTAACCTGCGTGCCCGAGGAAACTACGAACTCCCTTCACGGAAATTGGAGGTGGTAGCTTCTCGATAACTTCAATTTTAGCTCGATCAACCTCAATTCCTCTTTCAGAGATTTTATGCCCAAGAACAATACCTTCTTTAACCATAAAGTGGCACTTCTCCCAATTCAGCACTAGGTTGAATTCTACACATCTTTGCAACGCCATACTCAGGTTTACCAAACATGATTCAAATGACTCGCCCACAACTGAAAAATCATCCATGAATACCTCCAAGGTATCTTCAACCATATCAGAAAAGATGGACATCATACAACGCTGAAAGGTGGCTGGTGCGTTACATAGCCCGAATGGCATATGTTTAAAGGCAAACGTACCATATGGGCATGTGAACATTGTATTCTCTTGGTCTTCGGGGGCAATAGAAATCTAATTATAGCCAGAATAACCGTCTAAGAAACAAAACCATCCTTTCCCCGCTAATCGATCGAGCATTTGGTCCATGAATGGCATTGGAAAGTGATCTTTGAGTGTCCATGAATTCAGCTTTCGATAGTCCATGCATACTCTCCACCCTGTAACGGGTCTGAGTGGAATAAGCTCATTCTTATCATTCGCAACTACCGTCATGCCTCCTTTTTTGGGAACACATTGTACCGGGCTTACCCATGTACTGTCAGAGATTGGATACACAAATCCTGTATCTAACCACTTGATAATTTCTTTCTTCACCACATCTTGCATAGGTGGATTTAGATGCCTTTGATGCTCAATCGTGGGTGTGCAATTCTCTTCAAGCTGAATCTTGTGTGTACAAATCCCAGGTGGGATACCAATAATGTCAGCGATGGTCCAACCAATGGCTCTTATATACTTCCGTAGAATAGCAATGAGAGCTGCAACTTGTTGCTCACCCAAATCTGCCGCCACAATGACTGGAAGTGTGTTTCCGCTTCCTAAGAATGCATACTTTAAATGGCTAGGCAGCTCTTTCAATTCTAACGTGAGTGGCTCTTCAATATATGGTTTAGCTGGTGGTGTGGGTCAATTTTTGAGATCAAGGTCTAGCTTCTTGTGAGCATGAGAATATGACCCAAATCCTGTTAGAGTGCCAATTATCTCTTCATAATTTTCAGCATCCTTATGCTCAACATTCATGAGCACAACCGCCAATGGGTCATCAATAATTTGCTCCTCTTCAAGTAATTCTTTCTTATCATCAAAGTAAACATCAGCCACCGAGAATACGTTCAGCTCTCTGGGTTGCTTCATTGATTTACACACATCAAAGCGAACTACTTCATCATTTATCTGGAATAAAAGCTCATTAGCTCTTAAATCAATAAGCACACTTCCTGTTGCAAGGAAAGGACGCCCCAAGATTATGGGAACTTCTGAATCTGCCTCACAATCCAAAATAATGAAGTCTGCTGGAAAGATGAATGAAGAAACCTTTACCAATACATCACATAGAATACCAACAGGTCATTTTACCGACCTATCCGCCATTACGAGCCTCATATTGGTTGGAGTAGGATCACCCAACCCCAACTTTTTATAAATAGATAATGGCATCAAATTGATGCTGGCTCCTAAATCGCATAATGCCTTGGCAAAATTTAAAGAACCAACTGTGCATGGAATAGTGAAAGCACAGGGGTCGGCCTTCTTCTAAACTAGTGATCGGGTAGCAATTGCGCTGCAATGATGAACAATATCTTTTAACTCAAAGCTTGTTGCACGCTTCTTTGTCAAAAGATCCTTCATAAATTTTGCATACCCAGGCATTTTTTCTAGTGCCTCCACCAATGGAACATTAATGGTCAGCTGTTTTAACATCGTCATGAATTTGCTGAACCTTGTATCATCCGCAATCTTCTTCAATCTTTAAGGAAAAGGTGGTGGTGGAAGTGGGATTGTTTTCTCCACAGCTTTCTTCTCCTCTTGCTTCTGTATTTCCGTCTTTTCGGGCTGTAACGTACTTGGTGTGACGTCGTGGTCGGCTTCTCCGGTGTTTTCTCCATTGGTCTTATCATCTTTGTCCGCTACATCATCGACCACTTGCTTGCCTTTGGATGATGTTTCCAGCACCTTACCACTTCGGGTAGTAATAGCCGTGCATGATCCATCATTCCTTAGATTTTGCACAGTGTCGCTAGGTAAAGTGCCAGCCTTTCTTTGATTGAGTGCTGCTGAAAGTTGGCTCAATTGCTGCTCTATTTGCTTTATTAAAGTGGAATGTGAGTCAACCAATTGCTTCATTGAGAATAAATCATTTATTACCTCCGTTACTCCCGCGCTGGTTGCTTCTACTCCTTTCAATAGTTTAGCCATCATGTCTTCCATATTTCCAGAACCAGATGCAGTGGTGTCACATCGTCCTGGGGGAACGTATAAACCACTCTTTTCATTCTTGTTCTTCCAACTACCTTGGTCCTTGTTTCCAGATTTATCATAGTAGTTCCGACCTTGGTTTCCTTGGGTATTACCTCGGAAACCCCCTTGATTGTTTAAGTAGTTGGCTTCTTCTTCTGAATCAGATTCGTCTCTTCCTTTTGACGCAACGGCTTTGACTTTTTCGGTATTCCCGATGCTTTGTAAGAAGATCAACTTGTGTTTTCATGTGCGCCATATCTTGATCACGTTCTTCTTCTCTCCTTCTTTGGTCTGCAGTCATGCCAATAGATAAAGTGGGGCTTGCTACCTCAGAATCCCTGGTATGCCAAGCTCTACTTTGCTTCGTCATCCGGTCTAGCATATTGCTTGCCTGACCAAAGGTGAGGTCCATAAATGATCCTCCAGTCGCATTATCCACCACTGGTTTAGTTATTGAATTCAAGGATCTGTAAAGTATCTCCATTAGGTGGACATTGGTCATATGATGGTTTGGGCACCGCATTAGCTTCGTCATGAACCTCTCCCATGTTTCATGAAGGGCTTCAGTTGGAAGCTGACGAAAGTTGCTGATTTCATCTCTCAATTGTGCTCTTTTGGATGGCGGAAAGAATCTTTCTAGGAAAGCGTCTTTCAATTGCCTCCAATTTGTAATAGAATCAGGAGTCAGCCCATTTAACCATAGGGTTGCCTCACCAGATAGACACAATGGGAATAGGCTTAATCGAATTGTGTTCTGACCAACGCCAGGATTGTCAAACGATTTGCATGTTGAAATAAAATTGATCAGATGCATATTCGGATCATCGCCTGCTAGTCCACCAAATAATCCCTTGAGTTGCAATAACTGAATCATGGTGCTCGTGATGTTGAACTTGGCTCTGGGTGCCAATGGTCGAGGAATAATGGCTCCTATGGCTCCAGCTCCATCAAGATCATCATCATCATCGTCGAATGGTGGTTGCACGGGTCGGCGTTCATGCCTAAACCTAGCTTGATGATCTCTTCTATTAGCAGGTGTTGCAATCTCAGCAGCATGCCTAGGGTTTAGTAACTCGTCATCACCTAGGTCCTCGTCGTCAAGATTTATTGATCGCCCGGGGTTATCAATATTTTGTTGATGCACTTGGGCGGTGGCTAGAGTAGCTAGTCTCACCTGTTCCTATTGAGCGGCCATTCTTTCAATTTCGTGTTGTGCCTCCATTCTGCCAATACATTATGGTTCAGGATTGATAGGTAATAACAGTTGACCAGAACTTCGAGTATGGGGCATGCACTGAATAAAAACCTGCAGAAAACAAAAACAAAAACTAAAAGTAAAAGTACGAGAGTCTTTGACCAAAGGGTCTAGTAATTATCACAAACTTAGTTGACAACCGTATTCCCTGGCAACGGCGCCAATTTTTGATAACGCTCAATCTACAACTCTCGTAAGAGTGTAAAGCGGTCGTTGTCAAATATATAACCCAACTGGGTTGGGTATCGATCCCACAGAGAATAGCCGGTCACTAAGTAAGCAAAGATTATTAGACTTTTGGTGCAGGTCTTGTAGAAGAGGGGGGATTATAGTGTGCAATAATGTAACAAAGTGAAAACGGAAAATAGCAAAGTAAAAAGAAAGAAAGTTTAGTAAGATGTAAATCAATGAGAATTGAGCGTTGGGGTTATGTCCACCTTATGAGTTATACGTCTCTATTGGCTATGAGTTATGTGGAATTCAGACATGCATGTGCTTATAGAGAATTGTATTCTATGGTAATCCAAGCGTCTTTCAACCTAACAAAGACTATTTCACTTTAACTCTTTCGAGCTTAAAGAGTATCTAATGGTACGAATTCTCCAAGAAGTTAATCCAGTTACGGCACTAACTTTTTAACAAGGGTTGGTGCCCTATTACCTTGACATTATCTCTTTTCGAGACATATAACTTTTCTTTCGAACAAGTTAATGCTATACTGGCGTATCCTATGTGTTTGCAACCACAAAGAATTTAGATTAGGATGAAGAGAATAATGATATAAGCAGCATATGTGTCACAAACTCACAAACTCATAGCAATAGATAGTATCTCATAAGTCTTCCATAGCCCCAATAGAGAAGTTTAGCTACTCATGAGTGCAAAGGAAATCACAATAGACATTATCATTATACCACAATAGAGATCTCACGTGTAGTATGGTGTGGTATGGCTTCAGGCGTGAACTCCCTTTTAAAGTAGCGTTTCTCTTGTTTGTGGAAATTAAGAATTGAATAGATGAATAGAAGAAGAATAAAAAGTAGAAGAATTGTTAGAAGTAGAATGTTTTTGAACTAGAATAATAGAAAAATGAATAATTGAATGAATAAAAATCTCTAGCAGAATAGGGTATTTATAATACCCATATCCTATTCTTATTAAGCTAATGCATTACTTAACCCAATCCTACTAGGTTAATGTATCATTATCCTAATCCTAATAAGCAACTGCTAGTCCCCAAAGTCTTTAGAATTGCTGTTTTTTCCCCGGGATAGGTTTCCCATGCGTCACTTCTGGTCCTTGGCGCCCAAGCTTTCCCTTCCTTCTTTCGTGAAGCTTTCTTTGGCGTCAAGTTATCCATAAAATGCTGAAATCTGCATAATTTATATCTGAAAACTTGCTAATCACGTTTGTTAGCTCACTTACAGGAAAAAGGACTAAAAGTGCATGAATTATATAATTTGTCCTCAAAACTTAGCTAAAATATGGGTAAAATATAGTACTTTAGGCGTGTAAATTCGCCTATCATCAACACCCCACACTTAAAGCTTTGTTCATCCTCGAACAAACTATCATGTCCATCTAAACATCTACTTAGGGTTTCACAGTAACAACACAAAATATTCATCAAGACAGGCATAGCAATCATTAACAAAGAGTAGTTTTTTTATCATTACTAGAGACAATTTTAACCTCTAATATAGACTCGTGATGATGGTTAGCTCGTATTCAAAAGTTAAGGTACAAAGAATCATACACAACTACCCAAAACTCATCAACCATGTGTGTCTCACAATATATTACCCATAATCACTCACAAGTATAGTATATTTATCGAAACATGGGTATACGAGTATCCTTGCTCTCGCTCTCACAAAGAATTCATATGTTGCAACTGATGACCATAGGCTTGCCCTTAGTGTAATGCTCTACTAAATATCGGAATGCCAAGCTTAGGATCAAATAGGTCTTTTACAGGTTGTAATGTAGGCTAAGGGACGGGTAGGACTATTTTGGCCAGAAATAGTGACTATGTTCCTAAGCGCTTTAATACATCACATTATGCCATTAATACTTTTCTTTCAAACAACCTTTCTACTTTCTTTTATTCTACCACCCCTTTTCTCCACCTTTGTTTTTCAATTTTAAACATAACTAACTTTTCAGTTTTCCTTTCCTTTTTTTTTCTTTTCATAACACCTCTTATGATAGCAATTCTTTTTTATAACAAATTCAAGCACCATTACATTCTAAAGCATCATACTCACCCAATTTCCTCTTATTTTGTCATATGACTTTACACTTTAAAGCACTTAGGAATTTGGATCAAATTATGGTCTTGAAAAAATGGATTAGGCTTACATATGAGGTTGTCAAAGAAAATAGGCTAAAGGCTCAAAGGGGTTAACTAGGATAATGTCCATGGGTAGGTAAAAAGAAGGTAAACAAGTATAGGTTGCCAAAGAAATGCCTAAATCATCTCCTAGACTTGCACTCCTTATTTTTGCTTTACATACATACCAGGCAAGTTCTAGCATCAGCCATAAACACAGAATATAATATATTCTCACACGCACAAGGCACATGGTCGACTTTATTGGGAGTAGCATAGACTCTTGACCCAACAGATGAAGGAATTGGACCACACAATCTCACATACTGAGTCACAATTAAAGCCTAAATGTCTCGATAGTAATGATTTTAGCACAAACTCTTGTCATAATACCACGCTGCCTATCAGAATAATTTCATACAAGGTTACGAAAAAAAATTTATCTAAAAAAAACAGAAATTAAAAAAAACATAAATGCAAATGCAGATAAAGAATGATAGCATGCAAATACCAGCACCCCACACTTAGACGGGACACACTGCCCTCAGTGGAAAATAAATAAGAAGAACCTGGTTAGTCAGACTTCTCCTCTATGTCTGGGGTCATATCCCCTTCGTCGGAATCATCGTTGGAGTCGTTGTCATCAGAATTCTCCTCCACGTCGGAGTCTGGCATTCGGCGATCATCATCGGTTGGCAAATCGTCATCAAGAGGTTCCTCAAAATACACACCTACTCCACACATTTTCCTTGCATGCTCATTCATTGGGTAGTCATAATCAAACTGTTGGAGCTCTACAGCAGTTGGAACACGACCTCCGCTTATCATTGTAAACCGAGTCATGCCATAAAGATGGCGAAAGAAACTCTCATCCCGAGCATGTCTCTCAGCAGTAATAAGGTTGACGCCATGTGTAGTTTCAGCACCTTTAACCTTTGTGAGGTCAACCTTCTTCGGGTTGTGTGGAAGCTTATGATCAGCCGGTTCCTTTTTGATGTCCTCCTTCCTCAATATTGCAGTCAACAGGTTGCCAAAACTGAAGTGGGACCTCTTGTGTAGCCTATGCCATGGCATTCTTAAGCATAGGCAGCGCCTTTTGCATCGCATATGAGATTCAGAGACAAAAGGCATTGGCATACGCGGCGCCTATGCTATGGCATACTTGGGCATGGGCAGCGCCTATGCTATGGCACAATAGATTCCGAGAGCTTAGGCTATAGCATAGGCCTTGCCTTGTTCGTGGCCTAGTTTTACATAGGTCTAGCCTTGTTCGTTGCCTATATTTTCATAAGCAATTCCCAATCCATAGCCTTTTGCTCATTCATTACTAACTTACCACCTCCAACATGCAATATGACCAAATCAAAATTTGGCACCAATCTCCTCGTTTACGCCTCTTGTGCCTACACTTGCTCAAAAACAACAAAAATGATTAGAATGATGGTTTGCCTCCCATAAAGCGCCTTAGTTTTGGTCGTGGCACGAATCTTCTTTTTGGATTTTTATTTATCAAAAGAAAACACGTAATAGAATGAAAGAAAGAAAAAAAATGAAAAATGATGGGTTGCCTCCCATCTAGCGCTAGATTTATTATCGCGACACGACATAATTACCTCGAGTACTTAGACTTCGTCAAGATAAGTGGTGGCCATATAATTTATCGAGTCAAGAGGACCGATATAAGGTTTTACTCGTTGGCCATTCACCTTGAAGACGACACCATTATTGTCTTTCAACTCAACTACTCCAGACGAGTAGACTTGGTTAACTTTGTACGGACAGACCACTTGGACTTCAACTTACCTGGGAATAGCTTCAATCTAGAATTGAAGAGAAGTACAATATCATCCTTTTGAAAGTTTCATTGAACAATCCGTTGATCATGATACTTTTTCATCCGCTCCTTGTATAGCTCCGATCTTTCATAAATATGTAGACGGAATTCATCCATCTCGTTCAGCTGCTCCAATCTCAGATTCATTGCATCATCCCAATTCAAATTAAGTCGTTTCAAAGCCCACAATGCTTTATGCTCGAGCTCAATGGGCAAGTGACAGGCCTTCCCATAAACTAATTGGTACGAGGACATGCCAATTGGTGTTTTGAATACAGTCCTATAAGCCCATAGTGCATCGTCCAGCTTCCGAGACCAATCGTTCCTATTAGCATTTACCATCTTTGCAAGGATTTGCTTGATCTCTTGATTGGAAACCTCTACCTATCCACTAGTTTGTGGGTGATAAGGTGTGGCTACCTTATGTTACTTGACACCATATTTTGCCAACACGAATTTAAATAGCTTGTTGCAAAAGTGGGATCCTCCATCGCTTATGATAGTACGTGGTACTCCAAAGCGGGAGAAGATATTTCTCTTTAAGAATGCTACAACACGCTTTCCCTCATTGTCGGCCAACGCTACTGCTTCAACCCATTTTGAAACATAGTCTACAGCAACTAAGATATATTTCATTCCAAACGAATTTACGAATGGACCCATGAAATCAATACCCCATACATCAAAGAGCTCTACTTCAAGAATTTTCGACATGGGCATCTCATGGTATTTCGAAATTGCACCTTGTCTCTGACATTGGTTGCATCTTCTCACAAAGTCGTAGGCATCTCTAAATATCGAAGGCCAATAATATCCACTTTGCAATACCTTCCTTGCTGTCCGATTACCTGCGTGATGTCCCCCAACTTGGGAAGTGTGACATTCTTCCAATATATTAGGCACCTCTACATGGGATATGCATCGCCGGATAACACCATCCGCACATCATCGAAACAAATATGGCTCATCCCAAAAGTAGTGTTTTACATCATGCACAAACTTTCTCTTTTGATGGAAAGATAAATTTACAGGTATCACATTACTCACCACAAAGTTCACAAAGTCGGCATACCATGGTAACTATTCCATTATCGTGGATAAGATCTCCTCGTCAGGGAATGCGTCATCAATCTCGATTTCAGGCTGCGCTATATGCTCATTCTCGAGTCTAGATAGATGATCGGCCACTTGGTTCTCGCAACCTCTTCTATCTTTAACATCGAAATCAAATTCTTGCAGCAACAATACCCATCGAATTAGCCTTGGTTTTGCATCCTTCTTTGTCATTAAATACCTCAGAGCTGCATGGTCTGTATGAACGATCACTTTGGTTCCCAACAAATAAGCGCGGAACTTTTTAAAAGCATACACAACCGCTAGGAGCTCTTGTTCTGTGACAGTATAGTTCCTTTGGGCTTCGTTCAGGACCTTGCTCGCATAATAGATAGGATGGAATAACTTTTCCCTTCTCTGTCCAAGTACAGCGCCCAAAGCTACCCCACTGGCATCACACATGACTTCAAACGATGGGGACCAATCTGGTGCTACCATGATAGGAGCTTCAATTAGCTTCCCTTTGAGGAATTCGAATGCCTTCAAACAATCTTCATTGAAATCAAAATTTTCATCTTTCTCCAAAAGTTTGCATAATGGACTAGCAATTTTGGAAAAGTCTTTGATGAACCGCCGATAGTAACCTGCGTGCCCGAGGAAACTACGAACTCCCTTCACGGAAATTGGAGGTGGTAACTTCTCGATAACTTCAATTTTAGCTCGATCAACCTCAATTCCTCTTTCAGAGATTTTATGCCCAAGAACAATACCTTCTTTAACCATAAAGTGGCACTTCTCCCAATTCAGCACTAGGTTGAATTCTACACATCTTTGCAACGCCATACTCAGGTTTACCAAACATGATTCAAATGACTCGCCCACAACAGAAAAATCATCCATGAATACCTCCAAGGTATCTTCAACCATATCAGAAAAGATGGACATCATACAACGCTGAAAGGTGGCTGGTGCGTTACATAGCCCGAATGGCATATGTTTAAAGGCAAACGTACCATATGGGCATGTGAACATTGTATTCTCTTGGTCTTCGGGGGCAATAAAAATCTGATTATAGCCAGAATAACCGTCTAAGAAATAAAACCATCCTTTCCCCGCTAATCGATCGAGCATTTGGTCCATGAATGGCATTGGAAAGTGATCTTTGAGTGTCCATGAATTCAGCTTTCGATAGTCCATGCATACTCTCCACCCTGTAATGGGTCTGAGTGGAACAAGCTCATTCTTATCATTCGCAACTACCGTCATGCCTCCTTTTTTGGGAACACATTGTACCGGGCTTACCCATGTACTGTCAGAGATTGGATACACAAATCCTGTATCTAACCACTTGATAATTTCTTTCTTCACCACTTCTTGCATAGGTGGATTTAGATGCCTTTGATGCTCAATCGTGGGTGTGCAATTCTCTTCAAGCTGAATCTTGTGTGTACAAATCCCAGGTGGGATACCAATAATGTCAGCAATGGTCCAACCAATGCCTCTTATATACTTCCATAGAATAGCAATGAGAGCTGCAACTTGTTGCTCACCCAAATCTGCCGCCACAATGACTGGAAGTGTGTTTTCGCTTCCTAAGAATGCATACTTTAAATGGCTAGGCAGCTCTTTCAATTCTAACGTGAGTGGCTCTTCAATATATGGTTTAGCTGGTGGTGTGGGTCGATTTTTTAGATCAAGGTCTAGCTTCTTGGGAGCATGAGGATATGACCCAAATCCTGTTAGAGTGTCAATTATCTCTTCATAATTTTCAGCATCCTTATGCTCAACATTCATGAGCACAACCGCCAATGGGTCATCAATAATTTGCTCCTCTTCAAGTAATTCTTTCTCATCATCAAAGTAAACATCAGCCACCGAGAATACGTTCAGCTCTCTGGGTTGCTTCATTGATTTACACACATCAAAGCGAACTACTTCATCATTTATCTGGAATAAAAGCTCATTAGCTCTTAAATCAATAAACACACTTCCTGTTGCAAGGAAAGGGCGCCCCAAGATTATGGGAACTTCTGAATCTGCCTCACAATCCAAAATAATGAAGTCTGCTGGAAAGATGAATGAAGAAACCTTTACCAATACATCACATAGAATACCAACAGGTCGTCTTACGGACCTATCCGCCATTACGAGCCTCATATTGGTTGGAGTAGGATCACCCAACCCCAACTTTTTGTAAATAGATAATGGCATCAAATTGATGCTGGCTCCTAAATCGCATAATGCCTTGGCAAAATTTAAAGAACCAACTGTGCATGGAATAGTGAAAGCACAGGGGTCGGCCTTCTTCTAAACTAGTGATCGGGTAGCAATTGCGCTGCAATGATGAACAGTATCTTTTAACTCAAAGCTTGTTGCACGCTTTTTGTCAAAAGATCATTCATAAATTTTACATACCCAGGCATTTGTTCTAGTGCCTCCACCAATGGAACATTAATGGTCAGCTGTTTTAACATCGTCATGAATTTGCTGAACCTTGTATCATCCGCAATCTTCTTCAATCTTTGAGGAAAAGGTGGTGGTGGAATTGGGATTGTTTTCTCCACAGCTTTCTTCTCCTCTTGCTTCTGTATTTCCGTCTTTTCGGGCTATAACGTACTTGGTGTGACGTCGTGGTCGGCTTCTTCGGCGTTTTCTCCATTGGTCTTATCATCTTTGTCTGCTACATCATCGACCACTTGCTTGCCTTTGGATGATGTTTCCAGCACCTTACCACTTCGGGTAGTAATAGCCGTGCATGATCCGTCATTCCTTAGATTTTGCACAGTGTCGCTAGGTAAAGTGCCAGCCTTTCTTTGATTGAGTGCTGCTGAAAGTTGGCTCAATTGCTGCTCTATTTGCTTTATTGAAGTGGAATGTGAGTCAACCAATTGCTTCATTGAGAATAAATCATTCATTACCTCCGTTACTCCCGCGCTGGTTGCTTCTACTCCTTTCAATAGTTTAGCCATCATGTCTTCCATATTTCCAGAACCAGATGCAGTGGTGTCACGTCTTCCTGGGGGAACGTATAAACCACTCTTTTCATTCTTGTTCTTCCAACTACCTTGGTCCTTGTTTCCTGATTTATCATAGTAGTTCCGACCTTGGTTTCCTTGGGTATTACCACGGAAACCCCCTTGATTGTTTAAGTAGTTGGCTTCTTCTTCTGAATCAGATTCGTCTCTTCCTTTTGACGCAACGGCTTTGACTTTTTCGGTATTCCCTGATAATAGATGCTTTGTAAGAAGATCGACTTGTGTTTTCATGTGCGCCATATCTTGATCACGTTCTTCTTCTCTCCTCCTTTGGTCTGCAGTCATGCCAATAGATAAAGTGGGGCTTGCTACCTCAGAATCCCTGGTATGCCAAGCTCTACTTTGCTTCGTCATCCGGTCTAGCATATTGCTTGCCTGACCAAAGGTGAGGTCCATAAATGATCCTCCAGCCGCATTATCCACCACTGGTTTAGCTACGTGTCACAAACTCACAAACAGCATAGCAATAGATAGTATCTCATAAGTCTTCCATAACCCCAACAGAGAAGTTTAGCTACTCATGAGTGCGAAGGAAATCACAATAGACATTATCATTATACCACAATAGAGATCTCACGTGTAGTATGGTGTGGTATGGCTTCAGGTGTGAACTCCCTTTTAAAGTAGCGTTTCTCTTGTTGTGGAAATTAAGAATTGAATAGATGAATAGAAGAAGAATAAAAAGTAGAAGAATTATTAGAAGTAGAATGTTTTTGAACTAGAATAATAGAAGAATGAATAATTGAATGAATAAAAATCTCTAGCAGAATAGGGTATTTATAATACCCATATCCTATCCCTATTAAGCTAATGCATTACTTAACCCAATCCTACTAGGTTAATGTATTATTATCCTAATCCTAATAAGCAACTGCTAGTCCCCAAAGTCTTTAGAATTGTTGTTTTTAGCCCGGGACAGGTTTCCCATGCGTTACTTCTGGTCCTTGGCGCCCAAGCTTTCCCTTCCTTCTTTCGTGAAGCTTTCTTTGGCGTCAAGTTATCCATAAAATGTTGAAATCTGCATCATTTATACCTAAAAACTTGCTAATCATGTTTGTTAGCTCACTTACAGGAAAAAGGACTAAAAGTGCATGAATTATATGATTTGTCCTCAAAACTTAGCTAAAATATGGGTAAAATATAGTACTTTAGGCGTGTAAATTCGCCTATCATCAACACCCCACACTTAAAGCTTTGTTCATCCTCGAACAAACTATCATGTCCATCTAAACATCTACTTAGGGTTTCACAGTAACAACACAAAATATTCATCAAGACAGGCATAGCAATCATTAACAAAGAGTAGTTTTCTGATCATTACTAGAGACAATTTTAACCTCTAATATAGACTCGTGATGATGGTTAGCTCGTATTCAAAAGTTAAGGTACAAAGAATCATACACAACTACCCAAAACTCATCAACCATGTGTGTCTCACAATATATTACCCATAATCACTCACAAGTATAGTATATTTATCGAAACATGGGTATACGAGTATCCTTGCTCTCGCTCTCACAAAGAATTCATATGTTGCAACTGATGACCATAGACTTGCCCTTAGTGTAATGCTCTACTAAATATCAGAATGCCAAGCTTAGGATCAAATAGGTCTTTTACAGGTTGTAATGTAGGCTAAGGGACGGGTAGGACTATTTTGGCCAGAAATAGTGACTATGTTCCTAAGCGCTTTAATACATCACATTATGCCATTAATACTTTTCTTTCAAACAACCTTTCTACTTTCTTTTATTCTACCACCCTTTTCTCCACCTTTGTGTTTCAATTTTAAACATAACTAACTTTTCAGTTTTCCTTTCCTTTTTTTTTCTTTTCATAACACCTCTTATGATAGCAATTCTTTTTTATAACAAATTCAAGCACCATTACATTCTAAAGCATCATACTCACCCAATTTCCTCTTATTTTGTTATATGACTTTACACTTTAAAGCACTTAGGAATTTGGATCAAATTATGGTCTTGAAAAAATGGATTAGGCTTACATATGAGGTTGTCAAAGAAAATAGGCTAAAGGCTCAAAGGGGTTAACTAGGATAATGTCCATGGGTAGGTAAAAAGAAGGTAAACAAGTATAGGTTGCCAAAGAAATGCCTAAATTATCTCCTAGACTTGCACTCCTTATTTTCGCTTTACATACATACCAGGCAAGTTCTAGCATCAGCCATAAACACAGAATATAATATATTCTCATACACACAAGGCACATGGTCGACTTTATTGGGAGTAGCAGACTCTTGACCCAACAGATGAAGGAATTGGACCACACAATCTCACATAGTGAGTCACAATTAAAGCCTAAACGTCTCGAGAGTAATGATTTTAGCACAAACTCTTGTCATAATACCACGCTGCCTATCAGAATAATTTCATGCAAGGTTACGAAAAAAAATTTATCTAAAAAAAACAGAAATTAAAAAAAACATAAATGCAAATGCAGATAAAGAAGGACAGCATGCAAATACCAGCACCCCACACTTAGACGGGACACACTTCCCTCAGTGGAAAATAAATCAGAAGAACCTAGTTAGTCGGACTTCTCCTCTATGTCTGGGGTCATACCCCCTTCGTCGGAATCATCGTTAGAGTCGTCGTCATCAGAATTCTCCTCCACGCCGGAGTCTGGCATTCGGCGATCATCATCGGTTGGCAAATCATCATCAAGAGGTTCCTCAAAATACACACCTACTCCACACATTTGCCTTGCATGCTCATTCATTGGGTAGTCATAATCCAACTGTTGGAGCTCTGCAGCAGTTGGAACACGACCTCCGCTCATCATTGTAAACCGAGTCATGCCGTAAAGATGGCGAAAGAAACTCTCATCCCGAGCATGTCTCTCAGCAGTAGTAAGGTTGACGCCATGTGTAGTTTCAGCATCTTTAACATTTGTGAGGTCAACCTTCTTCGGGTTGTGTGGAAGCTTATGATCAGCCGGTTCCTCTTTGATGTCCTCCTTCCTCAATATTGCAGTCAACAGGTTGCCAAAACTGAAGTGGTACCTCTTGTGTAGCCTAGATTTCCGTATTGTAGATCGAATAATTGCCCCAACGTTGATAAGGACATTCGTCATCAATGCGTACACCAAGCACACTCTATCTCATGTTATCTTTGTGTACTACGTCCCTGGAATGAGACAAAAGTTGACTATTCGCAGCCATATCCTAGCTTCCCTATTCAGAGGAGCACATGGGAAGGTGTTGTGTCGACCGATGTCCTTGTGTCTACTCCACCGTGCCATGGATCTTGTTCCACAGAGTGTGTGTCGAATGGCTCTGTATGGAGGTCTATTGTACAACTCCTTGAATGGTGATGGATCAACCGCAGGCAAGCCAAGAAAGGAGTTGAAGAACTCCGCATTTAGTTGCAGAACTTGGCCCCGAATCTTGACCTCACTTCCTGTAGTTTTCGGTGACCAGTTGGCGTAGAGTTCACGTGTTAGATCGAGATTGCACTCTCCCATATCTCGAAAGATGAAATCAAGATGTAATGCCATGATCTTGGCCAACATGCGCGGTTCTTTCTTTGCTAGGCTTTCCTTGTTTATCAAGTCCACATGAACATATTTCTTCTCTTTGTTGTTCCTATACCATTCCTTTGTCTCCTCCTCTAGAACCCATTTAATTCCGAACATGCGGCGTGGTACTTGCATCGAGGAGGATTCTCCTTGCTCTTTTCAGCCTCTTTTCTTGCCTTTTTGGGAAGTGGTTGCTTTATCTTTGCCTTGTCTTGCTTTGGGTGTCATTGTACCTGAGATTAAAACAATAGTCATGTTAGCGTCATCTCGATGGATACAATCAACAAACAAGCAGTAGTGGCACCACCCCACACTTAGTTTGTTGGTACAGACTAGTGAAGTGAAAGTTGTCGATTACTCAGACTTCATCGATGTACGTTTTAGGTGCCATAGTCCAACAATATAATTAGTACAGTCATACTTCTTGTAATCTTTGGCAATACTTTCATGTTTGATGTATCAAGACTACTACATAGGGATTGAATTAAGGTATAGCACCTAGAATAATCACAACCTCATATGTTGGTAGTCAACCATAAATCTCATCTCGATGAACAAGTCATTCCAACATGTAAGCTTTCTATTGACAGGATTATGCAATTTTCGTGACCATGTCAACTCCGCAAAAGTATGACAGTGCATCATAATCAAATACAAGTTGGAAACAAGTTAAGATTATCCTTACGTCTCCATTCACTCACTTAGTTGTATCACAACAATTCAATCACATTCAAATCACCAATACTACTTCAAGATTTAACAATTCATAATAGGCGTAGTAGTGTAGTACTTACGGAATATAAATGAAGAACAATGAAGTACTTACTTGATTGATGCTTTTGGATGATGTTCTTGTAAAGTAAAAGAGCAAAAGGAAAATTTTGGAGAGGATTTGGAGACTATAGGCGGCGCTTATGCTAGGTTTCCAATGTGTTTTTGGTCTAAGACTAAGTCTCTTATATATAGGAGGGGCTTGGGTCAGGTTTTGACCCATTAAAAATCGGATTTGGAGACAAGAAGTGACCATAGGCGGCGCCTTTTGCTTTGCCTATGCTTGGCATAGGCAGCGCCTTTTGCATAGCATTGTTGAGCATAGGCGACGCCTATGCCATAACATTCTTAGGCATAGGCGGCGCCTTTTGCATCGCATATGAGATTCAGAGACAAAAGGCATTGGCATACGCAGCGCCTATGCTATGGCATACTTGGGCATGGGCAGCGCCTATGCTATGGCACACTAGATTCCGAGAGCTTAGGCTATAGCATAGGCCTTGCCTTGTTCGTGGCCTAGTTTTACATAGGTCTAGCCTTGTTCGTTGCCTATATTTTCATAAGCAATGCCCAATCCATAGCCTTTTTCTCCTTCATTACTAACTTACCACCTCCAACATGCAATATGACCAAATCAAAATTTGGCACCAATCTCCTCGTTTACGCCTCTTGTGCCTACACTTGCTCAAAAACAACAAAAACGATTAGAATGATGGTTTGCCTCCCATAAAGCGCCTTAGTTTTGGTCGTGGCACAACTCTTCTTTTTGGATTTTTATTTATCAAAAGAAAACACGTAATAGAACGAAAGAAAGAAAAAAAAATGAAAAACAATGGGCTGCCTCCCATCTAGAGCTAGATTTATTATCGCGGCACGACGTAATTACCTCGAGTACTTAGACTTCGTCAAGATAAGTAGTGGCCATATAATTTATCGAGTCAAGAGGACCAATATAAGGTCTTACTCGTTGGCCATTCACCTTGAAGACGACACCATTATTGTCTTTCAACTCAACTACTCCAGACGAGTAGACTTGGTTAACTTTGTACGGACCAGACCACTTGGACTTCAACTAACCTAGGAATAGCTTCAATCTGGAATTGAAGAGAAGTACTATATCATCCTTTTGAAAGTTTCGCTGAACAATCCGTTGATCATGATACTTTTTCATCCGCTCCTTGTATAGGTCCGATCTTTCATAAGCATGTAGACGGAATTCATCCATCTCGTTCAGCTGCTCCAATCTCAGATTCATTGCATCATCCTAATTCAAATTAAGTCTCTTCAAAGCCCACAATGCTTTATGCTCGAGCTCAATGGGCAAGTGACAGGCCTTCCCATAAACTAATTGGTACGGGGACATGCCAATTGGTGTTTTGAATGCAGTCCTATAAGCCCATAGTGCATCGTCCAGCTTCCGAGACCAATCTTTCCTATTAGCATTTACCGTCTTTGCAAGGATTTGCTTGATCTCTCAATTGGAAACCTCTACCTATCCACTAGTTTATGGGTGATAAGGTGTGGCTACCTTATGTTGCTAGACACCATATTTTGCCAACACGGATTTGAATAGCTTGTTGCAAAAGTGGGATCCTCCATCGCTTATGATAGTACGTGGTACTCCAAAGCGAGAGAAGATATTTCTCTTTAAGAATGCTACAACACGCTTTCCCTCATTGTCGGCCAACGCTACTGCTTCAACCCATTTTGAAACATAGTCTACAGCAACTAGGATATATTTCATTCCAAATGAATTTACGAATGGACCCATGAAATCAATACCCCATACATCAAAGAGCTCTACTTCAAGAATTTTCGACATGGGCATCTCATGGTATTTCGAAATTGCACCTTGTCTCTGACATTGGTCGCATCTTCTCACAAAGTCGTAGGCATCTCTAAATATCGAAGGCCAATAATATCCACTTTGCAATACCTTCCTTGCTGTCCGATTACCTGCGTGATGTCCCCCAACTTGGGAAGTGTGACATGTTTCCAATATATTAGGCACCTCTACATGGGATATGCATCGCCGGATAACACCATCCGCGCATCGTCGAAACAAATATGGCTCATCCCAAAAGTAGTGTTTTACATCATGCACAAACTTTCTCTTTTGATGGAAAGATAAATTTGCAGGTATCACATTACTCACCACAAAGTTCGTAAAGTCGGCATACCATGGTAACTCTTCCATTATCGTGGCTAAGATCTCTTTGTCAGGGAATGCGTCATCAATCTCGATTTCAGGCTGCGCTATATGCTCATTCTCGAGTCTAGATAGATGATCGGCCACTTGGTTCTCGCAACCTCTTCTATCTTTAACATCGAAATCAAATTCTTGCAGCAATAATACCCATCGAATTAGCCTTGGTTTTGCATCCTTCTTTGTCATTAAATACCTCAGAGTTGCATGGTCTGTATGAACGATCACTTTGGTTCCCAACAAATAAGCACAGAACTTTTCAAAAGCATACACAACCGCTAGGAGCTCTTGTTCTGTGATAGTATAGTTTCTTTGGGCTTCGTTCAGAACCTTGCTCGCATAATAGATAGGATGGAATAACTTTTCCCTTCTCTGTCCAAGTACAGCGCCCAAAGCTACCCCACTGGCATCACACATGACTTCAAACGGTAGGGACCAATCTGGTGCTACCATGATAGGAGCTTCAATTAGCTTCCCTTTGAGGCATTCGAATGCCTTCAAACAATCTTCATTGAAATCAAAATTTGCATCTTTCTCCAAAAGTTTGCATAATGGACTAGCAATTTTGGAAAAGTCTTTGATGAACCGCCGATAGAAACCTGCGTGCCCGAGGAAACTACGAACTCCCTTCATGGAAATTGGAGGTGGTAGCTTCTCGATAACTTCAATTTTAGCTCGATCAACCTCAATTCCTCTTTCGGAGATTTTATGCCCAAGAACAATACCTTCTTTAACCATAAAGTGGCACTTCTCCCAATTTAGCACTAGGTTGAATTCTACACACCTTTGCAACGCCATACTCAGGTTTACCAAACATGATTCAAATGACTCGCCCACAACTGAAAAATCATCCATGAATACCTCCAAGGTATCTTCAACCATATCAGAAAAGATGGACATCATACAACGCTGAAAGGTGGCTGGTGCGTTACATAGCCCGAATGGCATATGTTTAAAGGTAAACGTACCATATGGGCATGTGAACATTGTCTTCTCTTGGTCTTCGGGGGCAATACAAATCTGATTATAGCCAGAATAACCGTCTAAGAAACAAAACCATCCTTTCCCCGCTAATCGATCGAGCATTTGGTCCATGAATGGCATTGGAAAGTGATCTTTGAGTGTCCATGAATTCAGCTTTCGATAGTCCATGCATACTCTCCACCCTGTAACGGGTCTGAGTGGAATAAGCTCATTCTTATCATTCGCAACTACCGTCATGCCTCCTTTTTTGGGAACACATTTTACCGGGCTTACCCATGTACTGTCAGAGATTGGATACACAAATCCTGTATCTAACCACTTGATAATTTCTTTCTTCACCACTTCTTGCATAGGTGGATTTAGATGCCTTTGATGCTCAATCGTGGGTGTGAAATTCTCTTCAAGCTAAATCTTGTGTGTACAAATCCCAGGTGGGATACCAATAATGTCAGCGATGGTCTAACCAATGGCTCTTATATACTTCCGTAAAATAGCAATGAGTGCTGCAACTTGTTGCTCACCCAAATCTGCTGCCACAATGACTGGAAGTGTGTTTTCGCTTCCTAAGAATGCATACTTTAAATGGCTAGGCAGCTCTTTCAATTCTAACGTGAGTGGCTCTTCAATATATGGTTTAGCTGGTGGTGTGGGTCGATTTTTGAGATCAAGGTCTAGCTTCTTGGGAGCATGAGGATATGACCCAAATCCTGTTAGAGTGTCAATTATCTCTTCATAATTTTCAGCATCCTTATGCTCAACATTCATGAGCACAACCGCCAATGGGTCATCAATAATTTGCTCCTCTTCAAGTAATTCTTTCTCATCATCAAAGTAAACATCAGCCACCGAGAATACGTTCAGCTCTCTGGGTTGATTCATTGATTTACACACATCAAAGCGAACTACTTCATCATTTATCTGAAATAAAATCTCATTAGCTCTTAAATCAATAAGCACACTTCCAGTTGCAAGGAAAGGGCGCCCCAAGATTATGGGAACTTCTGAATCTGCCTCACAATCCAAAATAATGAAGTCTGCTGGAAAGATGAATGAAGAAACCTTTACCAATACATCACATAGAATACTAACAGGTCGTTTTACCGACCTATCCGCCATTACGAGCCTCATATTGGTTGGAGTAGGATCACCCAACCCCAACTTTTTGTAAATAGATAATGGCATCAAATTGATGTTGGCTCCTAAATCGTATAATGCCTTGGCAAAATTTAAAGAACTAACTGTGCATGGAATAGTGAAAGCACCGGGGTCGGCCTTCTTCTAAACTAGTGATCGGGTAGCAATTGCGCTGCAATGATGAACAGTATCTTTTAACTCAAAGCTTGTTGCACGCTTCTTTGTCAAAAGATCCTTCATAAATTTTGCATACCCAGGCATTTGTTCTAGTGCCTCCACCAACGAAACATTAATGGTCAGCTGTTTTAACATCGTCATGAATTTGCTGAACCTTGTATCATCCGCAATCTTCTTCAATCTTTGAGGAAAAGGTGGTGGTGGAAGTGGGATTGTTTTCTCCACGGCTTTCTTCTCCTCTTGCTTCTGTATTTCCGTCTTTTCGGGCTGTAACGTACTTGGTGTGACGTCGTGGTCGGCTTCTCCGGCGTTTTCTCCATTGTTCTTATCATCTTTGTCCACTACATCGTCGACCACTTGCTTGCCTTTGGATGATGTTTCCAGCACCTTACCACTTCGGGTAGTAATAGCCGTGCATGATTCGTCATTCCTTGGATTTTGCACAGTGTCGCTAGGTAAAGTGCCAGCCTTTCTTTGATTGAGTGCTGCTGAAAGTTGGCTCAATTGCTGCTCTATTTGCTTTATTGAAGTGGAATGTGAGTCAACCAATTGCTTCATTGAGAATAAATCATTTATTACCTCCGTTACTCCCGTGCTGGTTGCTTCTACTCCTTTCAATAGTTTAGCCCTCATGTCTTCCATACTTCCAGAACCAGATACAGTGGTGTCACGTCTTCCTGGGGGAACGTATAAACCACTCTTTTCATTCTTGTTCTTCCAACTACCTTGGTCCTTGTTTCCAGATTTATTATAGTAGTTCCGACCTTGGTTTCCTTGGGTATTACCTCGGAAACCCCCTTAATTGTTTAAGTAGTTGGCTTCTTCTTCTGAATCAGATTCGTCTCTTCCTTTTGACGCAACAGCTTTGACTTTTTCGGTCTTCCCTGATAATAGATGCTTTGTAAGAAGATCCACTTGTGTTTTCATATGCGCTATATCTTGATCACGTTCTTCTTCTCTCCTCCTTTGGTCTGCAGTCATGCCAATAGATAAAGTGGGGCTTGCTACCTCAGAATCCCTGGTATGCCAAGCTCTACTTTGCTTCGTCATCCGGTCTAGCATATTGCTTGCCTGACCAAAGGTGAGGTCCATAAATGATCCTCCATCCGCATTATCCACCACTGGTTTAGTTATTGAATTCAAGGATCTGTAAAGTATCTCCATTAGGTGGACATTGGTCATATGATGGTTTGGGCACCGCATTAGCTTCGCCATGAACCTCTCCCATGTTTCATGAAGGGCTTCAGTTAGAAGCTGACGAAAGTTGCTGATTTCATCTCTCAATTGTGCTCTTTTGGATGGCGGAAAGAATCTTTCTAGGAAAGCGTCTTTCAATTGCCTCCAATTTGTAATAGAATCAGGAGTCAGCCCATTTAACCATAGGGAAGCCTCACCAGATAGAGACAATGGGAATAGGCGTAATCGAATTGTGTTCTGACCAACGCCAGGATTGTCAAACGATTTGCATATTGAAATAAAATTGATCAGATGCATATTCGGATCATCGCCTGCTAGTCCACCAAATAATCCCTTGAGTTGCAATAACTGAATCATGGTGCTTGTGATGTTGAACTTGGCTCCGGGTGCCAATGGTGGAGGAATAATGGCTCCTATGGCTCCGGCTCAATCAAGATCATCATCATCATCGTCGAATGCTGGTTCCACGAGTCGGCATTCATGCCTAAACCTAGCTTGACGATCTCTTCTATTAGCAGGTGTTGCAATCTCAGCAGCATGCCTAGGGTTTAGTAACTTGTCATCACCTAGGTCCTCGTCGTCAGGATTTATTGATCGCCCGGGGTTATCAATATTTTGTTGATGTACTTGGGCGGCGGCTAGAGCAGCTAGTCTCGCCTGTTCCTATTGAGCGGCCATTCTTTCAATTTCGTGTTGTGCCTCTATTCTGCCAATACATTATGGTTCAGGATTGATAGGTAATAACAGTTGACCAGAACTTCGAGTATGGGGCATGCACTGAATAAAAACCTGCAGAAAACAAAAACAAAAACTAAAAGTAAAAGTACGAGAGTCTTTGACCAAAGGGTCTAGTAATTATCACAAACTTAGTTGACAACCGTATTCCCCGGCCACGGCGCCAATTTTTGATAACGCTCAATCTACAGCTCTCGTAAGAGTGTAAAGCGGTCGTTGTCAAATATATAACCCAACTGGGTTGGGTATCGATCCCACAGAGAATAGCCGGTCACTAAGTAAGCAAAGATTATTAGACTTTTTGTGCAGGTCTTGTAGAAGAGGGGGGATTATAGTGTGCAATAATGTAACAAACTGAAAACGGAAAATAGCAAAGTAAAAAGAAAGAAAGTTTAGTAAGATGTAAATCAATGAGAATTGAGCGTTGGGGTTATGTCCACCTTATGAGTTATACGTCTCTATTGGCTATGAGTTATGTGGAATTCAGACATGCATGTGCTTATAGAGAATTGTATTCTATGGTAAATCCAAGCGTCTTTCGACCTAACAAGGACTATTTCACTTTAACTCTTTCGAGCTTAAAGAGTGTCTAATGGTACGAATTCTCCAAGAGGTTAATCCAGTTACGGCACTAAATTTTTAACAGGGGTTGGTGCCCTATTACCTTGACATTATCTCTTTTCGAGACATATAACTTTTCTTTCGAACAAGTTAATGCTATACTGGCGTATCCTATGTGTTTGCAACCACAAAGAATTTAGATTAGGATGAAGAGAATAATGATATAAGCAGCATACATGTCACGAACTCACAAACTCATAGCAATAGATAGTATCTCATAAGGCTTCCATAACCCCAACAGAGACGTTTAGCTACTCATGAGTGCGAAGGAAATCACAATAGACATTATCATTATACCACAATAGAGATCTCACATGTAGTATGGTGTGGTATGGCTTCAGGCGTGAACTCCCTTTTAAAGTAGCGTTTCTCTTGTTGTGGAAATTAAGAATTGAATAGATGAATAGAAGAAGAATAAAAAGAAGAAGAATTGTTAGAAGTAGAATGTTTTTGAACTAGAATAATAGAAGAATGAATAATTGAATGAATAAAAATCTCTAGCAGAATAGGGTATTTATAATACCCATATCCTATTCCTATTAAGCTAATGCATTACTTAACCCAATCCTACTAGGTTAATGTATCATTATCCTAATCCTAATAAGTTACTGCTAGTCCCCAAAGTCTTTAGAATTGTTGTTTCTGCCCGGGACAGGTTTCCCATGCGTCACTTTTGGTCCTTGGCGTCCAAGCTTTCCCTTCCTTCTTTCGTGAAGCTTTCTTTGGTGTCAAGTTATCCATAAAATGCTGAAATCTGCATCATTTATACCTGAAAACTTGCTAATCACATTTGTTAGCTCACTTACAGGAAAAAGGACTAAAATTGCATGAATTATATAATTTGTCCACAAAACTTAGCTAAAATATGGGTAAAATATAGTACTTTAGGCGTGTAAATTCGCCTATCATCAAAAGCCATGGCATCCTCTATCAAAAAGAAAAAACAAACTTCCTGCTGATGAGCAGAGTCTTGCACGGACCTTGATGGGAGAGGCAAAAAAGGGGACTTTTGTCAAGAAAAAGCTTTCCACTTCTCCTGGAAGTGTGCTGGGAGAGAAAAAGAAGGTGACAAGAGTTGAGCAAAATCCTTCCACTTCTCCAGGGAGTATGCTGGGAGAGGCGAAGAAGCGGACCGTGGGCATACAAAAGACTTCCACTACTTCAGGGAGTAACCAGAGTGATGCAAAGAAGTGGATTTTTGTCAAGCAAAAGCTTTCCACTCCTCTTGTGAATATGCTGGAAAAGGGAAAAAAGGTAAATGAGGTCTATCAAAAGCCTTCAGCACCTCAGGAGAGTGTACTCAAAGATGGAGGTCACTATGGTTAAGAAAAAAACTTTTTCTCCTCCTGGTTGCTTGGTGGGAGGGATAGATGAGGTGACTGTGGTTGAGCAAAAGCTTTTTACTCCCCCAGGGAGTATGCTTGTAGAGGGAAAGAAAGAGGTCGTGGTCAATCAAAGGCCATCTGCTCCTCCAGGGAGTATTCTAGGATAGGGAAAGAAGTTGAATGTGGTCGATCGAAGGCCTTCTCCCAAGGTTCACTCTCTTGAATCGTCTGAAATAAAAAAAAAGAAAAAGATATTGCTGCCACCAAAGAGTGTTCAGTCTCTGAAATTGGATTCCTCAAGTGACAAGATGCCAGAGACATAAAAGGAAATGAAATCTTCATCTAAGATCTTAGGAGGTGTAGATGCAGGAGGCAAGAAAGACAGTGTTGGTAATTATAGAAAACAAATAATTGTGCCTAAAGTATCTACAGAAAAATCTTTGAAGACGCCAACTCTTTCATCTCCTCAAAAATCTTCCTCTGTTAAACCTTTGATCTTGAGGGTAAGAAGCAATAAAAGCTTAAAACTGCTGGCTCCTCTGAAGGACCAGAACAAGATGCGGAGAGATGGGACAAAGAAACTGAACCCTGAAATAGTTCCAGAGAAAACTTTACGTACTCCCAAAGTGAAAGCATCACCAAAGTCTTCATCCCATTTACAATCACGTCCGTTGTCTAATGAAGAAGATAAAAAGGAAGTTGTTAAGCCTGCAGACAGTGCATTGGGTAAATACACCTCTAGCAGTAAAAAGTTGTTGCGCATATCAAAAGCAGAAACTGTTGGGAAAAATCAAAAAGACACATTGAGAAAAGGTAAGACAGGTGTTTCTAATGATAATAATTCTTCGGCAGTGAAACTGAAGTTCAGAAAAGGCAAGATAGTTGATCTCCAGCAAGAAACCAGCAGCCTTAGGAGGCTGACATTTAGATGGGGACGCCATGTGGGTGAAAGCCAGGACAGCAATACAAGAAAGAGAATCTTTAAAAAGAAAGGAGTTGATGGTGACAAAAGTAATACCATCCCTATCTCTGGAAAAATTGTTTTGAGGCATCAGGATGTGCAAGAAAAGAAAGATGTGCAGTGTTTGTTGAATAATGTGATTGAATAAACGACGAGTAAGCTTATTAAAACCGGTAAGAGCAAGTTTAAAGCTTTGGTGGGAGCTTTTGAGACAGTGATTTCCCTCCACAATAAACCTTCTGCTGTCATAGTTTCTTGATTAACTAACAGAATTTTATAACAAATAGGAGCAATTGCAAATATAGTGGTTGATATAGCTTTTCTGACCTGGTTTACATATGTTTGTCCTGTTTCTCATTTCGACTCATCTTCTGAACTATTTCTTGATGCTTTCCGATTCTTTTCTTGTTATTGAATAAATTCAATTTCTTCTGGGTGCATTTACTTTTAATTGGGAGATAAAGTTGTGCAAGACTACAATTTCTTATTCACTAATGGAGGTTGTGATAGTGACGATAAATCAGTGGGTGTTTGGATGTAGACATTTTAATGTTAGGCTGGTTTCTCAGTGGACATATATTGTTGCTGGACTCATTTACGATGGATTTGTTCACACTTTCTGTTTAATAAGCGCATTGAAGAAGGCACATCATGTGGAAATACCATCTAACAAAGAGTTTTGGCTATGGTACTGGTTTGACATTGTGCTTGTATACTATTTTCTTTAGTTGTTCTGTAAAGGGATCTGTCTCTTGACAGTAAAATTTATTGCTTTTTTCTTTGTCATACAATACAATAAGATATAAGTAATAATCAAATGTAAATATTGTAACCACCTAAACAAGTAACAATATTTACGTGCATCTTTTATTCAGGTAACTCAAAACAGCTTATAATAAGTCCCTTTATTGGAATATTGTACGTTTTAGCTTAAATAAGCCACTACAATTTGTTAGACTTAGATACATGTACCTTTATGGCTCCACCTATCAACCATAACATCCAGCTAAAGTTGAGTCACTCCATGTATTTGTGTTAAAAGTTATTTTTTGAGTCTCCTTACTCCAATTTGTCATTGAAAGATCACACATTTTATCATGCAACAAATTTCCGCTCAACTAAATCTGAGACTCTTATCGAAGATGGGTAGAAGTACTAATGAAAACGGTCATAAAAGTTTTAGTTCACATAAACTCAGAAATAGTGTCATTGGCCATACAAGTATTCGAGGTAAGTTCTCATATATACAAGTATATGATCCTCTTATAGCAGACAAAATTATTAGTCAAATTAAACATCTTGATCGGTACCTACACTAACTAAGTAGTGAAAGGTGTGACTTCTTCTCTTCCACTTGCCTAAATTTCACAAGGAAAATTTATAAGTAAGAGAATAGATTTGGATATTCAAAAAGGATTGTTTATGTTCAAAGAAGATAGAATATACCAAGTTAAATACACTCACATGCTTGGTAGGAATCCTCTCATATGTAGTGAAACTTCCATATGAAGGTGAACCCATTGAGAACTCAGATGCAGCCAAGGATTCTCTCTTGTTACTCTTTCTAGGTTTCTTCTCAATGCTCTGAGCCTCATCATCCTCTAATTTAGGATATTTCTTTCTATGATATGAACTTATTTGAAAGATGCTCATCTCAGATGGACGTCTCGCTCCTGCGATATCGACCTCTGTTGGCCTATTTTGAGAGGAATGCTTCTCTTTGACAACATGGTGTGTGGCAAATTTCTTACTCGAGACTGCTACTGGATGCAAAGTCTTATCACTTCTTCTCTTCACGTAGAGAACTGTACCAACAAGCAGACTCAGTACAAGTGAGGAAATTCCCAGGATTTGATATACATCAACATTATCTTCATCATGTCTTATTGGAGACTCCATCATTTCCAAAGGTTGGGCTTCTTCAACAGTAGAAATTTCTTTCACTATGTTTCAATATTGTCAATCATCAACTCAAGTGCATTATCAGCAATGAAAGATTGGGATTCATCCAACTCAACCTCAACATTAGAAGTTGTAAGCCCTTGGTCCAAATCCCTTTCTGAACTATCAGATTCATTCCCCTCAGCTGGGACAACAGAAACTTTTTCAGTCTCCACCAAATAATGCTTTCCTTGTTCTACATCCTTTTCTAAGCTATCAGCCCTATTTACCTCGGCTAATTGAATTGCGAAAGCTTCTTCAATCTCCAACACATCCACTCCTTCAATTTTAACTTCCCCACCATCATCTAAATCAGCATCCATTTAAAATTCTTCCTCATCTGGCTCGATTTTAGATTCTTCATCCTCTTCTAAATCAATTGGTTCAAACTTTTCATCCAATTTCTCACTACCAGTACTGCCTTTCAAATATCCATGATATATATTGCTACTCTCTTCTAGAGCAGTCAAGTTCATGAATTTAATCGGATGCACAGCATCTATTCTACCAAGGTCATTAATCAACTTTATGAAATAAGAAACCACTTCTTATTTGCATAAAATAATGTAGCTTTACCATCGGATAAGGTGATTGAAGTCCTTACGGGATCATTTCCTTCCACCAAGATTTTCTTTTTTCGGGATTGAGCAATCTTGGAAGATGCAGAAATCGTCAGAGACATGAAATTCTTGGAACCCTTTTTCGGTGATTTTAGTTTCGCTGCTTTGGATTCATTCTCCTTCTCATCAAAACCCTATGACAAAAAAGAAGAACCCAACTCTCCTTTCCCAGAATTAGACACCATTCTTGTCGAATCTGCAAAAAAACAAGAAAACAACAAAGTAAATCAAGAAATCTTGCAACAAATTTTTGACATTTCAAATCAAGAAAATTTAGTAAAACAACGGGAAAATGGAAATTACCAGCAGGTCTATTAGCTCAGTGTTGAATCCTCTGTGGGTTGCAAGAATCGAAGGCCGCGAAAAAGGGTTGCCGTTGAAGCTTTTTCTAGGTATAGAATTGTTGTTTTCGGAGGTTCTTGGATGAGGTGGAAAGGATCTTATAGAGAGTGGAGAAGGAGACTTGTTATTATAAGAAACCACCATTGATGATAATGTTGTATACCAAGAAAGGTAAGCGAATTGTCGAATCGTCCAGGGAGACAAAACAAGCAAATGGAAATATGCAAATTGAGAGAAAGGAAACTTTAGATATTACCCAAAAAAAGTTATATATGGGCTAAAAAATATTTACTCGATCATAGAAATTACTAATATATGTAATTGCAATTAATTAGATATCTAAAGTAAATGATACTTCCTTTTGGTCAGTGCACTTTTATTTATCGGATGTAATAGCAAAAGGTATTCTTTTTTATTTGTCTAATTTAAAAATCAAGAGATAATTTATCAATAATTTCTAATTTGAGTTTGTTATATTAACTATAGTTATTTTTCAAAGTATAAATGCTATTATATTCAAGTAATAATATAATAAAATGGTCATTTTAATTCTTGTTGTGTTAAGTCAATACTAGATAAATAAAATAGATCGAAGGAATAAGTAACATGTATAGCAGGTTGGTACAAAACTATCATTACACTATCATATTCATATCATCATGTACTTACTATGTGAACTTTTATCTATTAGACTATTACAAACAACTTATTTAATAAGGTCACAACATCAAGAATTTGAAATTAGAATAGTTGCAGCTTAAACGTGCCTTTACATCAAGTTCGATGATTTCGCTATTCTTGTTTTGCATTGTTCATCAAAATTCAAGTTCTTTTATTTCATTTTCTTGATTAAGAAATCTCAAAAGTAAATACTTTGAGGTTCGAAATTCGGTGAATAGTAAGCGAACGTCTTTATCTTTTCTCACTTAAATATTTTTTTGCACATGCTACTGCTTCATATTCTGCCATGTGGTTACATATTAAACATTGCGCTCTTATCACTAGATCAAAATAATATGACATTCACGATTGTAAATCTTATTTACTAAGAATGATCTATTACATTTGTAAGCGCGATTGACTCTTCTTAACATTCACAGTCTAATAATAATAATTATGGATATTGTCGATAAATATTCTACCACTAAAAAGTAAGTCCAAGCCAAATAATGATAAGACTTCTCTCAATATCAAGTAGTAATATATTTGCCTTCTCATCAGATCTAGTTTTTCTTCCTTTATGTATAATCTTGTTTTTCATGATTTCATGTTCTAATTTAATTCAATTCTTCTGTGTTAGATGTCTCTTTTTTTCATATTCTATTCTATTGACTTGTGCATAAAAATTAAGCTTTTGTGTCTCTTTTATAAACTAAAAAATCTCGAAAGTAAATTTCACGAGGCTCGAAACTTAGTGGATAATAAGCAACAAACGTCTCTATCTTTTCTCACTTAAATACATAATTTTTTATATGGTACCATTGAATATTGCACTCTCATCAATCATCACTAAATAAAGGGAAAAGACATCATTTTCACCCTAAACTATATAAGAAAAGTCTAATCCACACATAAATTATATAAGTGACCTATTACACACCTTAACTATATAAAAGTGATATTATTACCTCCCCGCGACCCCCATTCTAAGGTGCGTGTGTTACACTTATTTTAGGCGCATCCAGCCTATTAAATAACAAAAGTAAACGGCTAAAAACATTAAGGAAAAATACATTGTTTCCACCCCAAAATATAGTCGAAAAGTCAAATGCACACCTAAACTATATAAGTTGACCTATTACACACCTTAACTATAAAAAAATGATATTTTTTACTGACAAGGCAGCGCGTGTAAAACACTACACCACATGCAAGTGGTGGTAGCCTGACAGGGTGTAAATAGTTTCACTTTTTTATAGTTTAGGTGTGTAATAGGTTACTAGTATAGTTTAGGTGTGCCTTCGACTTTTTGAATATAGTTTGGGGTGAAAACGATGCATTTTCTATCATGTGACTATGATTGTAAATCATATTTAAGAAAAATAATCTATTACATTTTTTAAGGGATATTTTTTGCCCTTCTTGAAATTCAAGATCTAACAATAATAACTATGAATTTCATCACTAAAACGTAAGCCTGGATGTACTTTTTTACTAATAGATGTAGTTATCAAAAAAAGCAATTTAGTTAACATCTAGAGTTATCTAAAAATCTTTTACCAATTATTCTAAAACTTTAAAAATTTTAAATCTCTCACTATCTTTAGAAAACCCTTTTCTACTTCTAATATACTTCTATTGTATTGGTACTTTTAACGCTTTCAAATTCTTTTAGAAAAGAATGTCTTCATTCTGTTCACTATTTTTCTTTTAAAAATAGAAAAACCTTTTCTACTTCTAAAATAATTCATTGTAGTTACACTTTTAACATATTTTCAAATCTCTCTCTATATATATAAAGGAGACATTGTAGGCTGCTGATGTGGCATGCCTCAATGAAAAAGTATTTATCTTTTTCTGGTTTTTTTGAATTTTTTTCACTATTATTTAATTAAATGGACAATTAAACTAATTAATAAAGGACATTTATATTTTAATATTTACTTACTATTACCGTTACGACTTTTGTTATTCTTTATTGAAAAAGTATGCTGATGTAGCATGCCTCAATGCTTATGAATACGAGGATGACAAACAGATTCCTGATAGAAGTTTTGATGGTACGGTTATAGACAATGAGTTTGATAGAATACAATGGTGTTTTTAACCTATTTTTGATATTGAATTGTATACAATAGAGTAAACAAAAATATTTATGAGAATTCTATTCTCTTCCTCTTCTATTTTTCTAGGGCTACATTATAATTATGAAAATTTTATTCTCGCATTCTCTTTTTCTAGGTCTACTTTATATGGTACTTCCCATGATGAATTTATAAGTTGTATATGGAAGAGGAGAAAATTTTGTATAAACTTTGGAGTAAAAATTGAGATTTTACTTTATATTTATGAGAATTCTATTCTCTTCTTCTCTTTTTCTAGGGCTACTTTATATGATATTTTTTATAATATATTTATAAGTTCTATATGAGAGAAGATTCTGCATCAAAATTTTGGAGTAAAAATGAAAAATTTATAAATTTTTGACAAAAAATTAAGACAAATGAAATAATGAAAATGGGCAAAAACATGAAAAAAAAATAAAAGAATATGAATAAGTTTTACTTTGTATTCATCATTTACGTTCACGTGGTTAAGATTTATGTTCTATTAATAAGTATTCTTCATACATTTTTTAAAATTTTATTGCTTTTCAATTTATTTTTTTATTCTTGTATTCTTAAATTGATGCCCCGGTTCGTAGGTGTGAGAGGCTAGCGTTGGATGATTTTAGGCGGGGTAGGGGTAGGCCGAAGAAGTACTGGGGTGAGGTGATTAGGCGGGACATGGAGCAGTTACAGCTCACCGAGGACATGACCCTAGATAGGAAGGTCTGGAGGACGCGAATTTGGGCAGAAGACTAGGGCCAGTTTGGGTCGCTAGTGTAGGGAATTACATGGTGGGGGTATTATTCTTGTTATGATTCCGTGCTCCATGTTTTATTACGAATCTGGGTGCTTTCCTCTGTTTTCAATTACTTATGGGTGCCGTATTTTTGTTATGAAATCTTGTTCTGTGCTTACTATGTATTTGTGTGGTATCTCGTGTCTTGAGCCGGGGGTCTATCGGAAACAGTCTTTCTACTTCTTTAGAGGTAGAGGTATGGACTGCGTACATCTTACCCCCCCAGACCCCACTAGGTGGGAATACACTGGTTTTGTTGTTGTTGTTGTTGTATTCTTAAATTAGGAAAATCATTTATCTCAAATATTTCAGTTTTAGATATTTGGAATCATTCTTTATATTAGAATTTAAATTATTGCATAAAAAAACATCTTTTCCTAAAAAATCTTTTATCTTACATTTTTTTAAGGAAATTGTTGTAATCAATGTAGTACCTATTGTTATTAAAAAGGTAAGAATCAATAGTAATAATTATTGATAAATAAATATTAAATTATAAAAAATTATGATATTTAATGATATTTATCATATCATGCATTATGCATAGTAGTTACATAAGGTAAGTATCAATAGTAATAATTGTTGGTATTTAAAAGATAAATTTCATTATAAATAAATATTAAAATGTAAAAAATCATGATATTTTATAAGTGCAAATACTTAAATTAAAATATTTATGTTCTCTTATTATATATTTTTTCTATCTCAAAATAATTGACATGTACAGATTTTGCATAACTTTTAATGGATAATTAAGTAGAAGTGTGATTTGATTAATATATATTTTTGTTAATTCTTTAACCCTTATCTATAAAGAAATTAAAAAACTATAAATAGAAGATGAAGTAAAAATAGTCGGTGGCAATTTAAAGAGGTTATTGAGAAGGTAAAGATTGATTTTGAGGAGAATGAAAAAATGAATAATGTTTAAAATGAAAAAAAAGAAAAATGAAATGAGAGAAGATAGAAAACTAAGAAAGGAAACAAAATAAATTTTATAAAATTTCTAATTCTGCTTTCATAATCTTTGTCCATTGTGAATTATGGTCAAGATTTTTGGAGATGAGATCCCAAAAGAAGATACAAAAGAATGCAGTAAAATTTCTAATGTTGATTTCATAATCTTTGTCCATTGTGAATTATGGTCAAGATTTTTGGAGATGAGATTCCAAAAGAAGATACAAAAGAATGCAGTAAAATTTCTAATGTTGATTTCATAATCTTTGTCCATTGTGAATTATGGTCAAGATTTTGGAGATGAGATCCCGAAAGAAGAGACAAAAGAATGCAGTAAAATGAGAATATATATATATATATATATATATATATATATATATATATATATTAAGATAAAAAAATGAAAAAAAATTGGGATAATTACACAACTTAGTCAATATTGACTCCTAATTACCTTATTTAGCCTAATTACATAACCTTCTCTTGCCTATTAATTTTTTTCATAATTACAATTTATAATCTCTCCCATTAATTTTGTTTCTCTATTTTCTATTACTTTTTTTTCCTATTTCAGTTTTTTCCTTCTTTTTTTCTTTTCTTCTTTTTTTCGTTTTATCTTTCTTTTCTTATTCCAATTTTTTTGTTTTTTTTTCTTTTGAATTTTTTCTCTTTTTATTTTTCTCCTTTTTTGTTTTTTTCTCTATTTTTTTGTTCAGTTTTTCTTTTCCTTTTTTTTTGTTTTCTCTTTCTTCTTTCTTTTTTTAATTTTTTCTATTTTGTTGTCTTTATTTCATTTTGTCTTTCCTTTTTTTTTCCTTCTTCTTTTTTCCCCCTTTTTTCTTTTTCTCTTTCTTTTCATTTTTAAATTTTTTTGTTTTCTTTTGCATTTTTTTCTTCTTCTTTTTTCTCTCTATTATATATTACTTGTTTTTTTCTTTTTTCTGTTTTTTTCTTTATTTTTTCTTTTCCTTTTTTGATTTCTCTTTCTCTTTCTTTTTTCAATTCATTTTTGTTGTCTTTTTTGCATTTTGTCTTTTTTTTCTTTTATTTTTCTTCTTTTTCTTGTTATTTTTTCTCCTTCTATTTTTTCCCTTTGTTTTTATCTTTATTTTCTATTACTCTTCTTCCTTTTTTTGTATTTTTTCTTCTTTTTTTTCATTATTTTCATTTGTGCGAACTAGTAAACATAAATACAAGTGCGAACAATAAAATATAAATAGAGAGATGAATTATAACATATAAATACAAGTGGTAACTATAAAATATAAATACAAATGCGAACTATAACATATAGATACAAGTGTAAACTATCATTTGTATTTTTTAATTATTGAAAAGGAACGATTGATTTTCTTTTTACTAATATTTATTTGTATTTATTTATACGAGATATATTTATTAATACAAATAAATACAATTCAAATTTTATAAAAATAAAATATGTATTTGTATTTTTAAAATGGTTGGTTTCATTTGTTTGTAATTGTATTTGTATCAAATGATATTTATTTATTTACAAATATGAATAATAATTTTGACATACAAATACAAAATGGTACATTTGTATCAAATGATACATTGCATATTTATATATTTTAGAATCAAGAAAATACAATTAATGCATTTACTTGTTTGTATACAAATACAAATGATAAAACGGCTAAATACAATATGCAATCAACTTACAGATACAAAATAATTCTTTAAAAATAAAAAGACATCGACGAAAATAGAATACAAATACAAATACAAATATAATCTAAATATACAAACACAATAAAATCATAATACAAATATAATCCAATATAATATACAGTCAAATATAAAATACAAATACAAAACAGTTCTTTAAAATACAAGTGCGAATTATATAAAATACAAATGATGGTGTGAACTAACAAATACAAATACAAGTGCGAACTATAAAATACAAATGATAGTGCGAACTAATCCAACCCTGTATGCTATTCAAAGAGAAAAGCCTTTGCATCTGATGCACAAAGCTATCTAGTTTCTTTTTCTTTGCTGAAAATCCAACCCTTGAAGATCCTTTTTACATCACCAGACCAGTTCAGTACAAAAGCACCAACAACAAAAAAGAAAGAGTACCACCAAATAAACATCAATTTTCCCTTGCCTAAACCTCCATTATAGTTCAATTGTGACAAAGTATAGTATGTAATGTAAATAGAAATCATACGTGACAAAAAATAGATTGTTCTGAATTTTGGGAAGGTAATAGAAATATGTTACAGATTATGAAAAACAATGTAAACAAATGACACTGGAAAATACTTTATCGAGTAATGGGTTCAAGAAAGAGATAAAGGTATCAAATTATTTACAACATACTCTACAAATACTAATTGCCAATGAAAGCAATTTAGGAGATTTTGGAATGGAGGAAGTAATTAACATGTGCAAACTTGGGACTAAATCGACCAATGAAAAGAAAGTAGGCCAACCTGTGGGATGAAGAAAGGAAGTAACATATGCTAAACTTGGGACCCAGTCCCGGCATGCATCCCAAAGTCAGTACACCAAGAGAGATACCTACAACCTATTCAAGAAAAGGGGATAAACCGTCTGAGAGATTGATAGCATCCACAAACTCTGGCACGTGAACTTGTTATCTGAAAGTTGTAAACTCTAATTTTGTTGTTGTTTTATGAGAACAAATTTGTATGAGATTAGAAAAGAATCATATCGTAATCAAGTGAATATGATGAATTAACCGTATGTTTTTAATTCAGGGGTCAAATGATAACGCCCAAACTACAGCTCTTGTAAGAGTGTAAGCGATCACTGTTAAATATAGAACCCAACTGGGTTGGGTGTCGAATCCCACAGGGAATACTTGGTTACTAAGTGTTGCAACTATTAGTAGATTATTGGTCGAAAATTCTACGGAAAAGAGGGATTGGATTATGGCATGAATTAATGTTATCAAAGTAACAATGGAAAGCTTTGTTTAGTAAGATTTAATCACAGAGAATAATAAGTTAGGGTTATGTCCACCTTATGAGTTCTACGTATCTATTAACTATGAGTAATGCAGAATTTAGACATGCATGCACTTATAGAGATTCGTATTCTAATGATAAATCCTAGTGTCTCTCAACCATCCAGGATTATTTCACTTTAACTCTCTCGAGCTTAAAGTGTATAACTAACGGTACAAACTCTCCAAGAGGTTAATCCGGTTAAGGCATTAACGTGTAAACAGGGGTTGGTAGCCCTATTTCCTTGTCACACTCTCTTTTCCAAACATGTAACTTTTCTCTCGAATAAGTTAATGCTATACTGGCGTATTCTATATGTTTGCAACCATAAGAATTCAATTAAACCGAAGAGAGTAATGATATAAGTAGCATACACATCAAGAATTCACAAACTAATAGTAATAGATAGTATCTCATAAGGTTTCCATAACCCTAACAGAGAAGTTTAGCTACTCATGATTACAACGGAGATCACAATAGACATCATCATCATATCAAAGATAGAATAATCTCACGTTGGGGATGAGATTGGCATCAAAAGGGATGGACAATTTTGCTCTCCTCGTTGCTCAAGTGTTTGACGTGTTTCCCTGTCTTCCACTTACAGATTCTGTAAACTGAATTATTAAAAGTGTTGAATGATAATAAGCGAATGAATGCTGAAAAATTCAGCAAACAGGGTTTTTATAACATCCTTGTCCTACTAAGTTACTACTGCACCCCTAAGTATTTAAAAATACTGTTTTTGCCCGGGACAAGTTCTCCATACATCACATTTAGTCCACAAGCTTCCAAAAGATGCCTTCCCTCTTATGCGAAGTTTTCCTTTGTTGCCCCAAAGGTTCACAAAGTGCTGAAATCTTCATCATTAATACCTGAAAACATGTTAATCACATAGGTTAGCTCACTTACAGGAGAATGGACTAAAAGTGCAGGAATTATATATTTTATCCTCCAAACTTAGCCTAAAATATGGGTAAATCATGGTGTTTAGGCATGTAAATACGCCCAACATCAACACCCCACACTTAAAGCTTTGTTTGTCCTCGAACAAAATATTACGTCCATGCAATCATCTAACTAGAATATCACAGCAATAACACAAAATGTTCAACAAGACATGCACAACAATTATTAACAAAGAGTAGTTTTCGTGATCACTACTAGAAACAATTCAACCTCCAACATAGACTCGTGATGATGGTTAATTCGTATCCACAAGTTAAGGCACAAAGAATCATACAAAACTACCCAAAACTCATCAACCATGTGTGTCTCACACAAGATATCACCCATAATCACTCACAAGTTTTTCATTTTTTGAAACATGGGTACAAGATTCTCCTTGCTCTCACTCTCACAAAGAATTCATATGTTGCAACTGATGATCATAGGCTTGCCCTTAGTGTAATGCTCCACTAATATTAGAATGCTAAGCTTAGGATCAAATAGGTCTTTACAGGTTGTAATGTAGGCTAAGGGACAGGTGGGACTATTTTGGCCAGAAATAGTGACTATGTTCCCTAAGCGCTTTAATACACTACGTTATGCCATTTACAACATCTTTTAACAACCCCTCTACCTTTCTTTCATCTACCACCCCTTTTCACTTATTTTGTTATTCAATTATAAACACAACTATCTTTTTATTTTTTATTTCTTTTTTCTTTTTTTTTATTTTTTTATTTGATATATTTATTTATTTATTATTATTATTTTTTATATTTTTTTTCTATAAAATACCTCTATGATAGCCATTCTTTTTCATAATAATTTCAAGTACCAATACACTCTGAGGCATCACTCTCACCCAATTTCCTCTTATTTTGTCACATGACTCTACAATTTAAAGCGCTTAGGAATTTGGATCAAATTATGGTCTTGAAAAAAAATGGATTAGGCTACATATGAGGCTATCAAAGAAAATAGCTAAAGGCTCAAAGGGGGTTAACTAGGATAATGTACACGGGTAGGTAAAAAGAAGGTAAACAATCACAGGCTGCCAAAGAAATGCCTAAATCATCTCCTAAACTCACACTCTTTATTTCGCTTTACACACACACCGGGCAAGTTCTAGCATCAGTCACAACACAGAATATACTACAACCTCACACACACAAGGCACATGGTCAACTTTATTGGGAGCAATATAGACTCTTGACCCAACAGATGAATGAATTAAACCACACAATTATCACACAGTGAGTCACACTTAGAGCCTAAATGTCTCAATAGTAATGATTTTAGCACAAACTCTTGTCATAATACCATGCCGCCTTTCAGAACAATTTCATGCGAAATCTAAAAAAAATCTAAAAATTTAAAAATTTAACTACAAACAAGAATAAATGTAGGTAAAGAAGTACAATACAGCGTACAAATACCAGCACCCCACACTTAGATGGGATACACTGTCCTCAGTGGAAAATAAATAAGGAAAACCTGATTAGTCGAACTCCTCTTCTATGTCTGGGGCCATACCCCCTGCGTCAGAATCATCATCAGAGTCGTCATCCTCAGAGTTTCCTCAAAATGTACCCCACTTGATCCCAAAAGTGCGTTGAGGTATTTGTAGCGAGGAGGACTCAGCTTGATCTTTTCTTTCCCTTTTCTGACCTTTCTGCGAGGTGAACACTTTTTCTTTTCCTTGTCGTCCTTTTGGGGCCATTCTACCTGAGATTAAAATAGAGTCATGTTAGCTTCATCTTGGAAGATTCAATCGGCAAACAAACAGTAGTGGCACCACCCCACACTTAATTTGTTGGCACAGACTAATTAAGCGAGTGATGTCGATTACTCAGACTTCATCGACATACATTTAGGCGATATGTTCCAACAACATATTTATAACAGTCATACTTTCATGTAATCTTAACTATACTTTCATGTTTGAATTAATGCACTTCTTGAATAACGCTACCACAAAGAGATCGTATCAAGTTATTGCATAGAAATAATCACAACATCCTATGCTTGTGGTCAATCATGATCGTTATCTCGATGAACGAGTCATTCAAACATTCAAGATTTCAACTTTCAAGATTATGCATTAACATCACAATTTCAATTCCATAAAAATATGACAATGTATAACAATCAAAAACAAGTCGGAACAAAGTCAAGAACGCCCACACTTATCCTCTCACGCGACGAGGTTCATCATAGCAAACCAACCATATTCTTTATCACCAAACACCACTTCAAAATCTAAAAAATCATTATACGTATAGCATCGCAACAACCACGGAATATAAAAGAATAACTTACTTGGTGATGGATCCGGGAGATGAGCTTGCAAGATTAGATGAACAAAAAGAAAAACTTTGAGAGAATGTGGAAGCTTAGGCGGCGCCTAATGCTTTGCCTATGCTTAGAATAGGCGGCGTCTTTAGCAAAGCCTAGTTGGACATAAGCGGCGCCTATACTATGGCCTAGTTGGGCATAGGCGGCGCCTATGCTATGGCATAGTTGAAACAGTGAGCATAGGCAATGGCATAGGCGGTGCCTAATGCTTTGCCTAGATTTACATAGGCCTTGCCTTGTTCGTTGCCTAGTTGAGGCAGTGAGCATAGGCAATTACATAGGCCTTGCCTTGTTTATTGCCTAGATTTGCATAGGCCTTGCCTTGTCCATTGCCTAGTTGAGGCAGTGAACATAGGAAATGACATATGCCTTGCCTTGTTCGTTGCCTAGATTTGCATAGGCAATGCCTAACCGATAGCCTTTACTCCTTCATTCCTAACTTACCACCTTTAACATGGCTCACTTTCAAATCAAAATTTTGGGATTAATTCCCTCCTTTGTACGTCTTGCACCTACACTTAATCAAAAATAACAAAAATGATTAAAACGATGGGTTGCCTCCCACCAAGCACCTTAGTTTTGGTCGTGGCTCGACTCTTCTTTTTGTATTTTTATTTAACAAAAACAAACTCCTAGGAAAACAAAATGATTAAAAACAATGGGTTGCCTCCCATGTAGCGCTTGATTTATTGTTGCGGCACGACATAGTTATATCGATTACTTAGACTTCATCGAGATATATGGTGCATCGTTTTCTGAATGGATTCAGACGACATTGATGCTTAATTGTGGGCACGCAATCTTCTTCGAGATGAATCTTGTGCATACATATCCCAGGAGGGATACCAATTATATCATCAATGGTCCAACCAATAGCTCTCTTATACCTCTTCAGCAGAGATGAGAGCCTCTACTTGTTGTTCACCTAAATCGATCGTAACAATCACCAGAAGTGTATTTTCACTTCCCAAGAACGCATACCTTAGATGACTGGGGAGCTCTTTAAATTTTAACACTGGTGACTCTTCAATGGACGGTTTTGCTGGTGGTGAAGGTTGATTCTTAAGATCAAGGTTCAGCTTATTAGGAGCATGAGAATAGAACCTTATTCCTATTAGAGCACAAAGAGTTTCTTCAGATTCTTCAATCTCCTCACACTCAAAATTCAACAGCACAACAGACCATGGCTCAACAGTAAGTTGCTTCTCTACAGATAATTCTTTCTCATCCTCATAATAAACATCAGCTACAGAGAACACATCCATATCTCTAGGCTGCTTCATCGATTTTCATACATCAAAATGGACCACTTCGTCATTCAGCTGAAATAAAAGCTCATTAGCTCTTAAATCAATAAGCACACTTCCAATTACGAGGAAAGGGCGTCCCAAGATTATGGGAACTTCAGAATCCACCTCGCAATCCAAAATAACAAAGTCTGCAGGAAAAATGAATGTAGAAACCTTCACCAATACATCATATAAGATACCAACAGGTCGTTATACCGACCTATCTGCCATCACAAGTCGCATATTGGTTGGTGTAGGATCACCCAACCCCAACTTTTTGTAAATAGATAGCAGCATCAAATTGATGCTAGCACCCAAATCGCACAATGCCTTAGCAAAATCTAAAGATCCAACCGTGCAAGGAATAGTGAAAGCACCAGGATCTGCCTTCTTCTGAACTAACGATCTTGTAGCGATTGCACTACAATGGTGAACATTATCTGCCAGCCCATAGCTTGTTGTCCGCTTATTTGTCAAAAGGTCCTTCATGAATTTAGCGTACCCGGGCATCTGTTCCAGCACCTCTACCAAAGGAACATTAATAGTCAGCTGCTTCAACATAGTCATGAATTTACTGAACCTGGTGTCATCAGCTTTCTTCTTCAGTCTCTGAGGAAAAGGTGGTGGTGGAAGGGGAATAGTTTTCTCCACCACTTCCTTTTTATCTTGCTTCTGATTATCAACCTTTTCAGGAGTGTCATCAGCCTTTTTCTTCAGTCTCTGAGGAAAAGGTGGTGGTGGAAGGGGAATAGTTTTCTCATGAATGCTCTCATTCTGATTTTCAGCTTCTACAGAATCATCACAATCTGCATCAATAACATTCTCCTCTATATTATCAACCACCTGCTTGCCTTTGGATGGATTTTCCAACACTTTACCACTCTGGGTAGTAACAGCCATACACGATCCATCATTCCTTGGATTTTGCACAGTGTCGCTAGGTAAAGTGCCAACCTTTCTTTGATTGAATGCCACTGATAGTTGACTCAATTTTTGCTCCAGCTGTTTTATTGCAGTAGAATGCGAGTCAACCAATTGATTTATTGAAGACAAATCATTCTTCACCTCAGTTATGCCCAAGTTGGTTGCCTCCACTCCTTTTAACAGCTTAGCCATCATATCTTCCATGGACATCTTCCCAGAGCCAGACGCCACAGCCTTATAATTTCTAGGAGGAACATACAAACCACTCCTATCAGTCTTGTTCTTCCAATTACCTTGATCACGGTCCTTGTATCCAGATTTATCCTAATAGTTCCGACCTTGGTTTCCTTGGGCATTGCCTCAAAAACCCCCCTAATTATTCTAGTAGTTTGCTTCTTTCTTAGAGTCGGATTCATCTCTTCCCTGTGATACAACGGCCTTAACCTTTTTGGTCTTCTCTGATAATAAATGCTTGGTAAGAAGATCCATCTGCATTTTCATGTGGGCCATATCTTGGTCACGTTCCTTTTGTCTTCGCCTCTGTTCTACTGCCATGCCAATAGATATAGTAGAGCTTGCTACCTTAGAATCCATGGTATGCCAAGCTCTACTTTGCTTTGTGATACGATCTAGCATATCACTCGCCTGGATAAAATTAAGGTCCATGAATGACCCTCCTACAGCATTATCAACCACTGGCTTAGTCACCGAATTCAAAGACCTGTATAATATCTCCATCAAGTGGACATTGGTCATATGATGATTTGGGCACCGCATAAGCTTCTTCTTGAACCTCTCCCATGTTTTGTGGAGAGCTTCAGTTGGAAGCTGTCGAAAATTACTGATCTCATCTCTCATCTGTGCTCTCTTGGATGGCGGAAAGAATCTTTCTAGGAAAGCATCTTTCAATTGCCTCCAATTAGTAATAGAATCAGGAGTTAGCCCGTTCAACCATAGAGTTGCCTCCCCAGATAGACACAATGGAAATAAGCGCAACCTAATTGCATTCTATCCAACGCCTGGATTGTTGAATGACTTGCATGTAGATATAAAATTGATCAGATGCATATTCGGATCATCGCCTGCAAGTCCACCAAATAACCCCTTGAGCTGCAATAGTTGAATCATAGTGCTAGTGATATTGAACTTGGCTCCAGGTGCCATGGGTGGAGGAATAATAGCCCCTGTGGCACCAGCCCCATCTAAATCATCATCATCATCATCAAAAGGAATCTGCACAGCTCGGCGTTCATGTCTCAATCTAGCTTGACGATCTCTTCTATTCACAGGTGCCGCCACCTCATCAGCATGCCTTGGGTTTAGTAACTCATCATCACCCAGGTGCTCATCATCAGGATTTGTTGTTCGCCCTGGGTTATTAATATTCTGGGTTATGATTTCGTGTTCCTTATTTTAGTACGAATCTGGGTGCTTTCCTCTATTTTCTTTTACTTATGGCTGTCGTATTTATGTTATGTAATCTTGTAACCTTGTTCGGTGTTTTACTTTGTATTTGTGTGCTATCTTGTGTCTTGAGCTGGGGCTCTATCGAAAACAGCCTTTCTACTTCTTTAGAGGTAGAGGTATGGACTGCGTACATCTTACCCCCCTCCCATACCCCACCAGGTGGGAATACACTGGGTTTGTTGTTGTTGTTATTATTGTTGATGCACTTGAGCAGCGGCCAATGCAGCTAATCTAGCCTGCTCCTATTGAGCAGCCCTTCTTTCAATGTCTCGTTGCGCCTCCATCCTGCCAATAAGTTGCGGTTCAGGGTTTATGGGTAATAATGGATGACCCAAACTTCGAGTATTTGGCATGCACTGAACAAAACTTAAATAAAACAAAAACAACAGACGAAAAGTAAAATTCGAGAATCTTTGACCAAAGGGTCTAGTAACTATCACAAACTTAATTGACAATCGTATTCCCCGGCAACGGCGCCAAAATTTGATAACGCCCAAACTATAGCTCTCGTAAGAGTGTAAGTGGTCGCTGTCAGATATAGAACCCAGCTGGGTTGGGTGTCGAATCCCACAGGGAATACTTGGTCACTAAGTGTTGCAACTATTAGTAGACTGTTGGTCAAAAATTCTACGGAAAGAGGGGATTGGATTGTGGCATGAATTAATGCTATCAAAGTAACAATGGAAAGCTTTGTTTAGTAAGATTTAATCACAGAGAATAATAAGTTAGGGTTATGTCCACCTTATGAGTTCTACGTATCTATTAACTACGAGTAATATGGAATTTAGACATGCATGCACTTATAGAGATTCGTATTCTAATGATAAATCCTAGTGTCTCTCAACCATCCAGGATTATTTCACTTTAACCCTCTCAAGCTTAAAGTGTATAACTAACGGTACAAACTCTCCAAGAGGTTAATCCGGTTAAGGCATTAACGTGTAAACAGGGGTTGGTAGCCCTATTTCCTTGTCACACTCTCTTTTCCAAACATGTAACTTTTCTCTCGAACAAGTTAATGCTATACTGGCGTATTCTATATGTTTGAAACCATAAGAATTCAATTAAACCGATGAGAGTAATGATATAAGTAGCATACACATCAAGAATTCACAAACTCATAGTAATAGATAGTATCTCATGAGATTTCCATAACCCTAACAGAGAAGTTTAGCTACTCATGATTACAACGGAGATCACAATAGACATCATCATCATACCAAAGCTAGAATAATCTCACGTTGGGGATGAGATTAGCGTCAAAAGGGATTGACGATTTTGCTCTCCTCGTTGCTCAAGTGTTTGCCTTGTTTCCCTGTCTTCCACTTACAGATTCTGTAAACTGAATTATTAAAAGTGTCGAATGATAATAAGCGAATGAATGCTGAAAAATTCAGCAAACAGGGTTTTTATAACATCCTTGTCCTACTAAGTTACTACTGCACCCCTAAGTATTTAAAAACACTGCTTTTGCCCGGGACAAGTTCTCCATGCATCACATTCAGTCCACAAGCTTCCAAAAGCTGCCTTCCCTCTTATGCAAAGTTTTTCTTTGTTGCCCCAAAGGACCACAAAGTGCTAAAATCTTTATCATTAATACCTGAAAACATGCTAATCACATAGGTTAGCTCACTTACAGGAGAATGGACTAAAAGTGCAGAAATTATATATTTTATCCTCCAAACTTAGCCTAAAATATGGGTAAATCATGGTGTTTAGGCGTGTAAATACGCCCAACATCATCAAAGCATGTTATTTATGCACAATTATACCTTTTTCTAGATAACTTGGGTTCAATAACAAATACTTATTCTAGTAGTGCTATTTTTAAATATGGATTTTCTTTTTTGATTTATGTAAAATTTCTTCTGAAGTATTTTTGCTTGCGCGTGTAATTAATGGAATTAGGATCTTGAGGAAAAGGTGGATTATGTGAGTCAGCTATCAGATGTTGATAAGGCAAAGGTGGATTATACGAGTCAGCTACTAGATGATGTTTCATCTTCAATTCTGTCACGTATGACAATTAAAGATGCTGTTAAGACCAGCATTTTGTCTACAAGGTGGAGATATCTGGTTGCTTCTATGCTTACATTATAGTTCAGCCTTGACATGTTTGGCGTTAACTATTTACGTCCTACATGTCAGCCTTACTACCAGAAAAATTCTTGGAAGTAGTAAATCAGTTTTTGCAGCTTTATTTGGGTCGTAAAGTGGTTGAACTTGAAATGAACACTTTCATTCAGAGAAATTTTTCTAGTGAATTTGGCCAATTGATGCATTCTGTTTCAAAATTGGGTGTTGAAAGATTACATCTCAACTTTAGCTGTGGCAAAATTCCTACCTCAAAATACCTTAACCTTCAGCGCAACACATTTTTTGAATTTTCCCTAGAGTTTCTCTCTCAAGCATCCTCCTTGAAATCCTAGTTTTTGAGTGTTTGCATTGTACAACCAAGTGTCACACTCCGTCTCAACTCCCTCAAGACCCTTTGCTTGACGGGCGTTCTGTTAGAAACGGGACAACTTGAGGGTATTTGTCCTCCTGTTTGAACCTTAATCAGTTAATCATAAAATATTGCCATCTTCTTCATAAGCTATGCATCTCTGGTACAGTAACATCTGTTCTTTTCGCTGATTGTGAAGGATTGGAAGAGATTGATCTTCAGGCTACAAAACTGCATGAGTTTGAGTGTTTTTTTAATAACAGAGTAAGAGCTTACTTTTCTTCCATTCCTGTGTTGGAACATGTAAAAATTAGTCTTCGTGTAGATGCTTCAATGCCACACATATTTGGTGAATTTGCAGCGAATTTACCTGCTCAGGTTAAATCTTTAATAGTCACCGCTTGGAATACTCAGGTATTTGATGATTTCTTGGCTTGTCAAATTCCTTTGGTATTTGTCTTTTGAACACCCTAATCACTTGAAGTATTCCTTTTTGTTAGGTAACACACTTCCCAACAGAGATGCAGATATTTAGAAACCCTAGGATGTTAGTCTTGCTATTTGAAAGCACGTACAACTTTGACATAGTCAAAGTTTCTCCTGTCTTAGATGCCTGCCCTGTTCTTCAATCTCTGCAAATATTGGTGAGTTATCTATATTTATCTTCTTCTTATCTTTTTTGGATATTCTTTGCTTGATCTTAGATATTGATGACTTGAACATTTATTGAATCTAAAAGTGCATATTTCCCTCCCCAAGCATGCATGATATTCTAGTCATTCTCAATATTCACTCATTTCCATGTTCTGTCAATACAACTCGCACTAGTAAAGTTGTATTAAGTGCCAATTACCTTCATCCATGAGATATAACACCTTTCACAACTTAGTTGGTGTAGTAACCGAACAAGAAGTTTAATCCGACTTATAATTTGGTCTACTATAAGAGAATCATTCATTTTCTTTCCAGCAAGGGAGATTATATAAGCATTTCACTTTTCAGAATTGGACATCATGATTTGTTAATAATATGATTTATGAAGATTTGACAACTCAATTAGTTATATGTTTATTCCAAAAGAAATGTATCAAACATGGAGATGTAGATATCTAATGTGGAGAATTTTTGGTCCACCTTATTTTTTGTTTGTGGAAATATAATGGAATAATTAGGTTTCAAAAACCTCTTGTTATATGTCTTTCTTGGTTTGAAGATGCACCTTTCAATTTCTTAACTCCAGTTGTCTAATTCAAAAAGCATTATAGATACTCATTGCAGCATGCTTAACTAGATAAGTCAATAGTTGTATTCAATTAGCAATATATATGTTAATTTATTCTAATTGTGATCTCAGCAACACAAGACATATAGGCAAAATCCAAGAGGAAGTCGTATAAGTGTGCAGTACATCCTGTATTTTACTGCTCACCTAATGGATATTCTTCCTAATGTTTACATATGTTCATGGTGCCAGGGTTCTGGAATGATAGTTGATAACACTCAATCTACAGCTCACGTAGGAGTGTAAAGCGGTCGCTGTCAAATATAGAACCCAACTGGGTTGGGTATCGATCCCACAGGGAATAGCTTGGTCAACAAGTAAGCAACGATTACTAGACTTTTAGTGCAAGTCTCGTAAAAAGGGGGGATTGTAATGTGTAACCAAGATATTAAAGTAAAAACTGAAAATAGCAATGTAAAAAGAAAGAATGTTTAGTAGGTTGTAAAACAATGAGAATTGAAGAGTTGGGGGTATGTCCACCTTATGAGTTGTACGTCTCTATTGGCTATGAGTTATGCGGAATTTAGACATGCACGTGCTTATAGAGAATTGTATTCGATGGTAAATCCAAGCGTCTTTCGACCTAAACAAGGACTATTTCACTTTAACTCTTTCGAGCTTAAAGCGTATCTAATGGTACAAATTCTCCAAAAGGTTAATCCAGTTACGGCACTAACTTTTTAATAGGGGATGGGACCCTATTACCTTGACATTATCTCTTTTCCAGACATATAACTTTTCTTTTGAACAAGTTAATGCTATACTGGCGTTATTCTATGCGTCTGCAGCCACAAGAATTTGCATTAAGATGAAGAGAATAATGATATAAGCAACATACGTGTCACGAATTCACAAACTCATAGCAATAGATAGTATCTCATAAGGCTTCCATAACCCCAACAGAGAAGTTTAGTTACCCATGAGTGCGAAGGAAATCACGATAGACATTATTATTATACCACAATAAAGATTTCGTGTAGCAAAGTATGGTAGGCGTTAGGCGTGACTTCTTTGCAAAGTAACGTTTCTCTTGTTGCAAAAATTAAGAATTGAATAGATGAAAAATAATATCAACAATGAATTTAAGAAGAAAAGGAGAAGGATGGAATAGGGATGAGGGTGGTGGAGAATTGTTTTGATGGATGGATGGATGGTGGATGGATGGGAATTGATGGAATGGGTGGATGAATGGGTGAATGGCAGAATTGTGTCAAAATCTCTAGCAAGATAGGGTATTTATAATACCCACATCCTATTCCTACTAAGTTAATGAAATACTTAACCCAATTGTACTAGGTTAATGTATCATTATCCTAATCCTACTAAGCTAATGAAATACTTAACCCAATTGTACTAGGTTAATATATCATTATCCTAATCCTTATAGGTTACTGCTAATCCCCAAAGTCTTGGAAAATGTTGTTTTTGCCCGGGACAGGTTTCCCATGCGTCACTTTCAGTCCATAGGCGTCCAAACGCTGCTCTCCTTCTTTCGTGAATCTTCCTTTGGCGTCAAGTTATCCATAAAATGCTGAAATATGCATCATTTATACCTGAAAACTTGCTAATCATGTTCGTTAGCTCACTTACAGGAAAAAGGACTAAAAGTGCATGAATTATATAATTTGTCCTCAAAACTTAGCTAAAATATGGGTAAAATATAGCACTATAGGCGTGTAAATTCGCCTATCATCAACACCCCACACTTAAAGCTTTGTTCTTCCTCGAACAAACTATCATGTCCATCTAAACATCAACTTAGGGTTTCACAGTAACAACACAAAATATTCGTCAAGACAAGCACAACAATTATCAACAAAGAGTAGTTTTCTGCTCATTAGTAGAAACAATTCAACCTCTAACATAGACTCGTGATGGTAGTTAATTCATATCCAAAAGTTAAGGTACAAAGAGTTATACACAAATACCCAAAACTCATCAACCATGTGTGTCTCACAATATATTACCCATAATCACTCACAAGTATAGCATATTTTTCAAACATGGGTATAGAAATATCCTTGCTCTCGCTCTCACAAAGAATTCATATGCAGCAATTGATGACCATAGGCTTGCCCTTAGTGTAATGCTCCACTAAATGTCAGAATGCTAAGCTTAGGATCAACTAGGTCTTTTACGGGTTGTAATGTAGGCTAAGGGACAGTAGGACTATTTTGGCCAGAAATAGTGACTATGTTCCTAAGCGCTTTAATACATCACATTGTATCATTCACACTTTTCTTTCAAACAACCTTTTTGATTTCTTTTAATCTACCTCCTCTTTGTCACCTCTTTTGTTTTTCAATTTATGCACATCACTAAATTTTTAGTTTTCTTTTCCTTTTTCTTTTCATGACATACCTCTTATAATAGCAATTCCTTTTCATAACAAATTCAAGCACCATTACATTCTAAAGCATCATACTCACCCAATTTCCTCTTATTTTGTCACATGACTTTATACTTTAAAGCACTTAGGAATTTGGATTGAATTATGGTCTTGAAAAAATGGATTAGGCTTACATATGAGGTTGTCAAAGAAAATAGGCTAAAGGCTCAAAGGGGGTTATCTAGGATGATGCCCATGGGTAGGTAAAATAAAGGTAAACAATCATAGGTTGCCAAAGAAATGCCTAAATCATCTCCTAGACTTGCACTCTTTATTTTCGCTTTACAAACATACCAGGCAAGTTCTAGCATCAGCCACAAACATAGAATATACTATCATCTCACACACACAAGGCACATGGTTGACTTTATTGGGAGTAGTATAGACTCTCGACCCAACAGATGAAGGAATTGAACCATACAATATCACATAGAGAGTCACAATTAGAGCCTAAACGTCTCAATAGTCATGATTTTAGCACAAACTCTTATTATAATCTCATGCTGCCTATTAGAATAATTTCATGCGAAGCTAACAAAAATTAAAAATTAACTAAAAAAATTGACTACTAAAAAGAAAAACAAAATAAACATAAATGCAAATGCAGATAGAGAAGTATAGCATGCAAATACCAGCACCCCACACTTAGACGGGACACACTGCCCTCAGTGAAAAATAAATAAGAAGAACCTGGTTAGTCGGACTCCTCCTCTATGTCTGGGGTCATACCCCCTGCATTGGAATCATCATCAGAGTCGTCATCCTTAAAGTTTCCTCAAATTGTACCCCAATTGATCCAAGAGTGTGTTTGAGGTATTTGTAGCGAGGAGGATTCACCTTGCTCTTTTCTTCCTCTTTTCTGGCCTCTTTGGGAAGTGGTTGCCTTATCTTTGCCTTGTCTTGCTTTGGGTGCCATTGTATGTGATTGAAGCCTTTGGAGATGTTCTTCTGAAGTGGGAGAGCAAAAAGAAAAATTTTGAGATGTTTTGGAGAGTATGTGCGGCGCCTAGGTCAAGTTTCCAATGTGTTTATGTTTCAAGACTAAGTCCCCTTTGTATAGGAAAAGAATGGGTCGGGTTTTGACCCATTTAAAATCAGTTTTGGAGACAAAAGGTGACCATAGGCGGCGCCTTTAGCTTTGCCTATGCATGGTATAGGCGGCGCCTAATGCAAAGCATTTGCTAGCATAGGCGGCGCCTAGTGCAATGCCTTTAGTGACCATAGGCGGCGCCTTTAGCATGGAATATGAGATTCTGAGACCAAATGCTTTAGCATAGGAGGCGCCTATGCTATAGCATACTTGAGCATGGGTGGCGCCTATGCCTTTGCACACTAGATTCCGAGACCTTAGGCTATAGTATAGGCGTTGCCTTGTTCGTGGCCTAGTTTTACCTATGCCTAGCCTTTTTCGATGCCTATATTTTCATGAGCAATACCCAATCTATAGCCTTTTGCTTCTTCATTCCTAACTTACCACCTTTACCATGAAATACGTCCAAATCGTCATTTGAAACTGACCTCCTCGTTTTACACCTCTTTGCACCTACATTTACTTAAAAACAACAAAAACGATTAGAACGATGGGTTGCCTCCCATCAAGCGCCTTAGTTTTGGTCGTGGCTCGACAAAATCCTAAGAAAACAAAAACAACAAGAACATTTAAAAACGATGGGTTGCCTCCCACCAAGCGCTTGATTTATTGTCGCGGCACGACATAGCTATCTCGATTACTTAGTCTTCATCGAGATAGATAGGGCATCGTTTTCTGAATGGATTCAGACGACGTTGATACTTACTTGTAGGCATGCAATCTTCTTCGATATGACTCTTGTGCATACCTACCTCAGGAGAGATACCAATTATATCATCAATAGTCCAACCCATAGCTCTCTTGTTTCTCGTCAGAGCAGAGATTAGCGCCTCTACGTGCTGTTCACTTAAATCATCCGCCATACTTACCGGAAGCATATTTCCACTTTCCAAGAACACATACCTTAGATAATCGGAGAGCTCTTTTGATTCTAGCATTGGTGGCTCTTCCATGGAAGTCTTCGTTGTTGGTGACGGTTGATTCATAAGATCAAGGTCCGGCTGTTTAGGAGTATGAGAATAGGACCCTATTTCTGTTAGAGCACACGTAGTTTCTTCATAATCTTCATCATCCTCATGCTCAACATTCAGTGGCGAGGCATACAATGGCTCAACAGTAAGCTGTTTCTTTATAGATAGTACTTTCTTATCCTCATAAGCTACGGAGAACACATCCATATCGCTAGGCTGCTTCATTGCTTTGCGTATATCAAAATGGACCACTTCGTCATTCAATCGAAACAAAAGCTCATTAGCTTTCATGTCAATAAGCACACTTTCAGTTACAAGGAAAGGACGTCCCAAGATTATGGGAACTTCAGAATCCACCTCACAATCCAGAATAACGAAGTCTGCAGGAAAGATGAATGAAGAAACCTTCACCAATACATCATTCAAGATACCCACAGGTCGTTTTGCCGACCTATCAGCCATCACGGGCCTCATATTGGTTGGTGTCGGCTCGCCTAACCCCAACTTCCTGTAGACGGATAGTGGCATCAAATTGATGCTAGCACCCAGATCGGACAATGCCTTGGCAAAATTCATAGATCCAACAGTGCAAGGAATAGTGAAGGTACCAGGGTCGGCCTTTTTCTGAACTAATGATCGGGTAGCAATTGCACTGCAATGATGCACAGTATCTTTCAACTCATAGCTTGCTGCCTGCTTTTTTGTCAAAAGATCCTTCATAAATTTCGCATACCCAGGCATTTGTTCTAGTGCCTCCACCAATGGAACATTAATGGTCAGCTGTTTTAACATAGTCATGAATTTGCCAAACTTCGTGTCATCCACCACCTTCTTCAATCTTTGAGGGAAAGGTGGTGGTGGGTATGGAATTGTTCTCTCCACATCTTTCTTCTCCTCTGGCTTTCGAATTTTGGTCTTTTCAAGTTGCAATCCATTAGGATTTACGTCATGGATGTTGTGCCCTTTTTCTGCGGATTCTTCTTCTTTCGCCTTATCATCAATGTCCACTAATTTGTCATCCACTTGCTTGCTTTTTGCTGAATTTTCCAGCACCTTACCACTCCGGGTAGTAATGGCCATGCATGACCCATCATTCCTTGGGTTTTGAACAGTATCACTAGGTAAGGTGCCAGCCTTTCTTTGATTGAGTGCTGCTGAAAGTTTGCTCAATTGCTACTCTATTTGCTTGATTGAAGTGGAATGAGAATCAACTATTTGTTTCATAGAGGACAAATCATTAACTACCTCCGTTACTCCCGCGCTGGTTGCTTCTACTCCTTTCAATAGTTTAGCCATCATGTCTTCCATACTTCCAGAACCAGATACAGTGGTGTCACGTCTTCCTGGGGGAACGTATAAACTACTCTTTTCATTCTTGTTCTTCCAACTACCTTGGTCCTTGTTTCCAGATTTATCATAGTAGTTTCGACCTTGGTTTCCTTGGGTATTACCTCGGAAACCCCCTTGATTGTTTAAGTAGTTGGCTTCTTCTTCTGAATCAGATTCGTCTCTTCCTTTTGACGCAACAGCTTTGACTTTTTCGGTCTTCCCTGATAATAGATGCTTTGTAAGAAGATCAACTTGTGTTTTCCTGTGCGTCATATCTTGATCACGTTCTTCTTCTCTCCTCCTTTAGTCTGCAGTCATGCCAATAGATAAAGTGGGGCTTGCTACCTCAGAATCCCTGGTATGCCAAGATCTACTTTGCTTCGTCATCCGGTCTAGCATATTGCTTGCCTGACCAAAGGTGAGGTCCATAAATGATCCTCCAGCCGCATTATCCACCACTGGTTTAGTTATTGAATTCAAGGATCTGTAAAGTATCTCCATTAGGTGGACATTGGTCATATGATGGTTTGGGCACCGCATTAGCTTCGTCATGAACCTCTCCCATATTTCATGAAGGGCTTCAGTTGGAAGCTGACGAAAGTTGCTGATTTCATCTCTCAATTGTGCTCTTTTGGATGGCGGAAAGAATCTTTCTAGGAAAGCGTCTTTCAATTGCCTCCAATTTGTAATAGAATCAGGAGTCAGCCCATTTAACCATAGGGTTGCCTCACCAGATAGAGACAATGGGAATAGGCTTAATCGAATTGTGTTCTGACCAACGCCAGGATTGTCAAACGACTTGCATGTAGAAATAAAGTTGATGAGATGCATATTCGAATCATCGCCTGCTAGTCCCCCAAATAATCCCTTGAGTTGCAATAACTGAATCATGGTGCTTATGATGTTAAACTTGGCTCCGGGCGCTAATGGCGGAAGAATAATGGCTCCTGTGTCACCAGCTCCATCAAGATCATCATCATCATCATCGAACGGTATTTGCATAGCTCGGCGTTCAGGCCTAAACCTAGCTTGACGATCTCTTCTCTGCATGGGTGCCTCCATCTCAGCAGTATGCCGTGGGTTTAGTAGCTCCTCATCACCCAGGTCTTCATCATAAGGATTTGTTGCACGCCCTGGGTTATCAATATTCTGTTGATGTACTTGAGCAGCTATCCTTTCAATTTCACGTTGTGCATCCATTGATGCATTGAACAAACCTGAATAAAACAAAAACAACAACTAAAAGTAAAAGTACGAGAATCTTTGACCAAAGGGTCTAGTAATTATCACAAACTTAGTTGACACTCGTATTCCCCAGCAACGGTGCCAATTTTTGATAACGCTCAATCTACAGCTCACGTAGGAGTGTAAAGCGGTCGCTGTCAAATATAGAACCCAACTGGGTTGGGTATCGATCCCACAGGGAATAGCTTGGTCAACAAGTAAGCAACGATTACTAGACTTTTAGTGCAAGTCTCGTAAAAAGGGGGGATTGTAATGTGTAACCAAGATATTAAAGTAAAAACTGAAAATAGCAACGTAAAAAGAAAGAATGTTTAGTAGGTTGTAAAACAATGAGAATTGAAGAGTTGGGGGTATGTCCACCTTATGAGTTGTACGTCTCTATTGGCTATGAGTTATGCGGAATTCAGACATGCACGTGCTTATAGAGAATTGTATTCGATGGTAAATCCAAGTGTTTTTCGACCTAAACAAGGACTATTTCACTTTAACTCTTTCGAGCTTAAAGCGTATCTAATGGTACAAATTCTCCAAAAGGTTAATCCAGTTACGGCACTAACTTTTTAATAGGGGATGGGACCCTATTACCTTGACATTATCTCTTTTCCAGACATATAACTTTTCTTTCGAACAAGTTAATGCTATACTGGCGTTATTCTATGCGTCTGCAGCCACAAGAATTTGCATTAAGATGAAGAGAATAATGATATAAGCAGCATACGTGTCACGAATTCACAAACTCATAGCAATAGATAGTATCTCATAAGGCTTCCATAACCCCAACAGAGAAGTTTAGTTACCCATGAGTGCGAAGGAAATCACGATAGACATTATTATTATACCACAATAAAGATTTCGTGTAGCAAAGTGTGGTAGGCGTTAGGCGTGACTTCTTTGCAAAGTAACGTTTCTCTTGTTGCAAAAATTAAGAATTGAATAGATGAAAAATAATATCAACAATGAATTTAAGAAGAAAAGGAGAAGGATGGAATAGGGATGAGGGTGGTGGAGAATTGTTTTGATGGATGGATGGATGGTGGATGGATGGGAATTGATGGAATGGGTGGATGAATGGGTGAATGGCGGAATTGTGTCAAAATCTATAGCAAGATAGGGTATTTATAATACCCACATCCTATTCCTACTAAGCTAATGAAATACTTAACCCAATTGTACTAGGTTAATGTATCATTATCCTAATCCTACTAAGCTAATGAAATACTTAACCCAATTGTACTAGGTTAATATATCATTATCCTAATCCTTATAGGTTACTGCTGATCCCCAAAGTCTTGGAAAATGTTGTTTTTGCCCGGGACAGGTTTCCCATGCGTCACTTTCAGTCCATAGGCGTCCAAACGCTGCTCTCCTTCTTTCGTGAATCTTCCTTTGGCGTCAAGTTAACCATAAAATGCTGAAATATGCATCATTTATACCTGAAAACTTGCTAATCATGTTCGTTTGCTCACTTACAGGAAAAAGGACTAAAAGTGCATGAATTATATAATTTGTCCTCAAAACTTAGCTAAAATATGGGTAAAATATAGCACTATAGGCGTGTAAATTCGCCTATCATCAATGGCTGAGGATAAATCCAATGAACTAGCAAGTCCAGTAACTAGTATGAAGAATGACTCTATGGCTGAGGATAACACCGATGAACTAGTAAGTCCAGTGACTAGCATGAATAATGACTCTATGGCTGAGGATAACATCGATGAACTAGTGAGTCCAGTAACTAGCGTGAAGAATGACTCTGCTGGAAGTAAGCCATATAAAATCAGCACAATAAAACCAAGATCTATGAGTAATGGAACAAGGTTCTTCCCTGCTATCGCAGCTTCTCCTCTACTTCATCTTACAATGCAGGCAATACAAGAAGGCAATCCACTGGGAAGTTGAATGCTCCTGATAGTGGACAAGATGTTATTCCTCATTATCTAAGAGCTTCCACTAGTTCTTGCCATGACTTCTGTAAATATGGCAGGAAACATTCCTCTGAAGCAAAGCCATGGCATCCTCTATCAAAAAGAAAGAACAAACTTCCTGCTGATGAGCAGAGTCCTACACAGACCTTGGTGAGGGAGGAAAAAAAGGGGACTTTGGTCAACCAAAAGCTTTCCACTCCTCCTGGGAGTGTGCTGGGAGAGAAAAAGAAGGTGATAGGAGTTGAGCAAAAGCCTTCCACTTCTCCAGAGAGTATGCTGGGAGAGGCGAAGAAGAGGACCGTGGTCATGCAAAAGACTTCCACTACTTCAAGGAGTAACCAGAGTTATGCAAAGAAGGGGATTTTGGTTAAGCAAAATTTTTCCACTGTCCCTGTGAATATGCTGGAAGAGGGAAAGAAGGTAAATGAGGTCTATCAAAAGCCTTCATCACCTCAGGAGAGTGTACTCAAAGATGAAAAGGAGGTCACTATGGTTGAGCAAAACCCTTCTTCTCCTCCAGGTTGCATGGAGGGAGGTATAGATGAGGTTACTATGGTTGAGCAGAAGTCTTCAGCTTCTCTGGTGAGTATGCTAGGATAGGGAGAAAATGTGATTGTGGTTGAGCAAAATCTTTCTACTCCCCCAGGGAGTATGCTGGTAGATGGAAAAAAAAGGCCCTGGTTAATCAAAAGCCATCTGCTCCTCCAGGGAGTATGCTAGGACAGGGAAAGAAGTTGAATGTGGTCGATCGAAGGCCTTCTCCTAAGGTTCACTCTCTTGAACCCTATGAAATAAAAAAAAAGATACTACTGACACCAAAGAGTGTTCACTCACTGAAATTGGATTCCTCAAGTGACAAGATGCCAGAGACAAAAAAGAAAATGAAATCTTCTTCTAAGATCTTAGGAGGTGTAGATGCAGGAGGCAAAAAAGACAGTGTTGCTAATTATAGAAAACAAATAATCGCACCTAAAGTATCTGCAGAGAAATATTTGAAGATGCCAACTCTTTCATCTCCTCCAAAATCTTCCTCTATTAAACCTTTGATCTTGAGGGTAAGAAGCAATAAAAGCTTAAAACTAATGGCTCCTCTAAAGGACCAGAACAAGATGTGGAGAGATAGGACAAACAAACTGAACCTTGAAATGGTTCCTGAGAAAACTTTACGTACTCCCAAAGTGAAAGCATCACCAAAGTCTTCATCCCATTTACAATCACGTCCGTTGTCTAATGAAGAAGTTAAAAGGGAAGTTGTTAAGTCTGCAGACAGTGCATTGGGTAAATACACCTCTAGCAGCAAAAAGCTGCTGCACATAACAGAAGCAAAAACTGTTGGGAAAAATCTGAAAAAGACATTGAGAAAAGGTAAGACAGGTTGTTCTAATGATAATAATTCTTCGGCAGTGAAACTGAAGTTCAGGAGGGGAAAGATAGTTGATCTCCAGTAAGAAACCAGCAGCCCTAGGAGGCTGACATTTAGATGGGGACGACATGTGGGTTAGAGCCAGGACAACAATATAAGAAAGAGAATTTTTAAAAAGAAAAGAGTTGATGGTGACAAAAGTAATACTAACCCTATCTCTGGAAAAATTGTTTTGAGGCATTAGGATGTGCAAGAAAAGAAAGATGTGCAGAGTTTGTTGAATAATGTGATTGAAGAGACGACGAGTAAGCTTGTTGAAACCGGGAAGAGCAAGGTTAAAGCTTTGGTGGGAGCTTTTGAGACAGTGATTTCCCTCTACAATAAACCTTCTGTTGTCACAGTTTCTTGATTAGCTAACAGAATTTTATAACAAATAGGAGCAATTGCAAATATAGTGGTTGATATAGCTTTTTTGACCTGGTTTACATATGTTTGTCCTGTTTCTCATTCCAAATCATCTTCTTAACGATTTCTTGATGCTTGCCGATTCTGTTCTCATGATTGAATAAATTCAATTTCTTCTGGGTACATTTACTTTGAATTGGGAGATAAAGTCGCTCAAGACTACAATTTCTTTTTCACTTATGGAGGTTGTGATAGTGACGTTAAATCAGTGGGTGTTTGGATGTAGACATTCTAATGTTAGGCTGGTTGCTCAGTGGACATATATTATTGTTAGACTCATTTACGATGGATTTGTTCATACTTTTTGTTGAATAAGCGCATTGAAGAAGGCATATCATGTGGAAATACCATCCAAAAAAAGAGTTTTGGTTGTGGTACTGGTTTGACATTGTGCTTGTATACTATTTGCTTTAGTTGTTCTGTAAAGGGATCTGTCTCTTGACTGTCAATCAAATATAAATATTGTAACCACCTAAACAAGTAAAAATATTTATGTGCATCTTTTATTCAGGTAACTCAAAACAGCTTATAATAAGTCCCTTTGTTGGAATATTGTACATTTTAGCTTAAAGAAGCCACTGCAGTTTGTTAGACTTAGATACATGTACCTTCATAGCTCCACCTATCAACCATAACATCCAGCTAAAGTTGAGTCACTCCATGTACTTGTGTTAAAAGTTATTTTTTAAGTTTCCTTACTCCAATTTGTCATTGAAAGCTCACACATTTTATCATGCAGCAAATTTCCGCTCAACTAAATCTGAGACTCTTATTGAAGATGGCTAGAAGTACTAATGAAAATGGTCATAAAAGTTTTAGTTCACATAAACTCAGAAATCGTGTCATTGGCCATACAAGTATTCGAGGTAAGTTCTCATATCACAATATAATAAAATATCTAGTTGGAAGAAGATGGTTAGAAGTTCTACATTCGAGAGTATGATTTAATCAAAACAGTGTTAAGGGTTACATTTGTTTAACTTTTAAGGTAGGGACAAATAAGTTACGAGATCAAATTTCCTTAACTACGTTGTACTATGAAAAGTTCATCAAAAAATGGAGTAGAAACGAAGCCAACAATCAGATCATGCAAAAGTTCATAGAAGCAAAGGTCAAGCAAAGTGCTATACACAAGCCACACGAAATCCTCAACTAATAAATGAAACTTCAAAAAATGGAGGCAGCATGCAGAAAGTTTCACTAACAACATTATAACATCAGCAAACTAATTAAAACATTAAAATCCTACAAATCACACTTGAATCACTTCAGTTAAAAAATCCTACTAAGACTGATTTGCTGAGAAGCAAAAGAGCAATTTTCCTTCAGTTGTCAATGCAGCAGTGACGCGACTTCAAATCTTCATGGAGAAATAGATATGGCTTCTATTTCTGCTCGAGCGTCTTATGGGGATGATGACTTATTCTCCTCCACTTGCCTAAATTTCACAAGGAAAATATATCAGTAAAAGAATTGATTTGGCTATTCAAAAAGGATTGTTTATGTTCAAAGAAGATAGAATATACCAAGTTAAATACACTCACATGCTTGGCAGGAATCCTCACATATATAGTGAAACTTCCATATGAAGGTGAACCCATTAAGAACTCAGATCCAGCTAAGGATTCTCTCCTGTTACTCTTTCTAGGTTTCTTCTCAATGCTCTAAGCCTCATCATCCTCTGATTTAGGATATTTCTTGCTATGAGATGAACTTATTTGAAAGATGCTCATCTCAGACGGCGTCTCGCTCCTGCGACATCAACCTCTGTTGGCCAATTTTGAGAGGAATGCTTCTCTTTGACAACATGATGTGTGGCAAATTTCTTACTTGAGACTGCTACTGGATGCAAAGTCTTATCACTTCTTCTCTTCACGTAGAGAATTGTACCAGCAAGCAGACTCAGTACAAGTGAGGAAATTCCTAGGATCTGATATGCACCAACATTATCTTCATCATGTCTTATTAGAGACTCCATCATTTCCAAAGGTTGGGCTTCTGCAACAGCAGAAATTTCTTTCACGATGCTTTCAGGATTGTCAATCAACGACTCAAGTGCATTACCAGCAATGAAAGATTGGGATTCAGCCAACTCAACCTCAACATTAGAAGTTGTAAGCCCTTGGCCCAAATCCCTTTTTGAACTATCAGATTCACTCCCCTCAGCTGGGACAACAGAAACTTTTTCAGTCTCCACCAAATCATGCTTTCCTTGTTCTACATCCAGCACATCCACTCCTTCAATTTCAACTTCCCCACCATCATCGAAATCAGCATCCATTTGAAGAAACCGCCATTGATGATAATGTTGTATACCAAGAAAGGTAAGTGAATTGTCGAATCGTCCAGGGAGACCAAACAAGCAAATAGAAATAATGCAAATTGAGAGAAAGGAAACTTTAGATATAACCAAAAAAAGTTATATATGGGGTAAAAAAATTATTTACTCAATCATAGCAATTACTAATATGTAATTGCAATTAATTAGATATCTAAAGTAAATAATACTTCCTTTTGGTCAGTGCACATTTATTTATCGGATGTAGTAGCAATAGGTATTCTTTTTTATTTGTCTAATTTAAAAATCAAGAGATAATTTATCTTTAATTTCTAATTTGAGTTTTTTATATTAACTATAGTTATTTTTCAAAGTATAAATGCTATTATATTCAAGTAATAATATAATAAAATGGTCATTTTATTTCTTGTTGTGTTAAGTCAATACTAGATAAATAAAATAGATCGAAGGAATAAGTAACATGTATAGCAGGTTGGTACAAAACTATCATTACACTATCATATTCATATCATCATGTACTTACTATGTGAACTTTTATCTATTAGACTATTACAAACAACTTATTTAATAAGGTCACAACATCAAGAATTTGAAATTAGAATAGTTGCAGCTTAAACGTGCCTTTACACTAAGTTCGATGATTTCGCTATTCTTGTTTTGCAAAATTCAAGTTCTTTTATTTCACTTTCTAGATTAAGAAATCTCAAAAGTAAATGTTGCGAGGTTTGAAATTCGGTGAATAGTAAGCGAACGTCTTTATCTTTTCTCACTTAAATATTTTTTTTGCACATGCTACTGCTTCATATTCTGCCATGTGGTTACATATTAAACATTGCGCTCTTATCACTAAATCAAAATAATATGATATTCACGATTGTAAATCTTATTTACTAAGAATGATCTATTACATTTGTAAGCGGGATTGACCCTTCTTAACATTCACAGTCTAATAATAATAATTATGGATATTGTCGATAAATATTCTACCACTAAAAAGTAAGCCCAAGCCAAATAATGATAAGACTTCTCTCAATATCAAGTAGTAATATATTTTCCTTCTCATCAGATCTAGTTTTTCTTCCTTTATGTATAATCTTGTTTTTCATGATTTCATGTTCTAATTTAATTCAATTCTTCTGTGTTAGATGTCTCTTTTTTTCATATTCTATTCTATTGACTTGTGCATAAAAATTAAGCTTTTGTGTCTCTTTTATAAACTAAAAAATCTCGAAAGTAAATTTCACGAGGCTCGAAACTTAGTGGATAATAAGCAACAAACGTCTCTATCTTTTCTCACTTAAATACATAATTTTTTATATGGTACTATTGAATATTGCACTCTCATCAATCATCACCAAATAAAGGGAATAGATATCATTTCCACCCCAAACTATATAAGAAAAGTCTAAGTCACACATAAATTATATAAGTGACCTATTACATACCTTAACTATATAAAAGTGATATTATTACCTCCCCGCGACCCCCATTCTAAGGTGTGTGTGTTACACTTATTTTAGGCGGGTCCAGCCTATTAAATAACAAAATTAAATGGCTAAAAACATAAAGGAAAAAGACATAGTTTCAACCCCAAACTATAGTCGAAAAGTCGAATCCACACCTAAACTATATAAGTGACATATTACACACCTTAACTATAAAAAAAATGATACTTTTTACTGACGTGGCAGCATGCAAGTGGTGGTAGTCTGACAGGGTGTAAATAGTTTCACTTTTTTATAGTTTAGGTGTGTAATAGGTTACTAGTATAGTTTAGGTGTGCCTTCGACTTTTTGGATATATTTTGGGGTGAAAACGATGTATTTTCTATTATGTGACTATGATTGTAAATCATATTTAAGAAAAATAATGTATTACATTTTTTAAGGGATATTTTTTGCCCCTTCTTGAAATTCAAGATCTAACAATAATAACTATGAATTCCATCACTAAAACGTAAGCCTGGATGTACTTTTTTACTAATTGACGTAGTTATCAAAAAAAAAAATTTCGTTAACATCTAGAGTTATCTATAAATCTTTTACCAATTATTCTAAAACTTTGAAAATTTAAAATCTCTCACTATCTTTAGAAAACCCTTTTCTACTTCTAATATACTTCTATTGTATTGGTACTTTTAACACTTTCAAATTCTTTTAGAAAATAATGTCTTCATTCTGTTACCTATTTTTCTTTTAAAAATACAAAAACCTTTTCTACTTCTAAAATAGTTCATTGTAGTGACACTTTCAACATATTTTCAAATCTATATATATATAAAGGAGACATTGTAGGCTGATGATGTGGCATGCCTCAATGAAAAAGTATTTATCTTTTTCTGGTTTTTTTGAATTTTTTTCACTATTATTTAATTAAATGGACAATTAAACTAATTAATAAAGGACATTTATATTTTAATTTTTACTTACTATTACCGTTACAACATTTGATATTCTTTATTGAAAAAGTATGCTGATGTAGCATGCATCAATGTTTATGAATACGAGGATGACAAACAGAATCATGATAGAAGGTTTGATGGTACGGTAAGAGACGATGAGTTTGATAGAATAGAATGGTGTTTTTAACCTATTTTTGATATTGAATTTTATACAATAGAGTAAACAAAAATATTTATGAGAATTCTATTCTCTTCCTCTTCTATTTTTCTAGGGCTACATTATAATTTATTCTCGCATTATCTTTTTCTAGGTTTACTTTATATGGTACTTCCCATGATGAATGTATAAGTTGTATATGGAAGAGGAGAAATTTTTTACAAAATTTGGAGTAAAAATTGGGATTTTACTTTATATTTATGAGAACTCTATTCTCTTCTTCTCTTTTTCTAGGGATACTTTATATGATATTTTTTATAATATATTTATAAGTTCTATATGAGAGAAGAGAAGATTTTGCATCAAAATTTTGGAGTAAAAATGAAAATTTTATAAATTTTTGACAAAAATTAAGACAAATGAAATAATGAAAATGGGCAAAAACATGAAAAAATAAATAAAAGAATATGAATAAGTTTTACTTTGTATTCATCATTTACGTTCAGGTGGTTAAGATTTATGTTCTATTAATAAATATTCTTCATATATTTTATAAAATTTTATTGCTTTTCAATTTATTTTTTTATTCTTGTATTCTTAAATTAGGAAAATCATTTATCTCAAATATTTTAGTTTTAGATTTTCGGAATCATTCTTATATTAGAATTTAAATTATTGCATAAAAAAACATCTTTTCCTAAAAAATCTTTTATCTTACATTTTTTTAAGGAAATTGTTGTAATCAATGTAGTACCTATTGCTATTAAAAAGATAAGAATCAATAGTAATAATTATTGATAAATAAATATAAAATTATAAAAAATTATGATATTTAATGATATTTATCATATCATGCATTATGCATAGTAGTTACATAAGGTAAGTATCAATAGTAATCATTGTTGGTATTTAAAAGAGAAATTTCATTATAAATAAATATTAAAATGTAAAAAATCATGATATTTTACAAGTGCAAATATTTAAATTAAAATATTTATGTTCTCTTATTATATATTTTTTCCATCTCAAAATAATTGACATGTACAGATTTTGCATAACTTTTAATGAATAATTAAGTAGAAGTGTGATTTGATTAATATATATTTTTGTTAATTCTTTAACCCTTATCTATAAAGAAATTAAAAAACTATAAATAAAAGATGAAGTAAAAATAGTAGGTGGCAATTTAAAGAGGTTATTGAGAAGGTAAAGATTGATTTTGAAGAGAATGGAAAAATGAAAAATGTTTAAAATGAAAAAAAGAAAAATGAAATGAGAGAAGATAGAAAACTAAGAAAGGAAACAAAATAAATTTTATAAAATTTCTAATTCTGATTTCATAATCTTTGTCCATTGTGAATTATGGTCAAGATTTTTGGAGATGAGATCCCAAAAGAAGATACAAAAGAATGCAGTAAAATGAGAAGATAAATATATATATATAAAATGAGAAACAAATTGGGATAATTACACAATTTAGTCAATATTGACTCCTAATTACCTTATTTAGCCTAATTTCAATTAATTACAATTCATAACTTTCTCTTGCCTATTAATGTTTTTCATAATTACAATTTATAGTCTCTCCCATTAATTTTTTTCTCTATTTTCTATTACTTTTTTAACCTTTTTCAATTTTTTCCTTCTTTTTTTCTTTTCCTTTTTTGTTTTTTTCTCTATTTTCTATTACTATTTTTTTTTATTTTTTCGTCAGTTTTTCTTTTCCTTTTTTTTTGGTTTTCTCTTTCTTCTTTCTTTTTTCAATTTTTTCTTTTTTGTTGTCTTTTTTTTCATTTTGTCTTTCCTTCTTCTTTTTTCCCCCTTTTTTCTTTTTCTCTTTCTTTTCTTTTTTAAATTTTTTTGTTTTCTTTTGTATTTTTTTCTCCTTTTTTTTTTCTCTCTATAATATATTACTTTTTTTTTCTTTTTTCTGTTTTTTTCTTCATTTTTTCTTTTCCTTTTTTGTTTTCTCTTTCTTCTTTCTTTTTTCAATTTTTTTTTGTTGTTTTTTTTGCATTTTGTCTTTTTTTCTTTTCTTTTTCTTCTTTTTCTTGTTATTTTTTCTCCTTCTATTTTTTTCCTTTGTTTTTCCTTTATTTTCTATTACTCTTTTTCCTTTTTTTGTATTTTTTCTTCTTTTTTTCTTTCTTTTCATTTTTTTCATTTGTGCGAACTAGTAAATATAAATACAAGTGCGAACTATAAAATATGAATAGAGAGATGAATTATAACATATAAATACAAGAGGTAACTATAAAATACAAATATAAATGCGAACTATAACATATAGATACAAGTGTGAACTATCATTTGTATTTTTTAATTATTGAAAAGGACCGATTGATTTTCTTTTTACTAATATTTATTTGTATTTATTTATACGAGATATATTTATTAATACAAATAAATACTATTTAAATTTTATAAAAATAAAATATGTATTTGTTTGTAATTGTATTTATATCAAATGATATTTATTTATTTAGAAATATGAATAATAATTTTGACATGCAAATACAAAATGGTACATTTGTATCAAATGATACATTGCATATTTATATATTTTAGAATCAAGAAAATACAATTAACGCATTTACTTGTTTGTATGCAAATACAAATGATAAAACGGCTAAATATAATATGCAATCAACTTACAAATAAAAAATAATTCTCTAAAAATAGAAAGACATCGACGAAAATAGAATACAAATACAAATACAAATATAATCTAAATATACAAACACAATAAAATCATAATACAAATATAATCCAATATAATATACAGTCAAATATAAAATACAAATACAAAACAGTTCTTTAAAATACAAGTGCAAATTATATAAAATACAAATGATGGTGCGAACTAACAAATACAAATACAAGTGTGAACTATAAAATATAAATACTAGTGCGAACTAATCCAACCCTCTATGCTATTCAGAGAGAAAAGTCATTGCATCTTATGCACAAAGCTATCTAGTTTCTTTTTCTTTGCTGAAAATCCAACCCTTGAAGATCCTTTTTACATCACCAGACCAGTTCAGTAAAAAAGCACCAACAACAAAAAAGAAAGAGTACCACCAGATAAACATCAATTTCTCCTTGCCTAAACCTCCATTATAGTTCAATTGTGACAAAGTATAGTATGTAATGTAAATAGAAATCATACGGGACAAAAAAAAATTGTTCTGGATTTTGGGAAGGTAATAGAAATATGTTACAAATTATGAAAAAGAATGTAAACAAATGACACTGGAAAATACTTTATCGAGTAATGGGTTCAAGAAAGAGATAAAGGTATCAAATGATTTACAACATACTCTACAAATACTAATTGCCAATGAAAGCAATTTAGGAGATTTTGGAATGGAGGAAGTAATTAACATGTGCAAACTTGAGACTAAATCGACCAATGAAAAGAAAGTAGGCCAACTTTTGGGATGAAGGGAGTAAGTAACATATGCTAAACTTGGGACCCAGTCCAGGCATGCATCCCAAAATCAGTACACCATAGAGATACCTACAACCTATTCAAGAAAAGGGGATAAACCGTCTGAGAGATTGATAGCATCCACAAACTCTGGCACATGAACTTGTTATCTGAAAGTTGTACAGATATGGGTAGAGATCACCTGGGTAAAAATCTCTTACTTTAAACATGTTCATTGTTTACTTTTGGATAATTAAAATTCATTCTTTTTTTGTATGTGTTTATTTGTAATATTTTACTGTGTCAGGAAGAGTGATTCTAGGATTGCTTACATTGGGAGGAATTGATTTTTCGAGAAAAAGACTGTTAAGTAAAAAGGAGGAGGAAACTTCAACAAATGTACGTGTAAACTCTAGTTTTGTTGTTGTTTTATGAGAACAAATTTGTATAAGATTAGAAAAAAATCATATCATAATCAAGTGAATATGATGAATTAACCGTATGTTTTTAATTTAGGAGTCAAATCATGTTATTTATGCACAATTATACCTTTTTCTAGTTAACTTGGGTTCAATAACAAATACTTATTCTAGTAGTACTATTTTTAAATCTGGATTTTCTTTTTTGATTTATGTAAAATTTCTTCTGAAGTATTTTTGCTTGCGCGTGTAATTAATGGAATTAGGATCTTGAGGCAAAGGTGGATTATGTGAGTCAGCTATCAGATGTTGATTAGGCAAAGATGGATTATACGAGTCAGCTACTGGATGACGTTTTGTCTTCAATTCTGTCACGTATGACAATTAAAGATGATGTTAAGACCAGCATTTTGTCTACAAGGTGGAGATATCTGGTTGCTTCTATGCTTACATTATAGTTTAGCCTTGACATGTTTGGCGTTAACTATTTAAGTCCTACATGTCAGCCTTACTATCAGAAAAATTCTTGGAAGTAGTAAATCAGTTTTTGCAACTTTATTTGGGTCGTAAAGTCGTTGAACTTGAAATGAACACTTTCATTCAGAGAAAGTTATCTAGTGAATTTGGCCAATTGATGCTTTTTGTTTCAAAATTAGGCGTTGAAATATTACATCTCAACTTTAGCAGTGGAAAAATTCCTACCTCAAAATACATTAACCTTCACCGCAACACATTTTTTGAATTTTTCCTTGAGCTTCTCTCTCAAGCATCCTCCTTGAAATCCTTGTTTTTGAGTATTTGCGTTGTACAACCAAGTGTCACACTCCATCTCAACTACCTCAAGACCCTTTTCTTGATGGGCATTCTGTTAGAAACAGGACAACTTGAGGGTATTTGTCCTCGTGTTTGAACCTTAATCAGTTAATCATAAAATATTGCAATCTTCCGCATAAGCTATGCATCTCCGGTATAGTAACATCTATTCTTTTCACTGATTGTGGAGGATTGGAAGAGATTGATCTTCAGGCTACAAAACTGCATGAGTTTGAGTGTTTTTTTAATAACAGAGTAAGATTTTACTTTTCTTCCGTTCCTGTGTTGGAACATGTAAAAATTAGTCTTCGCGGAGATGCTTCAATGCCATACATATTTGGTGAAAATGCAGCGAATTTACCTGCTCAGGTTAAATCTTTAATAGTCACCGCTTGGAATACTCAGGTATTTGATGATTTCTTGGCTTGTCAAATTCCTTTGGTATTTGTCTTTTGAACACCCTAATCACTTGAAGTATTCCTTTTTGTTAGGTAACACACTTCCCAACAGAGATGCAGATATTTAGAAACCCTAGGATGTTAGTCTTGCTATTTGAAAGCACGTACAACTTTGACATAGTCAAAGTTTCTCCTTGCTTAGACGCCTGTCCTGTTCTTCAATCTCTGCAAATATTGGTGTGTTATCTATATTTATCTTCTTCTTTTATTTTTTGGATATTTTTTGCTTGATCTTAGATATTTATGACTTGAACATTTATTAAATCTAAAAGTGCATATTTCCTTCCCCAAGCAAGCATGATATTCTAGTCATTCTCAACTTTCACTCATTTCCATGTTCTGTCAATACAACTCGCAATAGTAAAGTTGTATTAATTGCCAATTACCTTCATCCATGAGATGTAACACCTTTCACTACTTAGTTGGTGTAGGAACCGATCAAGATATTTAATCCGACTAATAATTTGGTCTGCTATAAGAGGATCATTCATTTTCTTTCCTGCAAGGGAGATTATATAAGCATTTCACTTTTCATAATTGGACATCATGACTTGTTAATAATATGATTTATGAAGATTTGACAACTCAATTAGTTATATTTTTATTCCAAAAGAAATGTATCAAACATGGAGATGTAGATATCTAATGTGGAGTTTTTTGTTCATGGAAATATAATGGAATAATTAGGTTTCAAAAACCTCTTGTTATATGTCCTTCTTGGTTTGAAGGCCCACCTTTCAATTTCTTAACTCCAGCTGTCTAATTCAAAAAGCATTATAGATACTGATTGCAGCATGCTTAACTAGATAAGTCAATAGTTGTATTCAATTAGCAATATATATGTTAATTTATTCTCGTTGTGATCTCAGCAACACAAGACATATAGGAAAAAGGCAATAGGAAGTCTCATAAGTGTGCAGTACATCGTGTATTTTACTGCTCACCTAATGGATATTCTTCCTAATGTTTACATATGTTCATGGTGCCAGGGTTCTGGAATGATGGTTGAGGATAACTCCAATGAACTAGCAAGTCTAGTAACTAGTGTGAAGAATGACTCTATGGCTGAGGATAACATCGATGAACTAGTAAGTCCAGTGACTAGCGTGAAGAATGACTCTATGAATGAGGATAGAATCGATGAACTAGTGAGTCCAATAAGTAGCGTGAAGAATGACTCTGCTGGAAGTAAGCCAGATAAAATCAGCATAGTAAAACCGAGATCTAGGAGTAATGGAAACAAGGTTCTTTCCTACTATCGCAGCTCCTTCTCTACTTCATCTTACAATGCAGGCAATACAACAAGGCAATCCACTGGGAAGTTGAATGCTCCTGATAGCGAACAAGATGTTATTCCTCATTATCTAAGAGCTTCCACTGGTTCTTTCCATGACTTCTATAAATATGGAAGGAAACATTCCTCTGAAGCAAAGCCATGGCATCCTCTATCAAAAAGAAAGAACAAACTTCCTGCTGATGAGCAGAGTCCTGCACGAACCTTGGTGGGGGAGGCAAAAAAGGGGACTTTCGTCAAGCAAAAACTTTCCACTCCTCCTGGGAGTATGCAGGGAGAGAAAAAGAAGGTGACAGGAGTTGATAAAAAGCCTTCCACTTCTCCAGGTAGTATGCTGGGAGAGGCGAAGAAAAGGATCGTGGTCATGCAAAAGACTTCCACTACTTCAAGGAGTAACCAGAGTGATGTAAAGAAGGGGATTTTGGTCAAGCAAAAGCTTTCCACTCCTCCTGTGAATATACTGGAAGATGGAAAGAAGGTAAATGAGGTCTATCAAAAGCCTTCATCACCTCAGGAGAGTGTACTCAAAGATGAAAAGGAGGTCACTATGGTTGAGCAAAAACCTTCTTCTCCTCCAGGTTGCATGGAGGGAGGGATAGATGAGGTGACTATGGTTGAGCAGAAGTCTTCAGCTTCTCTGGTGAGTATGCTAGGAGAGGGAGAAAATATGACTGTGGTTGAGAAAAACCTTTCTACTCCCCCCAGGGAGTATGCTGGTAGAGGGAAAGAAAGAGGTCGTGGTCAATCAAAAGCCATCTGCTCCTCCAGGGATTAGACTAGGACAGGGTAAGAAGTTGAATGTTGTCGATCGAAGTCTTCTCCTAAGGTTCACTCTCTTGAACCCTCTTAAATAAAAAAGAAAAAGATACTGCTGACAGCAAAGAGTGTTCACTCTCTGAAATTGGATTCCTCAAGTGACAACATGCCAGAGACAGAAAAGAAAATGAAATCTTCATCTAAGATCTTAGGAGGTGTAGATGCAGGAGGCAAGAAAGACAGTGTTGCTAATTATAGAAAACAAATAATCGCACCTAAAGTATATGCAGAGAAATATTTGAAGACGCCAACTCTTTTATCTCCTCTAAAATCTTCCTCTGTTAAACCTTTGATCTTGAGGGTAAGAAGCAATAAAAGTTTAAAACTGCTAGCTCCTCTGAAGGACCAGAACAAGATGCGGAGAGATGGGACAAACAAACTGAACCTTGAAATGGTTCCTGAGAAAACTTTACGTACTCCCAAAGTGAAAGCATCACCAAAGTCTTCATCCCATTTATAATCACGTCCGTTGTCTAATAAAGAAGATAAAAAGAAAGTTGTTAAGTCTACAGACAGTGCATTCGGTAAATACACCTCTACCAGCAAAAAGCTATTGCAGATTGCATAAGCAGAAACTGTTGGGAAAAATCAGAAAAAGAAATTGAGAAAAGGTAAGACAGGTTGTTCTAATGATAATAATTTTTTCGCGGTGAAACTGAAGTTCAGGAGGGGTAAGATAGTTGATCTCCAGCAAGAAACCAATAGCCTAAGGAGGCTGACATTTAGATGAGGACGACATGTGGGTAAAAGCCAGGACAGCAATATAAGAAAGAGAATCTTTAAAAAGAAAAGAGTTGATGGTGACAAAAGTAATACCATCCCTATCTCTGGAAAAATTGTTTTGAGGCATCAGGATGTGCAAGAAAAGAAAGATGTGCAGGGTTTGTTGAATAATGTGATTGAAGAGACAACGAGTAAGCTTGTTTAAACCGGGAAGAGCAAGGTTAAAGCTTTGGTGGGAGCTTTTGAGACAGTGATTTCCCTCTACAATAAACCTTCTGTTGTCACAGTTTCTTGATTAACTAACAGAATTTTATAACAAATAGGAGCAATTGCAAATATAGTGGTTAATATAGCTTTTCTGACCTGGTTTACATATGTTTGTCCTGTTTCTCATTCCAACTCATCTTCTTAACGATTTCTTGATGCTTGCCAGTTCTGTTCTCATGATTGAATAAATTCAATTTCTTCTGGGTGCATTTACTTTGAATTGGGAGATAAAGTCGCGCAAGACTACAATTTCTTTTTCACTTATAGAGGTTGTGATAGTGATGTTAAATCAGTGGGTGTTTGGATGTAGACATTCTAATGTTAGGCTGGTTGCTCAGTGGACATATATTGTTGTTGGACTCATTTACGAGGGATTTGTTCATACTTTCTATTGAATAAGCGCATTAAAGAAGGCACATCATGTGGAAATACCATCCAAAAACGAGTTTTGGTTGTGGTACTGGTTTGACATTGTGCTTGTATACTATTTGCTTTAGTTATTCTGTAAAGGGATCTGTCTCTTGACTGTCAGTCAAATATAAATATCGTAACCACCTAAACAAGTAACAATATTTATGTGCATCTTTTATTCAGATAACTCAAAACAGCTTATAATAAGTCCCTTTGTTGGAATATTGTACATTTTAGCTTAAAGAAGCCACTGCAGTTTGTTAGACTTAGATACATGTACCTTCATGGCTCCACCTATCAACCATAACATCCAGCTAAAGTTGAGTCACTCCATGTACTTGTGCTAAAAGTTATTTTTTAAGTTTCCTTACTCCAATTTGTCATTGAAAGCTCACACATTTTATCATGTAGCAAATTTCCGCTCAACTAAATCTGAGACTCTTATCGAAGATAGCTAGAAGTACTAATGAAAACGGTCATAAAAGTTTTAGTTCACATAAACTCAGAAATAGTGTCATTGTCCATACAAGTATTCGAGGTAAGTTCTCATATCACAATATAATAAAATATCTAGTTGTAACTACATTCGAGAGTATGATTTAATCAAAAAATGGAGTAGAAACGAAGCCAACAATCAGATCATGCAAAAGTTCATAGAAGCAAGGGTCAAGCAAAGTGCTATACACAAGCCACATGAAATCCTCAACTAATAAATGAAATTTCAACAAACGGAGGCAGCATGCAAAAAGTTTCACTAACAACATTATAACATCAGCAAACTAATTAAAACATTAAAATCCTACAAATCACATTGAATCACTTCAGTTAAAAAATCCTACTAAGACTGATTTGCTGAGAAGCAAAAGAGCAATTTTCCTTCAGTTGTCAATGCAGCAGTGACGCGACTTCAGAATCTTCATGGAGAAATTGACATGGCTTCTAATTCTGCTCGAGCATCTTATGGGGATGATGACTTCTTCTCCTCTACTTGCCTAAATTTCACAAGGAAAATATATAAGTAAAAGAATAGATTTGGCTATTCAAAAAGGATTGTTTATATTAAAAGAAGATAGAATATACCAAGTTAAATACACTCACATGCTTGGCAAGAATCCTCACATATGTAGTGAAACTTCCATATGAAGGTGAACCCATTGAGAACTCAGATGCAGCCAAGGATTCTCTCTTGTTACTTTTTCTAGGTTTCTTCTCAATGCTCTAAGCCTCATCATCCTCTGATTTAGGATATTTCTTGCTATGAGATGAACTTATTTGAAAGATGCTATCTTTGCAAACATGGTGTGTGGAAAATTTCTTACGTGAGACTGCTACTGGATGCAAAGTCTTATCACTTCTTCTCTTCACGTAGAGAACTGTACCAGCAAGCAGACTCAGTACAAGTGAGGAAATTCCTAGGATCTGATATGCACCAACATTATCTTCATCATGTCTTATTGGAGACTCCATCATTTCCAAAGGTTGGGCTTCTGCAATAGCAGAAATTTCTTTCACGATGCTTCCAGGATTGTCAATCATCGACTCAAGTGCATTATCAGCAAAGAAAGATTGGGATTCAGCCAACTCAACCTCAACATTAGAAGTTGTAAGCCCTTGGCCCAAATCCCTTTCTAAACTATCAGATTCATTCCCCTCAGCTGGGACAATAGAAACTTTTTCAGTCTCCACCAAATCATGCTTTCCTTGTTCTACATCCTTTTCTAAGCTATCAGCCCCATTTACCTCGGCTAATTGAATTGCGGAAGCTTCTTCAATCTCCAACACATCCACTCCTTCAATTTCAACTTCCCCACCATCATCTAAATCAGCATCCATTTGAAATTCTTCCTCATCTGGCTCGGTTTCAGATTTTTCATCCTCTTCTAACTCAATTGGTTCAAACTTTTTATCCAATTTCTCACTACCAGTACTGCCTTTCAAATATCCGTGATATATATTGCTACTCTCTTCTAGAGCAGTCAAGTTCATGAATTCAATCGTATGCACATCATCTATTCTACCAAGGTCATTAATCAACTTTGAGAAATAAGAAACCGCTTCACCCGAGAATTGCTTAAAGTAACTATTAGCCTTAGGTAAGACTGGAAAAGCCAAGACCGGAATATGTGATGGAATACTGACATTAGAGAATCTTAAGTCTATAATAGACCCAGGGGTAGCAAGTATAAGAGAATCAGTTACTGAGAATGATAAGAAAGCAATCATAAGTACAAACATCAGAGATAAAAACCTCAATATTGTTGAAGATCTTGATTTTGATTTCATTTTTGCCACAGATATGTCCTCAACAATTTGCTTTGCAACAGCCATTGCAGCTTTCTCTTCTTGATAATTGCTTCTTTTTTTTCGTTAGATAAAAGTGCAATTTTGAATTAAAGATGAATAGTTTGATTCAATGCAGGCTAAAATAAATGGAAAGAAATAGAATGGACAGAATAAGTTATATATGGGGTATTACCAAAAAAGAGTTATATATGGGGTAAAAAATATTTACTCAATCATAGCAATTACTAATATATGTAATTGCAATTAATTAGATGCCTAAAGTAAATGATACTTCCTTTTGCTCAGTGCATTTTTATTTTTCGGATGTAATAGCAATAGGTATTCTTTTTTATTTGTCTAATTTAAAAATCAAGAGATAATTTATCAATAATTTTTAATTTTAGTTTGTTATATTAACTATAGTTATTTTTCAAAGTATAAATGCTATTATATTCAAGTAATAATATAATAAAATGGTCATTTTATTTCTTGTTGTATTAAGTCAATACTAGATAAATAAAATAGATCAAAGAAATAAGTAACATGTATGGCAGGTTGGTACAAAAATATCACTACACTATCATATTCATACTATCATGTACTTACTATGTGAACTTTTATCTATTAGACTATTACAAACAACTTATTTAATAAGGTCACAACATCAAGAATTTGAAATTAGAATAGTTAAAGCTCAAACGTACCTTTACATCAAGTTCGATGATTTCGCTATTCTTGTTTTGCAATGTTCATCAAAATTCAAGTTCTTTTATTTCATTTTCTTAATTAAGAAATCTCGAAAGTAAATGCTGCGAGGTTTGAAATTCGGTGAATAGTAAGCGAACGTCTTTATCTTTTCTCACTTAAATATTTTTTTGCACATGATACTGCTTCATATTCTGCCATGTGGTTACATATTAAACATTGCCCTCTTATCACTAGATCAAAATAATATGACATTCACGATTGTAAATCTTATTTACTAAGAATGATCTATTACATTTATAAGCGGGATTGGCTCTTCTTAACATTCACAGTCTAATAATAATAATTATGGATATTGTCAATAAATATTCTACCACTAAAAAGTAAGCCCAAGCCAAATAATGATAAGATTTCTCTCAATATCAAGTAGTAATATATTTGCCTTCTCATCAAATCTAGTTTTTCTTCCTTTATGTATAATCTTGTTTTTCATGATTTCATGTTCAAATTTAATTCAATTCTTCTTTGTTAGATGTCTCTTATTTTCATATTCTATTCTATGGACTTGTGCATAAAAATTAAGCTTTTGTGTCTCTTTTATAAACTAAAAAATTTCACGAGGCTCGAAACTTGGTGGATAATAAGCAACAAACGTCTCTATCTTTTCTCACTTAAATACATAATTTTTTATATGGTACCATTGAATATTGCACTCTCATCAATCATCACTAAATAAAGGGAAAAGACATCATTTCTACCCCATACTATACAAGAAAAGTCTAAGCCACACATAAATTATATAAGTGACCTATTACACACCTTAACTATATAAAAGTGATATTATTACCTCCCCACGACCCCCATTCTAAGGCGCGTGTGTTACACTTATTTTAGGCGTGTCCAGCTATTAAATAACAAAAGTAAACGGCTAAAAACATTAAGGGAAAAGGCATCGTTTCCACCCCAAACTATAGTCGAAAAGTCGAATCCACACCTAAACTATATAAGTGACCTATTACACACCTTAACTATAAAAAATGATACTTTTTACTGACGTGGTGCTGACATGGCAGCGCGTGTAAAACACTACACCACATGAAAGTGGTGGTAGCCTGACAGGGTTAAATAGTTTCACTTTTTTATAGTTTAGGTGTGTAATAGGTTACTAGTATACTTTAGGTGTGCCTTCGGCTTTTAGGATATAGTTTGGGGTGAAAACGATGTATTTTCTATCATGTGACTATGATTGTAAATCATATTTATGAAAAATAATCTATTACATTTTTTAAGGGATATTTTTTGCCCTTCTTGAAATTCAAGATCTAACAATAATAAATATGAATTCCATCACTAAAATGTAAGCCTGGATGTACTTTTTTACTAATAGACGTAGTTATCAAAAAAAAAACTTTAGTTAACATCTAGAGTTATCTAAAAATCTTTTACCAATTATTCTAAAACTTTAAAATTTTAAAATCTCTCACTATATTTAGAAAACCCTTTTATATATATATATATATAAAGGAGACATTGTAGGCTGCTGTTGTGGCATGCCTCAATGAAAAAGTATTTATTGAAAAAGCAATTCAAACCTCTTCAACAAGCTGATGACATCGCTTTCCACTGGCACAATTGATTCTAATAAGACTAAACTGGGTAGAAGAGATCACCGAGAAAGAATTTGCTACTAGTTTGCAGCAACACAGCGCAACATCCTTCCTTATGGCTCCATCCTCATCTTCTAAATACCCAACAACAGACTCCCTTGCAAACACAAGAAGATTGTGGCCCTGTAACCCAAATCCAGTATCAAACTAAACTATCAAGAAGGGAAATGAAGCACACAGAAATATAGATGACAAACCTTGAAATTAAAACGAGCAAGGGTTCTCAAAACAAGTTGAACTAGCGCAGAACCACTCAGTTCTGGTACTTGGGGGGTAACTGTTGTAATATGCCCTCGACTCACAGAAGCTGCTGATTGTCTTGGCATTGAATGATGAGATCTTGAAAGGATTGTTGAGATACATTTATGCAGCCGATTCTGGATGGTCGGCAACAAAGGTGGATTGCTGAAACACAGAAAATACATATGTTACCCTTGAGCAACACCACACAAAAGAACTAATTCATGAAAGTTCTACGCAAACTCAGAGAGAACCTTTCTGTTATTTGCTCCAACGCTTCCACCAGATTCAGGGAAAGCCCAGAAGAAAACATAGAATCCAAGAGACCACAAACATGAGGCTCCATGGTTGGTCCCATTGCTTTAGCAATATTTCCAACACATGCTAGCGCCTTAAATGAGGGTCTGCCTTTATGGGGAGCAATCTGAGAGAAACATATTTCACCTGTCACGATTATTGCTCGCGCATTTACATGTTATAGAAAGAACCTACAATCCAAAGGTGGAATGCTGTGACATAGAAAATAGATATGTTACCCTTGAGCAACACCACACAAAAGAACCCGTTCATGACATTTCTGCTCAAACTCAGAGAGAACCTTTCAGTTATTTATAACTTCTTTTTACATTGGGAACAAAAAATATAACTTTCCAATTGAAAGACCGGAAACAGTATAGTTAGACAAGTATATTTGCAATGACATATATAGCATACCGCATCACGTAAGTGAGAGGTTATTGTCGGCAAATGGTTAGTGAGTTCACCATCTAGAGCACCAGCTATCTCCCCAAGAGCGATGAACCCACTGGCACGTTCTACATGTATTTTAAGGACTTCAAGTATATGATTCATGCATATCTATAGAAATAAAATCAACAAACTTGAGTTCACAGTAGTCAACATTGAAGATGAAAATCTCATTCATCCAGATTCTACAGATAGTAAAAGCAGATTAAATCATTAAAATGAAATCAAATATCACAAACCGTTAAAGAATTAGTCACAAATTGATCACGCAGGAAATGGGCAATTCGAGGAAGTAGAGAAGTTATGCTGAGGCGAACTAGGCGATCTCGGTGCTCCAGATATCTTAGAACAATTTCAGCAATTTCCCTGTATATTGACATCATGAACTCTCCTGTGTTTCTGCACATTTTGATGATAAATTTTCTCTTATCAATCATTTATCATATCACAAACAGATAGATAATCCTGGGTCCAATTCCCATAGCATATGACTTGAGGATATTACATTATTCTTTGTCAAGGAGACACAAACCAAAAGCACATAAATCCGTGAAACTAAAGTAGTCATGGAACCAAACTAGCATAACTGCATACATAGCAATACAGAAAAGAAAAAATTGCCCCCAAATAGCTTGAAGAGGTACCTTGACCACCACCCTCTTCATGCAGCCATCCATCACCTAAGAATCTGCCTTTCACCCCCACAAGCACCTCATAAGAAGACAAACCACACCATCACAAACCAACAACTATCCTAGAAACCTTCTCAACATAGAACGTTTTCCCCCTTTTTTCCAAAAAATATTTTCGAAACATTGTTTGGTTATACATTGGAATGATTTTTTGGTTAGGTTTTGAAGATGATTTTTTCAAGTTTGAAATCCATAATTTTTTTCCACTTATAGAGCTTCAACTTCTTGCAAGTGAAATCTGCAACAAGTTTCAAGATGATATCTTATAAAGCCTGACCACATAATCCAAGATCAACAAAGGATCCTGTCAATATATACACCATCAACTAACGAAAACTAATATGAGAGATGTCATTTACAAATGACTAAAGCCGGGTAACCCCCTACCCCCACCCCACCCCACCCCACCCCCATCCCACACACACAGAGAGATCATAATCAATTTATAGATCACAAATGCATTCTAGATTCAATTGCTAATAAGAACAAGTAGGTAATAGACACCTTTTGCCCCTTCATTATAATTACTTTATATAAGAAACAATTAGGTAGCAGACATTTGCACCCAAAACATATAAATTCCTCAGACTTGAGGTAGACCGACTCTTAAGTATAACCAGAGATTTAAGTCTCCAGTTTCTCAAACATTCAGCAGATCACAGCAATGTCACACACCCTTTTTACGTACTCCAACAGATTTATATTTTAAGTTCGAAAGGGTTTTATTATCTAAGTGATAAGAAATGAAAAATTTGTTTCGTAAAAGGATTATTTACATTTTTTACTCAGAGTCGCCACTTGGCATAATCCAGTGTGCCAAGTCACCATTAGAAAATTCTTTCCAAAACCATTTGACTGTTTAAACTGGTTTGCGAACAGAGATTCCGACTAAGGAATTCTGTTGACCGAGGGGAAGGTGTTAGGCACCTCTCGATCCCATGGTTCAACCACGGTTGCTTGGTAGAGTGTATCGACTATTTTTGGCACTAAGAAATGTATAAACCGCGCAAAAGCACGCAAAATAATCAAACAAAACAAAACAATCCGAAATGTAAAATCCAGTCCAATTATTACAACCCGAAATAAAAAGGGACTGAAAGTAAACCTACGCTAATCCTAAACTGATGCTCTACCCGACGCCTTGGGCCTTCACCATGAACATCCTCCGGGTAAATGACATCTCGAGGCATTCCTCGGTGAATAAATATATACGGATACTATGGGGCATTCCCCGACCAAATTATACAATTGAATTTTTCGTACGATAAAGTAAAACGAACCATTCACGCACATATTCAAATATTCCAATAAATCGTTATTTCCTAAATTTGACTACCCGGCCTACATTTGCCTATCCAAGTTCAAAATATCACAGTTCTATCGTGTTTAACATTATCCATGCATCAAAATTAATCAACATTCATTTTAGCAATTTTTAATTCTCACCCCCAATTTTATTTTTAACATAAAACTTCTAAAATCACGATTATTATTTCAACGATCAATAATCACTATAAACTCAATATTCATCATTCACGTCACACACAATCGTAACTAACAAAATCAACAACCAATCAATACCAACAGTTATTCATCACCACTGAAGATCAAACCACACACGAATATCCAATTCCAAATATGAAATATTGCAAATAAGAAAATAGATGAGAGAAAGTGTAGAGTTGGACCTCGATTGAAGATTTTATTGTGCCAAAATATGTGATCAAAAGACAAAGTTGGATCCAAAACTCTCGACTTGAACCTCGATAACCAACAACTCCAAACTCAATATCGAATTCAACCGGACAGATTTGGAAAACAACGAAAAGCCTCACAATGAATGAACCGCAAACCCGAATAGAAATCCAAAACAACCCAAGATCTCAAATTCTAATTCCTAAATCACCAATTTCCAACTAACCTTGTATGAGTCTCACCGAAATTGAAGTAACTGTTATCGTTTCAACATTTCCCAAAATAAGACGGAGCTAGCTCGAACGGGTTGGCTGCTGGAGTGGAATTGAGAGGAGAATGGGGGTGGAACAGCAGCAGGGATGCTGGTCGCAGCGACGGGGTCATTTGGTTGGTCGCCGGAGAAGGCGCTGGATGACGGAGGAGGCCGAATCTGAGCGGCGGCTGGAGGAGCAGCCTGTGCTGGCCTTTGGAGGTGGCGCCGCCCTGGCTGGTCGACGTTTGAGTGGAGGAAGAAGAGGACGAGAGTTGGAATGGTGCCGACGCTGTTGTCATCGATGGGGAAGGCAGCGGGAGAGGCTTTTAAGAGAGAGAGTGAGAGTCCAGAGAGAGGGAGTGAGAGAGGGAGTTAGGCGGCTTCTCTTTTTTTTTATATCCCCCCTTTCGTGTTCCTTTTGTGAGTGTGTATATATGAGGTGAGGGTGGGGTAGTGGTGAGGTGGGGTAGAGTTTGTTAGGATAGGGTAGGTAGGTGTTGTTTTTTAATTGGGTGGGTTGTTAGAATATTAGGATAAAACAAAATTAGTTAGGGGGTTGTTATTTTTGTCATTTTGTGGAGGGATTATCACACGGGTGAGGGTACACGGTATGATAAGGTAAACAATAGGTAAAAATTATATCGGGGAGGGACGAAATTAGGTGTCTACATCATGCCCCCTTTGAATGTAAACACGAAGTGTTTCCAGACAAAGAAGTAGACAGCGAGACCAAATTTTGATCCGACCATTATCCAAAGAAAGAAACAGAAGAAAGAAGGACAACGAGGTTTTGACTTAAGACATCCCACCTACTCACATTATGAGAGGATCGAGTGACAAGTATCCTAACTTTTGGAAGGAGATGGACTATACCGAGTTGGAGAGTCGAGTGAGGTTCCATCGAGGTTTCGGTCCGCGGCTCTGTCATTACATCAAAAAACTGAAAATTACAAGTTAAAACATAAATGAAATTACAAAAATCCTATCTATACAGCTTCTATTGGTTCTTGACTCGACTTTTATCACCCTATTCTTCAGGCGGACTCCTAACTTGCAATTTCTTTCAACTTGTTGCTTGGCTTTCAATTGCTTTGCTTTGTTGCTTGACTTTTCATTTCTTTACCCTATTCTCCAGGCGGGCTCCTGACTTGCTATTTCATCACTTTGTTGCTTGACTTTCATTTCTTCACTCTGTTCTCCAGGCGGGCCTCTGACTTGCTATTTCATCACCCTGTTCTTCAGGTGGGCTCCTGAAACCCAAAATTAAAACTAGAACGAAAATTATCCCAAACAAGAATTATAATAAAGTAGTATTTCATTTTTGAAAGCGTTATCCCATTTTCCAGGAGGGTCCTGCGCATAAAGTAAAATCCCATTTTTCAGGAGGGTCCTGAACAGAAAGTAAAATCCCATTTTTTCATGAGGGTCTTGAACATAAAGTAAAATCCCATTTTTCAGAAGGGTCCTGAACATAAAGTAAAATTCTATTTTTCAGGAGGGTCCTGAATAGAATGTAAAATTCCATTTTTCAGAAGGGATCCATGTATACTGTGAACAGGCGCATTTCTCCCCAATCCATCTTGGGTAGCCTCAAACATTCGATATTACCTGTCGGAACCACCAATTTAAGAGTAGATGCCTTGGATCAATAAATTTGCCACTGAAATAATCTTTTAGTATTTCTGAAAATGATAAGGGGGAAGAGAAAAATAGACATACCACTGAACACTCCACCTTGTCTCACGCTTTCCAATAACACGAAGGCACTCACATAATGACTCAATAGCTTTTTCTCGAACAACCAACGTTGGATCCCTCAGAGCAACCGAAATAGCATCCACAAACTCTGACACATGAACATTAAAGATGGTTGAAGCATTTTCTGCCATTTCCAAAAATTTAAAGATAGGAGATTGAAACAGGGACATCATCAACAAGTACTTAGCTCATATCTGGAATTCAATATGCCATGTGGTGGATTTATTTAAAATATTATAAGAATGACAACCACATTTCTATAGTATGAACTATTTCACTCTTCATTTGGGGATAAAGGGGAAAAAAACACTAGTTAACCTTTAGGATACAATTTTAATAAATAGCTAATATTTGTATTCAGTTTTGGGAACACTTCTTTGTTTTATCACTTAGAATCCATGTGAGATGAAAGTCTCATGCATGGTTTTGAAAGAGAGATAAAAGTGAGGAATCGTCTTTAGGTACCTTCTATAACAATGGCAAATCGGAGGGTGGAAAAGTTGAAGAAAGACAAAGGGAGATTTGGTAGAATGGCGGTGAGAACAGTAGAATTTTCTAGGGTGGAGACACAGTAACCAAAAAAACAGACTTCAATTCAAAGTTTCCCCATCATGTAAAGATGAAATAAACAAAACCCAGCTTTAAAATTTTTGCTTATAGAACAAATCATGAATAAATATGCTAATTGTACCTTTAATATTAAGACTGCAGCAAAGTGACGATATTCAATTCTTTCACCACGAAGCCATTCTAGTGCAACTTTAACCTGAAAATACAAAAGAGTTGAGATCCTGATGTCAGACAATCAAGTATCTGAAGCATCAAAATGCTACACACCTGACGTTCCACTTCATCTATAGTCATTGCCCCACCAGATCTATCGAGGTGACCAATAACTTTACTAGCAAGACCAAGATTTCAGGATCACGCTTTGTTTCAAAGGCAGCGCTCATGTAATTAGAGAATTTTGCCACTTTTGATGCATTTTCGCTGATGGTGACATCCATTAGCCCATCAATAGCCCTCAATGCTCCTAGATTTTTAGAAACTTCATTACTATCAAGAAATGTAGTAATGAGTTCATATAGATGATCCATGAAACGAGCAAAAGCTTCTCCACTAAGATCACGACCTTCTTCCTCTACAAGCCGCCTCAAGGTCAATGCAGCCCCATCCTACCATAGAGAATAAATAAGAATTGGCTTGGTTCAAAAGCAATTCAAGTTTTTGAAAGATAATTTTAGAAGAGGGAACTGGAAAGGATGGAAAGAGGCATAGATTGAGAGCATGCAAACTCAAACAGCAAAAATAGCAAGACTGAGCAAAATAGAATATTAAATGATTAAGACAGAAACTCGTATCAGTATCAATATCAAGCAGCCAGTGCAAAAGACTGCTCTGCTAACCTTTGGTAGAAAAATGGAACAGGGAAAGTGAATGAAAACAAAAAAAACAAAACTTGGTATTCACATTATTTTTCAAACCAAAAAGTTCACTAAGATGGTTGATATAAATTTAAAATCAGGACCTATCCATCTCTCTTGATTCATGGAGAAGGAAAATAAATAAGTATAATTAGCAAGAGGCATATAGGAGAAGATTTGAATACAAAACAGCAAACAGTTACTTCTATGTAGTGCCATGATTTCAAACTGGATTAGCCAACAAACTCCTTGTAATCCCACAAGCTGGTCTTTCTTCTTCCACACAAATCAAAAAATAAATGTACCCAAAAATAAACTGTAGCATTCTGCTTTCTTTCTATTTTCAATCTTTTACATATACAAGGTTTCAAATAACAGCATCCAACACTTCCTGAGAAATGTCTAATTATGTCCTATAATTTTCATCAATTTCTAATAAAATCAAAATCACACCAATAAATGTCTGGTTCCACTACCTCACCAATTCACCAACTCAACAAATCAAAATCTCCTGAACTGTTTGAACTCCACTACTGATCTTAAAAAATTCAACAAAAAATCAAGAACCTTAGAATCGTCTTTGATTTTCATCAATTCCTAAGAAAATCAAAATCAATCACTAAATTTCTATTTCCACTTACTCAATAATTCAACAAATGTAACAACACCCAAAAAAAAAGAACACAGAGTAGATAACAATACAGAGGTCACATCAAGATTCCCTAAGCTATGCGAACTCCAGTATTGATCTTTAAAATCCAGCAAAAGACTCCCAAAAAATAAAAGTTGAAAGAAATGGAAGAACCTTAGGATTGCTTCTGGTACATAGGTCAGCAAGAAATCTATTAAGAGCATCAATATTTTTGGCACTAGTTGTTGCAACTGGATAACGGATCGCCTGAGAGCTACTATCCATGCTTCTTCTTCACACTCCTATCTACACGAAAACCTAACACGATGGACAGAACGTTGTTATTATTGCAATAATGATTGTAGGAGAATACACATGTTGTTGTTGTTCATTTGTAAGAGAGTGGAGGGAGCTTCAGGAGAAAGACGAGAGACCTGTACTGCCCAGTAGTAAGATAAATAAAAAGGAAAAAAAACCCTTTCCCCTTACCTTTCCAACTCTGATTTTATTACAACGGTAGGTAATTGGGCCTGTGGGTAACACCCGCCCTCTGTTACCATTTCCTTTTTCTGTTTTTTCTTTTCTTTTTTTGTTTTTGATTTTTTGATTTGTTCTTAATTTGTGTTCATTAACGAGGTTAACAGAGAAAATATGGTATGCTTATAAGTGATATCGAACCACTAAAAATAAAATAGTTACACGAAAGACACGAGGAGGGATCACGCTAAATGCTTGAGGGCATGGCATGTAGCAGGTGAATTTTTGTGTCAGTTACGGGTCATTTGTTACAAGTTACATGATAGTGATGTCAATGATAGCTTTGTATCACGAGTTATGGTAATAATAGCATTGCTGACAATTGTCTATTACAATTAATTAGGTGATAGTAATGTCGGTGACAGGTTGACTATCACAAGTTATGTGATAAGAGTGTCGATCATTGTTGTCTAGCACAAATTATGTAATAGTGTTAGTGACGGATTGACTATCACGTTGGTATGAAATTAGGCCTTAGCTTCTCAATAAGTCATTCAATGAACTAACTCTATCACAAGTTATGATATAGTAGTGTATTAGCGATAATAAAATGAATAAAAAGGAAAAAATAACCTTGCTCTTACCTTATCCATTTGATTTTACTATAATGCTAGGTAATTAGGCCTGTGGATAAAACTCTCACTCTTTTATGTTTCCTTTTTTTTACTTGTTTTATCTGGGGGTGGGAGTTCGGTATTTTGGTTTGAGTTCGGTTATTTTATTTCGTATTTTCTAGTTTTCGGTTATGAATATGTACCAAAAATCAAACTGAATTTGTTCGGTTTGGTTCGGTTCTATTTTGATTTAACAATTTCAATTTTTTGGTTTTGGGCTTATTTACTGTGCTACATTATATTTATAAATTGGGCTACTGATTCTAACAAACACGGCATAGTAGGTTCAGTACTAAATTTGTTTGTTTTGTCATCGAGCTAAGCAAAACCAATTAAGTTTGTGCATGAGTAGTTTTTGAATTTTTTCCCATTATTGATACATTCATTACATTGCACACAACATAATTGTGATCTGCAGGAAACCATAACATAACTCATTACAATTTACAACCTTTTCGCTTATATGATCAGCTAGATCTCAGAACTGATTATAAAAGATTGTTTAAATGAGAGTAAGATGATGATTTTTGAAACAACATAATGTTCATTAATTCCCTCGCATCTTAAGATGAAACAACAATAAGCCATTGAATCTAGTAAAAGCAGTGGACAGTTTTTCAAAGAAAACTGATTGCATGATCACACTCTTAACAGAATCTTTATCAAGCATCATTAAAGAAGAAATAGAGAAATTCCTAGGCTAACTTTCTCTCTAAAAATAATGTTGACATCACATGCTTGGATGTAGCAAACTTTTACGAGCACCCTGAAGGAAAGATTGATCACTTGATTGGTGATGGTTCCGTAAACATGGAAGAATGAATAATTTTTTATTTTGTTTGATTTTTATTGATAAGAGTTAGTAAAAAAAATCATGTAAAAGTAGTTGTTTGCATGAGTATTAGTTTTTTATTAGTATTAATTAGTTTAATTACATTATTGTTGTTTATTATTGAATTTATTTTTCCATCATTTATTGAAAAAAAAAACAAGAAAAACAGCGACTCATTAAGGAAAAAGCTAATGGTAGGCTAATACTGATTAATGTTATTTTTTGTGGAAATTTTTACAACATGTATTAATGAATTTATATAGGCGTTAATGCCTATTAATGTTGTTAGGATACAACTAATTTTATTTTTAATTATTATCATAGTTTATTACACAATATTTAAAAATATAAATATGGTAACAGTTGCATAGCATGGACACTATTAAAGATAAAATGTTATAAATATATTTATTGTGTAATACATATGTATTGTAGTCTTTATAACAGGCGATACTACATGATGACAAGAACAATTAACACGTGTTTAGTTTTTGTCACGTAAAGTTTAAATAATCAAATCAACAACAAGAATAATGCATAATCATGTATTAATTGGATATATTTTTATTGCTTAGTTAAGTGTGATTAACAATATTTTATAGTATAAGCTTTCAGTTTGTACTAAGATTTAATATATATTTGGTGTATGTCATTTATTTGAAGATATGGATAATTTTCAAAGTAGGCTGTCCAATTGTGAAGATATTTGTTTAGTTGATTCTGGCACTACACATATGATATTCAAAGACGAGAAATATTTCGCTCATCTAAACATGGGCAAGATTAACGTTACTATAATTTGTGGTAGTGCTAATTTGATTGAAGGCTTCAGAAAAGTCATTATAATCTTGCCCAAGGGAACTAAACTCATCATAAATAATGCTATATTCTCTCCCAAGTCTCGGAGAAACTTGATGGGTTTTAAAGATATCTGTGAAAATGGTTATCATATAAAGACATTTGATGAGAAGAATCTTGAATATCTTGGTATCACCAAGAATGACTCTGGGAAGACATGTGTTATTGAAACGGTCCCTGCTTTATCTTCTGGCCTGTATTGGACAAAGATTTGTGCAATTGAGGCACATTCTATAGTAAACCGAAAGTTTATTGATTCCAATACTTTTGTACTTTGGCATAATCGTCTGGGACATCCAGGATCAATAATGATAAGACGAATAATAGAAAATTCAAATGGACATCCATTAAAGAACTTGAAGGTTCTTTCGAACGGTGAATTTTCATGTAATGCTTGTTATCAAGGCAAGTTGATTGTGAGACCATCGCCAAAAAAAGTTAGGATTGAGTCTCCCACGTTCTTGGAACGCATACATAGGGACATTTATGGATCAATTCACCCACCAAGTGGGTCGTTTAGATACTTCATGGTCCTAATAGATGTTTCTTCTAGATGGTCTCATGTGTGCCTTTTGTCATCTCGCAACTTGGCATTTGCAAAATTATTGGCACAAATAATATGATTACGGGCATAATTTCTTGATAATCAAATTAAGTCTATTCGTCTTGATAATGCTGCAGAATTTTCATCCCAAACATTTAATGACTATTGCTTATCGATTTGGATAAGAGTGGAACATCTTGTACCCCATGTTCACACTCAAAATAGCCTTGCTGAGTCATTAATTAAACATCTGCAGTTGATAGCAAAACCATTACTGATGAAAACTAAGTTGCCCACTTCTGTTTGGGGTCATGTAATTTTGCATGCTGCAACAGTTGTTCGTCTTAGATCGACAAATTATCATAAATTTTCTCTGTTGCAATTGATTTTGGGTCAAGAGCCTAATATATCTCACTTCAAGAACTTTTGGGTACGGTGTATATGTTCCTATAGCACCACCAAACCGTACCAAGATGGGCTCCCAAAGAAGGTTAGGAATTTATGTTGGGTTTGAATCACCCTCTATTATTTGCTATCTTGAACCATTAACGGGAGATATGTTCACTGCTTGATTTGCAGATTATCAGTTTGATGAGATACTTTTCCCAAAATTAAGGGGAGAAGATAGTGATATCAAAACAGAAATTTTTTGGAAAAATCCATCACTATCTCATCTTGATCCACGTGCTTCTATTTGTGAGCAAGAAGTACAAGAGATTATTCATCTACAGAGAATTGCAAATCAAATGCCGGACGTATTTACAGATTTGAAAAGGATTACTAAATCACATATTCCTGCAGAGAATGTCCCAATTCAAATTGATGTCTCTAAAGGACCATCCACTAGTGTCATAGCTAATGAATCCAAAGCACACTTGAAGCGTGGCAGACCATTAGGTTCTAAGGATCAAAATCCTAGAAAAAAAAATAAATGGTCAAGATGACATTACAAAAGATCCGCATATGAAAGCCCAAGATTTGAGCAATGTTGATATCCCTAAAGGGATCAATGAGCCTGAGACTCAAGAAACTGAGGAACTATCCATAAATTCAAGTGATGTTGAAACTAATTTGAATAGATCTAAAATAGTAGTGGATCATGTTTTTGCATATCATGTTGCAACAAAAATCTTGCAAGATAGTGAGGATCTTGAACCTCGATCTGTCACAGAATGTCGACAAAGAAATGATTGGCCAAAATGGCAAGAAGCAATTCAATCTGAATTGAATTCACTTGCCAAGCGTGATGTTTTTATACCTATAACTCAAACACCTAATGGTGTTAAGCCTGTTGGCTATAAATGGGTCTTTGTGCAAAAAAAAATAAAAAAAATGAAATACAAAGGTATAAAGCACGCCTTGTCGCACAAGGATTTTCACAACGGCCTGGTGTCAATTATGATGAGACATATTCACCAGTTATGGATGCAATAACATTGCGTTATCTTATTAGTTTCACTATCCTTGAGAGACTTGAAATGCATTTGATGGATATGGTAACAGCCTATCTATATGGATCACTTGATAATGAGATATACATAAAAATTCCTAAAGGATTTAAAATGCCGAAAGCATATAGTTCAAAGCCTTGGGAAATGTATTCCATTCGATTACAAAGATCATTGTATGGTTTGAAGCAATCTGGACGCATGTGGTATAACCATCTTAGTGAATATTTATCTAAAGAAGGTTATACGAATGATGAAATTTGCCCATGTATTTTCATAAAGAAAACAACGTCAGATTTTGTTATACTTGTTGTCTATGTCGATGACATAAACCTTATTGGAACGCCAATAGAGCTTCAAAAGGTAATTTATTACCTAAAGAAAGAATTTGAAATGAAAGATCTCAGAAATACAAAGTTATGACTTGGTTTGCAAATTGAGCATTTGACAAACGACATCTTTGTTCATCAATCTGCCTACACAGAAAAGGTGTTGAAATGATTCTATATGGATGGAGCACATTCATTAAGTACTCCGATGGTGGCTCGATCACTTGATGTGAATAAGGATCCATTCCGGCCTTAAGAAAAGAATGAGGAACTCCTTGATCCTGAAATACCATATCTTAGTGCAATTGGTGCACTAATGTATCTTGCAAATACTACAAGGCCTGATATTGACTTTTCAGTAAATTTGCTAGCAAGGTATAGTTTTGCTCCTACTAAGAGAAATTGGAATGGGATCAAACACATATTACAGTATCTAAAGAGGACTATCGATATGAGCTTATTTTATTCTAAAGATTGCAGTTCTGATCTTATTGGTTATGCTGATGCTGGGTACTTATCTAACCCGCATAAATCTCGGTCTCAAACATGCGATATATTCCTATGTGGGGGTACTTCCATATCTTGGAGATCAACAAAGCAGTCTATCCTAGCCACTTTATCAATTCACGCTGAGATTATAGCTATTCATGAAGCAAACCGAGAGTGTGTGTGATTGAGGTCCATAATACATCTCATTCAAGAAAAATGTGGATTGAAATATGACAAAGTACCCACAATTTATATGAAGATAATGCAGCATGCATAGCACAACTGAAAGGTGGATTCATAAAAGGAGATAGAATGAAGAACATTTTGCCAAAGCTCTTCTATACACATGAGCTCCAAAAGAATGGTGATATTGATGTATAACAGATTCGTTCAAGTAACAATGTGACTGATTTATTCACTAAGTTTCTTCCAACTGCAACTTTCAAGAAGATGGTGCACAAGATCGGAATGCAAAAGTTCAAGGAAGTTCTTATTAGGGGGAGCTAATACGCGTTGTACTCTTTTTCCCTTATGAGGTTTTGTCCCACTGGGTTTTCCTTGTAATACACCTGATTTTCAAGTTTTCTTTGTCATTAAATCTCTCCTTTCAAAATTTCTGCAGATTGTGTGTTATTAGTTAAATAATCTATTTATTTTTTGTGGCAAAGTATCCAGGAAGTTATTTGCCAGATGGATTTCTTTTACTACTGGTTTTGAATGTCAATGATGATTATATCATTACTTATGCTGAAGTTTTTCGTTGGTTACATTTATGAAGTTAATTTGTTTATGCAGTAGGTCTATTGAAAACAACTTTTCTACATCCTCAAAGAGGTGAGATTTACGTACACACTATACTTCCCAAAATTCATTTATAGGATTACATCAAAATTGTTAATATTCATGAAGCATAAATTTAAAAGTCTTTGCAATAGATAAATTTGAGTTCTGACAATTTTGATATGACGAAAATTACTTTTCTAGGATATATTTTGATGGAAGAAATCATTTTAGTATGTTTGGATATTTGAATTATGGAGAGTTGTACATTTAACCTATAAAAAAATAATTAAAAACATGTCCCACCAAGAAGGCAAACAATTTTCATACCTTATGGACGAAATTCAGTTTTCTTTACAATTATTTTGATTTTTTTCTCGAAAAATATATGAATTGATAATTATAAAATATATGGTAAAGGTTATAAGGTTTTCTCATGGCAAGACATATGTATTTTTACATTTTGTTTACATCTGATTCGAAGCCTGACATGATCGATAAAGATGCTTTGAATGAGAAATCATATCTATAATTTTTTATGTCGTTCTTTTTGTGTTTACAATTTAATTGATTGACGTGAGACACACTTGCAAAACACTTAAACTAAACAGGTTATATTAAAAGATTGAAGACCTCATGGCATTGAAAAGAGCAGGTAATGCAAAAATTATCTGTTTTCACAAAAAAAAGGTAGTATCTAAAGCATTTCTTCTTATTTTGGACATTCACAATTTGCAGTCTTCTTTATTTTGAAATTGATTTTATCCAACAAGAATTTGAAAATAATATATTTTGAGGATGAAAATTGTAAACTAAAGTCATGAAAAGGGTTGCAAAAAGACTTAATTGAAGAGATAATTTAAACAAAAATTAATAGTAGAATGTGAATATCTTATGATTTTGAGGCTTGATCTAATATGGGGACAAAATCTCAAATACAAAATCCATTAATTATTTTGTACATGTTCTTGCAACAATAGGTGTGTTATTTGAGAACTGGGACTCTAGGAGTCCTAAAATATATTATAAGAAGTAATTTTATTTTGTTATATATCTAGGTTTAGTTGCTTAATACAACACTTCACAGATGGTATATTTTGTTCCCTTCATGTAAGTGAAACTATTTAGGATACATTCTTAAACCTTATTAGACTTGAAATAATCACTATACTATGTCTGTAGAAGAAAAGTTAAATTTAATTATCGATGACCAATATCTAATATAATGATGCACGATTGAGACTCCATGGGTTATGGGCCCCATTTTACCTAAAACCGTGGGCCGGGGGTATCAATGTCTTTATTGGCAAGTAGAACTTGTGTTTTATGTTATTTAGATAGATTAAAGCATGTACAGTTTAATTATCTTGGGTCAACTCTTGAGAAGGAATTAAAAGTTTCAAAGTTTATATAATTTATTTTTGAACATTAAAGATACATGTTTAATTTTTTTTATTTGCTTATTTATTTTGTTTCAAAGCTTGATTTTGCAAGAGAGTCTATGATAACATGATGTGGTAAGAAAATTCACTATATTAACAAAAAGTTCTCATAACATAATATTGTTTAAGCTTTGTTCATATAAAAAGTTTTTTTTCTTTTGTAAATTAGAATATAATATATATATATATATATATATATATATATATATATATATATATATTCTATATCTATAATCTATATAATATATTAAAAGCATGAAGATTCTTAGAAAAGTGATTTAAATTTTTTATCCTTCATTAAAAAACTTCATAATAGACAAAATTATCTTTTCACCTATTTCCTCAAATTATTAATTAATTATTAAAAATCTAAAGAGTCCTAAAAACATGAAAGGAAAAATATATGGTAAATTTAAAATATTACTCAACCTGGGTTCTTTTCAAAGTCATATTATCATACATTATAAATATTTGTTTTTGTAGTTTATGAAATTTCTAATCAAGGAAGTTTTTAATCAAAACTTTGATTTTTAATAAATATCAATTATCACATTTTTTTTCAAGTTTAAGAGTATTTCTTTTTTATTAGGATTTGCTCAAATTTTCTACCATAATTAAAGTTTTTTTATGGAAAATAATTATTTTTTAAAAATATTTTTTCCATGTTTGATTAATCCTTTTTTGGAGGAAAAAAATCCGGACTTCTATAAATTGAGGATTCTTTATTGCTACAAATAATACAATATTATTCACAAGTAAAGAATTTTGTTTTGGAGAGATTATTCTCTCTAGGTTTTATGTTTGTAATATTAATTTTTCAATATGTAGGTCACTTGACGAAAGCATATTAAATCTTATGATTTTTTATTATAATTTTCTTTGTAATCTTATTTTGTGAATGTTTGTAATGTAAGCGCCGCATAACGCCATGTTATTTCAACTTCAAGTTCAACAATTTTCTAGGTTTATGAGTATATTTTTTATTATATAGAACTTTTAACTTCAAGTTCAACAATTTTCTAGGTTTATGAGTATATTTTTGATTATATAGAACTTTATGAACTAGAGTTGTAATTTTTGTGAATGGATCTTCAATTTTATGATTTTCAGATTTGTTTTCTTATGAACAAAAATATTTATACTTATTTGTGCTTGGTTAATAGAACGATTGAAATTTTTTGTGGGTGTGGATATGTATTAAATTATAACGTATGTTAAAACCTCATGCAAATAATTATGAGGCTAATTTTTGACTTTTTCTTTTATAGGTTAGAAAATTTTCCTGTTAGTTTGAGATTAAATTGTTAAGTTGCTACTCAATTAATCATATTCATCATTTACATGCATGAAATTGTAATCTATGTTAAAGTATGCATCGAAAAAGTAATGTAAATAATAAAAAGATTTAAATAAAAAATTAATTAATTATAATGTCCTAGGTTAACTAAAGTGTAAATCTAACAAACAAAACGAGGATTAACTTCTGCTATTTTTAAAACCTAACGAATGTAATTTTGTTTTAAAATCATTTTTGAGAAAAAATATATTTAAAAGCACTTTAAAAACGTAGTCAAATACTAATAGTTGCTCTAAAGTGATTTCTAAATTTATTAGTTAAACACAAACTTCTTCTCGCCAAAAAATAGACATCAAAGTGTTTATATAAAATTGAACTCATTAAAGTAAAGTACACGCGCAAAGCGTGTACACTAAGACTAGTGTGTGTGTGTGTATATATATATATATATCATTATTATTTTTTGATAGTTTTATACATTAGGTTTTGATAATGCTTTTTAAATTTTTCATACTATATAAAGTTAGCGTAGGGTAAGGAGAGCACAAAGTGTATACAAATTTTATCCCTATCTTATGGAGATGAAGAGATTGTTTCTAAAAGATCTCGATTTATGTAAAATTGAGTTGGTATAGTTGTATCTTAAAATTATTTATATAACAAAAAACTTGATATTCTATTCAAAGAGAGAGCAAAGTTCATGCAGATCTTATCCCTACCTCGTAGAGATAGGTTGCTTTCAAAAGATCCCAGCTCAGACAAAGTTAAATTTGCGTAGCTGTATCATAAAATTATTTATAATTAATAATAATAAATTTGGTATTTATCCAACTTATAATACAAAATTCTCAGTCATTATACTTTAATCTTAATAATAATAATTTGAATCTTGGAGAGTCAAAATGAAAAATCTTGATATGTATGAAATTAGTTTAACAATAATTGCTATTTTTTGATAATTTGCTATTTTTGTGTATATAGTTTAAGCGATTATTGTGAAATACACGTACAAAACACGTAGAACTAAACTAATAATAATAATAATAGTAGTAGCAACAATATCTGTCTTCACGAAAATGATTAAACAAGAACTGAAGTCAAGAGAGTTGTTTTGTTATTTGAAGTTTTTAATTTCTTAATTTGTTCTCAAAGTTAGGATAGTTTGTGTTCATTAGTGAGGGTAACAGATTATATGTAGCATACTTATAATTCTTTCGTTTAACAATCTAGTTAAAGAGAAAATAACTTTTGTTCATCTTTTTTCATCATATTAATATTAGAAAAATTGTAACTTATAGAATTTTTTGTATAATTTTGGAACATTTAACTTTTTTATTTAAAATATTAAATTAATCTAATTCAATTTATCTTTGAAAAGGTTGTTTTCCCTCTAACTTGACTGTAAAAAAGAAAGAATTATTGCAAATAATTTTTGTATGTTAGATTAACAATTTAAAAATAGTTTGTTACTCTTACGGGTCGTTTGGTTTGGAATGTAGTTATACTGGGATTAGTTATGTTGTGATAAGTTGTGATTGGATAAGCTATACTGAGATTAGCTATGCTGAAATTATTTTTTATTGAGTGTTTGGTTTGTTGAATTCAAAGTAATATGCATGGTATAATTTCTAGGAATAAATTAATTGATTACCAAAATGCCATATATATATATATATATATATATATATATATATATTCCTTTTCAAGCTTTAAATATTTATTCTTAAAAATAAAACTTGCATCTTATTTAGCTTAATTTTTTTTGTGTGTGCATTTTCATAATTATATCGTGTGTATTTTAAAATAAAAGTTTCATCTTATTTATCTTTAATTTTTTTGCGTGTGCCTTCCCATGATTATGCCGTGTGTGTTTAAAAAAACATCTTACAACATCTTATTTAGTTTGAAATAAAAACTTTTAACTTAAGTTTGTTAAAGTAAAATATAATTTGTTGCTTATGTCACTTCATTTAAATACATATCACTCATATAATATAGAATATTAAAATTCATTTTAATTTATCTATAAAATATCAATTTTTAAGTGATTATAAAACTATGTAATTTAAAATATGCAATTCAATAATGGAGTCGACATTTTTATTATTTTTTAGAGAAATTAAAATATATAAATAAACATAATAATTATTCAAATAAATTTGACGTATAATATATTCATAAATAAAATTTTTCTTAAATGTGTATGAATCTCTAATATTTCATGTTAAATTACTTATTTTGTTCCAAATTCCATAAAATATTGATAATCTCATTTTTTGTTAAAACAATTCATCATCAAAAAGTGTGAAAAAGAATTACTTTCATTTTTCATTATTTAGTATTATTAATATTTGGAGAGTCAATTTTTTAAAAAAATAAAATAAAATTTCAAATATTTTTAGCTAAATATAAAAATATTTTTTATTTAATAATTAAACATGTATTAAGTTAGAAAGGGAATGTCATCATACTTTAGTAACTTGTCCATAATTTTATAAAAATACCTTATATTTTATTAAAAATAAATAAAGTAATATATATATATAGTGATAATCTTAAGAATTTGGAGGGCAATTGTGTTCTTTTCTAATTTTATCCCAAGAATAAATAATGATGGGATTGTTATCCCACCAAATAGGTGGATAACTTATCTCGGTACTATTTATTAGTCCCGGGATAAGTTATCCCGAATATTGCAAACCAAACATGCATTCAAAATTTTATTCCGGGATTATTTATTTTTGTACCTTAAACCAAACGGCCCCTTAATAACAACAATGGTGATTGTTATCCTAAGATATATGATGCTAAATGTTTCAATTGTATAAGAGAAACAGATCATGTAAATTGTAAACTGGTCAATGATGATAAAAACAAAAAACATGTAAGAATCTTGTATTTTTGGTAAACAAGTTCATCATTAATTAGATAAATATATATGTAGCGTTATTTTCCTTATTTATAACTTATTTTTTAAAGAAAATAAATAAATATATCAAGATTTGCCTTTAATAGACTTTAATTTTACATAAAGGTGTAAGGAAAAGTTTACGCAGTCAGTGGATATTACTTTATCTCTAATATTTGATGGATGAAAAGAACGTATTCACATTAGAAATATACAGACAGATTAGCACTCAGAAATAACATGATAATGACATGTCGAAGTGCAACAAATTATAGAATTGTGTCAAAAGAAAAGTGAAAAAAAGTGCAGAAAAAATATTTTTTTAATGTGATAGTGTCAACCTTACTCATGAGATGTAATTTGAATGGAAGAAATCGAAGAAAAAAATATAAAAAATAAAAATTGAGGAAAATAAGAAAATGAAGAAAAATATTAAAAAAACAAAAATCAAAGAAAATGTAAAAGTTGAGAGAGAATAGAAAAAAATAAAGGTTGACAAAAATTAAAAAAAGATTAAATAAAAATAAAGGTTGAGAAAAATTTAAAAACAAAAAATCAAATAAAAAAAGCTTTTTTTTTAAAATAAAAGTAGACGTTGAAAGGAAAAAATCGAAGAAAAAAATAAAAATAATAAAAACTGAGAAAAAATAAGAAAATGAAGAAAAATATTAAAAAACAAAAATCAAAGAAAATGTAAAAGTTGAGAGAGAATAGAAAAAAATAAAGTTTGACAAAAATTTAAAAACAAAAAATCAAATAAAAAAAAAATTTTTTTTAATAAAAGTAGACGTTGAAAGGTGTAAAAAAAAATTAAGGGCTACGAAAAATTAAAAAGAAAAAAATAAAATTAAAAAATTAAAAAATATAAATTTAAAAGATAAAAAAAGAAGTTGAGAGAAAAAAAAGAAAAAAAGCAAGGGTTGAGAAAATTAAAAAAAAAAAAATTAAAAAGAAAAAAATTAAAGTTAAAATATTTAAATATAACGTTGTTATCCATAAGAATATTTATGTAATTTACTCCATTAATCAGGAGTAATTTTATCCAAAAAAATATTAATTAATAGATATCGTAATTTAGCAGATCATATTATTAGTCAGATTAAACATCTTGATCGGTTCCTACACCAACTAAGTAGTGAAAGGTGTAGTATCTCATGGATGAAGGTAATTGGCAATTAATACAACTTTACTAGTGCGAGTTGTATTGACAGAACATGGAAATGAGTGAATGTTGAGAATGACTAGAATATCATGCATGCTTGGGGAGGGGAATAAGGACTTTTAGATTCAATAAATGTTCAAGTCATCAATATCTAAGATCAAGCAAAGAATATCCAAAAAACAGAAGAAGAAGATAAATATAGATAACTCACCAATATATGCAGAGATTGAAGAACAGGACATGCATCTAAGACGGGAGAAAGTTTGACTATGACAAAGTTGTACGTGCTTTCAAATAGCAAGACTAACATCCTAAGGTTTCTAAATATCTGCATCTATGTTGGGAAGTGTGTTACCTAACAAAAAGGAATACTTCAAGTGATTAGGGTGTTCAAAAGACAAATACCAAAGGAATTTGACAAGCCAAGAAATCATCAAATACCTGAGTATTCCAAGCGGTGACTATTAGGATTTAACCTGAGTAGGTAAATTCGCTGCAAATTCACCAAATATGTATGGCATTGAAGCATCTCCGTGAAGACTAATTTTTACATGTTCCAACAAAGGAACAGAAGAAAAGTAAAATCTTACTCTGTTATTAAAAAAACACTCAAACTCATGCAGTTTTGTAGCCTGAAGATCAATCTCTTCCAATCCGCCACAATCAGCAAAAAGAACAGATGTTACTATATCGAAGATGCATAGTTTGTGCGGAAGATTGCAATATTTTATGATTAACCGATTAAGGTTCAAACACGAGAACAAAATACCCTCAAATTGTCCCATTTCTAACAGAATGCCCGTCAAGAAAAGGGTCTTGAGGGAGTTGAGACGGAGTGTGACACTTGGTTGTACAACGCAAACACTCAAAAATAAGGATTTCAAGGAGGATGCTTGAGAGAGAAGCTCAAAGGGAAATTCAAAAAATGTGTTGTGGTGAAGGTTAATGTATTTTGAGGCAGGAATTTTGCCACAGCTAAAGTTGAGATGTAATCTTTCAACACCTAATTTTGAAATAGAATGCATCAATTGGCCAAATTCACTAGAAAACTTTCTCTGAATGAAAGTGTGCATTTCAAGTTCAACCACTTTACGACCCAAATAAAGTTGCAAAAACTGATTTACTGCTTTCAAGAATTTTTTCTGATTGTAAGGCTGACATGTAGGACCTAAATAGTTAATGCCAAACATGTCAAGGCTGAACTGTAATGTAAGCATAGAAGCAACCAGATATCTCCACCTTGTAGATAAAATGCTGGTCTTAACAGCATCTTTAATTGTCATACGTGATAGAATTGAAGACAAAACGCCATCTGGTAGCTGACTCGTATAATCCATCTTTGCCTCATCAACATCTGATAGCCGACTCACATAATCCACCTTTGCCTCATGAACCTAATTCAGTTAATTACATGCTCAAGCAAAAATACTTCAGAAGAAATTTTACATAAATCAAAAAAGAAAATCCAGATTTAAAAATAGTACTACTAGAATAAGTATTTGTTATTGAACCCAAGTTATCTAGAAAAAGGTATAATTGTGCATAAATAACATGCTTTGACTCCTGAATTAAAAACATACGGTTAATTCATCATATTCACTTGATTACGATATGATTCTTTTCTAATCTTATACAAATTTGTTCTCATAAAACAACAACAAAACTAGAGTTTACACGTACATTTGTTGAAGTTTTCTCCTCCTTTTTACTTAACAGTCTTTTCCTTGAAAAATCAATTTCTCCCAATGTAAGCAATCCCAGAATCACTCCTCTTGACACAGTAAAATATTACAAATAAACACACACAAAAAAAGAATGAATTTTAATTATCCGAAAGTAAACAACATGTTTAAAGTGATTTTTACCCAGATGATCTCTACCCATATCTGTACAACTTTCAGATAACAAGTTCGGTTTCAAATTCAGTCAAAACATTTGTTTGAAGTTCCGGCAAATTTGTTTAGCGCTACTTATAAAGAAGCAGAGGCAGAATAGGGAAGAGACACAAAGGGTGAATTTCAAAAAATAGACCTAAATTGGGTGCGTTTTAAATTTTAGTCCCAAATAAAAAAATTTCTTTAAAATAGTTTTTATCTATTAATTAATATTTTTTTGGATAAAATTATCCCTGATTAATGGAGTAAATTACATAAATATTCTTATGGATAACAAATTCATATTTAAATATTTTAACATTTACTTTTTTCTTCTTTTTAATTTTACTTTAATTTTTTTTTAATTTTCTCAACCCTTACTTTTTTTCTTTTTTTCTCTCCACTTCTTTTTTTTTCTTTTACATTTATATTTTTTATTGTTTTATTTTTATTTTTGCTCTTTTTAATTTTTCTTAACCCTTACTTTTTTTCTTTACACCTTTCAACGTCTACTTTTATTAAAAAAAAATCTTTTTTTATTTGATTTTTTATTTTTAAATTTTTCTCGACCTTTATTTTTATTTTTTTATTTTTATCAACCTTTATTTTTTTCTATTCTCTCTCAACTTTTACATTTTCTTTGATTTTTGTTTTTTTAATATTTTTCTTCATTTTCTTCTTTTTCCGCAATATTTATTATTTTTATTTTTTCTTTGATTTCTTCCATTCAAGTTACATCTCATGAGTAAGGTTGACACTATCACATTAAAAAAAATGTTTTCCTGCACTTTTTTTTCGCTTTTCTTTTGGTACAATTCTATAATTCTTGGCACTTCGACATGTCATTATCATGTTATTTCTGAGTGCTAATCTGTCCGTATCTTTCTTGTGAATACATTCTTTTCATCCGTCAAATATTAGAGATTAAGTAATATCCACTGATTGCGTAAACTTTTTCTTATTATGTAAATTTAAAGTCTATTAAAGGCAAATCTTGATATATTTATTTATTTTCTTTAAAAAATAAGTTATAAATAAGGAAAATAACGCTACATATATATTTATCTAATTAATGATGAACTTGTTTACCAAAAATACAAAATTCTTATATGTTTTTTGTTTTTATCATCATTGACCAGTTTAAAATTTACATGATTTGTTTCTCTTATACAATTAAAATATTTAGCATCATATACCTTAGTATTGCAATCACCATTGTTGTTATTAAGGGGCCGTTTGGTTTAAGGTACAAAAATAAATAATCCCGGAATAAAAATTTTAATGCATGTTTGGTTTGCAATATTCGGGATAACTTAGCTCGGGACTAATAAATAGTACCGAGATAAGTTATCCACCTATTTGGTGGGATAACAATCCCATCATTATTTATTCTTGGGATAAAATTAGAAAAGAACATAATTTCCCTCCAAATTCTTAACATAATCACTTTATATATATATATATATATTACTTTATTTATTTTTAATAAAATACAAGGTGTTTTTATAAAATTATGGACAAGTTACTAAAGTATGATGATATTCCCTTTCTAACTTAATACATGCTTAATTATTAATTAAAAAAATATTTTTATATTTAGCTAAAAATATTTGAAAATTTAATTTTTTAAAAAAAAATTGACTCTCCAAATATTAATGATACTAAATAATGAAAAATGAAAGTAATTATTTTTCACACTTTTTGATGATGAATTTTTTTAACAAAAAATGAGATTAAGAATATTTTATGGAATTTGGAACAAAATAAGTAATTTAATATGAAATATTAGATATTCATACACATTTAAGAAAAAATTTATTTATGAATATATTATACGTTAAATTTATTTGAATAATTATTATATTTATTTATATATTTTAATTTCTCTAAAAAATAATAAAAATGTCGACTCCATTATTGAATTACATATTTTAAATTATATAGTTTTATAATCACTTAAAAATTGATATTTTATATATCAATTAAAATGAATGTTAATAGTCTATATTATATGAGTGATATGTATTTAAATGGAGTGACATAAGCAACAAATCATCCTTTACTTTAACAAACTTAAGTTGAAAGTTTAACAAATCATCTCAACTCTTTTGTATTTTCAGGTTAAAGTTGCACTAGAATGGTTTCGTGGTGAAAGAATTGAGTATCGTTGCTTTGCTGCAGTCCTAATATTAAAGGTACGATTAGCATATTTCTTCATGATCTGTTGTATAAGCAAAAATTTCAAGCTGTGTTTTGTTTATTTCATCTTTACCTGACGGGGAAACGTTGAATTGAAGTCTTTTTTTTTGGTTATTGTCTCTCCACCTTAGAAAATTCTACTGTTCTCACCTCCATTCTACCAAATCTCCCTTTTCCTTTCTCCAACTTTTCCACCCTCCGATTTTCCATTGTTCTAGAAGGTACCTAAAGAGGATTCCTCACTTTTCTCTCTCTTTCAAAATCGTGCATGAGACTTTCATCTCGCATGGCTTCTAAGTGATAAAAGAAAGAAGTGTTCCCAAAATTGAATAGAAATATTAGTTATTTATTAAAATTATATCCTAAAGGTTAACTAGTGTTTTTTTTCCTGTTATCACTGAATTAAGAGTGAAATAGTTCATACTATAGAAATGTGGTTGTCATTCTTATAATATTTTAAATACATCCACCACATAGTATATTGAATTCCAGATACGAGCTAAGTACTTGCCGATGATGTCCCTGTTTCAATCTCCTATCTTTAAATTTTAGGAAATGGCAGAAAATGCTTCAACCGTCTTCAATGTTCACGTGCCGGAGTTCGTGGATGCTATTTGGGTTGCTTTGAGGGATCCAACATTGGTTGTTCGAGAAAAAGCTGTTGAGGCATTGCGTGCGTGCCTTCGTGTTATTGAAAAGCGTGAGACAAGGTGGCGTGTTGGGGGGTTACCTGGCTTCAGTCATTTGTAAATGAAATCTCTCGTATCAGTTTTTGTTAGTTGATGGTGTATATATTGACAGGATCCTCTATTGATCTTGGATTATGTGGTCAGGTTTTATAAGATATCGTCTTGAAACTTGTTGTAGATTTCACTTGCAAGAAGTTGAAGCTCTATAAGTGGAAAAAAATTACTGATTTCAAACTTGAAAAACTCATCTTCGAAACCTAACCAAAAAATCATTCCAATGTATAACCAAACAATGTTTCGAAAATATTTTTTGGAAAAATGGGGAAAACTTTCTATGATGAAAAGGTTTCTAGGATAGTTGTTGGTTTGTGATGGTGTGGTTTGTATTCTTATGAGGTGCTAGTAGGGGTGAAAGATAGGTTCTTAGGTGATGGATGGCTGCATGAAGAGGGTGGTGGTCAAGGTACTTCTTTAAGCTATTTGAGGGCATTTTTTTCTTTTCTGTATTGCCATGTATGCAGTTATGCTAGTATGGTTCCATGACTACTTTAGTTTCACGGATTTATGTGCTTTTGGTTTATGTCTCCTTCACAAAGAATAATGCAATATCCTCAAGTCATATGCTATGGGAATTGGACCCTGGATTATCTATCTGCTTGTGATATGATAAATGATTGATAAGAGCAAATTTATCATCAAAATGTACAGGATGTCAAGATACAGGGAAGTTGCTGAAATTGTTCTAAGATATCTGGAGCACCGAGATCGCCTAGTTCGCCTCAGCATAACTTCCCTACTTCCTCGAATTTCCCATTTTCTTCGTGATCGATTTGTGATATTTGATTTCATTTTAATGATTTAATCTTCTTTTACTAACTGTAGAATCTGGATGAATGAGATTTGCATCTTCAATGTTGACTACTGTGAACTCAAGTTTGTTGATTTTACTTCCACAAATATGCATGAATCATATACTTCATGTCCTTAAAATACCTGCAGAACATGCCAGTGGGTTCATCGCTCTTGGGGAGATGGCTGGTGCTCTGAATGGTGAACTCACTAACTATTTGCCGACAATAACCTCTTACTTGCGTGATGCGGTATGCTATATATGTCATTATAGATATACTTGTCTAACTGTACTGTTTCCGGTCTTTCAATTGGAAATTTGTATTTTTTGTTCCCAATGTAAAAAGAAGTTATAAATAACCGAAAGGTTCTTTCTGAGTTTGAGAAGAAATGTCATGAACGGGTTCTTTTGTGTGGTGTTGCTCAAGGGCAACATATGTATTTTCTGTGTCACAGCATTCCACCTTTGGATTGTAGGTTCTTTCTATAACATGTAAATGCGCGAGCAATAATTGTGATAGGTGAAATATCTTTCTCTCAGATTGCTCCCCGTAGAGGCAGGTCCTCACTTGAGGCGCTAGCATGTGTTGGAAATATTGCTAAAGCAATGGGACCAACCATGGAGCCTCATGTTCGTGGTCTCTTGGATTCTATGTTTTCATTTGGGCTTTCCCTGACTCTGGTGGAAGCGTTGGAGCAAATAACTAAAAGGTTCTCTTTGAGTTTGCGTAGAACTTTCATGAATTAGTTCTTTTGTGAGGTGTTGCTCAAGGGTAACATATTTATTTTTTGTGTCTCAGCTTCCACCTTTGTTGCTGACCATCCAGAATCGGCTGCTTGAATGTATCTCAGCAATCCTTTCAAGATCTTATCATTCAATGCCAAGACAATCAGCTTCTATGAGTCGAGGGCTTATTACAACGATTACCCCCCAAATACCAGAACTGAGTGGTTCTGTGCTAGTTCAACATGCTTTGAGAACCCTTGCTCATTTTAATTTCAAGGTTTGTCATCTATATTTCTGTGTGCTTCATTTCCCTTCTTGATAGTTTAGTTTGATAATGGATTTGGGGTTACAGGGCCACTATCTTCTTGAGTTTGCAAGGGAGTCTGTTGTTGTGTATTTAGAAGACGAGGATGGAGCTACAAGGAAGGATGTTGCACTGTGTTGCTACAAACTAGTAGCAAATTCTTTCTCGGCGATCTCTTCTACCCATTTTGGTCCTAGTAGAATCAACCGTGCTAGTGGAAAGCGACATCGTCGTCTTGTTGAAGAGGTTTACTTTTGAACTGTGTCTCTTGGTATTATTTATCATTTGATATCATTTGATACAAATACAATTACAGACAAATGAAACCAACGATTTTAAAAATACAAATACATATTTTATTTTTATAAAATTTGAATTTTATTTATTTGTATTAGTAAATATATCTCATATAAATAAATACAAATAAATATTCGTAAAAAGAAAATCAATCATTCCTTTTCAATAATTAAAAAAAACAAATGATAGTTCACACTTGTATCTATATGTTATAGTTCACATTTGTATTTATATTTTATAGTTACCACTTGTATTTATATGTTATAATTCGTCTCTCTATTTATATTTTATAGTTCGCACTTATATTTATGTTTACTAGTTCGCACAAATGAAAAGAAAGAAAAAAAAGAAGAAAAAATACGAAAAAGGGAGAGTAATAGAAAATAAAGAAAAAAACAAAAGGAAAAAATAGAAGGAGAAAAAATAAAAGGAAAAGAAAAGAAAAACAGACAAAATGCAAAAAAAGACAACAAAAAAAATTGTAAAAAGAAAGAAGAAAGAGAAAACAAAAAGGGAAAAGAAAAAATGAAGAAAAAAAAAGAAAAAAAAGTAATAGATAATAGAGAGAGAAAAAAGGAGAAAAAAATACAAAAGAAAACAAAAAAATTTAAAAAAGAAAAGAAAGAGAAAACAAAAAAAGAAGGAAAAAACTGAAAAAAGAAAAAAAAGTAATAGAAAATAGAAAGAAAAAATTAATGGGAGAGACAATGAATTGTAATTAGTATTTGTAGAGTATGTTGTAAATCATTTGATACCTTTATCTCTTTCTTGAACCCATTACTCGATAAAGTATTTTCCAGTGTCATTTTTTTACATTCTTTTTCATAATTTGTAACATATTTCTATTACCTTCCCAAAATTCAGAACAATCTTTTTTTTTGTCACGTGAGATTACTATTTACATTACACACTATACTTTGTCACAATTGAACTATAATGGAGGTTTAGGCAAGGGGAAATTGATGTTTATCTGGTGGTACTCTTTCTTTTTTGTTGTTGGTTCTTTTGTACTGAACTGGTCTGGTGATGTAAAAAGGATCTTCAAGGGTTGGATTTTCAGCAAATAAAAAGAAACTAGATAGCTTTGTGCATCAGATGCGAAGGCTTTTCTCTCTGAATAGCATAGAGGGTTGGATTAGTTCGCACCATCATTTTTATTTTATAGTTCACACTTGTATTTGTATTGTTTTAGTTCGCACCATCATTTGTATTTTATATAATTCGCACTTGTATTTTAAAGAACTGTTTTATATTTGTATTTTATATTTGATTGTATATTATATTGGATTATATTTGTATTATGATTTTATTGTGTTTGTATATTTAGATTATATTTGTATTTGTATTTGTATTCTATTTTCGTCGATGTCTTTTTATTTTTAAAGAATTATTTTATATTTGTAAGTTGATTGCATATTATATTTAGCCGTTTTATCATTTGTATTTGTATACAAACAAGTAAATGCATTAATTGTATTTTCTTAATTCTAAAATATATAAATATGCAATGTATCATTTGATACAAATGTACCATTTTGTATTTGTATGTCAAAATTATTATTCATATTTCTAAATAAATAAATATCATTTGATACAAATACAATTACAAACAAATGAAACCAACCATTTTAAAAATACAAATACATATTTTATTTTTATAAAATTTGAATTGTATTTATTTGTATTAATAAATATATCTCGTATAAATAAATACAAACAAATATTCGTAAAAAGAAAATCAATCGTTCCTTTTCAATAACTAAAAAATACAAATGATAGTTCACACTTGTATCTATATGTTATAGTTCGCATTTGTATTTGTATTTTATAGTTACCACTTGTATTTATATGTTATAATTCGTCTCTCTATTTATATTTTATAGTTCGCACTTGTATTTATGTTTACTAGTTCGCAGAAATAAAAAGAATGAAAAGAAAGAAAAAAAAGAAGAAAAAATACAAAAAAGGAAGGAGAGTAATAGAAAATAAAGAAAAAAATAAAAGGAAAAAAATAGAAGGAGAAAAAAGAAAAAGAAGAAAAAGAAATGAAAAAACACAAAATTCAAAAAAGACAACAAAAAAAATTGAAAAAAGAAAGAAGAAAGAGAAAACAAAAAAGGAAAAGAAAAAAACGAAGAAAAACAAGAAAAAAGAAACAAAAGAAATAGATAATAGAGAGAAAAAAAGGAGAGAAGAAATACAAAAGAAAACAAAAAAAAATTGAAAATAAAAGAATGAGAAAAAAAGGAAGGAAAAGAAAACTGAAGAAAAAATATAAAAAAAAAGAGTAATAAAAAATAGAGAAAAAAACAAAAAAAGAGAAAAAATATTTAAAAATATACAAAAGAAAAAAAAACGAAAAAATTTGTAAATGAAAAGAAAGAGAAAACGAGAAAAAAAAAAAAAGAAAAGAAAAAAAGAAGGAAAAAACTGAAATAGAAAAAAAGTAACAGAAAATAGAAAAAAAATTAATGGGAGAGACTATGAATTGTAATTATGAAAAAAATTAATAGGCAAGAGAAGTTTATGAATTGTAGTTAATTGAAACTAAGCTAAATAAGGTAATTAGAAGTCAATATTAGTTAAGTTGTGTAATTATCCCAAATTTTTTTTCTCATTTTTGTATCTTAATATATATACATATATATTATATATTTATCTTCTAATTTTACTGCATTCTTTTGTATCTTCTTTTGGGATTTCATCTCCAAAAATCTTGGCCATAATTCTCAATGGACAAAGATTATGAAATCAGAATTAGAAATTTTATAAAATTTATTTTGTTTCCTTTCTTAGTTTTCTATCTTCTCTCATTTCATTTTTTTTTCATTTTAAACATTATTCATTTTTTCATTCTCCTCAAAGTCAATCTTTACCTTCTCAATAACCTTTTTAAATTGCCACCTACTATTTTTACTTCATCTTCTATTTATAGTTTTTTAATTTCTTTATAGATAAGGGTTAAAGAATTAACAAAAATATATATTAATCAAATCAGACTTCTACTTAATTATCCATTAAAAGTTATGCAAAATCTGTACATGTCAATTATTTTGAGATGGAAAAAATATATAATAAGAGAACATAAATATTTTAATTTAATATTTGCACTTATAAAATATCATGATTTTTACATTTTAATATTTATTTATAATGAAATTTATCTTTTAAACACCAACAATTATTACTATTGATACTTACCTTATGTAACTACTATGCATAATGCATGATATGATAAATATCATTAAATATCATAATTTTTTATAATTTTATATTTATTTATCAATAATTATTACTATTGATTCTTACCTTTTTAATAGCAATAGGTACTACATTGATTACAACAATTTCCTTAAAAAAAATGTAAGATAAAAGATTTTTTAGGAAAAGATGTTTTTTATGCAATAATTTAAATTCTAATATAAAGAATGATTCCAAAAATCTAAAACTGAAATATTTGAGATAAATGATTTTCCTAATTTAAGAATACAAGAATAAAAAAATAAATTGAAAAGCAATAAAATTTTAAAAAATGTATGAAGAATACTTATTAATAGAACATAAATCTTAACCACGTGAACGTAAATGATGAATACAAAGTAAAACTTATTCATATTCTTTTATTTATTTTTCTCATGTTTTTGCCCATTTTCATTATTTCATTTGTCTTAATTTTTTGTCAAAAATTTATAAAATTTTCATTTTTACTCCAAAATTTTGATTCAAAATCTTCTCTTCTCTCATATATAACTTATAAATATATTATAGAAAATATCATATAAAGTAGCCCTAGAAAAAGAGAAGAAGAGAATAGAATTCTCATAAATATAAAGTAAAATCCTTATTTTTACTCCAAATTTTATACAAAATTTTCTCCTCTTCCATATACAACTAATAAATTCATCATGGGAAGTACCATATAAAGTAGACCTAGAAAAAGAGAATGCGAGAATAAAATTTTCATAATTATAATGTACCCTCGAAAAATAGAAGAGGAAGAGAATAGAATTTTCATAAATATTTTTGTTTACTCTAGTGTATACAATTCAATATCAAAAATAGGTTAAAAACACCATTCTATTCTATCAAACTCATCGCCTCTAACCGTACCATCAAACCTTCTATAATGAATCTGTTTGTCATCCTCGTATTCATATTTGTCTTGACCCGACAAATTCGATTGGTGGACTTTCGAAAAATAATAGAGAATTTTTTGCATAGCATTCTGTTTTCTATATTTTCGTAGATTCTAATAGGATTGTGTGATTGAAATCATATACTTATGGCTTTAATTTATAGAGGTTAGAGATGAGTGTATTTTTTTTTGTTTAATTGCAGCAAAAAAATTTTATGTTACAATGATCAAATTAATAAGTTTTTATGACAAAGAAATCAAAAGTCTGAAATGATAGTAATGACCATCAATATTTACTTTTATGATTTTCCTTCATAAATAAAGAATATCAAAAGTTGTAACGGTAATAGTAAGTAAATATTAAAAGATAAATGTCCTTTATTAATTAGTTTAATTGTCCATTTAATTAAATAATAGTGAAAAAAAATTAAAAACCTAGAAAAAGATAAATACTTTTTCATTGAGGCACGCCACATTAGCAGCCTACAATGTCTCCTTTATATATATATATATATATATATATATATATATATATATATATATATATAGAGAGAGAGAGAGAGAGAGATAGATATATTTGAAAATATGTTAAAAGTGTCACTACAATGAACTATTTTAGAAGTAGACAAGGTTTCTCTATTTTTAAAAGAAAAATAGTGAACAGAATGAAGACATTATTTTCTAAAAGAATTTGAAAGTGTTAAAAGTACCAATACAATAGAAGTATATTAGAAGTTGAAAAGGGTTTTCTAAAGATAGTGAGAGATTTAAAGTTTTAGAATAATTGGTAAAAGGTTTTTAGATAACTCTAGATGTTAACTAAAGTTTTTTTCTTTTGATAACTACGTCTATTAGTAAAAAAGTACATTCAGGCTTACGTTTTAGTAATGGAATTCATAGTTATTATTGTTAGATCTTGAATTTCAAGAAGGGCAAAAAATATCCCTAAAAAAATGTAATAGATTATTTTTCTTAAATATGATTTACAATCATAGTCACATGATAGAAAATACATCGTTTTCACCCCAAACTATATCCTAAAAGTCAAAGGCACGCCAAAACTATACTAGTAACCTATTACGCACCTAAACTATAAAAAAATGAAACTATTTACACCCTGTCAGGCTACCACCACTTGCATGTGGTGTAGTGTTTTACACGCACTGCCACGTTAGCATCACGTCAGTAAAAAGTATCATTTTTTTATAGTTAAGGTGTGTAATAGGTCACTTATATAGTTTAGGTGTGTATTCGACTTTTCGACTATAGTTTGGGGTGGAAACTGATGATAGGCGAATTTACACGCCTATATCAATATATTTTGCCCATATTTTAGCCTAGTTTTGAGAACAAATTATATATTTCATGCACTTTTAGTCCTTTTTCCTATAAATGAGCTAACGAACATGATTAGTAAAGTTTTAGGTATAAATGATGTAAAATTCAGCATTTTATGGCTTACTTGACGCAAAAGAAAGCTCACGAACGAAGGAGAAGGAAGCTGGACGCCTAAAGGACCAAAACTGCTGCATGAAAAATCTGTCCCGGGCTAAAACAACATTTCTGAAGACTTTGGGGACTTACAGACACATAGCTGGATTTGGACAATGATACATTAACCTAGTACAATTGGGTTAAGTATTTCGTTAGTTTATTTGGATTTGGATAATGTTACATTAACCTAGTACAATTGGGTTAAGTATTTCATTAGCTTAGTAGGATTTGGTTAAGTATTTCATTAGCTTAGTAGGATTAGGATATGGGTATTATAAATACCCTAACATGCTAGAGATTTTTATTCATTCCTCCCTTAGTGGAGAGAATAAAATCCTCCCTTAGTGGAGAGATACATTCAACAATTAATCTTCTTCCATCCCTCTCTTCTTCCACCACAACAATTCTACAACTCTTCTAATCTTTCCATTAATTCTATTCTTCTTCTATTCTTAAATTCCACAACAATAGAATCGTTACCAAGCTAAGGAATTCACGCCTAACGCCTATCACTTGATCTACACACCATTACTCAATATTGTGATATAATAACAATGTCAATCGTGATCTCCTTCGCATTCATGGGTAACTAAACTTCTCTGTTGGGGTTATGGAAGCCGAATGAGTTACTATCTATTGCTGTGAGTTTGTGAGTTCGAGACACGTATATTGCTTATATCATTATTCTCTTCATCTTAATCCACATTCTTTGCGGTTGCAAACGCAAGAATACGCCAGTCTAACATTTAACTTGTTCGAGAGAAAGGTTATTTGTCTGGAAAAGAGATAATGTCAAGGTAGTAGGACACCCTTTCCTATTAAAAAGCTAGTGCCGTAACTGGACTAACCTCTTGGAGAATTCGTACCGTTAGACACGCTTTAAGCTCGAGAGATTTAAAGTGAAATAGTCCTTGTTTAGGTCGAGAGACGCTTGGATTTACCATAGAATACAATTCTCTATAAGCACATACATGTCACAATTCTACACACTCATAGCCAATAGAGACGTATACCTCAGAAGGTGGACATAACCCCAACGCTTCAATTCTCATTGTTTACAACCAACGTAACAATCTCTCTCTTTTTACTTTATTGTTTTTGTTACACATTACAATCCCCCCTTTTACGAGACTTGCACTAAAAGTCTAGTGATTCTACTTACTTGTTGGCCAAGCTATTCCCTGTGGGATCGAAACCCAACCCAGGTTGGGTTCTATATTTGCTAACGACCGTTTTACACTCCTGCGAGAGCTGTAGATTGAGCGTTATCAAAAATTGGCGCTGTTGCTGGGGAATACGAGTGTCAATTAAGTTTGTGATAGTTACTAGACCCTTTGGTCAAAGATTCTCGTACTTTTACGTTTAGTTTTTGTTTTTGTTTATTGCAGGTTTTTACTATAGTGCATGCCCCATACTAGAAGTTCTGGTCAACCGTTATTACCAATCAATCCTGAACCACAATGAATTAGAAGAATGGAAGCACAAGCTGAAATCGACAGGATGGCTGCTCAACACGAGCAAGCAAGATTGGTTGCTCTTGCCGCTGCTCAAGTCCAACAACAAAACATTGATAATCCTGGGCGAGCAACAAATCCTGACGATGAAGATTTAGGTGATGACGAGTTGATAAACCCAAGGCATGTTGCTGAAACTACAACACCTGCCAACAGAAGAGGTCGACAAGCTCGGTATAGGTATAATCGCCAACCTTTGCAGCAAGCTTTCGACGATGATGATGATGATCTTGATGGTGCCGGAGCCACTGGAGCTATAATTCCACCACCATTAGCGCCCGGAGCCAAGTTCAACATCACAAGCACCATGATTCAGTTATTGCAACTCAAGGGATTATTTGGTAGACTAGCAGGCGACGATCCAAATATGCATCTCATCAACTTTATTTCTACATGCAAGTCTTTTGACAATCCTGGGGTTGGTCAGAATGCTATTCGATTACATCTATTTCCATTGTCTCTGTCTGGGGAGGCAACACTATGGTTGAATGGGCTGACTCCTGATTCAATTACAAATTGGAGGCAATTGAGAGACGCCTTCCTAGAAAGATTCTTTCCGCCATCCAAAAGAGCACAATTGAGAGATGAAATCAGCAACTTCCGCCAGCTTCCCACTGAAGCTCTTCATGAAACATGGGAGAGGTTCAAGACAAAGCTAGCGAGATGCCCAAACCATCACATGACTAATGTTCACCTAATGGAGATCTTGTATAGAGCCTTGAATTTAATAACTAAACCAGTGGTGGATAATGCAGCTGGAGGTTCTTTTATGGACCTCACCTTTGGTCAAGCAAGCAATATGCTAGATCGCATGACGAAACAAAGTAGAGCTTGGCATACCAGGGATTCTAAGGTAGCAAGCCCCACTTTATCTATTGGCATGACTGCAGACCAAAGAAGAAGAGAAGAAGAACGTGATCAAGACATGGCGCACATGAAAAAACAAATGGATCTTCTGACAAAGCATTTATTATCAGGGAAGATCGAAAAAGTGAAAGCTGTAGCGCTAAAAGGAAGAGACGAATCTGATTCTGAAGAGGAGGCCAACTACTTGAACAATCAGGGGGGTTTCCGCGGGAATGCCCAAGGAAACCAAGGTCGGAACTATTATGATAAATCTGGAAGCAAAGACCAAGGTAATTGGAAGAAAAACAATGAAAAGAGTGGTTTGTACGTTCCCCCTGGTAGACGTGACACCACCACATCTAATTCTGGAAGTATGGAAGACATGATGGCTAAGTTATTGAAAGGAGTGGAAGCAATGAGCGCGGGAGTTACGGAGGTGATTAATGATTTGTCCTCCATGAAGCAATTAGTTGATTCTCATTCCACTTCTATCAAGCAAATAGAGCAGCAATTAAGCCAACTTTTAGCAGCATTCAATCAAAGAAAGGCTGGCACCTTACCGAGCGATATGGTGCAAAACCCAAGGAATGATGGGTCATGCATGGCCATCACTACCAGAAGTGGTAAGGTGCTGGAAACTTCAGCAACAGGCAAGCAAGTGGTTGACGAAATTGCGGACATGGACGTTACACCTAGTGACGTTGCAAAAGGAGATGATGCCATAACAACTACTTCCAACGTCAAGGACGTTACACCTAGTGACGTGCAGCCTGAAAAAATGGAAAAACGGAAGCAAGAGAAGAAGAAAGCCACGGAGAAAACACTTCCATACCCACCACCACCTTTTCCCCAAAGATTGAAGAAGGTGGCGGATGACACTAAGTTCAGCAAATTTATGACTATGTTGAAGCAGCTGACCATTAATGTTCCACTGGTAGAGGCACTTGAACAAATGCCTGGGTATGCGAAGTTTATGAAAGATCTTTTGACTAAGAAGAGGGCAGCAAGTTATGAGCTGAAGGATGATGAGCATCATTGTAGTGCAATTGTTACCCGATCGATAGTTCAGAAGAAGGCCGACCCCGGAGCTTTCACTATTCCTTGCACCGTCGGATCTTTGAACTTTGCCAAAGCATTATGTGATTTAGGAGCCAGCATCAACTTGATGCCATTATCGATCTACAAGAAGTTGGGGTTAGGAGATCCTACACCAACCAATATGAGGCTTGTCATGGCGGATAGGTCGGTAAAATGACCAGTTGGTATTTTATGCGATGTCTTGGTAAAGGTTTCTTCATTTATCTTCCCAGCAGACTTTGTCATCTTGGATTGTGAAGCAGATTCTGAGGTTCCCATAATCCTGGGGCGCTATTTCCTTGCTACAGGAAGTGTGCTCATTGATTTGAGAGCTAATGAGCTTTCGTTCCGAATAAATGACGAAGTGGTTCGTTTTGATGTTTGCAAATCAATGAAGCAACCCAAAGATCTGAGTGTATTTTCTGTGACTGATGTTGTCCTTGATGATGGGAAAGAACGACTTGAAGAAGAGCAAATTCTTGATGATCCTTTGGAGGTTTTGCTCATGAAAGAAGAGATTGAGGATGCTGAAATTTCTGAAGAAGCTATTTGTGCTCTATCGGGATTAGGGACCTATCTCTATATTCCCAAGAAGCTGGATCTTGATCTCAAGAATCGACCCACACCACCAGCTAAGCCATCTATTGAAGAACCACTCACGTTAGAATTGAAGGAGCTGCCAAGTTATTTAAAGTACGCATTCTTAGGAAGCAAAAACACTCTTCCAGTCATAGTGGCAGCCGATTTGGGTGAGCAACAAGTTGCAGCTCTTATTGCAATCTTACGCAAGCATATTAGAGCCATTGGATGGACCATTGCGGATATTATTGGTATTCCACCTGGGATTTGCACACATAAAATTCAGCTTCAAGAAAAGTGCACACCCATCATTGAACATCAAAGGCGTTTAAACCCACCTATGCAAGAAGTGGTGAAGAAGGAGATTATCAAGTGGTTAGACGCAGGAGTTGTATATCCTATCTCTGATAGCACATGGGTAAGTCCTGTACAATGTGTTCCCAAGAAAGGAGGTATGACGGTGGTTGCAAATGCGAAGAATGAGCTTATTCCACTCAGGCCCGTTATTGGATGGAGAGTATGCATGGACTACCGCAAGCTGAATTCTTGGACGCTCAAGGATCACTTCCCCATGCCATTTATGGACCAAATGCTAGACCGATTAGCGGGGAAAGGATGGTTTTGCTTCTTGGATGGTTATTCAGGTTATAATCAGATTTGTATTACTCCCGAAGACCAAGAATGCCCATATGGTACGTTTGCCTTCAAACGTATGCCATTCGGGTTATGTAACGCACCAGCCACCTTTCAACGTTGTATGATGTCTATTTTCTCTGATATGGTTGAAGACACTTTGGAGGTATTTATGGACGACTTTTCAGTTATTGGTGAGTCTTTTGAAGTGTGTTTGGCAAACTTGAGCATGGCATTGCAAAGATGTGTAGAGTTCAACCTTGTGCTGAATTGGGAGAAGTGCCACTTCATGGTAAAAGAAGTAATCGTGCTTGGGTACAAGATCTCCGAAAGAGGAATAGAGGTTGATCGAGCAAAAATTGAGGTTATTGAGAAGCTACCACCTCCAATTTCGGTGAAGGGGGTTCGTAGTTTTCTTGGCCATGCTGGGTTCTATCGTAGATTCATCAAAGACTTTTCCAAAATTTCTAGTCATTGTGCAAACTACTGGGGAAAGATGCGAAGTTTGACTTTAATGAAGATTGCTTAAAGGCATTCGAATGCCTTAAAGGAAAACTCATTGAAGCCCCTATCATGGTAGCACCAGATTGGACGCTCCCGTTCGAAGTCATGTGTGATGCTAGTGGTGTAGCCGTTGGTGCTGTTCTTGGACAGAGAAAGGAGAAACTATTTCATCCTATCTACTATGCGAGTAAGGTCCTAAATGAAGCCCAAAGGAACTACACTGTTACTGAACAAGACCTCCTAGCGGTTGTGTATGCATTTGAGAAGTTTCGTGCCTACCTATTGGGTACTAAGGTGATCGTCCATACAGACCATGCAGCTCTTAGGTATCTAATGACGAAGAAGGATGCAAAACCAAGGTTGATTCGATGGGTATTGCTGCTGCAAGAGTTTGATTTTGAGTTCAAAGATAGAAGAGGTTGCGAGAACCAAGTGGCTGATCACCTATCTCGACTTGAGAATGAGCAGGTGGCGCAACCAAAAATTCAGATTGATGATGTATTCCCTGACGAGGAGATATTAGCGACAACAATGGACAAATTACCATGGTATTCCGACTTTGCAAATTTCGTGGTGAGTAATGTGCTACCTGCCAATTTATCTTACCACAAAAGGAGGAAGTTTATGCATGACGTACAGCACTATTATTGGGATGAGCCTTATTTGTTTTGAAGATGCGCGGATGGGATCATTCGACGATGTATATCCCATGAAGAAGTGCCCACTATATTGGAAGCATGCCACACTTCGCAAGTTGGAGGACATCATGCAGGCAATCGAACGGCAAGAAAAGTATTGCAAAGTGGTTATTATTGGCCTTCGATATTCAGAGATACATACGACTATGTTAGAAGGTGTGACCAATGCCAACGTCAAGGTGCTATTTCAAAACACCATGAAATGCCCCTGTCCAAAATTCTAGAGGTAGAACTCTTTGATGTGTGGGGTGTTGATTTCATGGGTCCATTCGTGAATTCGTTTGGAATGAAATACATCTTGGTTGCGGTGGATTATGTTTCGAAATGGGTTGAAGATGTAGCATTGGCCGACAACGAAGGAAAGCGTGTTGTAGCGTTCTTAAAGAAGAATATCTTCTCTCGCTTTGGAGTACCTCGTACTATCATAAGTGATGGAGGATCTCACTTTTGCAACAAGTTATTCAAATCTGTATTGGCTAAGTATGGTGTCAAGCAACATAAGGTGGCTACGCCTTATCATCCCCAAACTAGTGGACAAGTAGAGGTTTCCAATCGAGAGATCAAGCAAATCCTTGCAAAGACAGTTAATGCTAATAGGAAGGATTGGTCTAGGAAGCTAGATGATGCACTATGGGCGTATAGGACTGCATTCAAGACACCCATTGGTATGTCACCTTATCAGCTAGTTTATGGGAAGGCTTGTCATCTACCCATTGAGCTCGATCACAAGTCATTGTGGGCATTGAAGCAATTGAACTTGAATTGGGATGATGTGAAGAATCTGAGGTTGGAGCAGCTGAACGAACTAGATGAATTCCGTCTCCATGCATATGAACGATCGGATTTATATAAGGAGCGGATGAAGAAGTATCATGATCAGCGGATTGTTCGACGAAACTTCCAAAAAGGTGACATGGTACTACTCTTTAACTCCAGATTTAAGCTCTTCCCAGGTAAGTTAAAATTGAAGTGGTCTGGTCCATTTAAAGTCATCCAAGTCTACTCGTCTGGAGTAGTCGAATTGGAAGGCAATAAGGGTGTTGTTTTCAAAGTGAATGGCCAACGTGTTAAGCCTTATATCGGTCCTCTTGACTCGATCAATGACATGGCCATCACTTATCTCGATGAAGTCTAAGTAATCGAGATTATTACGTCGAGCCACGACAATAAATAAGGCGCTAGATGGGAGGCAACCCATCGTTTTATTGTTTTATCATTTCATCGTTTTATCGTTTTTATACTTGTTTTGTTTTTGATAAATGAAAAATCCAAAAATAAGAGTCGTGCCACGACCAAAACTAAGGCGCTTAGTGGGAGGCAACCCATCGTACTAATCGTTTTCATTTGTTTTGAGCAAAAATAGGTGCAAGAAGTATTCAACGAGGAGATTGATTTCAATTGACGATTTGGACGCATTGTATGGTAAAGTTGGTAAGTTAGGAATGGTGATGCACAAGGCTATGGATTGAGCATTTCTCACACCAAAATAGGCTTCGAGGAAGGCTAGGCCTTGGTAAAACCAGGCCACGAACGATGCACAACCTATCCTATAGCCTAAGGTCTTGGAATCTAGTGTGCTATACACTATGCGCCGCCTATTCCTAGGTATGCTTTTGACTATGCGCCGCCTATGCTATGGCATTTGGTCTCAGTATCTCATATGCCGTAGACTATGCGGCGCATATGTCTACAAATGCCATAGACTATGCGGCGCATATGTCCCATTATGCTATAGACAATGCGCCGCATATGTCATGTCTATGCTAAGCATTATGCGCCGCCTATGTGGGAATTTTGTCTCCAAAACCGATTGTAAATGGGTCATAACCCGACCCATCATCTTCCTATATAAAGGGGACTTAGTTTTACAACACAACCACACTAAAAATTGACCTAAGGGCGCCGCATATACATCCAAATCCTCTCAAAATTTTCTTCTTTTGCTCTTCCAACTCACAAAACCATCTCCACAAGCTTCAAGCAAGTAAGTACTCTCTTATTCTTCATTTATTTCTCGTAAGTACTACGTTGCTATGTCTCTTATGAATTGCTAAATCGTATAAGATTGTTGGTGATGTTCAGGTGTTTGGATTGTTGATACAAAATCATGTGAGTGAACATGTACGTAGGAAAATCTTGACTTATTTCCGACTTGAAATTGGTTTTAATAGCATTGTTATACTATTTGCGGAATTACTATGGCTATGAATAGTGCTTAAGATTGTTGTTTGGATACTTACATGTTAGACTATCCCAGCCATCGGGATAAGACTTATAGTGCCTACCGACATAAGAGGTTGTGATTGTTGTAAGAATAACTATTCCATGTGGTAACCCCTATGTAGTAGTGTTGCTATATCTACCATGAAAGTAGCCCAATAGCTGCAAGTAAGCGATGCACTGCTGATTTTCTTGTCGGAATACAATCCTAAAGCATATGTCGACGAAATCTGAGTAACTCGACTACTTTCACCTCACTGATTTGTGTTAACAAAACTAAGTGTGGGGTAGTACCCCTATTGCTTGCTTATAGATTGTATCAAGTGAGATTGTGCTGCAACTAACGCTAATTCTAGTCTCAGGTACAATGGCACCTAAAGCAAGGCAAGGCAAGGAGAAGGCTACCACGTCCCAAAAGGGCAAGAAGAGAGGTCGAAAGGACCAAGGAGAATCATCCTCAACACAACTACCCCGCAGAATGTTTGGAATAAAATGGGTTCTTGAGGAAGAAGCCAAAGCATGGTACAGCAACAACAAACAAAGAAAATATGTGCACGTCGACTTGATCAACAAGGAGACCTTATCAAAGAAGGAGTCGCGTATGTTGGCAAAAATAATGGCATTGAAGCTGGATTTCATCTTCCGCGACATGGGAGAATGCAACCTTGATTTAACAAGAGAATTTTATGCCAACTGGTCACCGAACACAACAGGCAATGAAGTCAAAATTCGGGGCCAAGTGTTACAGCTCACCGCGGATTGGATCAACTCTTTTCTTGGCTTACCTTCGGTCGACACAGCACCATTCAAAGAGCTGTACAGCAGGCCTCCTTATAGAGCAATACGACACACACTTTGTGGAAGCAGATCGATGGAAAGGTGGGGCAGACATAAAGAAATAGGCCGACACAACACCTTCCCCTATGCTCCACTAAATAGGGAAGCAAGAATCTGGATGCGCATTGTCAACTCATGTCTTATTTCTGGGACTCAATACACCAAGATATCAAGAGATAGATTGTGTTTGGTCTATGCTTTGATGACTAATTTCCCTATCAACTTTGGGACAATCATTCGCTCTACCATGAGGAAGGCCAGACTCCACAAAAGGTCCCACTTCACATTTGGAAATTTGTTGACAGCAATCTTGCGGAAGGAGGATATCGAAGAGGAACCAGCTGACCACAAACTCCCACATAACCCAAAGAAGGTTGACCTCACCAAGGTCAAAGATGCTGAAACAACTCATGGTGTCAACCTTACTACTGCGGAGAGACATGCTCGTGATGAGAGTTTCTTTCGTCATCTCTATGGCATGACACGATTTTCTATGATGAGTGGTGGACGTATTCCAACTGCTGAAGAGCTCCAACAGCTGAACCACGACTACCTAATGAACATGCATGCACGGGAGATGTGTGGAGTGGGCGTATACTTTGAGGAACCTCTACATGATGATGTGCCAACTGATGACGATCGACGCTTGCCTGATTCTGACGAGGAGGAGAACTCTGACGATGACTCTTATGATGATTCAGACGAAGGGGGTATGACCCCCGACATTGAGGAAGAGTCCGACTAACCAAGTTCTTCGTATTTATTTTCCACTGAGGGCAGTGTCCCGTTTAAGTGTGGGGTGGCGGTATCGCATGCTATACTTCTCTATTTGCATCTATGTTTGTTTACTTTTTTTATTGTGTGTTTTCAATTTTTTTAGTTAAGTTAAGTTTTTTTAGGAGTCAAATTTTTTCTAGCTTTGCATGAAACTATTTTTGATAGGCAGCATGAGATTATAACAAGAGTATGTGCTACAATTGTGACTATTGAGACGTTTAGACTCTAGCTGTGACTCATTATGTGATATTGTGTGGTTCAATTCCTTCACTTGTTGGGTCAAGAGTCTATATTACTTCCAATCAAGTCGACCATGTACCTTGTGTGTGTGAGATAATAGTATATTCCATGTTTGTGACTGATGCTAGAACTTGCCTGGTATGTATGCAAAGCGAAAATAAGAAGTGTAAGTTAGGATATGATTTAGGCATTTCTTTGGCAACCTATATTTGTTTACCTTCAGTTTTACCTACCCATGGACATCATCCTAGTCAAACCCTTTTGAGCCTTTAGCCTATTTCTTTGACAACCTTGTATGTAAGCCTAATCCATTTTTTTCAAGACCGTAATTTGATCCAAATTCCTAAGTGCTTTAAATAAAAAAAGTCATGTGACAACATAAGAGGAAATTGGGTAAGTATGATGCTTTAAATTGTAAATGGTGCTTGAATGTGTTATGGAAAAGAAAGTGCTATCATAAGAGGTATGTTGAGAAAAGAAAAAGGAAAAGAAAGCTGAAAAGTGAGTTGTTCTTAAAATTGAAAAACAAAAGAGGAGAACAAGGGTGGTACAATAAAAGAAAGAAGAAAGGTTGAAAGAAAAAAGTGTCAATGATACAATGTGATGTATTAAAGCGCTTAGGAGCTTAGTCACTATTCCTGGCCAAAATAGTCCTACCCGTCCCTTAGCCTACATTACAACCATCAAAAGACCTACTTGATCCTAATTTTAACATTCTGACATTTAGTGGAGTACTACACTAAGGGCAAGCCTATGGTCATCAGTTGCTACATATGAATTCTTTGGGAGAGTGAGAGCAAGGACATTTTGATACCCATGTTTGAAAAATATGCTATATTTGTGAGTGATTATGGGTACTATATTGTGAGACACACATGGTTGATGAGCTTTGGATAGTTGTATATGATTCTATGCACCTTAATGTTTGCATGTGAGTTGATCACCATCACGAGTCTATAATAGAGGTTAAAATGTTTCTACTTATAATCGGAAAGCTACTCTTTGTTGATAATTGTTGTGCTTGTCTTGATAAATGTTTTGTGTTGTTGCTGTAAAAACCCTAAGTTGATGTTTAGAAGGACGATATGTTGTTCGAGGATGAACAAAGCTCTAAGTGTGGGGTGTTGATGATAGGCGAATTTACACGCCTATATCAATATATTTTGCCCATATTTTAGCCTAGTTTTGAGAACAAATTATATATTTCATGCACTTTTAGTCCTTTTTCCTATAAATGAGCTAACGAACATGATTAGTAAAGTTTCAGGTATAAATGATGTAAAATTCAGCATTTTATGGCTTACTTGACGCAAAAGAAAGCTCACGAACGAAGGAGAAGGAAGCTAGACGCCTAAAGGACCAAAACTGCTGCATGGAAAATCTGTCCCGAGCTAAAACAACATTTCTGAAGACTTTGGGGACTTACAGACACATAGCTGGATTTGGACAATGATACATTAACCTAGTACAATTGGGTTAAGTATTTCATTAGTTTATTTGGATTTGGATAATGTTACATTAACCTAGTACAATTGGGTTAAGTATTTCATTAGCTTAGTAGGATTTGGTTAAGTATTTCATTAGCTTAGTAGGATTAGGATATGGGTATTATAAATACCCTATCATGCTATAGATTTTTATTCATTCCTCCCTTAGTGGAGAGAATAAAATCCTCCCTTAGTGGAGAGATACATTCAACAATTAATCTTCTTCCATCCCTCTCTTCTTACACCACAACAATTCTACAACTCTTCTAATCTTTCCATTAATTCTATTCTTCTTCTATTCTTAAATTCCACAACAAGAGAATCGTTACCAAGCTAAGGAATTCACGCCTAACGCCTATCACTTGATCTACACGCCATTACTCAATATTGTGATATAATAACAATGTCAATCGTGATCTCCTTTGCATTCATGGGTAACTAAACTTCTCTGTTGGGGTTATGGAAGCCGAATGAGTTACTATCTATTGCTGTGAGTTTGTGAGTTCGAGACACGTATATTGCTTATATCATTATTCTCTTCATCTTAATCCACATTCTTTGCGGTTGCAAACGCAAGAATACGCCAGTCTAACATTTAACTTGTTCGAGAGAAAGGTTATTTTTCTGGAAAAGAGATAATGTCAAGGTAGTAGGACACCCTTTCCTATTAAAAAGCTAGTGCCGTAACTGGACTAACCTCTTGGAGAATTCGTACCGTTAGACACGCTTTAAGCTCGAGAGAGTTAAAGTGAAATAGTCCTTGTTTAGGTCGAGAGACGCTTGGATTTACCATAGAATACAATTCTCTATAAGCACATACATGTCACAATTCTACACACTCATAGCCAATAGAGACGTATACCTCAGAAGGTGGACATAACCCCAACGCTTCAATTCTCATTGTTTACAACCAACGTAACAATCTCTCTCTTTTTACTTTATTGTTTTTGTTACACATTACAATCCCCCCTTTTACGAGACTTGTACTAAAAGTCTAGTGATTTTACTTACTTGTTGGCCAAGCTATTCCCTGTGGGATCGACACCCAACCCAGGTTGGGTTCTATATTTGAGCGTTATCAGAAATGAGGCCTTTTCCCTTAATATTTTTAGCCGTTTACTTTTGTTATTTAATAGGCTGGACGCGCCTATAATAAGTGTAACACACGCGCCTTAGAATGGGAGTCGCGGGGAGGTAATAATATCACTTTTATATGGTTAAGGTGTGTAATAGGTCACTTATATAATTTATGTGTGGCTTAGACTTTTCTTGTATAGTGTTGGGTGGAAATGATGCATTTATTCATTATTTAGTGATGATTGATGAGAGTGCAATATTCAATGGTACCATATAAAAAATTATGTATTTAAGTGAGAAAAGATAGAGACGTTTGTTGCTTATTATCCACCAAGTTTCGAGCCTCGTGAAATTTACTTTCGAGATTTTTTGGTTTATAAAAGAGACACAAAAGCTTAATTTTTATGCACAAGTCAATAGAATAGAATATGAAAAAAAAACAAAAAGACATCTAACAAAGAAGAATTGAATTAAATTAGAACATGAAATCATGAAAAACAAGATTCTACATAAAGGAAGAAAAACTAGATCTGATGAGAAGACAAATATATTACTACTTGATATTGAGAGAAATCTTATCATTATTTGGCTTGGGTTTACTTTTTAGTGTTAGAATATTTATCGAAAATATCCATAATTATTATTATTAGACTTTGAATGTTAAGAAGCACCAATCCCGCTTATAAATGTAATAGATCATTCTTGGTAAATAAGATTTACTATCGTGAATGTCATATTATTTTGATCTAGTGATAAGAGCGCAATGTTTAAAATGTAACCACATGGCAGAATATGAAGTAGTAGCATGGGCAAAAAAAATATTTAAGTGAGAAAAGATAAAGACGTTCGCTTACTATTCACCAAATTTCGAACCTCGTAGCATTTACTTTCGATATTTCTTAATCAAGAAAATGAAATAAAAGAACTTGAATTTTGATGAACATTGCAAAACAAGAATAGAGAAATCATTGAACTTGATGTAAAGGCACGTATGAGCTGCAACTATTCTAATTTCAAATTCTTGATATTGTGACCTTATTAAATAAGTTGTTTGTAATAGTCTAATAGATAAAAGTTCACATAGTAAGTACATGATGATATGAATATGATAGTGTAATGATATTTTTGTACCAACCTGCTATACATGTTACTTATTCCTTCGATCTATTTTATTTATCTAGTATTGACTTAACACAACAAGAAGTAAAATGACCATTTTATTATATTATTACTTGAATATAATAGCATTTATACTTTGAAAAATAACTATAGTTAATATAAAAAACTCAAATTAGAAATTATTGATAAATTATCTCTTGATTTTTAAATTAGACAAACAAAAAAGAATACCTATTGCTACTACATCCGATAAATAAAAGTGCACTGACCAAAAGTAAGTATCATTTACTTCAGATATCTAATTAATTGCAATTACATATATTAGTAATTGCTATGATTGAGTAAATATTTTTTACCCCATATATAACTTTTTATTGGTAATACCCCATATATAACTTATTTTGTCCGTTCTATTTCTTCCCACTTTTTTAGCCTACACTGAATCAAACTATTCATCTTTAATTCAAAATTCCACTTTTATCTAACGAAAAAAAGAAGCAATTATCCAAAGTTCACCTCTTTTAATCTCTTTTTCACTCCAACGGCCAAAAAAATTTCAACATTTGCCTATTATTCTTCAAAATTTCAAAACTTGCCGTTACAAAGATCATCAGGATCTTCTCTCTGATTTCAACTCAACAATTACTAAAGTTTCCTTTCTCTCAATTTGCATTATTTCCATTTGCTTGTTTGGTCTCCCTGGAGGATTCGACGATTCGCTTACATACAACATTATCATCAATGGCGGTTTCTTCTAATAACAAGTCTCCTTCTCCACTCTCAATAAGATCCTTTCCACCTCATCCAAGAACCTCCAAAAACAATAATTCTACACCCAGAAGAAGCTTCAACGGCAACCCTTTTTCACGGCCTTTGGTTCTTGCAACCCACAGAGGATTCAACCCTGTTACTCCTGCTAACAGCCATGCTGGTAATTTCCGTTTTCCCATTGTTTTACTCAATTTTCCTAATTTGAAATGTCAAAAATTTGTTGCAAGATTTCTTGATTTACTTTGTTGTTTTCTTGTTTTTTTGCAGATTCGACAAGAATGGTGTCTAATTCTGGGAAAGGAGAGTTGGGTTCTTCTTTGTCATGGGGTTTTGATGAGAAGGAGAATGAATCCAAAGCAGCAAAACTGAAATCACCGGCAAAGGGTTCCAAAAATTTCATGTCTCTGATGATTTCAGCTTCTTCCACGATTGTTCAATCCCCGAAAAAGAAAAATTTGGTGGAAAGAAATGATCCTGTAAGGACTTCAATCAACTTATCCGACGGTAAAGCTACGTTCTTTTCTGCAAATTCTGAAGAACATAATTAAAATTCTGAGAAGGTTATGGAGCCTAAGGAGACTGTTCCTGTTGATGGTTTTCCTCCAGTTACCAAAACCCGAAAAGGGTAACATTTTCGGAGGCATCTTTAAATTCTGAATCCCTTTCTGATAATGTAATAATGGATTCTAACATTTGCAATGATGAACCATTGGTTTATCCTGTAATAGCCTCACTAGATGTTGATCCCTCTCTACCTCCATATGACTCTAAAACCAATTACCTTTCTCCAAGAAAACCCAAGCTAAATGACTGCTACTTATTTGAGTTACTGACTGAGAACCTTTTAGACACAGATGGCAGTGAAAGTTCTCTAACTGAAGATTTATTGGAAGAGTTTGATGGTTCTTCTTCAGAAGAGGCGTTCACTGAAGCAACGGTTGATCAAGAAGAGAAACCTGCAATGCCTGTTGCAAAGCAAATTGATGAACCTGCACTACCTGTTGCTGAGGACATATCTGAGGCAAAAATGAAATCAAAATCAAGATCTTCAACAATATTGAGGTTTTTATCTCTGATGTTGGTACTTATGATTGCTTTCTTATCATTCTCAGAAACTGATTCTCCTATACTTGCTACCCCTAGGTCTATTATAGACTTAAGATTCTCTAATGTCAGTATTCCATCACATATTCCGATCTTGTCTTTTCCTGTCTTAGCTAAGGCTAATAGTTACTTTAAGCAATTCTCGGCTGAAGCGGTTTCTTATTTCTCAAATTTGATTAATGACCTTAGTAGAATAGATGATGTGCATCCGATTAAATTCATGAACTTAACTTCTCTAGAAGAGAGTAGAAATATATATCACAGATATTTGAAAGGTAGTACTGGTAGTGAGGAATTGGATAAAAAGTTTGAACCAATTGAGTTAGAAGAGGATGAAAAATCTGAAACTGAGCCAGATGAGGAAGAATTTCAAATGGATGTTGATTTAGATGAAGGTGGGGAAGTTGAAATTGAAGGAGTGGATGTGTTGGAGATTGAAGAAGCTTTCGCAATTCAATTAACCGAGGTCAATGGGGCTGATAGCTTAGAAAAGGATGGAGAACAAGGAAAGCATGATTTGGTGGAGACTGAAAAAGTTTTTGTTGTCCCAGCTGAGGGGAATGAATCTGATAGTTCAGAAAGGAATTTGGACCAAGGGCTTACAACTTCTAATATTGAGGTTGAGTTGGCTGAATCCCAATCTTTCATTGCTGATAATGCACTTGAGTCGATGATTAACAATCCTGAAAGTATAGTGAAAGAAATTTTTGGTGTTGCAGAAGCCCAAACTTTGGAAATGATGGAGTCTCCAATAAGACATGATGAAGATAATGTTGGTGCATATCAGATCTTGGGAATTTCCTCACTTGTACTGAGTCTGCTTGCTGGCACAGTTCTCTACGTGAAGAGAAGAAGTGATAAGACTTTGCATCCAGTAGCAGTCTCAAGTAAGAAATTTGCCACACACCATGTTGTCAAAGAGAAGCATTCCTCTCAAAATTGGCCAACAGAGGTCGATGTCGCAGGAGCGAGACGTTCGTCTGAGATGAGCATCTTTCAAATAAGTTCATCTCATAGAAAGAAATACCCCAAATCAGAGGATGATGAGGCTCAGAGCATTGAGAAGAAACCTAGAAAGAGTAACAGGAGAGAATCCTTGGTTGCATCTGAGTTCTCAATGGGTTCACCTTCATATGGAAGTTTCACTACATATGAGAGGATTCCTACCAAGCATGTGAGTGTATTTAACTTGGTATATTCTATCTTCTTTGAACATAAACAATCCTTTTTGAATAGCCAAATCTATTCTCTTACTTATATATTTTCCTTGTGAAATTTAGGCAAGTGGAGGAGAAGAAATCATCATCCCCGTAAGACCCTCAAGCAGAATTAGAAGCCATGTCAATTTCTCCATGAAGATTCTGAAGTCGCGTCACTGCTGCATTGACAACTGAAGGAAAATTTGCTCTTTTGCTTCTCAGCAAATTAGTCTTAGTAGGATTTTAAATGAAGTGATTCAAGTGTGATTTGTAGGATTTTAATGTTTTAATTAGTTTGCTGATGTTATAATGTTGTTAGTGAAACTTTCTGCATGCTGCCTCCGTTTGTTGAAGTTTCGTTTATTAGTTGAGGATTTCGTGTGGCTTGTGTATAGCACTTTGCTTGACCATTGCTTCAATGAACTTTTGCATGATCTGATTGTTGGCTTCGTTTCTACTCCATTTTTTGATGAACTTTTCATAGTACAACGTAGTTAAGGAAATTTGATCTCGTAACTTATTTGTCCCCACCTTAAAAGTTAAACAAATGTAACCCTTAACACTCTTTTGATTAAATCATACTCTCGAATGTAGAACTTCTAACCATCTTCTTCCAACTAGATATTTTATTATATTGTGATATGAGAACTTACCTCGAATACTTGTATGGCCAATGACACTATTTCTGAGTTTATGTGAACTAAAAATTTTATGACCGTTTTCATTAGTACTTCTAGCCATCTTCGATAAGAGTCTCAGATTTAGTTGAGCAAATGTGTGAGCTTTCAATGACAAATTGGAGTAAGGAAACTCAAAAAATAACTTTTAACACAAGTACATGGAGTGACTCAACTTTAGCTGGATGTTATGGTTGATAGGTGGAGCCATGAAGGTACATTTATCTAAGTCTAACAAATTGCAGTGGCTTCTTTAAGCTAAAACGTACAATATTCCAACAAAGGGACTTACTATAAGTTGTTTTGAGTAACTTGAATAAAAAATGCACATAAATGTTGTTACTTGTTTCGGTGGTTACAATATTTACATTTGATTGTTACTTATATCTTATTGTATTGTATGACAGAGAAAAAAGCAATAAATTTTACAGTCAAGAGACAAATCCCTTTATAGAACAACTAAGGCAAATAGTATACAAGAACAATGTCAAACCAGTACCACAGCCAAAACTCTTTTGTGGATGGTATTTCCACATGATGTGCCTTCTTTAATGCGCTTATTCAACAGAAAGTATGAACAAATCCCTCGTAAATGAGTCCAACAACAATATATGTCCACTGAGCAACCAGCCTAACATTAAAATGTCTACATCCAAACACCCACTGATTTAACGTCACTATCACAACCTCCATAAGTGAAAATGAAATTGTAGTCTTACGCGACTTTATCTCCCAATTCAAAGTAAATGCAACCAGAAGAAATTGAATTTATTCAATCATGAGAACAGAACCGGCAAGCATCAAGAAATTGTTAAGAAGATGAGTCGGAATGAGAAATAGGACAAACATATGTAAACCAGGTCACAAAGGCCATATCAACCACTATATTTGCAATTGCTCCTATTTGTTAAAAAATTTTGTTAGTTAATCAAGAAACTGTGACAGCAGAAGGTTTATTGTGGAGGGAAATCACTATCTCAAAAGCTCCCACAAAAGCTTTAACCTTACTCTTCCTGGTTTCAACAAGCTTACTCGCCGTCTCTTCACTCATAATTTTCAACAAACCCTGCACATCTTTCTTTTCTTGCACATTCTGATGGCTCAAAACAATTTTTCCAGAGATAGGGATGGTATTACTTTTGTCACCATCAACTCCTTTCTTTTTAAAGATTCTCTTTCTTATATTGTTGTCCTGGCTTTCACCCACATGTTGTCCCCATCTAAATGCCAGCCTCCTAGGGCTGCTGGTTTCTTGCTGGAGATCAACTAGCTTGCCCCTCCTAATCTTCAGTTTCATTGCCAAAGAATTATTATCATTAGAAATACCTGTCTTACCTTTTCTCAATGTATTTTTCTGATTTTTCCCAATAGTTTCTGCTTTTGCTATGTGCAACAGCTTTTTGCTGCTAGAGGTGTATTTACCCAATGCACTGTCTGTGGGCTTAACAACTTTATTTTTATCTTCTTCATTAGACAACGGACGTGATTGTAAATGGGATGAAGACTTTGTTGATGCTCTCACTTTGGAAGTACGTAAAGTTTTCTCAGGAACCATTTCAGGGTTCAGTTTGTTTGTCCCATCTCTCCGCATCTTGTTCTGGTCCTTCAGAGGAGCTAGCAGTTTTAAGCTTTTATTGCTTCTTACCTTCAAGATCAAAGGTTTAACAGAGAAAGATTTTGGAGGAGATGAAAGAGTTGGCGTCTTCAAAGATTTCTCTGCAGATACTTTAGGCACGATTATTTGTTTTCTATAATTACCAACACTGTCTTTCTTGCCTCCTGCATCTACACCTCCTAAGATCTTAGATGAAGATTTCATTTTCTTTTCTGTCTTTGGCATCTTGTCACTTGAGGAATCCAATTTCAGGGAGTGAACACTTTTTGGTGGCAGCAGTATCTTTTTTTTTTTTTATTTCAGAGGGTTCAAGAGAGTGAACCTTGGGAGAAGGCCTTCGATCGACCACATTCAACTTCTTTCCCTGTCCTAGCATACTCCCTGGAGGAGAGATGGCTTTTGATTGACCACAGCCTCTTTTCTTCCCTCTACCAGCATACTCCCTGGGGGAGTAGAAAGCTTTTGCTCAACCACAGTCACATTTTCTCCCTCTCCTAGCATATTCACCAGAGAAGCTGAAGACTTCTGCTCAACTGCAGTCACCTCATCTATCCCTCCTTCCATGCAACCTGGAGAAGAAGAAATTTTTTGCTCAACCATAGTGACCTCCTTTTCATCTTAAAGTACACTTTCCTGAGGTGCTGAAGGCTTTTGATAGACCTCATTTACCTTCTTTCACTCTTCCAGCATATTCACAGGAGGAGTGGAAAGCTTTTGCTTGACCAAAATCCCCTTCTTTTCATCACTCTGGTTACTCCCTGAAGTAGTGGAAGTCTTTTGCATGACCACAGTCCTCTTCTTTGCCTCTCCCAGCATACTCCTTGAAGATGTGGAAGGCTTTTGCTCAACTCCTGTCACCTTCTTTTTCTCTCCCAGCACACTCCTAGGAGGAGTGGAAAGCTTTTGCTTGACCAAAGTCCCCTTTTTTGCCTCTCCCACTAAGGTCCATGCAGGACTTTGCTCATCAGCAGGAAGTTTGTTCTTTATTTTTGATAGAGGATGCCATGGCTTTGCTTCAGAAAAATATTTCCTACCATATTTACAGAAGTCACGGCAAGAACCAGTGGAAGCTCTCAGATAATGAGGAATAACATCTTGTCCGCTATCAGGAGCATTCAACTTCCCAGTGGATTGCCTTCTTGTTTTGCCTGCTTGTAAGATGAAGTAGAGGAGGAGCTGCGATAGCAGGGAAGAACCTTGTTTCCATTACTCATAGATTTTGGTTTTATTGTGCTGATTTTATCTGGCTTACTTCCAGCAGAGTTATTCTTCACGCTAGTTATTGGACTCACTAGTTCATCGATGTTATCCTCAGCCATAGAGTCATTCTTCACGCTAGTCACTGGACTTACTAGTTCATCGGTGTTATCCTCAGCCATAGAGTCATTCTTCACACTAGTTACTGGACTTGCTAGTTCATCGGAGTTATCCTCAGCCATCATTCCAGAACCCTGGCACCATGAACATATGTAAACATTAGGAAGAATATCCATTAGGTGAGCAGTAAAATACAGGATGTACTGCACACTTATGGGACTTCCTCTTGCCTTTTGCCTATATGTCTTGTGTTGCTGAGATCACAACGAAAATAAATTAACATATATATTTCTAATTGAATACAACTATTGACTTATCTAGTTAAGCATGTTGCAATCAGTATCTATAATGCTTTTTGAATTAGACAGCTGGAGTTAAGAAATTGAAAGGTGCGTCTTCAAACCAAGAAAGAAATATAACAAGAGGTTTTTGAAACCTAATTATTCCGTTATATTTCGATGAACAAAAAATAAGGTGGACCAAAAATTTTCCACATTAGATATCTACATCTCCATGTTTAATACATTTCTTTTGGAATAAACATATAACTAATTGAGTTGTCAAATCTTCATAAATCATATTATTAACAAATCATGATGTCCAATTCTGAAAAGTGAAATGCTTATATAATCTCCCTTGCCGGAAAGAAAATGAATGATCCTCTTATATCAGACCAAATTATTAGTCGGAGTAAACATCTTGATCAGTTCCTACACTAACTAAGTAGTGAAAGGTGTTATATCTCATGGATGAAGGTAATTGGCAATTAATACAACTTTACTAGTGCGAGTTGTATTGATAGAACATGGAAATGAGTGAATGTTGAGAATGACTAGAATATCATGCATGCTTGGGGAGGGGAACATGCACTTTTAGATTCAATAAATGTTCAAGTCATCAATATCTAAGATCAAGCAAAGAATATCCAAAAAAGAGAAGAAGAAGAAGAAGAAGAAGATAAATATAGATAACTCACCAATATTTGCAGAGATTGATGAACAGGACAGGCGTCTAAGACGGGAGAAACTTTGACTATGTCAAAGTTGTACGTGCTTTCAAATAGCAAGACTAACATCCTAAGGTTTCTAAATATCTGCATCTTTGTTGGGAAGTGTGTTACCTAACAAAAAGGAATACTTCAAATGATTAGGGTGTTCAAAAGACAAATACCAAAGGACTTTGACAAGCTAAGAAATCATCAAGTACCTGAGTATTCCAAGCGGTGACTATTAAAGATTTAACCTGAGCAGGTGATAACGCTCAATCTACAGATCTCGTAAGAGTGTAAAGCGGTCGTTGTCAAATATATAACCCAACTGGGTTGGGTATCGATCCCACAAAGAATAGTCGGTCACTAAGTAAGCAAAGATTACTAGACTTGTGGTGCAAGTCTCGTAAAAGAGGGGGGATTGTAACGTGCAATTGATGTGAACAAAATAGTAGAGTAAAACAGAAAATAGCAAAGTAAAAAGAAAGAATGTTTAGTAAGATGTAAAACAATGAGAATTGAGAGTTGGGGTTATGTCCACCTTATGAGTTATACGTCTCTATTGGCTATGAGTTATGCGGAATTCAGACATGCATGTGCTTATAGAGAATTGTATTCTATGGTAAATCCAAGCGTCTTTCGACCTAACAAGGACTATTTCACTTTAACTCTTTCGAGCTTAAAGAGTATCAAATGGTACGAATTCTCCAAGCTATTAATCCAGTTACGGCACTAACTTTTTAACAGGGGTTGGTGCCCTATTACCTTGACATTATCTCTTTTCCAGACATATAACTTTTCTTTGGAACAAGTTAATGCTATACTGGAGTTATTCTATGCGTCTGCAGCCACAAGAACTTGCATTAAGATGAAGAGAATAATGACATAAGCAGCAGAGAAGTTTAGCTATTCATGAGTGCGATGGAAATCACAATAGACATTATCATTATACCACAATAAAAAATCTCACGTGTAGTATGGTGTGGTATGGCGTTAGGCGTGAATTCCTTGCAAAATAGCGATTCTCTTGTTGTAAAATTAAAAGTCGAATAGATGAAAAATAATGTCAACAATAAATTAATAAAGAAAGGGGAAGGATGGAATAGGGATGAGGGTGGTGGAGAATTGTTTTGATGGATGGATGGATGGTGGATGGATGGAAAATTCTTTTAAAATCTCCAGCAAAATAGGGTATTTATAACACCCATATCCTATTCCTACTAAGCTACTGAGTACTTATCCTAATCCTACTAGGTTACTGCATCCTTATCCTAATCCTAATAAGTTACTGCTAGTCCCCAAAGTCTTTGGAATTGCTGTTTTTGCCCGGGATAGATTTTCCATGCGTCACGTTTGGTCCTTGGCGTCCAAGCTTTGCTTTCCTCCTTTCGTGAAGCTTTCTTTGGCATCAAGTTATCCATAAAATGCTGAATTCTGCATCATTTATACCTGAAAACTTGCTAATCATGTTTGTTAGCTCACTTACAGGAAAAAGGACTAAAAGTGCATGAATTATATATTTTGTCCTCAAAACTTAATAAAATATGGGTCAATTATAGAATTATAGGCGTGTAAATACGCCTATTATCAGCAGGTAAATTCGCTGCAAATTCACCAAATATGTATGGCATTAAAGCATCTCCGCGAAGACTAATTTTTACATGTTCCAACACAGGAACGGAAGAAAAGTAAAATCTTACTCTGTTATTAAAAAAACACTCAAACTCATGTGGTTTTGTAGCCTGAAGATCAATCTCTTCCAATCCGCCACAATCAGTAAAAAGAACAGATGTTACTGTACCGAAGATGCATAGCTTATGCGGAAGATTGCAATATTTTATGATTAACTGATTAAGGTTCAAACACGAGGACAAAATACCCTCAAGTTGTCACGTTTCTAACAGAACGCCCGTCAAGAAAAGGGTCTTGAGGGAGTTGAGACGGAGTGTGACACTTAGTTGTACAACGCAAACACTCAAAAATAAGGATTTCAAGGAGGATGCTTGAGAGAGAAGCTCAAGGGAAAATTCAAAAAATGTGTTGCGGTGAAGGTTAATGTATTTTGAGGTAGGAATTTTGCCACAGCTAAAGTTGAGATGTAATCTTTCTACACCTAATTTTGAAACAGAATGCATCAATTGGCCAAATTCACTAGAAAACTTTCTCTGAATGAAAGTGTGCATTTCAAGTTCAACCACTTTATGACCCAAATAAAGTTGCAAAAACTGATTTACTACTTCCAAGAATTTTTTCTGATAGTAAGGCTGACATGTAGAACTTAAATAGCTAACGCCAAATATGTCAAGGCTGAACTGTAATGTAAGCATAGAACCAACCAGATATCTCCACCTTGTAGACAAAATGTTGGTCTTTACAGCATCTTTAATTGTCATACGTGACAGAATTGAAGACAAAACGTCATCTGGTAGCTGACTCGTATAATCCACCTTTGCCTCATCAACATCTGATAGCTGACTCACATAATCCACCTTTGCCTCATCAACATCTGATAGCTGACTCACATAATCCACCTTTGCCTCATGATCCTAATTCCATTAATTACACGCACAAGCAAAAATACTTCAGAAGAAATTTTACATAAATCAAAAAAGAAAATCCAGATTTAAAAATAGTACTACTAGAATAAGTATTTGTTATTGAACCCAAGTTATCTAGAAAAAGGTATAATTGTGCATAAATAACATGCTTTGACTCCTGAATTAAAAACATACGGTTAATTCATCATATTCACTTGATTACGATATGATTCATTTCTAATCTTATACAAATTTGTTCTCATAAAACAACAACAAAACTAGAGTTTACACGTACATTGGTAGAAGTTTTCTCCTCCTTTTTACTTAACAGTCTTTCCCTCCAAAAATCAATGCCTCCCAATGTAAGTAATCCCAGAATCACTCCTCCTGACACAGTAAAATATTACAAATAAACACATACAAAAAAAGAATGAATTTTAATTATCCAAAAGTAAACAATGAACATGTTTAAAGTAAGAGATTTTTACCCAGGTGATCTCTACCCATATCTGTACAACTTTAGGATAACAAGTTCGGTTTCAAATTCGGTTGCAAAATTTGTTTACTGCTACATATAAAGCAGCAGAGGCAGAACAGAGAAGAGACACAAAGGGTGAATTCCAAAAAATAGACCTAAATTGGGTGCCTTTTAAATTTTAGTCTCAAATAAAAAACAATTCTTTAAAATAGTTTTTATCTATTAATTAATATTTTTTTGGATAAAATTACTCCTGATTAATGGAGTAAATTACATAAATATTCTTATGGATAACAACTTCATATTTAAATAATTTAACTTTAATTTTTTTCCTTTTTAATTTTACTTTAATTTTTTTTTTTAATTTTCTCAACCCTTACTTTTTTTCTTTTTTTTTGTTCTTTTTAATTTTTCTTAACCCTTACTTTTTTTCTTTACACCTTTCAACGTTTACTTTTATTTTTAAAAAAAAAGCTTTTTTTATTTGATTTTTTTTTTAAATTTTTCTCGACCTTAATTTTTATTTAATATTTTTATTTTATTTTTATCAACCTTTATTTTTTTCTATTCTCTCTCAACTTTTGCATTTTCTTTGATTCTTGATTTTTTAATATTTTTCTTCATTTTCAGCAATTTTTATTATTTTTATTTTTTTCTTCAATTTCTTCCATTCAAGTTACATCTCATGAGTAAGGTTGACACTATCACATTACAAAAATGTTTTTCTGCACTTTTTTTTCACTTTTCTTTTGGCATAATTCTATAATTTTTTGCACTTCGACATGTCATTATCATGTTATTTCTGAGTGCTAATCTGTCCGTATCTTTCTAATGTGAATATGTTCTTTTCATCCATCAAATATTAGAGATTAAGTAATATCCACTGATTGCGTAAACTTTTTCTTACACCTTTATGTAAATTTAAAGTCTATTAAAGGCAAATCTTGATATATTTAATTATTTTCTTTAAAAAAATAAGTTATAAATAAGGAAAATAACGCTACATATATATTTATCTAATTAATGATGAACTTGTTTACCAAAAATACAAAATTCTTACATGTTTTTTGTTTTTATCATCATTGACCAGTTTACAATTTACATGATATGTTTCTCTTAGACAATTGAAACTTTTAGCATCATATACCTTAGGATAGCAGTCACCATTTTTATTATTAAGGGGCCGTTTGGTTTAAGGTACAAAAATAAATAAATCCGAGATAGAATTTTTAATGCATGTTTGGTTTGCAATATTCGGGATAACTTATCCCGGGACTAATAAATAGTACCGAGATAAGTTATCCACCTATTTGGTGGGATAACAATCCCATCATTATTTATTCTTGGGATAAAATTAGAAAAGAACACAATTGCCCTCCAAATTCTTAAGATTATAACTTTATATATATATATATATAAAAGGTATATATATTAATTTATTTATTTTTAATAAAATATAAGGTATTTTTATAAAATTATGGACAAGTTACTAAAGTATGATGACATTCCCTTTCTAACTTAATAATGCTTAATTATTAAATAAAAAAAATATTTTTATATTTAGCTAAAAATATTTGAAAATTTAATTTTTTAAAAAAAAAATGACTCTCCAAATATTAATGATACTAAATAATAAAAAATGAAAGTAATTCTTTTTCACACTTTTTGATGATGAATTTTTTTAACAAAAAATGAGATTATCAATATTTTATGGAATTTGAACCAAAATAAGTAATTTAACATGAAATATTAGAGATTCATACACATTTAAGAAAAATTTTATTTATGAATATATTATACGTTAAATTTATTTGAATAATTATTATGTTTATTTATATATTTTAATTTCTCTAAAAAATAATAAAAATGTTGACTCCATTATTGAATTACATATTTTAAATTACATAGTTTTATAATCACTTCAAAATTGATATTTTATATATCAATTAAAATAAATTTTAATATTCTATATTATATGAGTGATATGTATTTAAATGAAGTGACATAAGCAACAAATCATCTTTTACTTTAACAAACTTAAGTTGGAAGTTTTTATTTCAAACTAAATAAGATGTAGTAAGATTTTTTTTAAACACACATGGCATAATCATGGGAAGGCACACGCAAAAAAATTAAAGCTAAATAAGATGAAACTTTTATTCTAAAATACACACGATATAATTATGAAAATGCACACACAAAAAAAAATTAAACTAAATAAGATGAAAGTTTTATTTTTAAGAATAAATATTTAAAGTTTGAAAAGGAATATATCTACCATGCATATTACTAGAAATTATACCATCCATATTACTTTGAATACAACAAACCAAACACTCAATAAAAAATAATTTCAGCATAACTAATCTCAGTATAGCTTATCCCATCACAACTTATTCCAGCATAACTAATTCCAGTATAACTACATTCCAAACCAAACAACCCCTAAGAGTAACAAACTATTTTTAAATTGTTAATCCAACATACAAAAATTATTTGCAATAATTCTTTCTTTTGACAGTCAAGTTAGAGGGAAAACAACCTTTTCAAAGTTAAATTGAATTAGATTAATTTAATATTTTAAATAAAAAATTTAAATTTTCAAAAATTATACAAAAAATTCTATAAGTTACAATTTTTCTAATATTAATATGATGAAAAAAGATGAACAAAAGTTATTTTCGCTTTACCTAGATTGTTAAACGAAAGAATTATACGTATGCTACATATAATCTGTTACCCTCTCTAATGAACACAAACTATCCTAACTTTGAGAACAAATTAAGAAATTAAAAACTTCAAATAACAAAACAATTCTCTTGACTTCAGTTCTTGTTTAATCATTTTCGTGAAGAAGATATTGTTGCTACTATTATTATTATTATTAGTTTAGTTCTACGTGTTTTGCACGTGTATTTCACAATAATCGCTTCAACTATATACACAAAAATAGCAAATTATCAAAAAATAGCAATTAATGTTAAACTAATTTCATACATATCAAACTTGTTCATTTTGACTCTCCGAGATTCAAATTATATCGAACAAAATCATTAACAGTAAAAGAGTATATATAAAGCATCGAGATTAACATAATCCTAAATTAAAGTATAATGGCTGAGAATTTTGTATTATAAGTTGGATAGAATACCAAATTTATTATTATTAATTATAAATAATTTTATGATACAGCTACGCAAATTTAAATTTGTCTGAGTCGGGATATTTTGAAAGTAACCTATTTGTACGAGGTAGGGATAAGATTTGCATGCACTTTGCTCTCTCTTTGAATAGAATATCAAGTTTTTTGTTATTTAAATAATTTTAAGATACAACTATACCAACTCAATTTTACATAAATTGAGATCTTTTAGAAACAATCTCTTTATCTCCATAAGATAGGGATAAAATTTGTATACAGTTTGCGCTCTCCTTAACCTACGCTAACTTTATATAGTATGAAAATTTTAAAAAACATTATCAAAACCTAATGTACAAAACTATCAAAAAATAATAATGATATATATACACACACACACACTAGTCTTAGTGTACACGCTTCGCGCGCGTACTTTACTTTAGTGAGTTCAATTTTATATAATCACTTTGATGTCTATTTTTTGGCGAGAAGAAGTTTGTGTTTAACTAATAAATTTAGAAATCACTTTAAAGCAACTATTAGTATTTGACTACGTTTTTAAAGTGCTTTTAAATATATTTTTTTCTCAAAAATGATTTTAAAACAAAATTACATTCGTTAGGTTTTAAAAATAGCAGAAGTTAAACATCATTTTGTTTGTTAGATTTACACTTTAGTTAACCTAGGACTTTATAATTAATTAATTTTTTATTTAAATTTTTTTATCATTTACATTACTTTTTCAATGCATACTTTAATATAGATTACGATTTCATGCGTGTAAATGATGAATATGATTAATTGAGTAGCAACTTAACAATTTAAACTCAAACTAACAGGAAATTTTTCTAACCTATAAAAGAAAAAGTCAAAAATTAGCCTCATAGTTCTTTGCATGAGGTTTTAACATACGTTATGATTTAATACATATCCACACTCATGAAAAATTCCACTCGTTCTATTAACCAAGCACAAATAAATATAAATATTTTTGTTCATAAGAAAACAAATCTGAAAATCATAAAATTGAAGATCCATTCACAAAAATTACAGCTCTAGTTCATAAAGTTCTATATAATCAAAAATATACTCATAAACCTAGAAAATTGTTGAACTTGAAGTTGAAATAACATGGCGTTATGCGGCGCTTACATTACAAACATTCACAAAATAAGATTACAAAGAAAATTATAATAAAAAATCATAAGATTTAATATGCTTTCGTCAAGTGACCTACATATTGAAAAATTAATATTACAAACATAAAACCTAGAGAGAGTAATCTCTCCAAAAAAAAATTCTTTAGTTGTGAACAATATTGTATTATTTGTAGCAATAAAGAATCTTCAATTTATAGAAGTCCGGATTTTTTTCCTCCAAAAAAGGATTAATCAAACATGGAAAAAATATTTTTAAAAAATAAATATTTTCCATAAAAAAACTTTAATTATGGTAGAAAATTTGAGCAAATCCTAATAAAAAAGAAATACTCTTAAACTTGAAAAAAAAATGTGATAATTGATATTTATTAAAAATCAAAGTTTTGATTAGAAACTATCTTGATTAGAAAGTTTATAAACTACAAAAAAAAAAATATTTATAATGTACGATAATATGACTTTGAAAAGAAACCAGGTTGAGTAATATTTTAAATTTACCATATATTTTGCCTATCATGTTTTTAGGACTCTTTAGATTTTTAATAATTAATTAATAATTTGAGGAAATAGGTGAAAATATAATTTTGTCTATTATGAAGTTTTTTAATGAAGGATAAAAAATTTAAATAACTTTTCTAAGAATCTTCATGCTTTTAATATATTATATAGATTATAGATATAGAATATATATATATATATATATATATATATATATATATATATATTATATTCTAATTTACAAAAGAAAAAAAAATTTATATGAACAAAGCTTAAACAATATTATGTTATGAGAACTTTTTGTTAATATAGTGAATTTTCTTGCCACATTATGTTATCATAGACTCTCTTGTAAAATCAAGCTTTGAAACAAAATAAATAAGCAAATAAAAAATTGAACATGTATCTTTAATGTTCAAAAATAAATCATACAAACTTTGAAACTTTTAATTCCTTCTCAAGAGTTGACCCCAGATAATTAAACTGTACATGCTTTAATCTATCTAAATAATACAAAACACAAGTTCTACTTGCCAATAAAGACATTGATACCCCTGGCTCACGATTTTAGGTAAAATGGGGCCCATAACCCATGGAGTCTCAATCGTGCATCATTATATTAGATATTGGTCATCGATAATTAAATTTAACTTTTCTTCTACAGACATAGTATAGTGATTATTTCAAGTCTAATAAGGTTTAAGAATGTATCCTAAATAGTTTCACTTACATGAAGGGAACAAAATATACCATTCATGAAGTGTTGTATTAAGCAACTAAACCTAGATATATAACAAAATAAAATTACTTCTTATCATATATTTTAGGACTCCTAGAGTCCCAGTTCTCAATTAACACATCTATTGTTGCAAGAACATGTACAAAATAATTAATGGATTTTGTATTTGAGATTTTGTCCCCATATTAGATCAAGCCTCAAACTCATAAGATATTCGCATTCTACTCTTAGTTTTTGTTTAAATTATTTCTTCGATTAACTTTTTTTGCAACCCTTTTCATGACTTTAGTTTACAATTTTCATCCTCAAAATATATTATTTTCAAATTCTTGTTGGATAAAATCAATTTCAAAATAAAGAAGACTGCAATTTGTGAATGTCCAAAATAAGAAGAAATGCTTTAGATACTACCTTTTTTGTGAAAACAGATAATTTTCGCATTACCTGCTCTTTTCAATGCCATGTGGTCTTCAATCTTTTAATATAACCTATTTAGTTTAAGTGTTTTGCAAGTGTGTCTCAATCAATTAAATTGTATACACAAAAAGAACGACATAAAAAATTGCAGATATGTTTTCTCATTCAAAGCATCTTTATCGATCATGTCAGGCTTCAGATCGGATGTAAACAAAATGTAAAAATACATATGTCTTGCCATGAGAAAACCTTATAACCTTTACCATATATTTTATAATTATCAATTCATATATTTTTCGAGAAACGAAATAATTGTAAAGAAAACTGAATTTCGTCCATAAGGTATGAAAACTGTTTTCCTTCTTGGTAGGACATGTTTTTAATTATTTTTTTTATAGGTTAAATGTAAATTACAACTCTCCATAATTCAAATATCCAAACACACTAAAATAATTTCTTCCATCAAAATATATCCTAGAAAAGCAATTTTATTCATATCAAAATTGTTAGAACTCAAATTTATCTATTGCAAAGATTTTTAAATTTATGCTTCATGAATATTAACAATTTTGACGTAATCCTATAAATGAATTTTGGGAAGTATAGTGTGTACGTAAATCTCACCTCTTTGAGGAAGTAGAAAAGTTGTTTTCAATAGACCTACTCACAAACAAATTAACTTCATAAATGTAACCAACGAAAAACTTCAGCATAAGTAATGATATAATCATCATTGACATTCAAAACCAGTAGTAAAAGAAATCCATCTAGCAAAGAACATCCTAGATACTTTGCCACAAAAAATAAATAGATTATTCAACTAATAACACACAATCTGCAGAAATTTTAAAAGGAGAGATTTAATGACAAAGACAACTTGAAAATCAGGCGTAGAAACAAACCTGAGAGAAAAAAAAAATATTATTGTTGGCAATGAGTATTTTTGTAGAAGTAAAGGATTAATGAGTTAAATAACATACTAATTACTTTTGTTGGCAAAAGATCACATAGAATTCTATTGGGGGGGTGTTTTTTTTTTAATTTTGGGTGTAAAAGTCACATAATTTAATTATAAGATAAAAGTTTTTTCTATGTATTTTTGGAGATAAAGTGTCGTACCCAAACTCAATTCATGCAGCCCAGCCAATTTTTCAGGAAAAGTAAGTGGAAATAATTTATTTTTGAGAAAATTAATTGGAGAAAAAAGATGAAAAGAAGATTTTATTTAAAGGAGAGTCTTTTAATGAAGGACAAAAGGTTCGATTCACTTTTCTAAGGGCATTCGCACTTTTAATATATTATTCATTTTTCTAAGGATGTTTACACATTTAATATATTATAGATATAGATTATAGATTATTATTATTATTATTATTATTATTATTATTATTATTATTATTTTGGATGATAAAATTAGGGGTGGACATAAATATCAAAAAATTGAAATACCGAACCGAACCAAATTATTTTGGTTTTTGATTTATAGGTTGACATAATTGTATTTTTCGGTTTAAACAAAAAATTTTAATATACTCTTTTTAAATTATTATTATTATTATTATATTTAATATGTATGATATAATATCTGTTAAACACTTTGACTATTACTAAATACTAATACAGCCCATTAGGCAAATCCAAATAGGCAAAAATTGGAGTGAAAGAATCTGTTGAGAGTGTGATCATGCAATGAGTCTTCTCTGAAAAACTGTACACTGCTATTACTAGATTCAATGGCTTATCGTTGGTTCATCTTAAGATGCGAGGGAATTAATGAACATTATGTTATTTCAAACATCATCATCTTACTCTCATTTAAACAATCTTTTATAATCAATTCTGAGATCTAGCTGATCATATAAGCGAAAAGGTTGTAAATTGTAATGAGTTATGTTAAGGTTTCCTGCAAATCACAATTATGTTGTGTGCAATGTAATGAATGTATCAACAATGGGAAAAAATTCAAAAACCACTCATGCACAAACTTAATTGGCTTTGCTTAGCTCGATGACAAAACAAACAAATTTAGTACTGAACCTACTATGCCGTGTTTGTTAGAATCAGTAGTCCAATTTATAAATATAATGTAGCACATTAAATAAGCCCAAAACCAAAAAATTGAAATTGTTAAATCGAAATAGAACCGAACCGAACCGAATAAATTCGGTTTGATTTTCTGTACATATTCATAACCGAAAACTAGAAAATCCGAAATAAAATAACCGAACTCGAACCAAAATACCGAACTCCCACCCCCAAATAAAACAAGTAAAAAAAACTAAACATAACAGTGCGCGAGTTTTATCCATAGGCCCAATTACCTACCATTATAGTAAAATCAAATGGACAAGGTAAGAGCAAGGTTATTTTTTCCTTTTTATTCATTTTATTACCGCTAATACACTACTATATCATAACTTGTGATAGAGTTAGTTCATTGAATGACTTATTGAGAAGCTAAGGCCTACTTTCGTACCAACGTGATAGTCAATCCGTCACTAAAACTATTACATAATTTGGGCTAGACAACAATGATCGACACTCCTATCACATAACTTGTGATTGTCAACCTGTCACCGACACTACTATCACCTAATTAATTGTAATAGACAACTGTCAGCAACGCTATTATTACCATAACTCGTGATACAAAGCTATCATTGACATCACTATCATGTAACTTGTAACAAACGACCCGTAACTGACACAAAAATTCACCTGCTACATGCCATGCCCTCAAGCATTTAGCGTGATCCCTCCTCGTGTCTTTCGTGTAACTATTTTCTTTTTAGTGATCCGATATCACTTATAAGCATACCATATTTTCTCTGTTAACCTCGTTAATGAACACAAAGTGAGAACAAATCAAGAAATCAAAAACAAGAAAAGAAAAGAAAAAAAGAGAAAAAGGAAACGGTAACAGAGGGCGAGTGTTACCCACAGACCCAATTACCTACCGTTGTAATAAAATCAGAGTTGGCAAGGTAAGGGAAAAGGGTTTTTTTCCTTTTTTATTTATCTTACTACTGGGCAATACAGGTCTCTCGTCTTTCTCCTGAAGCTCCCTCCACTCTCGCTTACAAATGAACAACAACAACATGTGTATTCTCCTACAATCATCATTACAATAATAATGAGTATTTTTTAAAATCCAACAAATGACTCCCAAAAAATAAAATTTGAAAGAAACGGAAGAACCTTAGGATTGCTTCTGGTACATAGGTCAGCAAGAACTCTATTAAGAGCATCAATATTTCCGACACCGGTTATTGCAACTGGATAGTGGATCGCCTGAGAGCTGCTACCCATGCTTCTTCTTCTCACTCCTATCTACACGAAAACCTAACACGATGGACAGAACGTTGTTATTGTAATGATTTGTATATTACTTATTACCTTCTTAATGGCTGGCAGAGTCTTCGATGAACTAGCAAGAATCTCCACGTGGGAGTTAGAATTATCTTTCTTTGCCAAGGATGGTTTTACCTTCTTCCAACAACGATCTCCATGACTACTATCGGTCTCGTCTTGAGATGGTCGTTTATTGAAAGCCTGTTGAGTCAGGACAGGCAACTCCTCTTTCTGAGTTTCTACATGTGAAGGTCCCTTAACTTTGTATGGAGTAACCACCTTAGATTTTAAAACAGAAGGCTTAACCATAATTGGGACCTCCTCACCATGTTCTTAAGGAGTATCGATAATACGACCTACAGCATTCACCAAGGATTGCAACTTAGCTTCAAGAAAGTTCCCATGAACTTTGTCCCACCAAGTTTTATACTCAGTAGAGGAGTGCTTTCGCTAATTAGGTTTGGCCATAGGAAAAGTTGCCTTTGCCATGGATCCACACAACACACAAATGCGATAAAATCTGAGTCCTTCATCAAGTGATGCACTGCGAATATCATTTGCTAAGCTACCAGGGAGGTTTTGATAAAATCCAAACTGACGGCTAAATCGATATGGGCTATATGGCTCAAGAATGAATAAGTCTTCATACCTAAAAGAGAGAAAGTTAAAATGAAGGCTTATGAAGTAACTTATCTCTGAATCAGCTTCTTTATCATTATCCACAAAATAACAAATATTGGACTTATTCAGCATGGTAGAAGTCCAAGAAATATTATCTCCTCGATAGATATGCTTTTTGGCATGCTCTTCGTCAAAATATCTTGTAGCACCTTCTCCAGAATATGTTACCATTAATGGAATGGATAGCTCATTAGGTAGAGAAAAATGTGTCTTGAAATAGTAAGCAAGCCAACCATACACATAATGGATTGGAAAGGATAGTTTTGATGTGCTCAAGTTGCGAACCTTTGGTAATCCTGTTTAAACCATTATAAATACTTGACAAGACAAGAACGACAAGACTAAAAGTTTGCTTATTAGCTATCTTAGCTTCAATTCTAAAAGTATCTGGACGAATGAAATCTCCATACTTAGAAGGAAACACAAAGGTGCATAACCAACATGATAAAGATTCTGCCAAATATGTATCAACTCTATGTTGAATTCAAGAGAACAAATTTTTCTCCTTCCTCACTGGAGCTGCCTCATATCTCAAGAGTCTTTTACACCAAAACTTTATCCACTTGCTTAGATTAACTCTTGGATTATGAGACTCTCCTTCTTAAAGATTCTGAAAGTCTAAAAATAAGAATTCATAGGTATGAGGGATGAATCTCTCATTCTTCTCATCAACACCGGTGAGCTCTTTGAATTCAGGCACTACTTCTTCATAAGGAAGACCTTCAATAGGTAGCCCCCCAATCTCATGTAAACCCCAAAAGGATATAGAGAGCTCTCCAATCAATGTTAGCAATATGTTTGTCCTTGGTCACCATACTTCAGAAAAGGCTTGAAATATGCTTGAACTTCAATCATAGGTAAATAAAGAAGCATAAACAACATCATATACTTTTGATTCCTTCAGAGTTTGACTTCTAGCCAAAATATCCTCAGCCCATTCCTAATATCCTTGAATATGACAAAATTCACCATCTATCTCCATGGCACTTCCCCAACGTATATCTTCCTGGAGTATTCGACGCCCTAGGTAAGGAAGGCTGCTCGCAACATTCAACTGACATTGGTTTGGAGCCTGAAGAGTCCGTACTTTAACGGCTTAATTAAAACCAAGGTCATGTTCAGAAGTCCAGTTCGGCATATGAAGAGAATTCACCAAGGGCGGCCATAGATCTGCACACCTACTGACCAGTGGAGTGTGAGTCAATAGCTTGGATAAAATTGTACCATCATTAGCCTCAATAAGAAGATACTTGTTGTTGGAGGATGGAGAAGTATAGTCCTTAAAGTGAACCATTGCTGCAATCTACATAAACAAGGGAGGTTTAGTTAAAAACAAGTTGAAGTTGAGCAAAATACCTGTACAAACAGTTGTTGATAGAAGGTTCCTCTATATTGTGGCTTTATTCAAAGAAAAAGGAAATTGATACCTTCTTGAAGCCAAATTGGTCGGTCTTAGAGTGTACGGTGGTGAAGTTAAACTCTCGCACCCTAAGCCAATTGTTCCAAAGCTACCATCTTGGAGTCAAATTGCTCGGTCTTAAAGTGTACGGAGGTAAAGTTAGACTCTCGCACCCTAAGATAATTGTTGCAAAGCCACCATCTTAGAGTCAAATTGGTCGGTCTTAAAGAGTACGGAGGTGAAGTTAAATTCTCACACCCTAAGCGGATTGTTGCAAAGCCACCATCTTGGAGTCAAATTGGTTGGTCTTAGAGTGTACGGAGGCGAAGTTAAACTCTCGCACCCTAAGTCGATTGTTTCAAAGACACCATCTTGGAGTCAAATTGGTCGGTCTTAGAGTGTACAGAGACGAAGTTAAACTCTCGTACCCTAAGCCGATTATTGCAAAGGCACCATATTGAAGCCAAATTGGTCGGCCTTAGAGTGTACAGAGGCGAAGTTAAACTCTCGCACCCTAAGCCAATTGTTTCAAAGCCACTTCTTGAAGCTAAATTGGTCGGTCTTAGAGTGTATGAAGGCGAAGTTAAACTCTCGCATCCTAAGCTGATTGTTGCGATCTTACTTAAGATCAACAATGCTCAAGAGAGACTGAATGGGTTATAATCTACTACATTATTAATTGAAAATGAATTATTAGGAAGCACTCGATTATTAAAAAAAAAAAACTAAAAACAAATGGATTCCACTTAACAATATGAATGAAAGTTTTTCTTTTACTTTTTTCTGAGAAAAAAATTAAGGCGAAATTTCAATGAAGTTCGCCTATAAGTCATCAATAATATTGAATCGCCCATAATATTGTCTATTTCATATACTTTCATTGATTTATATTATATGATGTTTTTAGCATGAACTTACCCTTTAAGAAATCAATCACTCTTAGAAAATAAGAAGTATATCAATATGCACGAAATTACCCCTAATTAAGTACTAGTATCTAATTAATATTTAGTACCTATTATAATGATTTCTGTATTTCGCTCCTCTTCAATGTATATACCTTTGAAATTCAGTATTTCAAGGAAAGAAGATTTTTCGACTTCATAAATATATTTTTAGGTGTGAGATTTCTTCTTCTTTTTTTTTTTCGTTTTTTGTATTTTTGCATGTATTTATGTGTTTCGAAGCAGGAATATTTTAGCAAATCTTTGTATTTATGTATTTTTAATATGAACAATAAATACCTGATGTATAGCGAATTAGCGATGCTTGATAATATGCAACCAAACTATAATGGTTTATAAAAATTTTGCATGGATCAGGACCAGTTAGTTTAAGTAGGGTGTACATAGGTCGGATTGGTTTGGTTTCTTTTAAAAAAAAAAAAAAATCAATCAATTATGTCGGTTTATTAAAATATAAACCAAATCAAACCAACATAAAATCAATTTTTTCGGTTTAGGTTTTAGTCGGTTCTTTCCATTTTTTTTATAATCTTTAGTTTTTACAATTATATTGTGATTGAAGACAGTATCAAATATATTTTCACTTATGCGCTAATGAAAAAATATAATTATGAAAAATTGAGGAGCGGAAAACTCTCTTAAAACTAATTAGGTTTTTTAAGTTTGTATTGAATTTTGGATCATTTAATTGGAAATAAAAGAAAAATATTACAACTTAAAGGCTCAAATCTGAATTAATATGTGTGTATATATATACACACACACATTTACTTTCTAAATATTGAAAACTAATAAAACTAATTGAAAAAGTATTTAAAAAGTAGATTATAATTAATATTTTATGTATACAAAGTTAAAATTATATATATATATATATATATATATATATATATATATATATATATATATATATATATATATATATATGTATATAATGTCAGTTTGATTTGGTTTTGGTTTGACTTTTTTTTATTAATACCAAACCAAAGCACAAGTCGATTTTTTTTCTCGATTTAATTTAGTTCGACGGTTTGATTTGACTTGATGGTTTGGTCTGTACACTCTTAAGTCCAAGAATAGTTGAGTTATCTAGGTTAATATTTCTAAAAATTACATAAATACACAACTCATGTTTCCCATATTACAAAAAATCTCAACTCCCTGAATATATTACAAAAATCCCAACATATACACAGAATGTTATGTATATGTCGGCTATGTTATGTATATTAATAGGGAGAGAAAGTAAAGTATTTAAAAAAGTGGGAGAGAGTGTAATTACTTACAAAGGGTTGGTATTTATGTTATTTATACTTAATATTTGCTCAACTAACTAATTCTGGACCTTGTAAAAGAATACTGGGTTGGACTCAAGAAGGGACCTTACATAGTAGTACTCTCTCCATTTCATATTAGTCGACCCTTATGAACTTGACACACTCATTAAGAAAATATTAATTAGAGGTGTATTTTACCAAATTAGCATTATTAATTATACTTTGAAAATATAAATTTGAGTAAATACATTTTATTTAGTCATTTAATGTTGAGGGTAGTATTGAAAGACATAGTAAAATCCTCTAGATTTCATCAAATGAACAGTTAAATTGAAATAAATTTTTTTAGAAAGAGGGTCAACTAAAATGAAACGGAGAAAGTATATGATAAATTATGAATCAAGTACACATTTCAATCCAATTTATATAGGGGAATGGATTAACTAGTTCCAAGATATGCATTTCGAAGGATGGATAGAACTTTACTATATATGGAGATGAATATTTATCGTGTTACACCAGCTAGGTCCATGGATACTTTTGTTACTGAACAAGAACTGGTTAACATCTGGATTTGGGCAAGTCATGGAAGGGGAAGAATTGATCAAATTTATGTTGTGTTTAGTTAATGGTATAAATTTATTTGAGGATAAACTTAGAGAAAAGTCATAAAGTCACTTCTCAACTTGTTCGACTTTTTTAAAAAGACACTTAAATTATACGGGCGATCTATTACCCTACCAAATCAGTTCTAACAATAACCAATACACACTTTTTACTTCAGCTGTATTTTTATGTTTGGAGAGTGTGTCTTATCTTCTGCTTATCACTTTTTTCTACCGATTTGATAAAGGATCGCATAAAAAACTCAATTTTTCCACATTTTAACTCATTTCACTTTCCATTCTCTTTTCTTTCTCCAACAAATCTCATCATTCTTGTGAATTCCACAACCCATTTCACTCTCCCCACTTTTTTTATTTTACTGCTTGTGTTTTTCAATTCAAGCTCTTTGATTTGTGTATTTCTTCATTTCTCCGGCATAGTTATATGTTTTGATTTCTTATCACATTTTAGAAGTAAAAAGTGACGTATTTTTTAACATAATGAATTTTAGTTAAGAATTTATTTCGTTTATATTTCAAGTTTATTTTTGTTTTTCCCCAATTTTGGTGTTCATATATACACATTGTTTTCAATTTTGATTGTGTTAAGGTTAGGCATTTGCACTGGGGGTTTTTTCATTTGTTGTTTTATTTGAAGTAGATATTGAGATCAAGTTGTAGTTAAAAATTGAGAGTCAATTCCTTATATTGTCACCCAACTTAGCAAAATGTCTCACTAAAGTCATTTATCTTTTTTTTATTCCAATAATATTATTCAAGTTTGTGCATTTTACTTATAAACTAATAATTGTTAAAAGTGACTCAAAAAATGACCAAAATAGTCCATCAAGTTTAAAATTTGAATTTAAATAGTCCTTATTTTTTTACATGAAGTATTAATAGGCCTCCAATTATTTTTACTTTTTTACTTTTTAAATTAGTTTTAATATATTTTATCAATAAGTGCATAATATAATTTAAAATGATACAAATCATAATATTAAAAATAAATTAAAAAGACAAAGAATGTTAAATTAGAGCTTAAAATGGGTAGTTATATTTTAAATGAAATAAATAAGTACATTTATTGTCCAAATTGGTAAATGTATTCAGTTTTTACAGTCAAGTTGACGAGGTGATATAATTTTGTCTGAAATAATATCACAAGATTGATAAAAATAATATTGAAACCTTAAAACATTTTTAAGTTACGAAATCGTTAGATAAAATCACCTAATTTTATTTGATAGTGAATGATTGATGTTATTATCAAGGTATTCGTTAATATGCATTATTTTTTAAAATAAAAATCTTTTAAAATATTTATATACGGTTCTTCTACTAGTTAGAGATCCTATTTTTTTTTATTTTCAGGAATTCATCGTCTTCTTTGTGAATTATAATTTTTTAGACAATAATTTTGAATAGAAGGAACTAACAACTAACTTGAACTATTTTATCAAAAATAAAGATTAATCCTAAAATGAATAAATATATAATATTATTTTATTATTGAACTCCTAAGTTTCCAAATAAATGCAGTACATATAAACTTATTTCTAACAATTTTAATTGCAATTTTTGGTGGACGTCGTCAGATTTAATATCTTAGTTAAAAGTTGAAAGAAGATTGTACTCACTAAGTCTTACAGTTGAAAGGTTATTGATATTTCGTATTGTTAACTAATAAAGATCATTTAAATTCAAAGTTCAAACTTAAAGGGATTTTTTTATCATTTTTCTCTCATCTTTTGAGTCATTTTTAGCAATTATTGACTTTTAAGAAAAAACATAAAGTTCGATGATATTATTGAAACAAAAAAAAAATGACTTTATTGGGATATTTTCCTAAGTTGATGAGTGACAATAAGAGGAATTTACTCGGAAATTGATGGATTCTTTCTTTCTTCTTGTTTGGAGAAGATGAGTTTCAATCAATGAAGGTTTTGGGACTATCAATGAAAGAAGAAGAATTTTTTTTATTGATAATGACATGTGGCAGCTTTATATTGGTTTGGGGGTATAATTTAATGTTATGTGGCAGTTTTATACTGGTTTGGAGTTAGAATTTAACCATCCATCCGCGCCTTACCCATTGACACTACACTTGCTCTGAAAATGCATCAAAGTAGTGTATTTATTGTAGTTGAAATTAATTTCATGGGGTAATAAGTCGCCTGTATAGTTTAGATATCTTTTTGAAAAAATCGGACAAGTTGAAGGGTGACTTTATGACTTTTCTCATAAATTTATATTGTCAATTGACCTTAGGAAAATTTAATTCCAAATTAAACTTAATTTAGAATATTTCACCTTATTCAATCAAACTTGAATTTATTTTATACCATTACTCAACAGCTCAATAAACCAATTCAAAGATTATCAATTCCAGGATAATTTTGTCTGATCAGTGAATGAAATGACCCCTAGTAGTGCCAATCAGCGGCGGATCTATGTATATGGGTGGGGTGTCATGACACCCAGAAGTCTCGGTTGAAACTTTATATATGAGAAAATGTATAAAATTTAATTCGCACCCAGACACAACAGTGGGGCACATAGTTTTACTGGTGTAAATCTAACCTTTTATGTTCGTGGATGTGGGTTTGGACCCCAAAAACAACAACAACAACATATTCAGTATATAAAATATATGCAGTCCGAAGAAGTAAAGATGGACCCCACTTTGTATTTTTTCTTAAATTTTTGTCGATTCATTATTTAAAAAATAGTCTGCAAGTTTCAACAACAATTAAAAAGGAGTTAAAACTTGTCTGTCTAGGATGCGGTTATCTTCTCGGCGATAGCTGACCATGGCTAAGAAACCAAAGACTGCAGGGAGGGGGCAAAAAAATTAGGTTACTCAGAATGTTAATCCGCTGGGTGGAGTGCAACCAATTGCAATGTCGAGTGGAAGTGCAGCAAAGGGTACCCCTGGTGGGAGCCCAAAAATGAATTCGAACAGTGAATCATGGGCGGATATGGTGGAGAATGAGGAAAATGATGGATCTATGGTAGGCCATCCGAAAATCCTTTCTCCTAAGTCAACTGGTGGACAAGGGGATAATTCGTGGAGTAAAATTGTGGGAAAATCGATGGGGAAAGAGGGTTATGACTTATCCTCTCCAGAGAAGCCTGTGGGCAACGTAAAAATAATGATTGGTCGACTGGTGTTGTGTGCTATGTGATGGGGTCGAACCCACCAAAGCTGGTAATAGAGGGTAGAGTGTGGAAGGATTACAGAATTGATAAAGTGGTCCAAGTGAATAAGGGGGTGTTTCGTGAACAGAGATAACCGTGATAAGGTGGTTGAGGAGGGTGTACTAATGTTCGATCGAAAACCAGTTGTAGTAAAGCCTTGGAGGGCTGGTATTGTTACATCAAAAGAGGGAATGGAGAAGGTGCCAGTTTGGGTTCGGTTGAATGGTCTAGACGTAAAATACTGGGGTCAAAAGGCGTTGACGAAGCTCGCAAGCCTGGCAGGGAATCCAATCAAAGTAAATAGGGCGACTACGAATAAAGATAGAATGACGTTTGCGTAGAAATGTCAATAGATAAAATATTTTCAAGAGAGATCTTGTTTGAAAACAAAATTGGAGAAATAGTAAGACAACAAGTTGAATATGAATGAAAGCCTACGTTATACACCAAATGTAAAAATTTGAGGGATTGTACAAGGCATGATAAAGTGATAATTGAGGGCAAGAAGATAATCCTAAGTGCACAGTAAAAAAATGATAAAAAACAAACTGAAGCATGGATAAAGGTGCAGGGAAATAAGACAGTAACGGCTAAAGCATCCACAAGTAGTCAGGCAGAGGTGAGTAATGCCTTTGCTGCTTTGGGTGAAGAAGTGAATAATCTAGAAGGGGTTGCGCCAATAGCTGGAATAGACAAACATGGTGTGAGGTCTACCATTGGAAAGGATAGGAGCCCTGTAAAATGTAGGGATGGGGTAGATCCTATCTCTGCTGGATAACATTGGGTTTTGTAACTCCAGGGGTCTAAATAGAGCAGACAAACAAGCTGAAATTAAGTTGTTCATGCATAGGCTGAAGGTAGGCTTTTTTGGACTCCTAGAGACAAGAGTTAAGAGAGCTAATACCACAAAAGCATCTCTTAACTTGTGTAGGGACTGGTCGTTTGTTACAATTTACAATAGACATCCTAGTGGAAGGGTGTGGTTGTTATGGAAACCAGATACGTTTGAGGTTCAAATATTGGAGGTAACTTCACAACTGATACATAGTCAAGTAAAACATAAAGGCACAGGTAATACCATGCTAATCACACTAGTGTATGCATTCAATGATTGTGTGATTAGTAAGGAGATATGGAAGGATATCTAGAGGATAAGCAACATAATTCAAGGACCATGGGTGGTAATAGGTGACTTTAATAGTGTGTTAGGAATTGAAGAAAGGGTGGGTTCTAGAGTCACAATGGCTGAAATAAAATATTTCAAGCAGTGTGTTGAGATGTGCTAGCTTCAAGATTTAAAATCTACAGGGGCTTACTATACGCGAACCAATAAACAGCAAGATGAGGCTAGGGTGGTAAGTAAGATTGATAGGGTCTTGGTAAATGATGAATGGCTGGTCCAGCTACCAATCAGCTATGTACAGTTCATGAATGAAGGTTTGTCTGACCATTGTTCAGTTATAATCCAGTGGGAAAAACACAGAGAATAGAGAGACAGTTTAAATATTAAAATATGTGGAATCTTGATTCTGAATTCATGACCAAAGTCGCAGAGAGTTGGTAGATTCCATGTGCAAGCAGGAAAATGTACTAAGTAGTTGGTAAGCTAAATAGGATGAAAGACATGCTGACCAGGCTGAATAAGGCTAAGTTTAGTGATATTGAGCTAAGGGAGGAAGATGGCCTCAAGGTCTTGGAGGAACTTCAAACCAAATTACATGCTGACCCTAAGAATCCAAAGTTGATTGATCAAGAAAGACATGCAGCTAATGAATACAGAATACTAAAAATGGCAAAAGAAAAGTTTCTACTCCAGAGATGCAAGATAAAATGGTTGAAAGAAGGGGATTTAAATACAAGGTTTTTTCATCCTCGCATCAAAGCTAGAACACATGCTAATAGAGTGTTCAGAGTCAAGGATAAAGGGGAAAAGATAGAATAGATGCACATGGAGTGGTGAATGCTTTTACTGAATATTACACTGATTTACTGGGGACATGTTCAGATACAAAACCGGCAGTAGATAGTAGAGTACTCCGACATGGGAGTAGAGTGTCATCACACGATAGAGCATTGCTAGTGCAGGAGTTTGATGAAAAGGATGTTAAGAAAGTATTATGGATAATTGATGGAGATAAAGCTCCAGGGCCAGATGGTTTTGGGAGCTAATTTTTCAAAGATAGTTGGACTGTGGTGGGTGCAGAGGTAACAACAACAGTGCTGGTATTTTTCAAAACTGAAAAAATTGCTTAAAGGAGTAAATACAGCTATAATTACTTTGATTCAAAGGGGTCACATGCTAAATCAGTACATGATTATCGACCAATCTCCTGTTGCAACACAATATATAAAATCATATCTAAGATGTTATGTACAAGACTGGGGAATGTGCTTCCAACTGCGGTGTCTGCAAACCAAAGTGTGTTGCACAAAATATACTCATATGTCAGGACCTTTTCAGATTATACAATTAGAAAAATACGACAAAAAGTTGCCTAATAAAAATTAACTTGCGAAAGGCCTATGATTTAGTCGAATAGGACTTTGTCAGGGAGGTGTTATATGGTCTTGATTTCTCTAATCAGTTTATTCAATAGATCATGGAATGTGTCACGACTACACAGTACTCAATTGTTATTAATGGAGGGATATATGGCAAGATCACAGGCAAGAGAGGACTAGACAAGGGGATCCAATATCCCCTTTGCTATTTGTGGTATGTATGGAGTATTTTACAAGAATTATGAATTGGGTAGCAAATCATAAGGACTTTAAGTTTCACATGAAGTGCAAAAGTTTAAAGCTCAACCACTTGTGCTTTGCTGATGACATGCTGGTGTTCTACAAAGGGGAACTACCATCTATTATGCTCCTTTTGAGGGTCTTAAAAACTTCTCCACGACCTCAGGTCTGAACACAAATCCAACAAAATCAAGTTTTTTTTCAGCAAATATGGGTGATGAAACAGTACAGGATATATGTGAAGCCACAAGGTATTCAAGCGGAAAATTACCCTTCAAATACTTAGGAGTGCCTATTTCACCCAAGAAGTTGTCTATAATAGATTGTGAAGTGCTTTTGGATTAGAAGATAAGTAGAATTAAGTCTTGGGGATCCAAAAACTTGTGTTGCGCAGGTAGGACACAACTAGTGAATGTTGTCCTGATGCATATTCAAACATATTGGGCTTCCATTTTTCTATTGCCCAGGAAAATTATGTAGCAGATTGTATCTGTGTGCAAAAATTTCATTTGGACTGGTCAGGTGCATACGGATAAATGTCATTTGATATCGTGGGATATGATTTGTAGAAGGAAGAATGAAAGGGGGCTAGGGGTTGTTGACTGCAGGGTATGGAATGATACATCGGTTGCAAAATATGTCGGTCACGTTGCTAGTAAAGCTAATACGCTTTGGGTGAAGTGGGTGAACCATGTTTATTTGAAAGGGGTTGATTGGTGGGAGCATAAAGACAGAAATGACTCATGCTGGTACTGGAAGAGTGTTTGTGCAGTAAGGGATAAGGTCTCTCAGGGATATGTCCAAAACGGATGGCAAAAAGTAAATAGAAAATACACTGTGCAAGGAGGTTATAAGTGGCTGAAAGGTGAGCAACCAATGTGGCCAACGTAACTTGGAGGGGTGTTTGGAATAAAGATAATATTCCTAAACACTGTTTTATCAGCTGGTTAGCTGCACATAAAAGGTTAATGACAAGATCAAGACTAAGGAAAATAGGCGTTAGTAATGAGAAAACATGTATGTTGTGCAAGAATGCTAAGGAAACAACAACTCATCTGTTCTTTCATCGTAAATTCTCCAAGGAATGTATTGATATCATTCTCAAAAAGCTGAAGGTTAAGATGCAGAATATAGAACTAACAGGATGGTGGAGCAGAATAGCTAGGTAGGCAAAAGGCAAATTGAGTAGAGGGATGTAGTGGATGGTCACTGCAGCACTCATCTATCATATATGGAAGGCTAGGAATGATGCATTGTGGAATAAAAGAGTACCTAGACCTGTGATAGTGTTAAATCAAATTTGGTGGGAATGCAAATGCTAACTTGAGGAGAAGATACACAAAGGGAAGAAGAGAACAGAGAGGGAGTGGTTAGAGCAGATCTTTTGAAATGTATAAATTAGATATATCCAGAAGATAGGGTGTGTCATTTATGATGCCTTTGAGAATGTTGTAAATATTGGTTTTGAAGGAGTAATAAGAATCTGTTGGTTTTCGACAAAAAAAAAAAAAAGAAGTCTGCAACCAGGATTCCTCCAATATAATCATAAAGCCATAACCAGTGAGCCAAGTTCTTTGATGCACATATAACAACAATAAACTCAGTGTATTTCCACATATAATGGATGTTAAAATATATTTACTCTGTTTAAACATTGATATAGCTTGGGCTCAATGTACACTATTTTTCAAAGTAGTATGGCATCCGAAACTTTCAAATCTTGAATCCGCTTCTGAACCTAGGACATTAACATGATATAATATTTGCTATGTATGGTATAGGGAGAGTGTGTATACGTGAACTCATATGCTTCACTCGATTTCACTCTTCACTCTTGGTCAAAAGGGGTCAAAATGCAACTCAAACCTAAAAGATGCAAAATCTCACGTACAAAAAGACCTACCCAAACCCAAACAAATAAAATCAAACGTGGATGGGCAATTAAGTAAATTTGAGATACAAGTTGATGAGGACACTGTACAATAGATTTAATTTCATTTCATCTTAAAAGGTAACCCCGGTGCTGCCACGGTTTAGAAAAATGTGTCATCCTGCGAGTCATAGTTATGTCCATATACTAAATAAATAAAGTAAGTCAGGAAGCGGTAGAGAAAGAATCAGATTTAAAAATTTCATTGTTGAAGGCGTAGAGAGGAAAAAAAAAAAAAGAAAGAAGAATTTTGAATAGTCATTTTGTTAATAAAAAATGGTGTAATTAATTGGACCAATAGCCCTCTGTTCGGCAAAATTAGTATACTTAAAGAGCCTAATTACTAGTTTTATAGCAACAGTTTCATAATTATATTTTATAGCAATTTTTATTTTGTATTTTTAAAAAATGTTGCTGTAAAAGTACATCTACAAAAAAATTACTGCACTTAATTAACTGAAATTAGTTGAGCTATATATATGGTATAATTACCAATCAAGTAAATATGTTGATTCCTTTTCCATTTAAAATACTTAAAAAACGTGACATCCGTTATAATCAAATAATTCAAATTTCAGTTTTTCACAATTAACAGCTGCATATTTTTTTGTTTTTTTAATTTCTTCTAAACCAACCCTGTATTGCTTAATCAAATTGAACTGATTCTTATGCGAAATTAACAGCAATTGCAAAATGAAGCAGTTATTCGATTGAATCAAATTCAATTGTTGATTCATTTGTTATATTTGTTTGAATTCAACTGTCAGTTAAAAATTCAACCATTACTGTTGTTCAAGGTACATAACCATTATTGATATTCAGTTCACCTTTTTTTTACCATTACTGATGTGCTTATCAAGTTTTGATTGTCGTCGTTAATTTGTATGTGAAAAAATTATAAAACAAATTAGAGTTATAATCAAGGCAGCAGTAAAATTGGAATTCAAGTATCTGTTGCAAATTTCATCTTTAAAGTTGTTCCAATGGAAAAAAAAATTAGTATTTGGCTCTATTTTTTATGATCATTTGTTGTTATATTGATTGTTTTAACAATAGAATAATTGTAAACAACTTTTGAATTGAAATACATTCAACTTTTTTTTTAAAAATACTAGATAATTGATTGAATGAATGTTTCTGTTGAAGTTAACGATATTCTATGAACCCAGATAAAAGTATAAAATATCTTCTTCCATATGTATTTTTTATGTGTTTAATGATAACACTGCATATGTATTTTTGATATTGATAATGGTAATGGTGCATATGTATTTTTTGTTTTGTTGTAGGAATTTTGATATATAAATGTATATTTACAAAAATACTTTAGTTTAAGGTAATCTTGTGTGTATGTATTTTTTTAATTGAGATGTTGGTTGTGTATCTTTGTTTGCACGTAAATTTAAAAAGTGCGTGTTATAAAAAGGGATATCTGACAAATTTGTATGTAACATATCAAATTACAAATTAGTTATGCTCCAGATGTATTTTTTTATATGCTTAGTTTTAATACTGCATATGTATTTTATATGCAATATATGTAAACACTGCATATGTATTTTTGTTTTGCTTGTGGGAATTTGGGAGTATAAGTGTATATGTGATAATATGTTTAGTTTCTGTTTTACTTTCGTTTGATCAAATAGTTTGTGTATTTTGTATTTTAGAAATGGAAAGCATACCAGTCCTTGTGAAGCACTCTGGTCGATGGACGTATGAAAAGAACTTCGAAGAATATGTCACTGATGCTATGCTATTGAGCACATCAGCCATATTCGTTGAGCTGCACGATATTTTGGCATCTCACTTAAGTGTGGATTTAACCATCAAACGTATTCTAATGGAATATCAAATCACTCCTAATGCAAGGCAGATAGAAATACATAACGATATGAGTTTAAAAGTGTTTATATTGCAGAAAAAGCTGATACAAGACATGAATTATCTTCCTTTATATGTAAGCATTTTGGATAAAGTTGTAGGGAGCAACTTGGCAAGTTCATCTATATGTGTTGCTGAAAGAGGAATCAACTATAATAACTTGGAAACAGTGGTAAATACAACAAATGAAGGAGTTTTGGTGGTTTGTAAAAATACAGAAGCTTTAGATATTTTTGAGATAGATCCTGTTGAGGTGATTATCTCAGACCCACATCATAAGCATGTTGAGGAAGACTGGATTTACTTGAGAAAAAGAATTTTAAAGTTAGTCATGAAGGACTATTCAATTAGGGAGAAGTTTCAAACGCACAGTAAAAGGTCAAGTAAGAAAATGTACGTACATTCTATATCTCTCAGATCTTGTTTAATATTAGTTTGGATATGTATTTTTAATGTAATAAATTATGTTGCGTGCAGGTATACATTATTTTGCAAATCAAGAAACTGTGAATTTTTAATGCGTGCATCAGGAATAGGAGAGACAAGAATGTTTAGAATAAGAGAATTCAGACCTCAACATACATGCCCGGTGAAGGACAATATCTATCCAAAGGTGCATAGAACTAGTATGTTGATAACTGATATGGTTAAACAGAAATTCAAAAAACACAAAAGAAAATACAGTGCGACGGAAATAAAAAATGACATGAAGGAAGATTTTGGTATGGATTTGACATACACTTTATGTTGGAGGGCAAAGGAAAGAGCGTTAGAAGAATTGAGGGGTAAGCCATCAGCATCTTATGGGAAACTGTCATCATACTTATATGTTCTGAATACTACCTATCCGGATTCACATATAAGAATGAAGAAGACAGATGATAATGCGTTCTTGTATGTATTTATCGCTCTACATGCATTCATTAAAGAATTCGATCATTGTAGACCAGTCGTAGTTGTTGATGCTAGTCATATGAGAGGAATGTATACCGGGGCATTTGTAACAGCATGTACAACGGATGGAGCAGGTTAGTATTATTTAATTACTATAACTGGTTGTATTTTTTTTTGGCTTTCTGTTGTAGATTTGGAAAATACATATATCCAATTCATATATACATATGTGTATATAATTAGATATATGTTCAAAGTTTTCTGAATAAAACATGTAAAATTGGTTATGTTTGATAGTGAGGTTGATGTGAATTGATATAATTTCTGGTAGATAAAATATACATTTTAATTGAACTATATTGTAATAAATACATATGCAGTTCCTAACTGTATTTAAATCGGCCTGCACAGATTTTTTTTATATGCGCAGGTTATATATTTTCTTTGGCATAGGTTGTGCTTGATTCTGAAAATTATGAATTATGTATACAGGTCATATATTTCCTTTGGCATATGGTGTGCTTGATTCTGAAAATGATGCATCTTGGACGTGGTTCTTCGAGAATCTAAAAGAAGCGTACGGGGTTAGACAAAACATGTGTGTTGTGTCTGATAGGAATCCAAGCATCATAAAGGTTGTTGGTGATGTGTATGATGATGTTCCACATTATGCATGTATGTGGAATCTATGAGGTAATGTGAAAAAACTTTACATAAAGTCACACGATGCATTGTCGGAGATATTTTATACAATGGCCAAATCATATTCAAAGTCATAATTTCACATGTTAATGGAAAAAGTTGAGGCAGCTGATATGAGGGTGAAGATATATTTGGAATTGGCCTGTTACGAAAAGTGGGCTAGGTCATATGCAACAGTTCACAGAGGATGGACTTTGTCTTCAAACATTGAAGAGTCAATAAATGGAGTGCTTGTATCAGCTAGAAAACTGACAATTTATGACTTTCTTGAGGAAGTTCGATTATTGTTTGCAAAATGAAATTGTGCAAATAGGCAGAAGGCTTCATATACCTTCACAACACTCATTGGAAATTTTAATGACATACTCAGTGAGAACGAGGCTTTGTGTACCCGTATGACGGTATGACCTTTTTGATTTGTAGAAATTTTAATTATGGAAACATAAATATGAAAGGATAAAATGCATAAAGTATCAATGTAAAAATACTTTCCATGCAGTTGTAAATAAATGAAAAGATATAAAACATAAAATATATGAACATTTAAAATACATCATATGTATTTTGCATATGTATATTATTGTATTGAAAATTACGAACAACTGCATATGTATTTGGCTGCTCTGTAAAAATGTACTCTCCATATGTATTTTTATTACATAAATATCATTTTATTTTTATGTCAGGTTGTACCAGCCACAGAATATGTATATACGGTACACGACAAACAAAAGCACTTCATTGTTTGCATCAAAGAAAAGAAATGCTCATGTAATGCTTTTCAAATAGATGAGATACCATGTGCACATGCTTGTGCGGTGTTAGAGAAAAAGAATTTTGAGAAGGGGTCATACTGTTCTGATTTGTTTAAACCAAAAACAGTTTTGAAGACATATGATATTTCAATCTACCCATTGTCATACAGCGATGATTGGATAATTCTAGAGACCACACTTGTTGAAATAGTACTGCCTCCAAAATACAAAAAACCTCCAGAAAGACCTGCAAAGAAGGATCGTGGAAAATCAGGCCGGGATATGTTTGGAAAGAAGAATATCAACTCATGTGGTGGTTGTGGGGCTAAGGGTCACAGTAGGCACTCTTGTAGGAAATATCGTAAATGATACATTTCTTTTCCTGTATTGTTTCTTAATTTTTTTTTCTTTTTTTATAATGATGAACTAATTCAGTTTAGTTAATGAATTTATGAATCATTTGACAATTGAAGACAGTAATATCTGAATAATGGAGCTATATATGTTTCAAAATCTGTACATTACATATGTATTTTTAAGCAGCAGTTTATATGTATTTTTGACATAGTAAAATATATGTTAGGTTAAAGGTGGTAACTTTGATTAATGAAACAAGTATATGATTCGTAATTGTTCAAAGTTATAAATATATGTGACATATAAATATATGTTTGAATTGCATAATGTTATTACTGCATATGAATTTATACTGTAAAAATACATTTGATGAATAATACAAATATATTTTTTTAAAAAAAATATAATCACTGCATATGTATTTTGTAACTATAGACAAACCTATAACTTCATAAAAAAGTTAAATTTATCTTTAATTCAAATTCTCAAGTATAAATTATTTTAAATGAACACACATCAAAAATTAAATATTAGATTTGATCAATATGTATTTTCCAACATCTTTATATTAACACGAAATATGTATTTTTTTGGAAAATATTTATAACACATAATCCATATGTATTTTATAGCAAAATATCAACACTGCATATATATTTTATAAATAATTGCATTAAAATGTCAAATTACACTTTAATTTAAATCCTAATTTATAATTATAGTTAATGAAAATATAGTAAAAATGCATATTAGGTATGTTGCAGTTGTATTTGTTAAGTGTTTGTTTCTAATATTTCATATGTATTTTTTTGCTGAAAAACAATTGATTTATACTACATATGTATTTTTAAGGATAATATGAAAACTACATATGTATTTTTTAACTAAATCTCATAATAAAATGTTGAACTCCTTAAATCTAACACTACATGTTGTATTTAACAATATAAGAATGTGGTGAAAAACTTTAAAGAGCAAACAACATACTAAAATACATATTAGGAATGGTTCATATGTATTTTTGCAATATTTGGTTTTAACACTGCATATGTATTTTTATACGATATATGTATTTGTAAATGTAATATAAAAACTATGCAAGTATTTTTTAATAAAATCTCACCGTAAAAGGTAGAACTCCATGAAATATGAACAAATTTAAAACATATACTGCCTCGAAAATACAAAAGACCTCCAGGAAGATCTGCAAAGAAGGATCGTGGAAAATCAGGTCGGGATATGTTTGGAAAGAAGAATATCAACTCATGTGGTGGTTGTGGGGCTAAGGGTCACAATAGGCGCTCTTGTAGGAAATATCGCAAATGATACATTTCTTTTCCTGTATTGTTTCTTAAAAAAAAAAAATTTTTTATAATGATGTACTAATTCAGTTTAGTTAATGGATTTATGAATCATTTGACAATTGAAGACAGTAATATCTGAATAATGGAGCTATATATATTTCAAAATCTGTACATTACATATGTATTTTTAAGCAGCAGTTCATATGTATTTTTGACATAGGAAATATATGTTAGGTTAAAGATGGTAACTTTGATTAACAAAACAAGTATATGATTCATAATTGTTCAAAGTTTTAAATATATGTGACATATAAATATATGTTTGAATTGCATGATGTTATTACTGCATATGAATTTATACTGTAAAAATACATTTGATGTATAATACAAATGTATTTTTTTAAAAAAATATAATCACTGCATATGTATTTTGTAACTATAGACAAACCTATAACTTTATAAAAAAGTCAAATTTAGCTTTAATTTAAATTCTCAAGTATAATTATTTTAAATGAACACATATCAAAAATTAAATATTAGGTTTGATCAACATGTATTTTCCAACATCTTTATATTAACAAGAAATATGTATTTTTTTGAGAAATATTTATAACTATAATCCATATGTATTTTATAGCAAAATATCAACACTGCATATATATTTTGTAAATAACTGCATTAAAATGTCAAATTACACTTTAATTTAAATCTTAATTTATAATTATAGTTAATGAAAATATAGTAAAAATGCATATTAGGTATGTTGCAATTGTATTTTTTAAGTGTTTGTTTCTAATATTTCATATGTATTTTTTTGCTGAAAAACAATTGATTTATACTACATATGTATTTTTAAGGATAATATGAAAACTACATATGTATTTTTTAACTAAATCTCACAGTAAAATGTTGAACTCCTTAAATCTAACACTACATGTTGTATTTAACAATATAAGAATGTGGTGAAAAACTTTAAAGAACAACAACAACATACTAAAATACATATTAGGAATGGTCCATATGTATTTTTGCAATATTTGATTTTAACACTGCATATGTTTTTTTATACGATATATGTATTTGTAAATGTAATATAAAAACTACGCAAGTATTTTTTAATAAAATCTCACCGTAAAAGGTAGAACTCCATGAAATATGAACAAATTCAAAACATATAATTAGTTTGTACACTCAAAACGTACATCCATAAACTAGTTTCTAAAGTACAAAAAATCAAAAATCAATAAACCATCATACATCAACAACTTCAGTGATACTAGTTATTCTACTTTGCCTTGCAGGCCTCACGGGTGCTTCGACATCACTAATGACATTTGCTTTTTGTTTTCGGATCCCATCATCCCACAAAAGTGCATCATATCTTGTACGGAGTGCGTTGAGGTCGAACTTAGACGTAATAAATTTGTGACCATAAGAAAGGCACTCTGCATACATAACCATAAACACACCACAGTTCCTACAAAAAAAAAAAATTTAATTAAATGGTGAAATATATTTTGTACAAAGATACAGTTTTGATATATGTAATTTCAAAACTTGTAAGTTTTCACTGGGTTGTTGAGACAAATCATTTTGAAATAAAACATCAAACATATCTGAGGATCCTTTGTCTTTGTATCTTGGATGGCTTTGATGATCAATCCCTTTCTTAACATAGAAATCACATACTTGGAGACACAATAGAATAATCTTTGTTATTTTCTCGATCTCAGCAAGAACAGCCGCATAATGACCACTGGATTCATATGAATCATACAAGAATATACACCTCTCTGAAAATGATAAAACCACAAGAACCCAGTGATGTTTTTCCTTTATATTGATCGAAATAAAAATGTCTTCGACTGTATGCCATGGCACTGCGGCATGCATACGAAACCCATTGATGTATTCCATAAGATGGTGCTCCTGACCTCCATCTTTAAGATTGTGAGCATCCATAGAATATACATCATTCAACGATCTAATTATGCTCATAAAGTTGCAGTCAACTGTACTGTATTTGTATGATTTATTTGGCTAATTTTTGTACAAACTGTGCGGCCCATACTTCAACTTCTTCCCCAAGTAGTAAAAACAGACATCAATATGCTGCATTAGTGAATACGACAAACTTTAGAGCATTCAAAAAAAATTGTATTCTAAATATTACAGTCTATGCAAGTAAAAAATACATATGCAATTTTTTATATTAATGTAGATGACTTGTGTATCAAAAATTGCATTCCTAAAGTTCAGTTACATGCAGACAATGTTATCTGCATAGTATATGCAGCAGTATTTGATGTAGTATACTATATCATACTTTGAATTCATAAAAATACATACACGTTAAACCAAATGTATTTCAATGTAACCTAATATGTATTTTTAAGTGTTGTTACAGATGAAATGGAAAAATTTTCATTTCAAAATAATATACTAACCGAGTTTGTCCATGTCTGATCTGCAAATTCCATCATATAGAATCAATTTTTGTCTTTCACAGTCTCAACACCAAAATGCATCTTTGAAATTTCTAATTTTTCCCTCTTGTAATGATTCACTTTTCCTTTCCTGTCTATTTTAAGGATTTGATAAACCATGAAAACATGTATTGATACAAAAAAATAATTTGTCACTATTCAAAAGAACAACCTCTTAGCAGTAGCTTTTAATAGGTCCGCAGAAATTCAGTCCGTGAAGTTCTTCACAATCTTTCTATCTTTTATCCCATCAATCAGGTGATATAAAAATGGATGTTTCTGGGGAAATATGCGTATTACCCCTGCTGAGCTCCCTATATAATTGTAGAATATAAAAACTTAATAAATACAAACGCATTTGCAATACATATTACATAAAATATTATATATATATATATATATATATATATATATATATATATATATATATATATATATATATATATATATATCTTATTGTACTTATCAGAAGCTGAACCAAATTTTTCGGTGTATGACGATTCCTTGAATTTTGATGGTCGTCTAATTCTTAACTTTGGTCTGGGAGTTTTAGCGGATGGATGAATAATGATGCTTTTTTTATTGTAGACATTCAAGCTAGGTAGAAACTCATACGGAATTGTATTTTGTGAATCACGCCACAATTTTTCATCCCTCTGTTCATCATTGGTTACTTCTTGTATATTAACAGGTGTTCTAACTTGCTCCTTGGTATCAAGTTCTACCTCTGAATCAGTGATTCCTCTGTTGATCTAACAAAAAGATTGAAAAAAGAATATTATATTTTTTCCATCAAATTGAACCTAAATAAACTCAAAATATTACATTTGCATCCAAAATTTCATGATGAGATTCTTCTAGACGATTTGCCAATGGATGTATGATGATGCTTTGTATTTGATACACATTTAGGCGAGGTAACATCTCATCAGGGATTGTGAATTGCGAATCAGACAAAATTGTTTCATCAATTTTCTCATCGCTGGTCTGTCGAAAAATGAAAGAAAAAATTTAATTGTCCTATTGATTATTACATGACATGAAGATAAAGTTAACACCACTATACATACTTGACAATCATGTTGAACAACCTTCTCAGAATGTAAGTAATCCAAATTTATACTTTGGAGAAGCTCATCAGGGATTAATTGTTGAGAATCAATTTCAACATTCATTTTTTCAGAATGCAAAACAGTGCACCCTTGAAAACAAGTATAAAAAACAAAACATCAAACAAACATGTACTTGTATCTGTTTATATATGTGAATTCAAATGAATATATATGTATATATGAAACTTAATTATTTATCTTTTTACCAAGCAAATTTACCTCCAATTCCTGATCAACCTCCAAACTTAATCGTTGTGGTGATTTTTCGGTACCAACATAATTCATATTCTGATGTTCAGGATCTTTATCTGCATGTTGTTGCTACAAATACATATACAAATTAAAATAACTTATTAATACTTGAGTCAAAGTTTTTTTTTTTCAAAATTGAATATACATATTTATATATAACATCAAACTCAAAAATACTTATTATAGAACATAACAAAATAATCATCCATTGTTAAAATACATATGCATTATTAAAAAATACATATGAATAAAACTAAAAATACATATGTAGTTTTTAAAAATACATATGTAGTTTTAAAAAATACATATGCAGTGTTAAAAATACATATGAATAAAACTAAAAACACACTGTGTCTCATGTTATAGTGTTTTTAATGAACCAAATAATATTTATTGTTACTAAGTCAATCTTCAATTCTATTGCAAATTTGACAGTCTATTAACCTCAGCTAAATTTTGAATATAAAATTCAAAAGTACAAATAAATATGTATTTGAAACTTTAATATTTACCTTTGTACCATCAAAAATATTATCCGGATATTGAACAACATCAGGACTGAAATGTTGTCCATATTGCTCTAACCCTCCCTCATCAATATTTGTTGCTTTATCAGCTTCAAGATCTTCAACCTGCTCCTGAAAAAATTGTGTCTAATAACATAACGAGTTATTTTACAAAATGTGTAGTATTTGTATAAGGCAGTCCAATAAGTATACATATTCAAATCAACTAAGATTTTCAAAGAAAAAATTTACCTTGCTTTGAGCAAATGCTTTCTTCAACTTTTTGAATTTTCTTCTCATTAGACCACGAATTCCTTTAAATTCGCGACGAATCTGTTTTGATAAAAATTTATATACAAAATTTTTTTCATGAAAAATAAAATATTTGCCAAAAAAAAAGTACCTCAGCGTGGAATGCATCAAAATCTTTCTTAGAAATAAAGGCTTATTTGTCAACATGACTCTCAGGATTTGACACAGTTACTTCCTCTATATGAATATCTGGCTTTGAGTGTACCTGAGGAAAAATAACCCGAGTTGTTTGCTTTTCTTTCGTCGTTTTTGAAGAAGATGTCTGACGTGTTGAAATTGGCTTGAAAATTGGTGTCTTCATTCCATCAGCCTTTGCAGCGCGAGGAGTTGGTGTCCTCATTTGGGTATGCTCGTCAAAACTATCTACTTGCTTTTTCCTTAAAGATTTCTTCACTACTGGTGTTGAGGAATCAACCTTCTGTTTCTTCTTTGAATGTTGTTTGCTCTTTCTTGGTGGTGGATCCTGGAAGTCGTCATCAGAATCAACAGAACGTTCATATTTTGTTGCATCTTTTTGTGGTATTTACAATTTTGACAGCTCCTTTTTCGTTGGCTCTATGTTCTTAAAGACAACCTAGAATAATAGGTAAATAATAAATGTTAAAGAATCAATTAAACAATTGTAAATAAAAATAAATATATATATACTCTAAAATACATATTAATACATATGTATTAATTAAGAACAAACCTTGCCATCGTCATTAAACATAGCATTCATTAAAAACTCAAAGCGTGGACGAGGTGCAATCGTCTTCCAATTTAATAATCGAGAAATTCGATTATCAACCTTCGATGCAATCTTTGGTGAGACATTTGAACAACACTCGTAAAGCCACACTTGAATAGCCAGTGGCATTCCCTGAATCAAATAAAATTGACCACCAACTTTCAACCGATTGTTCAAACTTCTGGCCAAATCTTCAAAAGATAAAGAAACCCATGGAAAATCCTTATATCTTCCATTATTGACCAAATCGAAATGAAGACGGGGTATTACCACAATTTCAACATTAGATAAGACAAATGAATGCAGGAAGTACAGGATTGCGAATTTCTCAGTATCCGACATCATTGTTCTCCCCCCATACTCTCTCCGTAAATGCTAGAAATAGTTGTCTTTTCTATATAATTTCTGCCCCATTGAAATACTTCTCAACCATCCTATTTGGTACACCCTCGTCAAAAATAAAGTCATACCTATTTGACACACAATTCAATTCAGTTATGATGGCAAATTTCCTGGGAGTAAAATTAAGAAAGGTCCCATTAGCACAAATCAAAATCTCAAAAGAAGAACTACCCTTCACCTCAAGCGTCATAACGCATCTGCACAATTGTACTTGCACTACACATTGGTGCTTCTTCATAAAATAATCAAAAATATTTTTCTCGCAAAAATTTTTAAATTGTTCCTTGTTTAAAATTGCGCGCATGCTTCCATAAATATCTTTGTCACTGTAAGAACACATGTGTGGTACAAATCTTCGAAGTTTTCTGACAATGAATATTTCATCCCGCATCACCTATAAAAAGAATCATATAACATATAGCCAACAAATCAATCATCCAATAAAAATCAAAAACATATAGCAGGTATATGTATTTTTATCATATCAAAACTGCAACAAACACTGAAAAATACATATCAAATATACTAAAAATACATATAATCAATAGACTGTTCTGGTGTTTAAGCTTAAACTAACATGCATATGTATTTTTATAGTATCAAAACTGAAACCAACACTGAAAAATACATATCATATATACTAAAAATACATATATCCAACAGATATCTGAACATTCTCATCAATACATATATCATCTTCACAAATCATCATTTAATCAGTAAAAATCATCATAACATCAAAATACATATTAATTACATAAAAAAAAATACATATAACTTACAATTTTAACATCTTTACTTAGGACAAAAATACATTTTACTCAAAAATACATTTAGAACAAAAAAATACCTCTATCTCGCTAACATCTTCAGAATCATCATCAAAAGAGATCTGAACATCCTCATCAACCTTAGTCAAACCTTCAATTTCTTTCGCTTTCCTTTTCTTCTGGATTTTTTAATTTTTTTTTCCTTCTGAGAAGGCGATTTCTTCAACGATTTTTTTGAAAAAAAAAAATTCATCTTCAGCGGATCGTTGCGAAACTTCGACCTAATCTCCTTCGGTTTCTCAGATTTCTTCGACTGTAAAGAATTTGAAACAACTTTAACTACATCTTCTTGAGTTAATCCAAGACTAAAAGATGGTCCACAATCATAGACCAAATTTGAATTACTTATACCACTATATGTTCGTGATTTTGGTATTTGTTCCACTATTAAAATAAAAAATCTTAAATTCTGATTTTGAGATATATTAGAGTATGCTAATTCTGAAATTTACCCAAAAAAAAAGTGCTAACATGCAATAGTTAAATTAAGAGTTGCCTGAAATAGATGAAAATAATCTTTACTGATAATGCTAAAATCGTGTAAAGTGAAAAAAAATTGGAACAGGAAAATATCGTTTAGGGCGAAAAAAACAGAAATTTTTTTTTTCAAAATAATGAAAGAAAAGGTTGATGGCGTGAAAATAGAAAAACTGACAATAATTTCTTTAAATGGGTAAAAAATAGGGACCACATAAAATAATGCTATGAATGTTATAAAAAATAATTTAATAAAATTATTGTTATTTTTTATAATTTCATGCTTAAATTTGATACTTTATGCATTTTTCCATAAATAAATCTATGGCAAGACTGCAGATTTATTGAACGGTGGCGTGAAATTTTTATTAATACTAACAAAAGAAAGAAACAGACAAATCTAATAGTTTTTTTTTTTTTCCGACTGTTCATGTTTTCTTGTTGGATGATCCACTAATTGCCTACGTACGAAACTTGCACTCTGTCCAAAAGGCCAATATTATTGGCTAAAAGAACTACTCCTATTATTTTGTCCATTTAAAATTATTTATCATTTATATTTTAATTAATTTTTTATTTTTATTTGTTATTTTTTCATATGAAGAAAAGCTTTTTATTTTTAATATTAATTATTTATTTTTTAAATTAATTTCAAGACACAATAATAAATATTAATTAATTTAAAATATTATAATAAAATAGTGATGACAATAATTATTTACTTTTTTTATCACTTTATTTGGGTAGTTTGACTTTTGTAGAAATTACATTTATGGCTATTAAATATGTAATAATACTAGTTTAATGCACGTGTATCTCACGTTAATTAATAAAATTATACATATTTTATTGTCATGTTTTATCCTATAATTACTATTATACATCGATTATGATTATAGGAATAATTTATAGATCATATTTATGTGTTCCATCAAATTTAACTTGTTGAGTTGGATTGCAACATCTAAAGCTCACTTTATTTAGGTAAATATCAAAAAAGAGTTATTAATATGTGTTGTAGGTTCTAAATAATATAATAGTATGTCTGATTAATAAAAATATATTAAGGAAAAAAATTTGAACATCTCAAATAATTAATAAAAAATATACCGATTGGTTAAGTAACACAGAGGAATACAAAAAGCATCACACATATTGAAATGCAATATCAAACATTTTAGGAATGATGATTGCATAAAACATGCAAGTTAAAAAGTTTACTTGGATTTTTTATTTTTTTTGGGTTTAAACCACCCGGTGTCCGGTATCCGCTTTTTAGGAGTTCGACTATATCCGAATTTGCCCCGCGTCGGACTCCATTTGGGAGGGAGAGCTCCCAACAGAGTGTTTGTCCATATCTAGGGTCGAACCCTCGGCCTCTGGGTAGGTTGGGACAGCCCCTTTCCGCTGTGCCACCACTGTTATTGGTAGTTTACTTGGTATTACTATTGCTTTACCACCACTTCTTTTAGGTCATATAGATTTAATCCTCATGGAAGACACATATGTATATGTAAAAGTAAAATATCAGAATGAATTTTTGTTTATAGAATTTAAAAAAATAAATATATATATTATTTTGGTTGTAATTTAAAACAAATTCTAACACTAAACAAAAAAAAAAAGACAATGACATGATAAATTCTCATAAGCTTCATACAATACCTTTATAAGAAATATGAGCAGAATAAAACCATAAAAGTGATTTACTTTTTAATTTTTTTAATACATGCTTAATTTTAACAAATCACAAATAAAGAAACGTAAATGAAAAACATCAGTCACGAGAACATACTTACAGTAACTTTTGTCCCCAATATAATCAAATTCACATGCCTCTCTTATTGTTATGTAATATATTTATAAATCAAGCAACTGAAACATCATTAGTTACACAAAATTTTGGACAGAATAAAAATTTATTATCATTATTAGTGGATAAATACATTCACTGTATGAGTAGCAACATAAGCAGTTTCAAACATTCCTCGTATATCTACTTTGAGCGAACAAATATGAAAATAGAAGGAAAAAATGAATGATAATAAAAACATCAAACATTAATTGATTATAAACTACAATCAAATAATATGATAATTGAGATATCAATCTTACACCAAAAACTTCTTAAAGTCGACCAACATTCATCTACCACCTGTAAACTACAACAAAATAATAGGACAATAGAAATATCAAAAAAAATGTAATCAAAACTAATCTTTACACCAAAAAATTTTCAAAGCTGACCGACATTCATCTACCACTTGTAAACTATTATCAAACAAACTATAATAGAAATATCAAATCAATGCAATTAAACCTAACCTTTATAAAAAGAAAATTCTCCTCAAAGTCGACCGACTTTGATGTACTATTTGTAAACTACAACAACACAATACAATAATAGAGATATCAAAACAACAATTAAATCTAATATTTACACAAAGTTTCTTCAAAGCTAACCGACATTCATCGATCACATGTAAACTATGACATAATAGAAATATCAAAATAGTATAATTAAACCTAATCATTACACAAAAATTTTCTCAAAGTCGACCAACATTCATCTACCACTTGTATTAAGCAGAAAAAACAACAAATAACAAGAAATTATGACAATACAACTAAGTCTAACATTTACATAAAAAAAAAAATCAAAGTCCTACGAAACATACAAAATAATAGGATAATAGAGATATCAACATAATTAATAATATAATTAACCCTAAATTTTATAGAAAAAATTCTCAAAGCCGACCAACATTCATCTATCACATGTAAACTGCAACAAAATAATACCATAAGAAAATATCAAAATAATATAATTTAATTTTAAAAAAACTTTTAGATAAAAATTTCTCCAAAGCCAACCAACATTCATATATCACCGTAAACTGCAATAAAATAGTATAATAATAGAGATATCAATACAATATAATTAAACTAACCTTTACACAAAAGTTACCTCAAAATCGACTGACATGCATCTACCATCTGTACTAAGCATAAAAAATAATAAATAGTAAAATATTCCCAAGCTCATGAGTAGAGTTTGAATTAATGGTATATGGGCAACATAATGCACTTTGGCCATATTTTTTAAAGGAAAAAAACTTACTATAGACCATAAAAAGAGAAAAAAATCCTACCTATATTTATTCTCCTAATATTAAAAATAGACATCTAATTTCTTTGTATACTTTTATTTTATCAGGGCTCTTCTCATACAATATAATTATCTTATGAGGTTTTTCCCAAACCTATATTTCAAGAGTCCCCTCTAATTCTTGATTCGACTTTAAAAGTCGACTATAATCATATATAACTATAATACCAACAAATAATATTTCAATATAACCAAATAACATATATCAGAACAAAGTCACAATTAAATAAAGAAAGAGGTAATCTTTGATTCTTTTGACTATTTAATTCGATGGCAACATGCTTATTTCTTACAATTTTCAATCAGAAATATCCAACGGAAAAAACACACGAGAAATTATCAAAAGGCGAAAATTCATTGTTAATTGTTAAGGAATAAAAAATAACAACAGTGAAAATTAAAAAAATGTAAAAAGACAATTGAATCAATATGAAAATAAAGAAGAAAAACTAAAGTAGAGGGTATGCCACCTGCAAATTTTGATTCAAAATATAACTTAAATAGAATAGAAGAATTTTTTTTATAAATAAGATAAACCTTTTTATAAAAATATGGTTGAAAGTGTTAAATATTATGATTTTTGCCTAAATTAATAGGACAACTCCTTTTATATGTGATACTTAAAGATTTTTTTTTTTTTTAAAAGCTAGTCTTGTAAATTTCTTTAGGTATAAAAAATATGATAATTAAGGAAAACAATTTAAAAGTTATTAAAATTGATTTTCGACATACATCTGACAAAGAAAAAGGAAGTTTTGTATCACATTTTGGATCCAAAATCATAATAAAATTTTAGTGTCTTATACCCCTTTTTCCACATTTTTTTTTGTAAGAAAAAGTGAACAAAACTTTTTTGATTTGCAAAAGTTTTTTTCTTTTTTGAGACAAATTAAAGACATAATTTTTTTACCATAAACTTAGGAATTTAACCATAATAAGAAAACCTTCTTTATTTAATTTTTAATATATTTATTATAGTTAATATTTAATATAATAAAAATAATAGAAAAAATATAAAAAGATAATTTTGTCTAAAGCAAAGACTTTTAATGAAGGACAAAAAGTTCGATTCACTTTTCTAAGGGTTTTCACACTTTTAATATATTATAGATTATAGATTATAGATTAAGATTTATGTGAGATATAACGTTTGAAACTTATACTATACGTTTGCTGAAAAATTATGCATATAAAAGTAATTTCTAGAATAGTTAGTGAAGGATCGAGTCCAATATGTATCTCCTTATCTTTCATGTGTTGAATTCGAAATCGAGAGAACATCATGAGAAAAATTTAAAGTTTGCAAATCAAGACGGTGATAAGTCAGATGACAAATAAAAATATACTAAAATATAATATTATTGATATAATTTGACCAATTGGCCTACACATGAAAATTAAGGAGAAAATCTCTCCTTAAATAAGACTCTTAAATGATTGTGGACGTTATTGTGTTATGGTACGAGAAGAGGAGTTTTCTATTTATAGAGTTTCAAAACCTTTCCTCGTAGAAAGAGGTTAGCCAAATATGAAAAAGTTTTATATTTTTCTTTCAGAAAAAGTAAAAGTAATTATGATATTACTTTTATTTTTCTTCTAAGAAAAATAATACTTAAATTTAATAATCAAATCAGAACAAAAATCCTAACACCATGATCTTCTTCCTCAGAATAATGTACACTAATCTAATTTAGTAGTTAAGATAGATATTTGATACATCTCTAGATATACTTATATGTATATTAAGTTATTTTAGTTGCATGCAAATTTCTTGATGTATGTACCACGTAATACAACTTCAGTAGTTAAAAAAAAGTTACCTTTTTGAAAGAAAAATAATGCTCAATTAACTATTTATTCCATCAATTTTTCTTTATTTACATGCAGGGTGAAGCTACAGTAATTTTGGAGGATTCGGGCGAACTTAATAGTTTTTATGTAGGCCTTATATTTATACGATTAAATTCTGAATATGTATATATTTATATAGTGAGAACGTGTATTGGCAAACAATGTGCTTAGCCTAGTGGTAGATGGACCACTGTTAAGGCCTTGCATATGTTTTTTGCTTTTTTATGCTTCTTTAATTTCAGAATCTACTGACTTTAAAGTATTATAGATACTTTAAATCCTGGCTCTGTCTCTAGACTCCCTCTATGTAGGGGCGGAGCCAGTTCTTTGACAGGGAGTTCATTCGAATCCCCTTCGACTGAAAAATATACTATTTATATATGATTACAATTTTTTTTATGTATCTATAATGGGTGTTAACCCCCATTCGACTAGATTTTCTTCAAATATTGACTCTTCTGAGTTGAAATTCTAGCTCCGCCTCTATTTAAATGTAACAAGTTATTGTATCCAGCGTATACCATATATATGTATCATCACATGTAATTTAAATTCGTTGTGGTATCTATACTTTAGATGCCGCCTTCTTTTTTCCTTCCCTATATTCCTGAGTCCAGACTGAAATTTCGCCATATTAAAACTTTTTTCTTGTTAGTTTACTGTAAATTATCACCTACACATAAATGTAATATATAACATCTTTTAAATAATTCCTTCGTTTCATTTTATTTGGACTCTTTCTAAAAATATTTATTTTAATTTAATTTTTTTATTTATGAAATCAAGAAAATATTATTATATTCTTTAATGTTACTATTATCATTAAATGACTAAATAAAATATATATATACTCAAATTTATATTTTCAAAACATAATTAATAAGGACCATTTAATAAAATAAACTTCTAATAAATTTTTTCTTAAGGAGAGTTTCGAGTTAACAAGGGTCAACTATTTTAAAACAAAGGGGTAGTAGAAGAAGTTGATTGAATGCTTGGTGAAGAAAATGAAAATAAAAAATTAAGTGAAAAAAATTGAAATATACATCTTAGATTATGTATTGCAAGTCATAGCATTACTTGTTAAAAATTAATAACAACTTTTAAAAGAAAAAAAAAAGATGAATTGATAACAGATTTAAAATAAAAAAAATTAAGAAAAACATTTTTTTATATATATTTTTGTTAACAAAATCTTCCATTTTAATAGGAGTTAGTTATTATGTAATTTATGAAACCTATTAATGAACATGTTTTTTTCTATTTCTTCAATTATATTCCTATTCAATTTTTTAAAAAGGAAAACAAATATTTTTTTTTATCTCTCCATAGTTTCTTCTTACCGAATCTCTTTATAATTATGGATTATAGTATAATATCTTTAATTTATTATTGATGGATTTTGAATTTGTAATAATATTGGTGGTAGAATTATGTATGAAAATTGTTGCCAATAAATATTTTATGCTAGTAATTTATTAATTTGTGAAAACTGTATACAATTTAGTATTCATGTATTATTTTAAACGATTAAGTTGAAATCAATTTATATATAACAAAATGATATTTTAAATAATTTTTAATTTTTGGGTCTCAATTTATAAAATTGGTATATAAGATTTTACATATAAATGATGTATTCTTATAACTGTTTTTAGTGTATGAAAATGGTACACAATATGATATCCATGAATTAGTTTAATAAATTTCGTTGAAGTCGGTTTATATATACTCATTTCATACTTAAGTAATGTTTTCTTTTGGAGTTCTCAATCTCTGAAATTAATATTAAAATTGATATTGATTAAGTTTAGTATATGCCATATTTGTATGAAATGAGTTTTATAAATGTGACAATTGATAAGAAAAATGGTGTTGTATGTTGCATATTTTTTTTAGTGTATGTAATAAATATTGAATGGAAAACTATCACCTTATTTATTGAAAATAAATTAATTGATATCAAATAATTTTTTGTTATAATAAAAAATATAATTAATATTAGCCATGATTGGTATTGATGTTGATTCACTATGTTAATTTTATTTTCTCAATGTAAACCTTAGCTACAATCACAAAGTCTATTTAGGTTAAAATTTTAATTAGGTTCCGGTATCAATTTATTAGGATTGAAAGGGGTGAAAATCATTTTCACCCCCCAACTTTGATTAAAAAATTAAACTTCCTCCTCAACATTGAACAATAATCATATTCCCCCTTTATCTCATGCAATGTCCATTTTGTCCTTGTAATTTCAATCATATATTTATGTAATATCTTTTTATATTATATGTAATGAATATTTTTTTTAACATGAATATTTGTAGCATTTTATTTAAGTTTATTAACTCTATAAGTAAATTAATATTTTTTATAAATTTATCACAAAATTTAATGTTATTTTTTAAGATCGTTATTTTAGTATTATATGTATTAAAGAATCGTTTGGTGTGACGTATAATTATAATAATTCAGAGATAAAGCTCATGATTATTTATCCTGCGTTTAATTAGATGTATTAGGTAGTCTCAAATTATTTGTCGCACCATTTATACCTCAATGATGAGATAAGTTATCACACATACATATTAGTATAACTTATTTTGTAATAACTAATCCCGAAATAACTTATTTTCAAACAACCCACCCCTAAGTGTGCATATATACATATGTATGTACATGCATGTGCGTATATTTTCGTGTTTAATCACTCTCTTACTAAATTCGTTTCGTATCACTTAACTTTTTGTTGATATAACACAATCCTTAAGAAAATTTTACTTAGAGGTATATTTTGCTTAATTAACCTTATTAACGATAATTTAAAATTTTAAATTTGTCTATACTGTTACTTTATGTAGTTATTTAACACTAAAGGGTAGAAAAAAAATATAATACAATTCTCTTAATTTCACAAATTGAGCAGAAAAATTAAAACATCTATTTTTAGTATGAGGATCAAGTGATAAGAAATGATATTATCTATTGTCTATATCAGTAAATAAACTGTGATTGTCATTAATAGAGTATTATATTTTATAATTTATATAAATAAATATAATCTTTAAAATTTGACCTTATTTTTATTCGAGAAAAACATCTAGTTCCCCGAACTATGACCAAATTTTCTACGACACACGTCAACTTCACGGGGTCCCTATTACCCCTTAAACTAAATTTTAGCGTATTGTTGTCAATCTTTTTAGCTAACGTGATATCTTTTGTCAATCATTTTAGATGATGTGACACTTTTGATGTGAGCTCCATTTTATGTAATAAAGGTGTCATATTAGCACAAAAAAATGACAAAAATACGTTAAATTTGAGTTCAGGAGATAATAGGACCCCTGTGAAGTTGGAGTGTGTCATAAAAACTTTGACCATAGTTTGGGGTGGTAATATAGGCTTATCTCTTTCATTTATTCTTTGTATTTTCTGCATTAAAATATGTTTATAAAATTGGGATTACTTGTTATTTTCACTTGTAAAATAAATATTATAGTTTTGATTATTATTGATAAAACTAACGATCTTATTATGCTAATTTACTTCACAAAGATCATCATTAACTTATATACTGAATTAGTATTTCTTACTTTTTTTTCCTAGAAGATAATGTTTATGTTTTTATAAAAATTTTGTTATATGAATTTTTTTTAAAATGAAAATATGATGATTTTAAAGAAGTTATAAAAAAGAATAAAAAAATTGACGATAAAGGATAAAATAAGAATTTTAAAAAGTCAATTAGGATAAAGAGGAAGTATGATTGTTGTTCAAAGTTAAAGAGGAATTTGATTTTTAAGACAAAGTTGAGGAGAAAAAATGATTTTGACCTGATTGAAAGTCTCAGAATGTGCGGAAAGCGATGATGATTTTATAAAATAAAGAAGGCTAAAATAAATGTTATTCGCTCAATGGGATTTAAATCTACAAAGAAAAAAAGGAGCAAATTTACTAATACAACAGTGAGCACAAAGTCACAAAGTTTATACGAGTGCTCTTATACAACTTTAATTTCTTATATACACAAAACTCTTTTTGTAAAAAATACTCAGAATAAGTTTCTATATTATAATACAAAAGTATATATATATATATATATATATTTATCTCGTGAAAAAAATATTATAAGAACCAAAAATTATACAGCAACATAAGTATGAGAAGATTGCAGATTTATTAAAAGGCACGGAGTTTACTAACAGAAGAGAAACAAATAAACCTACGTCCATACTCTTACATATGAATTTAAGTTTTGTGCACTGCCACTGTACAAAGTATTTTACACTATCAGATAAATTTGACATGCTATTGCAAGTTACCCAATTTTTTCTTTTTAAATTATTTTATAAAAAAATTGAGTAACATATAATATCAGATCAAATTTATTTGATTGTACAGAATATTTGTATATTAACATGCACAAAACTTAAACTCATAACATGTATATGACATTCTTTTCAGTAGGTAAAATGGCAGGAAGCATGTAATTATAGAGTGACTGAGTATGCTGTTGGTGATTTCTTGTCTATAAACATACCTTTTGAGATTCCTTGTCGTTAATTTACTGTGAATATTTTTTGCAAATATTTTTGTTCAAGAATTGAATTCATGATGTTAAGGAGATGCAAGAAATTCAAACAGGACAAAGACATGAGGATATATTAAGAAATAGAAATGGGGGAGAGTAAAAATTAGAAGAAAGAAAGGAAATTTAGCAATTAAAAGACAATTGATTTTAAAAATAAATTCAAGAGAAAAAGAGTTGTTGAACTCATACAAAGATTACTTACTCACATAATTAAAAGGGTTCAATGAAGAGATAAATGAATTTTTTCCGATACTCACAAAGGAGTTATTTTCATTTAAAAATTATTTAATCCTAATATGAAAGACATAAAGACTATTTATATTAATTTATAAAAATAATTAAATTATAATAATGATCAAATTATTAAAATACTCACTTAAGCACACTGGTGGAGTTGAAGTCTTCTTCTATCCATGCTTTCTTTAAGCCTTTCGAGCCCATGATGATTGGAAGAATAGTCTAAAGTCCTTGATGACCTCCTTAGTTATACACCACTTTCCTTATAAATCTATTTGACCATGTGATGGACTTTAAAAGCTTTTTTAACGATTTTTTTGTGACTTACAAACTTTTTGAAGAAGCTTTCATATTAATGTAATGATTCTCCTGGCTGTTTGTAAATTTTTCTCATCTTTTCTATCTTAGCTCTCCGCCTAGTAGGTGTGCGTGAATTATGACTCACGGGATGAGTAATATCAATTCTTGAGGTGTTCGAAAGTAATTTAAGACATTAGTTGGGTTATTGAGTTTTAATAAATTTAAGCCCGATCATGGTCCACCTTCGATCCAAACAATTTTGGATTAGTGTTTTAATGTTTTCAATAGGTTCGGAAAGTACTTTTTAGTCAATTTACATTCTTACTTTATTTATAAGGAGTTCCGAATAAATTTTGAAGATTTATTAAAAGTTCTGGGTATTGATTTGACAATTAGTAATTTAATAAGTCAAAATCCAAAATCCATTACTTTTCTCTATATCAGATAAGTTGATTACAAGTAATTAAACTAGTAGGTTTAATTTCTCCATATCAAACCAACAACCTAAACACAAGAGAAGCAGTTGAGAAATTTGGACGGCTGCATTGAGATAACGACATTGTAGGTAAACTCGCACAAAAACCCCAACCTGTGATTACATGTATTTTATTACTAGGATATGTTAACTGAATAATTGTTATGTGACGATACCTGTCTACTTGTTATTTGATTTATATTGGGTACATGTTATTAAATTAAGTTGACCTATGATACCTACCAGTACATAGTGGCTTGAACTGATACTACCCTGTACTCTTCTTTTGTTGAGTGCAGAAAGTGTTCCAGAGGCTCAGACACGACCTCACCTCTAAAGTTTGATAGCAGATCTTGATCCAAGGGTGAGCACTCCGCCTCAGGGCTGCAATGGATCATTCAATTTGTTCTTGTCCATCTTTCGGGCAATGAAACATTCCTTATTTACTTTATTTTTGAATATTTTTTTTAGACATGATCTTTGTTAGGAGTTCTTGTACGATGAATTTTGGGTCTTGGGAATTTCAGTAAGTAGATATTTTGGTTTCTGCATTACTGATGATTAGCTCTAGATCATTGTTGTTAAGTTGGTTTTATGATAATATCGTTTTGATATTGACTAAATAATTAGATAATGATTCGGTTTAGATGATTTTCTCACAGAAAAATTAGTGTGGGTGCCACTCACCCATTTGGATTGTGACAATTAAAGATAGCTGATAACGTCCTTTGCTATCAATTTTGCTGTCTCGATTTGCAATTGTGTACTATTGGCTAGAAAAAGAAAAAATTACTCTATCAATTTAATTTGATAAGATAATTTTTGATTGAACATAAGATTTTAAAAAAAAAATTCAAAAGGTGCGATCTAGAGTTATTAATATCCGATTGATTATAAATCATCTTATGATGGCTAAAATAAAAAATTTAAAATCAAATTATTTTGCAATAAAAATAGGCCCTTTTACGATCCAAATAAATCACTTTTTCAACAAATATGCTTCTGCACTCATACTTTAAATCTATATTTATTCCTCACCTGTTAAAACTAATTTTATTTTTCTCATCCATTGGGTGCTTTAGTCATATGACAACTTTTTCATATAAAAGATGAAGTGTCTATGGAATAATTGACAAAGAAGAACTTTTGCAAACTATTTTGTCAAATACCTTCTTAATTTCTTTTTGATTTATTTTTTAGGTTTAGGGTGTAAAAAGTGGAAAAAGTGGGACCCATACGTGGGCCAAGGGACCAATTCATCATTTATACAACTTTACAAATTTAATATAATACACCTAACCCCCTCCACTTATTCCAATATCCAAAAAAAAAACTCCTCTCTCTCTCCTCTTCAATTCCCAACTCCCGCTTTCAAAAAACTTCTCCCAAAATCGTCATTTTCGTACGTTCTTCGTCTGCAGCTGCTAAGGGGGCGTTGTTGCTTCACAAGGTTAGTTAAAATCGAGTTTCGATCATTTCTAGATCCATTTAATTGATTTTTCTTTTTGCTAATCGATTGGTAGTGATGTAGGATTTTTTTTTTCAAATTTGGTGTTTTGATTTAATCGTGTGTTTTTTTAGCAACAAAGTGTTGAATGGTGGTATAATTGTTGTTTGAAGAGTTATTTTGGCATTTTGATTTGAACAGCGTCCTGTTTCTGTCCGTCGACCCGCGGTCTATTTGTAGACCCGCGGTCTATTCGTAGACCCGTGGTCTATGAAATGAGAATGCCCTAGATATATTTCAATTTTCAGACATATGAAATTCTTTTAAAACATGATTGCTTAAATAGTGAAAATTGAAATATTAATAGCTAATTAGTTTGATTAGGTGCACTAGTTTGATTTTTAGCAATTGTTGTGTTTTGATATTTTGCATATTCGATTTTGGTTCAATTATTGTATGTTTGTGTAGTGAACTGTTTAATGGTGGGGTGTTTGTTAATTTTTTTTTTGGGGGGGGGAGGGGGTTTCATTTGATCATTGGGTTATTTCTGTTGGTAGACTTGTGGTCTATGAACTGAAAATGAGAGATTTGTTCTTTAGGTGTAGACTGTGTTGAAAATGGGTAGAAAAAATGTTATTCCTAAACAGAAAGACGATACCGCTGGTAGTAGTAGAAAAAAAAGAGTTGCAGCAGTTGAAAAAGTGTCAAAAAAAGAAAATTGAAGAGTCGGTGTCCGAATCAGACTCGGAGTTAAAGGAGATAAGCGACTAGGTCGATTCCAGTGAAGATGTTGCCAAGCGGAGTGTCAGTGGTAACAGTGAAGAGTGCGAGGGAAGTGGGAGTAATAGTGATGATGGGGATAATGATTCGTTGTCCGTGCCATATCTTTCAAGGTGCATTTTCGTGGAGTGGTATGACCTTCGAACGATAATTGATGAGGTAGGATCTTTTTCGGCAAAGATATCGGTCAGATCAAGAATGGCTGCTTATCGAGAATTTAAGCAAATTCTTGTCGACCAAGAATTGAAGAAAAGATTCAAGCGGTCCTGTTTTGGACACCTGAGAAACCTGCCGGAACATCTCAAGTTCAATGGGCAGTTGGTCCATTATTTGTTGTTGCGACGCGTTAAGAATGATAAGATGCGTCATGAGATATGGTTCTGCTTTAACAACAAGCCTGCCTGTTTTAGCTTGAAAGAGTTTTGTTTGATCACGGGGCTGAACTGTTCATCATACCTTAGTGAATCAAAAATAAAGAAGGTATTAGCAAAGGGGGATAATTTTTGTTTTAAGGTGACAAAAAATAAAAACATCACAGCGGCCAACTTGTTACACCTGATCAAAGAGAATAAGCTGAACGAGGACCAGAAGTTCAAGTGTTGTCTACTGTGGTTTTTGCACACCATGTTGCTTGCAAAAGATTCGACGAAGGTTGTCGACACAAAACTGATTCGAATGGTCGACTCTTTGAGTTTCTTCGAGAATTATCCGTGAGGGAAAGATACATTTCAACTGACCATGGACTATTTGAAGAAGAAAAGTGACTTGAAGAAGCAGAAGGAAGTATTTGATGAGAAGCAAAAGGCATCCTATGCTCTATTCGGATTTCCCTGGGCGTTCATGGTATCTACCATAAACCCTTTAGTGAGTTTATCGTAGATTATTATTTTATTTATACTATGTCATAGACTCATAGTTATTTTTTTCACTGTTGTACTGCTTACAGATTTGGATCTATGAGTCCTTTCCTCATCTTGGAGAATTTGTTGGAAAATCAATGGATGAGCCCCTACCCATCCCCCGCATCCTCAGATGGCACACTTCAAAAAGCGAAAAGATAATCGAAGGCGACCCATTCAAGTATAAAGGAAAAGTTACTGAGGTATGAACTTATTTTCTATAGTGCAATAATAGTACCGTTTTATCGAATGTTATGTAATTGTTAATTGATATTTGGTAGAACGTGCACCCGTACATCATCCCTACTGTTCGTGAGATGAAGATGGATTGCATGATTACGTTTGAGCCATATACGGACGAGGTGAAAATAACGTCCTCGATGGCTTGAAGAAAGAGTTAGAAGGGTTGACTGTCCTCACTTCAATTGAGGACAGTGATGATGACGGGGATTTGGGTGGTAACCCCGTTAGAGTACGCGTTGGTGATGATGATTCTCCGAGAACCTCCAAAGATGCAGCGGGAACCTCATCCCCCAGGATCTTCATAAGCGTGTGGTTGCGCTCGAGGAAGCGGTGTTGGATATTGCTGCCTATATCAAAGAGAAAAGAATAAAGAAAAAGAAAAATGATGAGCGACAACATGAGCGAGGTAACTTCATTCATTAATTGATGTTGTTAATGAATATTCAGCTTTAAATATCAGTAACACTTTGTAATATTATGAAATAGTGCATGTGCATGAATCGGAGAGGAATGAAGAAGGAGAAAAAAAGAGCAAAATGAATGAGTTAGCCGCTGTTGTGGCAGAAGAGGAAAAAGAAGAAGAAAAAAAGGATGGTGAAGAAGATAAGAGCCAAGAAGAAGGTGAAAAAGTAGCAGCAGCAGCAGCAGAAGAAGAAGAAGCGGCAGCAGATGAACAAAGAGGCACGGAAAAAGAAAAAACTGTTGAAGAAGAAGCTGACAAAACTGACAAAGAAGAAGTTGAGCAAGAAGTAGAAAGTGAACGAAAAGAAGAAGCTGGGGAAGAAACAACTGCTGAAGCTGAAGAAGAAACAGCTGCTGCAGGTGAAGTAAGAAAAGAAGGTGTGAAAGAAAAAGAAACTGAAGAAGCAACATTTGATGCACATGCTGAAAAAGAAGGAGAAGAAGGTGAGAATGAAGAAGCAGCTACAATTGTTGAGAAAAAAGAAGTTGACGTTGTCCAAACAGATGTGGTCATGGACATTGTTGATGAAATCAACAGTAACACTTGTGTTGATGAGGAACTTAGGGAAAGAGACATTTAAATGCTAAGATATTTAATTTGTTGTTAAATGATGAGTTGTTAAGATATGACAATTTTTTTTATTTCACAAATATGAAGTTTGAAGGATCTGGTGGTAGGATATGACAATTATTCTTTTATTTTGTGAAACTTGTTATGATTCTGAGCTGAATCTGTTTCTATCAAACTAATTTGTGGCATGGAATTTGAATAAGTAGGGTGTGGTCATAGTTGGTACATTGTATGCTTGATATCATAGCATGCATACTTAATATTCTATATACCGTATGCATAGTCTATCATTACCCTGCTGATCGAATTTAAGTTGACGTATTGTTTAATCGACTATGGTTCTATCAAAAATAGTACTTAATATGATACAAAAGTAGAACTATTATTATTTATTCAATATCACTACATCCATGTTACACTTTTTCAAAGAACGAATACTAGCATTATAGCACATAACATCATTTTGAGGACATTCTCTCTTTCTTCGGTGTCTTGAGCCGGGGGTCTATCGAAAACAACCTTTCTACTTCTTTAGAGGTAGAGGTATGGACTACGTATATCTTACCCTCCCCAGACCTCACTATGTGGGAATACACTGGGTTTGTTGTTGTTGTCTCTCTTTCTTCGGTCAAAATTAATTTTTGTTTTAGTTGATCCCTCTCTATTTGGGTGTCATGTAGCAATAGTTTAAAGTGATCCCTCTGTTCTTCGGCTTCTTTGAACAAAGTCATGAGAAAATCTTTATTTTCTTCGCATTGTTGGAGCCTTTGTAGTAGATTAAATTTTGCCAAGCCTTAAAAATTTGATGTCCCGAGTCCCGAAATAAACGTTGATGGACTGGATAGAGGTGATAGCTCATCAAGCCATTTGAAAAACGAGCATGTGCCATTATCCTAGGAAAACAAATAATTACATAACCATTAACTTAAATTTTTTTTAAAAAAAACATGCATACCTCACCTTTGCAATTGCACAATTATAAAATTTGCGAACTAGATTTGAATTCGTGCGTGACGTCCTCAAGACAGCCGCATTCCCACAATGACAAATTAGAGTATTTTTAGAATTGGATGATTGAGATACTTGCGATATTGTAGAATTTTTAAAAACAAAATAAAGTTGATGAAATAAAATAAGGAGGGATGTACACCTTATATATGAAGTAAAAACAAAGTGTTCACACTGATGGCTTACAAAAGTAGCCGTTTTTTACCGTTGAAAAAGTAATTTTACCGCTGGAAAAGTAATTTTTCTCTTTTGAACTGGTGGTGACACTAAATAGACTATCGTAGATCATGACCTATGTCAACCATCGATTTGTATGGTTTACTATAGACTTATACCTTTATTAGTGCATCGACTGATATCCTGATTATGCGTAGACTGCCGTGATCTATGTACACATCTATAAACCATCACTGGAGGTAGTTAAGAAATGAATAATTAAATTAAAAAAAATTAAATAGATAATAGTAACATGTTTTGGGGCTGGTGGAAGAAAATAATTAACTATAATATGATTTAAATGGATAATCACATGTTTTGGGGCCGGTGGAAGAAAACAATTACATTAAAAATGATTTAAATAGATGATTTTGGACTGGTGAGGACACTTAATAGACCAACGTAGATCATGAACTATGTCATCCATCGATCAGTATAGTCTATCGTAGACTTACATGTTTATTATCGTATCGACTAATATCATGATTAGACGTAAACCACGATGATCTATGTATAAGGTTATAGACCATCACTTGGATGTAGTTAAAAAATGATTAAATAAATTATAAATAAATGTAGTGTGAATTTCTACATATGTAAAGGAGTGTAAACAAGTCACATTATCATATTAGAGCTTAGAAAAATTAGGGAGGGTGAATTAAGAAGTGTGTGGATGGATAGTGGTTGAATACTCAATATCGTAAGAGTAATGTTTAAACAAAGCATAAGTATGTATATAGGATATGTATTGTATTTGATGCCTACACATTCCACATATTTCTTTCATCACCACCCCTAAATCAAAAGAGTGTGTGCAATTGATAGTGGTAAAACATTTATCATCCTCAATACATACTTGTGCTTTGAGAAACATTACTCTTACGATATTGAGCATTCAACCACTACCCATCCACACACTTCTTAATTCACCCTCCCTAATTTGTCTAAGCTCTAATATGATTATGTGACTTGTTTACACTCCTTAACATGTGTAGAAATCCACACCACATTTATTTATAATTTATTTAATCATTTTTTAACTACATCCAAATGATGGTCTATAACTATGTACATAGATCACCATGGTCTACGAATAATAATGATATCAGTCGATGCGATAATAAACGTGAAATTCTATAATATACCAGACTGATCGATTGAGGACATAGTGCATGATATACGACGGTCTATTAAGTGTCACCACCAGTCCAACATTATCTATTTAAATCCTTTTTAATTAAATTATTTTCTTCCATCAGCCCAAAATACATATTACTATTATTATTATTTTTTTAATTTAATAATTGTCTTTCATAATTCTCAAAACGTGTGATTATCTATTTAAATTATTTTTAATTTAATTATTTTCTTCTACTAGCCACATAACATGTGATAATCTGTTTAAATCTTTTAAAATTAAATTATTTTTTGAAAATCTGTTATTATTTGTTTTAATTTACCCGATGATCCATCGATTCATGTAGTCTACGATCGACTAATATGTACAGTCGACGAAATACTTTGTATAAAATCTAAACATTAGATTTTACTCTTCAGGAAATTAGTCAAGCTACAGTACTGTAACTTGAAAAGGCAAACATATTTGATTCGAGTTTTCAAACAAGGGATCAGAACAAAGATGGCAAACACACAATGTTAAAAGAAACTGAAACATAGTTGTATTAAAATTGTTCATTGCATTACATAATAAAATTTACATCAAAAAGGAGAAAATGGAAGAAGCTTTCTTCTAACAAGATCCTACAAAGAAAACTTCTTTAGCAATGAACAAATAAAAAAACTTAAAAACATATACTAAAATAAAACATTTAAACTAAATTATGGGGATGGTGGGGGAGTAATGTAGTTAGGGCCTTCCATTACGAGCCTTTCCAGAATTGCCCTCAAGAAACGAGCAATTCGACGGAGTTCCCACTCCAGGTAGATGCGGTCTTGACCCAGCCCGTAGAAAAGTCGGTCCAAATCATTCCTTAGGAGGAGGAGGTCGTAGTGCCTCGGAGGAACACGTCTGATGGGGCACAGGTGTATCCTTCTTGGAGACATTTTTTTTATTTGGATGAAGAAAAAGAAGAAGAGACGATTTCTGATATTTTCGATTTAGGAAAAACTGAAGGGTTGAGTAGAAAGAGGGCCTGTACTTATAGACCTGTAGATTGCGTCCGTTCATATATCCACCCAATGGTAGGTCGACGTGTCTGACAAAAGAAAACGTTTCGTATGCGTATACCAGCTATTTTTCCTATTGAAAAGACGTTTTGTGTAGCTTTTTAATAAATGAGAATGGGAAACAAGGGAAATAATGATTTATTGCATCGATTGGAGAGATAAGCCGGGAAAATTACCAACATAACGTGTTAGATCGGCAATAATATAATCAATACATAATATTTTATAGACCATATATTATATATATCGTAGACTATAGATAGTCTATCGTAGACAAAGCTTTAGGTCGATAATAACTGGACGTTAAAATCTACAGAAATGCACATTCATCCCCCAAAACAGTAGTTATACAACTGAAGTTAAAAAAACCTATTTATGATTTGATGCCCATTCTACATGTGGTTCTTTTGTGTCCGAATTTCTTGCATATTGAACACCTATTCCTCCTTTTGGACTTGAATGTCTCACAGACGCCCTTAGTGCGTTTGACTTTCTTATTTCCGAGTTTGGGATCATACGGGGGTGGAGAAATTTTGGTGTCTACCAATTCCTGTGGCACAGTTCATTCAGCCTCCGGAGGGACCAATTAATTGCTTTCGAATATGCGAGGAGGTAACTTTCAGCTTTATAAATTGGCGAAGAGTAGTCGTAGATGGAGTTACCATAATCTTTGCCATCGCCATACTTTGCTCGCAAAGCTGCCATCGCGTGTTCGCACGATATTTTCACCAAGTTAAATTTTAGACAAAAACAGCTCCTCTCCAAGAGATTGATCTTGACAGTAATGCCGTTGCCGAACACCGTATATTCATCGAGAACCCCGTTTGGATTACCCATATACAAGGAATCGCTCACACTCTTATTATCCCTTAGGATCCTTTTCGCAGAAGGCACAAATATGTTCTCTTTACCACCGATAAATGCATGCCGCTCCCTAAACTTTTCACCAAATTTTTTAGCAATTGAATTGAATATGTACGACACAGGGTAATCCCGTTCATCCATCAAAATCGAGTTGAGCGACTCGGCGATGTTTGTGGTCATCACGTCGTACCTACTGCCCGAAAAGTGTGCTTTACTCCATTTTTCAAACCAAGCACATTTTCAAGGACATGAGCTGCCTCGGGGCATTTACTCTTCAATTCCACAAAATTATCGCTAAACTCATCAAAGAAATAAGCCTTTGCCGCGGTGTAGAATAGATAAATATGTTCTCCGCAGTGTTGATTTATGCAAAGATTTTCAGCGAGGTGCCTCATGCAAAGTCCGTGATGTACACAACTGTATACATGGAAGAAGGCATTGGCGATGTTAATGTGCCTGTCGGAGATGACGCATATATCTAGTTCATCTTCTATGATAGACTTCAGCTTCTGGAAAAAGAAGGTCCAAGAAGCATCGTTCTCTTTATCGACGACACAAAAGTCAATCGAAAATATATGATTTTCGATGTCCTGTGCAACGGTGCTCAGCAGAACGCCCCCGTACTTGCCATAGATATGTGTGTCATCGACGGCAATTACCTTTCTCATGTAGGCATATCCTCGCATGCAAGCTCCGAATGCTAAGAAGTAGTAAGCGAACGATCCATCTATTCGGTTTACCATGATAGAGTAAGAAGACCGGGGATTCAATAACTCCACCATGTGGGAAAAAGCCGGCAAGCAAACATATCCGTGCTCCGGTGTCCCGCGAATGATGTTCTTCCCAATTACACTTCCTTTCCAACACATCCAATAGTTTGTGTTGCAACGCAACTACTTAAATATAATTCTTTGAATTTCTCTTATGCTTGGACCCTTACCATCCCGAAAATGATTTACGCATACTGAAACAATCAATTCGGATGAGAATTTTTTGTGCCTGCGGGTGGCGTTTTCAACGTCGCACGTGTGCATCCCAACATACTTGTATATGCAAAAATCTGTCCAAGGTGTCATACTTTTTTTCCCGCAACAGCCAGCTACAACCACGAGATAAGCATTGCGCCTCCATCAATTTCGTGCAGCTCTTCTCCATATAATAATCAAAAGACTGCCTCGCCGCTGCTGCGTCTAGTTGCATTTTCAGCTCTTTTTTATCGGTGAATATTTGACCACAACAGAAATTGGTTCTGTCGGTGAAGGAGTGTTTTGCTTGTGATTCCATTTCACGGTCTTCTTCATCATCTTGTGAGTTTGATGAAAAGTATTCCATATGCATAGAATAATCTTTCATATTAATTGTATCATCGACATTGTTCTCGTAATCATTCAAATCTTCGTCGATCAAATCATCATCGACTATCGGGCGCCACGGTAGGGGTGCTGATAAATTCAGAAGTCCTTCAAAGGACCTCTCAACCACATTTATCCTCAAAATTGGCCTAAAGCCATCTGCATCAGTATCCATTATGTATGTCAGTGCACTTACATCGCTATTTATGATCGTAGGATTCACATTTTCCCTCGAATGCATTACATAACTAATCACCACGTCGCTCCGCGCGCAATCTAGATCCCTGCTCTGCATTACGCCTGCAACAAATTCGTCGTACGAACTGTTACGTCGAACAGGAATGGGAATTGTCACCTTGGTAAATGATCTCCATTTCCAACATTTCGAAGTCTCCACCCATTCTCCCATGAAATCACCAGAAACCAGAACAAATTCTATAATAGACATCCTAGAATTAAGCTTCGATCGATGGTAGATTATGCTTATGGTCTATGTCCTGTTGTATGCACGATCGATGATTGGCGAGGACGGGTCGATGACTGCGTAAATTTTCGTACAAATACTTGAAATTGCAAATACTGCTTGTAATCAATGATTGTTGGGTTTATGGAATAAAGAAATAAACTTGGAGTCGCCTGAGCTGCTGTAATGCACTTTCTAAAGTGGTTTTGAGTAATGTGAGTGATTTAAAGCTTTTTAACAATGGTGGAAAGTGTGTTTGAGAAGATAGGAAACAAATGGGGTAACAATGGATGCAATGGACAAACTTATGATGTTTGTGAACTAATTTACAGCTGATCGCCGGAAAAGTGACCGGAATCGGAGCTTTTGGTGGAAAAAATAACCACTTTCTATTTTTAGCTTTTGAAATTTTTTTTTTTAATATTTTTGAAAACCTAGATATTATTTTTATATATATAGTGGTGGATGATGGAGTGGGTTGAAGTGTATTATTAAAAACTTGTGGGTGAATTTATTAAGTTGGAAGTATTGGGTTAAAGTGAATTATTATAAAGGTTGAGGCTGAAATTGTTAAGTTGGAAAAGTTGGTGGTGAGGTGGAATTAAGTGGGTATTTGACAAAGAAATTAAAACTTGTGGGTATTTAATAAAATAGTTTGAATAAAGAGTCTTATTGGCATAAAGGCCCAAGTGTCTGGTGCATTTTTCTTGATGTGTCAATAGTGGCAGCGAATTGAATCGAACCCACTTTGATCTCATCCTTATACAATAACTTCACTTGAAATACTTATCCAAATTCCAATCTTCTTGATTGCTTTGGTTACTGCCTACTGTCCATATCATAATGTTATGCAAGTTTGTTTAATGAATTTACATACACTACTGAAAACTGAGTAATTAGCTACTAAGATTAGTGAGGGACAAATTGTATGTCGATATTGTGATGGACTATGCAATGTTGTTCCTCATACAAATCAAATATATTAATTTTTTTTTAAAGACGGAGAGGGACATCCTTCACTAAAATATAATGATAATAAAAAACTAAAATTAAATTTGTTATAGCGAGGGATTTCCCTTGTTAAATAATAACAAATAAATTCATATTTCAAATAAAATTTAAATACTATTTTTAATATTTTAATTTTTTTTTTTAAAGGTGAAGAGGGACATCCCTCAGTAAAATATGGTGGTAATAAAAAGTAAATATAAATTTGTTATAGCGAGGGATTTCCCTCGCTAAATAATAACAAATGAATTCATATTTCAAAAAAAATTTAAATATAATTTTTAATATTTTAATTTTCATTTTGTTTAAAAGGCAAAAAGAGACATCCCTCATTAAAATATGATGACAATAAAAAGTAAATATTAAAATTGTTATAACGCTAAATAATAACAAATAAATTCACATTTCAAAGAAAATTTAAATATAATTTTCAATATTTTCATTTTCATTTTGTTTATAAGGCGAAGAAGGGCATCCCTTACTATAATACGATGATAATAAAAACTAAATATTAAATTTGTTATAACGAGAGATTTTCCTTGCTAAATAATAACAAATAAATTCACATTTCAAAGAAAATTTAAATATAATTTTAATTTTTTTTAGCTGGTAACAATGCATTAATAAAAAATAAATGAAAATGAAATATAAGCTATCTAAGGAGTCTTTAATGCATACATATAATTATTTTGTGTTTTTTTTTCCATTGTAGTTAGGGAAGATTCTCATTAAATTAAATATGTAAAATTGAGTATTTAATAAATACCCATATTATCGATTTGGAGAAAAAATAATATCAATGATATCAATTGTTTGATCCCTCAATAATTGCTTTAATTTTTTTTTCTTTTCATACTATTAAATTACATTATTTTGTACACATAACAAAAAAATTATATATATATATATATATATATATATATATATATATATATATATATCATACTTTTTAAAAATGCTATAACCACAAAATTTGATAACTACACTAAGTTGTAACGCCCCGTAAAAGTCATGCATGTATTAGACTGTAATTTCTGAGCTTTAGACTTAAGTTTTAAAATTTTTCTAAGTGTTGAAATGACTTAGACTCATTCTTAGCTGGCAACCTTCGGGATACAACTTCTCGACCTTCCCGACCTTCATTTTTAGATTTTCAAGTTGCGTTACGATCGGTCAATCTCATAGTACATCTCGGATAAGTTTTGGAATTTTGCGGAATGCATAAGGCTGCGTTTGGATTTCAAAACAGTAGCAAAACGCATAGCCTATTGCCCAGTTTTTTTCAGCATTTCAGGGTCAACTTCAAACGATCATAACTCCATGTATATAATGAACTGTGTGAGCTATAATACATCAAACGAAAGATCTTTGAGTCCTATTTCAAATGCAGTTGGTTTCATCCAATTTGAATATATAAGTAAAAAGTTATAATCGATTTACTCCAGCCTATCAAATTGTCAACTGAGGGACAGATTTGACCTTAATTGTTCCTTAGGGGTATTTTGGTCATCCTCCACCCCTATATATACCACCAACACGGGATTTAATCCCTCAAACACCATAATACACATGCTTTCCTCAAAATTGCTCAAGAATTCTCCTTAGGGTTTCAAAATAAAAACCCAAATAGTTCAAGATTCGACCGTAAGTTTTCAAAGATGATTACATATTCGGAATCACCAATCCGCAAGCTTCAAGAAACATCTATTATCCTTGAAAATAGAGGTACGCGGGGTTTTTCCTAAAATCTCATGGGCATAGAAATCATGTTTTAAGTATCGGGTTTTCGAATTCATGTGCATACTCATGTTTTAGAAGCTTTAATGATATTGTTTTGGCCTTTTGGCTTTCCCCCAAAGTGGTTTGAAAATTATATGTATATGTATATATGTGTTTGTCCTAAAATATATGAATTTAAAGCATGATTTTCATGGAACCCCTCTCTTAATGTAAATTTTTTTCATGTTTCACGTAATATAAATTGTTTTGAAAGACATCTTGAAGAAAAGAAATTATGATATGAAGTGCTTTGACTTTTACTATGTTTGGAATACGATTCTTGAACACGAAAGAGAGGGTTGTGAATGTTGAATATGCATGTAATGAAAGAATGCATGGTTTTGCCAAAATGCACATGATCACCATATGTTTGATGAAATTTCTGCATGAATTGAACTTTAAGTTCGGAATATGAAATCCTTTACATCAGTTGCATGTTTTGGGTGGTCTAAACTATGTTTTGAATGAAAGCTTTTGCTTATTACCTTATGGCTCAGAAAAATCATGACTTGCAAGGTCTTGGTATGACGATACCAATTAAGACTAATGCCATATCAAACTCAGACTAACAGACATTTCAGACTTTCATGATTTAGAAATTTCAGAATGATGCATGTTCAGAAAAGATTAAAAATGGGCATACAGAGATGTTAGGTGGTTCCCCGAAGAGGGCTTGAGTTCAAGCAACTCATTGCCTAAAACCGTGGTTTGCCGATCCGGGTATATTATTATGCGCTGACTTAAATGTCCCGTGGCGTATCAGACTCAGAGACTCCAACCCTTGCGGTACATTTGGGTTGGGGGCTTCCCCGCCGAGTCAATGGCGGATTCCATACAGCCCGTGGAATATTCAGACTTGTAGGGGAACACCACCTAACTCAGAAGTAAAACACAGATCATGATTTGAAATGAATAGACAGGTTGCATATTTTCAGAAAGTGCCCATGTATTTTTCAGAAATAGTTTTATACAGGATGTCTTGATGAAAAATTACTTTCACTTATATATATGTATATATGTTCCATTATACTATTTTTGGATTGCTTCGCGTTCCAGTACTTTTGTGCTGACCCCCCCTCCTTCCAGGTTCTGAGGCACAGTCTAGGGGTCCAGCTACTCAGTAGATATTCTCGGATTTGCAGACTTGATCTCATAGTGGTGAGACTTCTATTATTCGGAAGGCCTAATTATGTCAGACATTATCTTATTTATTATATTTTTGGTTCACTGGGGGCCTTGTCCCAGTTTCTTTTCAGATGGATGTTTGTATTCTTAGTAGAGATTTTCGCAGACTGATGTCAGATAGTATTATTCAGAAATATTGCAGGACTTGACCATGTTTTCCGTACTCAGTTTAAATTCCACATTTTATTATGATTATGAATGTTATGCATGATAACCAGACAGAGAATGGGTGTTCCGGGCCTTCATGGTTCGGGATGCTCGTCACGGCTAGGGCCTAGGCTCGGGTCGTGACAAACTTGGTATCAGAGCACGGTTCATGGTCCCAGGGTGTATGCGAAATCGCGTCGAGTAGAGTTCTGTTTATGGGTGTGTAGCGCGCCACACTTATAAACAGGAGGCTACTAGGCGTTTAGGAATGTTTCCTTTCTTTGTGATTTAGTTCGTGCTTCAGAGTCTAAACTGTCCCCTAATCAATGATCTCTTGTATTTCAGAAACACGACTATGCCTCCCCGTCACAACATCGATCAGAGTGCTCAGGCAGATGTGGTCCGTCCCACCCATGGGATGCGGACCCGTAATAGAGCTTCCACGCCGGAACCTGTCCCTACTCCGGGAGTCCCTCCAATCCCAATCAGTCCACCTCGGGCTCCGCGGACTAATGTCAACCGTCCACCAACTGCTCATAGAGATATCTCAAATGCAGAGTTTAGACGGTCTATCCATATGCTGACACAGCTGGTAGCTAACCAGGCTCAACGATCGGAAGATGTTGGGTCTGCATCTGTTACGTCTGAGGCTACTAGAGTCGGGCATTTCATGAAGATGAATCCATCTAAGTTCACTGGTACGAAGGTGGAGGAAGATCCACAGGAGTTCGTGGATGAGATGGAGAAGATCTTTAAGGTAATGCATGTAGATGAGATTGAAGGAGTGGAATTGGCAACTTATCAGCTTAAGGATGTTGCAAATCAGTGGTATGCAGACTGGGAAAATGCAAAAGGTGAGAGTGTTGAGCCTACAGTTTGGGGTGAGTTCGTAGAAGCTTTCCTTGACAGATTCTTTCCTCTGGAGTTGAGGGAGGCCAAAGCAGAAGAGTTCATGAATCTGAAGCAGGGCAGTATGAGTGTACAGGAGTACACTTTGAAGTTTAATCAACTAGCCCGCTATGCACCAGAATTGACTAGCAATATGAGAGCCCGGATGAGGAAATTTGCATCCGGCCTTGCTGATAACCTAATACTTGAGTGCCAGGGGGCAATGTTGAATAGGGAGTTAGACTTTGCTAGACTGATAGTCCACATGCAGCAGGTGGAAGAGAGGAAGAGAAAGATTGCTGAATCTAGAGAGAAGAACAGACAGGCCAAGAGAGTCAAATCTGCGGACCAGCACCAGAGTCAGTCGCAGAGTGGTAACTGGGGAAATAGGTGGTCGAAGAAGATGCGATTTTGGAATAATACACAGTCAGCAGCCAGCGCCCCAGCGCCCAGACCCCCTGCAGACAGACAGACTCAGAGCTTTCAGACTCCTCATAAATCTAGAGCACCAGATACTCAGTCGCAGGGTAGTGTGGCTCAGCAACATCGCACTTACCCGCGATGTGAAAAGTGTGGTAAGAATCATCCGAGGAAATGTCAGTTGGGCACACGTGTATGTTATTCATGTGGTCAGCCAGGCCACTTCCAGAGGGACTGTCCATCTACTAGGAGGAGTGCTGCTGGTGCGAAGTTTCAGGGCAATTCCACAGTGCCACCCCCGTCTCAGAAGGCGCCACATCAGCTTTCGGGAACAGTCGCAACCAGTTATATGCCTTGACCAACCGCCAAGAGGCGGAAGCTTCCCCAGATGTTGTTACCGGTACGTTACAAATCTTTTCCCGTGATGTCTGTGTGTTACTTGATCCCGGATCTACCTTATCCTATGTAACCCCTTATGTGGCTGTTGGTTTCGGGTTTGAGCCCAGTGTGATTTCTGAACCCTTCTCTGTTTCTACCCCGGTGGGGGATTCTGTTGTTGCTAGAAAGGTATATAAGGGTTGTGTGGTGACTGTTGGTAGTCGGGATACGGTGGCAGACCTTATAGAATTGGACATGGTTGCATTTGATGCTATCTTAGGGATGGATTGGCTCCATTCATGCTACGCCATATTGGATTGTAGGACCCGTAGAGTTACCTTTTCTTTCCCGAATGAACCAATGATAGAATGGGAAGGGCATTCTTTAGCACCCAAAGGGCACTTTATATCTTATCTCAGAGCCCGGAAACTCATTTCTAAGGGTTGCTTGTATCACCTTATTCGAGTCAAGGACTCTAAAGTTGAAAATCCTCCTCTTCAGTCTGTCCCTGTGGTGAATGAATTTCCAGAAGTCTTTCCCGAAGATCTCCCAAGGATACCCCCTGATAGGGAGATAGAGTTTGGTATTGACGTGTTGCCAGATACCCGTCCCATTTCTATTCCGCCATATAGAATGGCTCCCGCATAGCTAAAAGAGTTGAAAGAGCAGCTAGCAGACCTCCTAGATAAGGGATTTATACGCCCCAGTGTATCTCCTTGGGGTGCACCTGTACTTTTCGTGCGTAAGAAAGACGGTTCCCTTAGTATGTGCATAGATTACCGTCAGTTGAATAAGGTCACAATTAAAAACAAATATCCTCTTCCTAGGATTGATGATCTTTTTGACCAACTTCAGGGTGCTAGATGTTTTTCAAAAAATAGACCTTCGTTCGGGCTATCATCAGTTGAAAGTTAGGGAGTCAGACATTCCCAAAACAGCTTTCCGAACCCGATATGGTCACTATGAGTTTCTTGTCATGTCCTTCGGGTTAACTAATGCCCTTGCAGCCTTCATGGATCTTATGAACAGAGTTTTTCGTCAGTTTCTTGACTCGTTTGTCATTGTATTTATTGATGATATTCTGATTTATTCTAAGAGTAAGGAGGATCATGCCGATCACCTTTGAATCATTCTTCAGACTCTTAAGGACCATCGGTTGTATGCCAAATTTCCCAAGTGTGAGTTCTGGCTAGATGCTATTGCCTTCTTAGGGCATATTGTGTCCAGTGACGGGATTAGAGTGGACCCCCAGAAAGTTGAGGCAGTGAGAAAATGGCCCAGACCCACGACTCCAACCGATATTCGGAGCTTCTTGGGTTTGACAGGTTATTACAGAAGATTCGTAGAGGGTTTTTCATCCATAGCGGCTCCACTCACTAAACTGACTCAGAAAAAGGTAAAGTTTGTATGGTCTGATTTATGTGAAAATAGTTTTGAGAAGTTAAAAGACAGACTGACCACTGCACCTGTTTTGACTCTTCCCGAGGGTGTTGATGGTTTTGTGGTTTACTGTGATGCGTCCCGTGTGGGACTTGGCTGCGTTTTGATGCAACATGGTAAGGTGGTAGCTTATGCATCTAGGCAGTTGAAGGTGCACGAGCGAAACTACCCTACTTATGATTTGGAGTTAGCGGCTGTGGTGTTTGCCCTTAAGATTTGGCGGCACTACTTGTACGGTGTTCATGTTGATATCTTCACTGATCACAAGAGTCTGCAGTATGTTTTCTCGCAGAAAGAATTGAATCTCAGGCAGAGGCGGTGATTGGAACTTCTGAAAGACTATGATATGAGCCTGCATTACCATCCGGGCAAGGCAAATGTGGTAGCCGACGCCCTCAGCAGGTTGTCTATGGGCAGCCTTTCTCATATAGAAGAAGAAAAGAAAGAGATGGTGAAGGATATTCACCGCCTTGCGAATCTGGGAGTGCGACTGTTAGATTCCGAAGACGGAGGGGTGATTGTTCATGAGTTAGCTAAGTCATCCCTTTGTGCTGAAGTGAAGGAGAAGCAGGTTGAAGATCCCATCCTGATGCAAATCAAGAAAGATGTGGGTCAACAGAAGGTGATGTCTTTTGAAGTTGGTGGTGATGGCATTCTGAGGTTCCAGGGTAGATTATGTGTTCCAAATGTCGACGGGCTTCGAGAAAGAATTCTTGATGAAGCTCACACCTCGAGGTATGTTGTTCATCCTGGTTCTACTAAGATGTACCATGATTTGAAATCTATGTTTTGGTGGAATAATATGAAGCGAGATGTGGCTAACTTTGTTTCTAAGTGCTTAAATTGCCAACAAGTGAAAGTAGAACATTTGAGGCCAGGAGGTACTTCCCAAGAAATAGCGTTGCCCTTGTGGAAGTGGGAAATGATCAATATGGACTTTATTACAGGACTTCCGAAGTCCCGAAATCAGTATGACTCTATATGGGTGATTGTAGATAGGCTGACCAAGTCAGCTCACTTTCTGCCTGTCAGGACTAACTATTCGGGGGAAGATTATGCCAAGTTGTTCATTGCAGAAATTGTCCGTTTGCATGGAGCGCCTGTTTCCATTATATCCGACCGAGGTACGCAGTTTTCTTCTCAGCTTTGGAGATCGTTTCAGAAAGGTTTAGGTACCCAGGTGAACTTAAGTACAACATTCCACCCTCAGACTGATGGGCAAGCTGAACGCACCATCCAGACCCTGGAGGACATGTTGAGGGCCTGTGTGATAGACTTTAAAGGTTGTTGGGTTGATCACTTGCCACTGATAGAGTTTGCCTATAACAACAGTTTCCACTCTAGTATTAAGATGGGACCTTTTGAGGCATTATATGGTAGGAGATTCAGGTCTCCAATAGGCTGGTATGAAGTAGGTGAGATGCAGATGTATGGGCCTGATCTTGTTCATCAGGCAATGGAGGATGTGAAACTCATTAGGGAACGACTTAAGACAGCTCAGAGTCGTCAGAAATCCTATGCCGACGTCAGAAGAAGAGAGTTAGAGTTTGAGATTGGAGATTGGGTTTTCCTCAAAGTTTCTCCCATGAAGGGAGTTATGCGTTTCGGGAAGAGGGGTAAGCTAAGTCCTCGCTATATAGGCCCGTATCAGATTGTAAGAAGAATAGGTGGAGTTGCGTATGAATTAGAATTGCCTGCAAGTTTGGGTTCTGTTCATCCAGTATTCCAATTATCCATGTTGAAGAAGTGCATCGGAGATCGCTCCTTGGTGGTGCCCATTGTTGAGATCAAGGTGGGCGATTCCTTGTCTTACGAGGAAGAGCCCGTGGAAATCCTAGATCGACAAGTGAGAAAATTGAGGAGTAAAGAGATAGTCTCAGTTAAAGTGTTATGGCGAAATCAGAAAGTTGAAGAAGCAACTTGGGAGTCGGAGCATGACATGAAAGTGAGATACCCAAGCCTATTTGAACCAGCAAATAACGAATTGGAAGGTACAATTCTTGCTTTATGTTTCCTTCTATGTATGAATCTGCTTGAAATCGTGCGTGACTATTCCCGCATCATCATTCGGGGACGAATGATCCCAAGGGGGGGATAATGTAACGCCCCGTAAAAGTCATGCATGTATTAGACTGTAATTTCTGAGCTTTAGACTTAAGTTTTAAAATTTTTCTAAGTGTTGAAATGACTTAGACTCATTCTTAGCTGGCAACCTTCGGGATACAACTTCTCGATCTTTCCGACCTTCATTTTTAGATTTTCAAGTTGCGTTACGATCGGGCAATCTCATAGTACATCTCGGATAAGTTTTGGAATTTTTCGGAATGCATAAGGCTGCGTTTGGATTTCAAAACAGTAGCAAAACGCATAGCCTATTGCCCAGTTTTTTTCAGCATTTCAGGGTCAACTTCAAACGATCATAACTCCATGTATATAATGAACTGTGTGAGCTATAATATATCAAACGAAAGATATTTGAGTCCTATTTTAAATTCAGTTGGTTTAATCCCATTTTAATATATGTGTAAAAAGTTATAATCAATTTACTCCAGCCTATCAAACTGTCAACTGAGGGACAGATTTGACCTTAATTGTTCCTTAGGGGTATTTTGGTCATCCTCCACCCCTATATATACCACCAACACGGGATTTAATCCCTCAAACACCATAATACACATGCTTTCCTCAAAATTGCTCAAGAATTCTCCTTAGGGTTTCAAAATAAAAACCCAAATAGTTCAAGATTCGACCGTAAGTTTTCAAAGATAATTACATATTCGGAATCACCAATCCGCAAGCTTCAAGAAACATCTATTATCCTTGAAAATAGAGGTACGCGGGGTTTTTCCTAAAATCTTATGGGCATAGAAATCATGTTTTAAGTATCGGGTTTTCGAATTCATGTGCATACTCATGTTTTAGAAGCTTTAATGATATTGTTTTGGCCTTTTGGCCTTTTGGCTTTCCCCCAAAGTGGTTTGAAAATTATATGTATATGTATATATGTGTTTGTCCTGAAATATATGAATTTAAAGCATGATTTTCATGGAACCCCTCTCTTAATGTAAATTTTTTTCATGTTTCACGTAATATAAATTGTTTTGAAAGACATCTTGAAGAAAAGAAATTAGGATATGAAGTGCTTTAACTTTTACTATGTTTGGAATACGATTCTTGAACACGAAAGAGAGGGTTGTGAATGTTGAATATGCATGTAATGAAAGAATGCATGGTTTTGCCAAAATGCACATGACCACCATATGTTTGATGAAATTTCTGCATGAATTGAACTTTAAGTTCGGAATATGAAATCCTTTACATCAGTTGCATGTTTTGGGTGGTCTAAACTATGTTTTGAATGAAAGCTTTTGCTTAGTACCTTATGGCTCAGAAAAATCATGACTTGCGAGGTCTTGGTATGACGATACCAATTCAGACTAATGCCATATCAGACTCAGACTAACAGACATTTCAGACTTTCATGATTTAGAAATTTCAGAATGATGCATGTTCAGAAAAGATTAAAAATGGGCATACAGAGATGTTAGGTGGTTCCCCGAAGAGGGCTTGAGTTCAAGCAACTCATTGCCTAAAATCGTGGTTTGCCGACCCGGGTATATTATTATGCGCTGACTTAAATGTCCCGTGGCGTATCAGACTCAGAGACTCCAACCCTTGCGGCACACTTGGGTTGGGGGCTTCCCCGCCGAGTCAATGGCGGATTCCATACAGCCCGTGAAATATTCAGACTTGTAGGGGAACACCACCTAACTCAGAAGTAAAACACAGATCATGATTTGAAATGAACAGACAGGTTGCATGTTTTCAGAAAGTGCCCATGTATTTTTCAGAAATAGTTTTATACAGGATGTCTTGATGAAAAATTGCTTTCACTTATATATATGTATATATGTTCCATTATACTATTTTTGGATTGCTTCGCGTGCCAGTACTTTTGTGCTGACCCCCCCCCCCCCCTCCTTCCAGGTTCTGAGGCACAGTCTAGGGGTCCAGCTACTCAGTAGATATTCTCGGATTTGCAGACTTGATCTCATAGTGGTGAGCCTTCTATTATTCGGAAGGCCTAATTATGTCAGACATTATCTTATTTATTATATTTTTGGTTCACTGGGGGCCTTGTCCCAGTTTCTTTTCAGATGGATGTTTGTGTTCTTAGTAGAGATTTTCGCAGACTGATGTCAGATAGTATTATTCAGAAATATTGCAGGACTTGACCATGTTTTCCGTACTCAGTTTAAATTCCGCATTTTATTATGATTATGAATGTTGTGCATGATAACCAGACAGAGAATGGGTGTTCCGGGCCTTCATGGTTCGGGATGCTCGTCACGGCTAGGGCCTAAGCTCGGGTCATGACATAAGTAGATATACACTACGAAATATTATTAATTGATTGATCTATCAATAATTACAACAACATAAAAAAGCAACTTTAATATCTTTATTAAAATAATGTTAACTGATTAACTTATACGATAGTTAAACTAAGTAAAGTTTATTAGTGATTTTTTTAGAAATATTATTGACTGTTAAGTTATACATTGACAATTGTACTAACCTTAACTATATTAGCGATATCATTAAGTAATATTAGCGAATGATATATTATATATATTTTGACAACTGTACTAAGTGTAAGTGTATTAATAATAATTATAAGAATTATTATTGATTTATCAACATATCTATCTATTTATCTATAGTATTATAAAAACATGAATATGAATGTTGATTGACTAAAATATCCTTCAAATATTGAATGATTTTTATACCCTTAAAAATTTAAGTTAAATTAAGATAAAATTGTCAAAGAACACCACAGAATAGTATTATCCTAATTTACTTTGGTTAGGAATTATTATAATCCAAAACTTTTTGCAAGAATTTATATTTTTACAAAAAAATGTTTATATATATATATATGTGTGTGTGTATATACACACACACACGATCAAAGGATTAAAATAAAGTATTATCCAAAAATACAAAACAGATTTAAAAAATACACCTCATAATGTATACTATCCTAATATATTTTGGGTGGAGTATCGTAATTCACAAATATTTTCAAAAAATCAATATTTTAGAGAGAAAATAAGATACAAAATTCGCCTTTTGAATAACTCTAACTCAATAATGTAATTTTTTCTTTTTATATGAATTTACTTAATCATTAATTTGCAACTCACATATAAGGGTGTTCATGAGTTTTATATCTCAACTCTTCATTGTTATATTTATTTAGCAAAACTTTTAGTAACAATGGCCGGTTTACAATCAAAACATTTTATTTTAAAATGAAATACCAACTTATACTGGCTCCTTTCTTTTTTTACATCTCACAATTTGCATTATAAAAGACAGTTTGACAAATAACTATAAGAAAAGTACTATAAGGTTTAATGTAATTGTTTTTCATATTAATATTGTGAAAAAATACTTCTTAAAAAATCAATCAAAAGTCAATTTAATTTTTAATGACATTCTTAATAAATACTTCATTGATTAATGTTAGTATTGATTCACACATATTTTAATAATTAGTTTTATATGACCCGTGCTAGTCTCGGGTCCAAACTCAAGTAATTTAATATTTTATATAATAATATGATTAAATATATAAAATAACTATAGCTCGAAAAAATCATAAATTAAAAAACATTAACATTTTTATGAGTTTATGAACATATATGCTATAACTAACTATAAATAGAAATGTATTTCTTCATATATTTATCAAGTCTTAATTTTACTCATAATTTCACGTGACAAGAATTTAAGCTAGTTGAAATGGTAATTTAAGCTTGGTGTTACATTAAATTAAAGGAAAAAAAAAACTAAGTTCATCAAAATGAACCTCCAGAATTTATTAATTCTTTATATTTAATTTATCCTTAAGAATATTAATTCCCAATTAATCAAAAAAAAATTAAAAAATTATTTGATCTTAATTGATGTCACTACCTTTATTTTTAACTTTATCAGCAATTTCAACTTTCAATATTTAAAATTTTTTATTGAGAATTTCAAAAGCAAGATAAAATTGTTCATAGAAAAAATTCTATTCAATTAATAAAAGTAATGAGGAAATATTGAAACCATACTCAGTTCATCAGAAATAAATATAACCTTCTACGATTAGTTAAAAGATTTATCGATTAATTAAACAATAAAAAAAATTTAAATAATTCAGTTGATTTTACTGTCACCTTATTGGTGAAGATTTGATTTTCTACATTATAATTTCCTCCCTATTTTCTATTTTTTTTTAAAGAATTACTTAAATAATTAAAGTTCAAGAAAACTCAATAATAATTTTTCATATCCTGACACACCAAATAAAAAGTTCCAATTGGCAAATAAAGAAATAAAATAATTTTATTTTTATTATTTACGTGTCATAATTTTAGTGAATTAATAAATTAATTGAAATTACTAGGTTAGTGGTAGATGTTATTTAATTTAAAAAAAATTAAAACGGGGAGAATTTGGGTTAAATTAATAGTCCAAACAAACGAAAATGTGGCTGAAAGTGTTCCAACTTCTTTCCCACAGATTTTCCACCATTTTTTTCCTAGGTAATTATTTTTACTAAAAATTAAAACTGTGCAGATTTGGGTTCACCCACTTCCCTCCATTATTTCCCACCATTTTTTTCAAATACTTTTCACTAGAGTTTGGGTTTAATTCTAATTTCATCAGTAAACCCTACATTCTAATTCGGTCACTATTTGAACTACTGCTAGAAGATTCGAGGTCACCTTGTTGGCCATTGGGTTGGATTTCGATTACTTCTCCTTGCTGATTGAGACTGTTCTTTTCATATTAAGGGTACTTTTCACTTTGCTGATTGAGTAATTATGTGCCTTTTGTTTGGAAAGATATTTTCTCAATTTATTAACGGTAGATATATCTTATTTTTTGTATTCAATCTGATGTTTTTTAGATTTTTCTGCAGTTGTTCATATTTTATTGTATCCAGTGGTCCCTTTTTCCTTTTTATTGTCTGATTTTTATCAGGTTTGGCGGACAAGGTGGTCCTGAAGCCGGAGCAGAGGAGGAGAAGAAATAGTTGGTGGCGGTGAAGCCGGAGTAGAAGGTTGAGCTGGAGCCGAAGATTGAGTTTGTGGGAGCAAAAGTGCAAGTGAATTGGGGCAAGAAAAGAAAGGGTGAGACTAAGTTGAAGTACATTTTTCTTTCTTTCTTTAGCTAAATTTGAATTATGTTAGATGGGAGGGAGAAGGAAAATGTGTCCCAGTTATATAGTAAGTTGTGGGTTGATTTCTTGCTCCAACATAATTAATGAAAAAAGTTTGTGGGGTTATTCTGATGATAGAAATTATTAGGTGAACAGGTGCAATCTAAGGTGAGTTGAGAATAACATGTTATTTACTGCTATATACAACTACTAGCTTGATTATGAAGGCAAAAAAGCCCTTTGTAGATAATATTATATACATCCATAAATAGATTTGTATATATAGCCACTTTAATCATGTTCGTCCTTTCTTCAAAATTATCTTTTTTTCTGAGAACATGGTCAGCTAGAAATTATTATATTCACGATTCTTCATCCACCTATGTATAAAATGTTCTAATTTTCCATTCTCATATGAGTCCTGAAAGTGAATTGGCCATTTAGTTATATTATGTGATTTGAGTTGGGTAAAATTGTTAGGTAAAAATATTTCAAAGTATCTTTTTTGTTGTATGCGTTTAGAGGCCTACCCTCTCTACTAATCCATATTTGTCTTGCGTGGATGATAGAAACGCTTTCTTCCAAGAGTAATTTTATTTTTAAAGTTCGAACTTGAGATCTCTAGTTAAAGGTGTAAGAATATCATTCATTCCATCAGATTCGTTGGTGGTATATTTCAAGTTGTCTATATGCGATCATAAACTAAATATAGGACAGTTGTGAATTTTGTGAGACAAGAGGCTAATTTAGTTGTAATGGCACTTGTTACAATCAAGAATATCTTGGTACAACTGACGATAATGTAATGTATGATAACAAGTGATAATCCATGTATTTGTTGTGTTATCTGCTATCTTTTTGCAGTGGTAATGCATGACAGTATATCACAACCATTTTTAGCAGATGAGCTTAAACTTTCAGGAGGATTAATAATGATTAGTGATGCTGAAAAATTTCCTTTTAATTTTCATTTGGCACGAAATTTCTTTATTTGCAACTCTTGCTCTGATGCATCCAATATGTGTTATATGGACTTGTGTTCTAAAGCAATTGCTTAAAATGTGTTTATGGACTTGTGGTTCACTATGTTTGTTTCATTTGCAAGAAGCATCTTTTGGTAGACCAACCACTCGTGAAGAGATACGTAAGAAAGACCCATATGAAAATTAGAGATGGAAAGAAGTCTGGGTCGAAACACGAGCATAAGATACTTGTGTAAGTTCAAATCTTACTTGAAATTTATTTTATATCATTTATTATATATAAATTCTACTAACAGAATCGATACATTCAAGCAATTGAAGAACTCAAAAGAAGTCGATCGACAAATGACCAAGGCAATCCAATCATGCCATCAGAGGAAGAAACTCTCTCCTGCTAGATGGATGTAGTTGGTGACATGTGTAAGGAAAGGGCATACCGTCTTTGTTTTGAGAAGAACTTTTACCGTCTTCGGTGTGGATTGTAAGGTATAGAGAGTTCTGCCACCATGTCAGATGAGCAGCTTGAGGAGATGCGATAGAAAGTTCAGGAGCATTTTAGGAAGTACGAGAGGAAAGAAAAAGAAGGATAGAGGAGAAGCGGTGTAGGACGGCATTTAAGTCAAACGTCAAAGAACTCAAGGCTCAAGTAAATATCTTAATCAAGCTTCCTCGCTCTCCGCCCCTAGCTCTGATGATGATGGTGGAGAGGATGAGGATGGAATGGAGTATTAGGTTATGTTGTTGTTTTAGGTTTGAATTATGTTAGGTTGGAATGTTTGAAAAAATTGTTTTAGTAATTGTTTGTGTACTTTTTTATACTTGTTTACATATTGTTTAAATTGGATGAATATATATATATATGAAGTTTGATTGCTTAATTTTAATGTTTGAATTACTTCGGAAGAGTTTTTCTTATTGTTTTGCTGGTTAATATTGGTTGTACTGATTTTCTATTTAAATATTGAGTTTTAGTGCAGTAAAAAACTATTAATAACACCATATTGACAAGGGACTTCTGTAGCTATATTTCTCAAAATATTCAAATATTATATTAATTTTTTATTTAACTTAGCGAAGCATATTTAAATTTATAAGTTTTATTAATTTTCATGTACTAAGGATCGTCCCTCGCTAAATAATAAATTAATAATATATATATTTTTAATATAGCAAGGGAAATCTTTCACTAAATAATAAATTAATATTATATATATTTTTAATTTAGAAAGGGCCTTCCCTCACAAAATTATAAATTAATATTATTTATATTTTTAATATAGTAAGGGACATCTCTCACTATATTATATTTTTGGAGAAAATTGTGAGATCAAATAGCAATGGCTGAATGTTGGAGTCCGTCACTACTTTACGAGGGTCTCCCTCACTAATAATTAGCAAGGCTCAAATTAGTAAGACACCTTGTAGTGATGTATGCCCTCACTAAATCTTGATTAGTGAGGGACGTCCATGACTAAAACAAAACTTTTTAGTAGTGATAATCCCATGACATGATCTGCTCTAATCTGATTCACAGTTTATACCAACAATAGTTTGCCAATTTTTCCCATCAAAAATTTCCACGTAAATCTATATATTCATCTTATTTTTCTTTTGCTTATCATATTACTTATTCCTGTCCGTTCATAACACTATCTCTCCAACCGACCCCTAATTGATGAGTCGGTGAGATAGACTAGATTCAGCTGTTCTTTGACGTATTTCTGTCTGTCCACCCTAATAATTTTTTATAGTTTTCAGATAATTGATCCTTTTATATATTCCACTAACTTATCCGATCCGTGAAACAACTTGTTAACTAGCACCAAATATTCTTGAACAAGAAAAATGTCAGCGCACGGATCTTAAGGAAGAGAAATACTTACACTGTGCATGGAAAAATCTTCAACATGAAGGCCAAAAAAGGTGAAACAGATGAACATAAAAACTCACCCAATATGGATAGCTGGATGTAGACCTTCTTCTTAATTTCATCCGCCTTATATATGCTATCAGTGGTATCGAAACGGGGTCATCACTTATGACGCAGCGCCTTCGGGAGGCCTCAGTGGGATAAAAGGGAAACAGTTGATCAGCATGATTGATGAGTTGCAAGGCAAGACTATTCGTGAAGAGAGGAAGCTTTCAACGAATTAAGATGGCTAACTTGCATGAGGACATGGTTGATCAGCCACTCGCAAAAAGAAGAAGGGAGATGATAATTGTGATAAGGATAGTAATGATCATGAGTGTGAGGATGCAGATGAAGCATTAGATGAACATAGCCAACACATGGCGGGGGTAATGGAAGAAGCTGATAAGTTGAAGGAAATTGTGGGCATACATGAACCAGTTCAGGCCGTGGAATACTTAGCTGCAGCTAAGAAGATTAGGTTGTGTGTGCAACAATGGGGAAAGAAGAGGGATCATGAGCATATATAATGAGTAGTAATTTATAACTAGTACGTACGTATGTAATTGTGATGAGTTCGTCTGTTGCTTTCTAGTAGTTACAACTTTTGATAATTTTTCAGGTTTGATATTTGAATTTGTTTTTGCTTGCACTGTATCAGTCTGCTTTATTTCTTAATCTGTCGTTCGAATGGGGATAATTATATAAGCACCAACCTTAGTCTCCTGGCAACTTTTGTTCAATTACGTACATAAGTTTTCCCCTTTATAAAGACTTGAATTGTGAACCTCTCTGCCTTTATAAGTAGTACGTACTTGGGTCGATTTGGGGAAACATGGTTAATTGTGTGAACAGTACTCTCATCTAAAAATCATAAATATTTATTAGCAGCAGCTAATACGTCATTGCTGAGCCCAAACAGTGTCATTTGAACACTTGGTTAACAGGAACTTTGAAGAAAGTTAAGTACAGTATTTTGTGTCTTATCTTGGGACAAATTTCTTTTGGAAAGCAGCGTTCTTGGGACAATTATTTTGTAATTATTTACTAGATTAATAAATTAATGATCATCATTCAGACCTCAGTCTAAAGATAGAGCAAACTGAAAATTCTATAAGAAAACTCCAGATAAACAATTCAAATTTTAGAAGTGAAGTCTTGGAGTAACTCCTAAAATTGTTGTAATGTGATCAGAAGGTCACAGATTCAAGCCTTGAAAAAAATCTCTTGAAATGCAAGGTAAGACTGCATAGAATAGACTCATGTGATCGAACTCTTTCATGAACAATGCGCATAGCAGAAGCTTTATTACATCAAATTATCTTCTTTTTAATTTAAAATTTTATAAATGTTAGATGGTACTTTTATGTTTTGTCAGACCCAAAGACTTTATTTGCATAGCTTTTAAAAATAAGAACAAAATATAAATCTATAGTGACCAAAAAAATGACATTTGCTTATTGTTTAAAGAAAATGTACCAGTCTGTTTTATTTCTTCTTTCTGTAGTAGAAGTCTACAACGTATCTTAAGTAGTGGGGCTAAAACCTAAAATTAGTCTTTTGACATATTGTGTTCATTAATATGTGTTACATAATGAGCTGCTTTCACTTGGTATTTATCAAAATATAAGGTCACTTTTGTGTAAACCTGTCAAACGGGCCGATTTGACTCGGCCCGAACCGACCCATTTAATCAGCCTGACTCGGTTTGATCCGACCCTGTCAACCCACAAGAACTTATACAACAACTTATCGGGAAAAACTTAAGTATTATCTTTGAACGCCGCTAGAGGATTGCAGATGACGGATCAGCGCGTTGAATTGGTGGAAGAATAATGAAACATAATATTCTGTGCTTTCAAGATTAGCTAGAGATATATTGAATGTTCCAATGCCAATCGTTGCATCGGAGAGCGCTCTTAGTCAGGGACTACAACAGCTTGGAGACAACCGACACTCATTGGGAAGCAATGCTATGTATGTTTTAGTTTGCCTTAGAGATTAGATTAGAGCGGAACGAAGAAATCAAGGAATGGGGGTGGAGCCGAAAGACGAACAAAAACTTGAAGAAATTATGACTTCAAGGGAGAATTCAGCAGAATCAAGTCCAATGCATGATTTTGCCCCCATTGATTTTGACTATCCTATGCCAGTTCCCGTTAATGTTAACATGGATGAGTTGAAAAAAATGATGAAAGCTTTGTAGATTTTTTATTTATGTACATTATAAATTTTGAATCATTTTGCAATCAATAAAATATAACATTCATTCACTCCTTACTTTGTAATTTTTTTTCCATTGAATGATTTAAATTGAATTTCTAGTTTAAATTAAATACTTAGTTTTAATCTATTACTAATTTACTATCAAGTTTTACACTAAGTAATATACAATTAAACATAACGAACATATAACCATATATACACATAATGAAAAAATAAATTTCTTTTAAGTTCAAAACCTCAAGTATTATTAATTTATTATATTAAGTAGCATATTATTTATAATACATATATTGAATGGTACGTATATATGTGTATATATAGAGTATAGACTCTAAAAGAGTATATATTTAACGTATACATGTGGATATGTTTTATAAATTAGTATATATATAATATTGCAGTATATATCTTGAAGTATATGTTTTATTTAAAGTAGTACATATATTGAATGATACGTATATATTTTCTATAAACTCTAAAAGAGTATATATTTAACGTATACATGTGTATATATTTTATAAATTAGTATATAACTATATATATAGTGTGTGTGCATATTGTAGTACATATCTAGCAGTATATGAATGGTACGTATATATTTTCTATAAACTATAAAAGAGTATATATTTAACGTATACATGTGTATGTGTTTTATAAATTAGTATATAACTATATATATAGTGTGTGTGTGTATATATTGTAGTATATAAAAATTAGTATATATCTTGTAGTATATGTTTTATTTACAGTAGTACATATATTGAATGGTACGTATATATGTGTATATATAGAATATAAACTATAAAAGAGTATACATTTAACGTATACATGTGTATATGTTTTATAAATTAGTATATACCTTGTAGTATATTTTTTATTTAAAGTAGTACACATATTGAATGGTACGTATATATGTGTGCATATTTTCTATAGATTCTAAAGTAGTATATATTTAAGGTATGCATGTGGATATGTTTTATAAATTAGTAGATATATTGTAGTATATATCTTGTAGTATATGTTTTATTTAAAGTAGTAAATATATTTAACTAATGTATAGTCGTATACATGATTACATGTGTAATTGTGTATATGTTTTTTAAATTCTAATATAGTATATACTATATATATAGTGTATATATATTGTGTGTATATTGTTTAACGTATTTAAAATGTATATAGGTGGGTATATATAGTGTATATTGAAGAAAAAATATTTTAATTTTTTTTCAAGTTTCGACTGAAATTTTTGATCGGGTTTACATGGGTTGGACCGGGTTAGGTTTATTGGGTCGGTCCCGGGTTGTTTCTAAAAATATTACTGTTGGATCCGAAACCGGACCGTCCCGTTAAACCTGACCCGAATTCGAACCGGCCCACAACCTGCTTAAAAGTGATGGACCAGTTGCTGGTTGACCCGGCCCGACCCAATTGACACCCTTACTTTGGTGAATGTTTACAAGTGTCAGTAAAATGGAAAGGAGGAGTTTCATGGGGAAGATCAAATACTACTCGGCCCATAAGAAGAAGCCCATAGCCATTTAAACACAAATGTTAGGCTGTTTTGTAGGCCCTAGCCCAAGTATGATGGAGAAGACCATATACCAGGTTAGCCCATTTATTGATAACCCATTTGTAGATAGATATTGGCTGATTGTAAATTATATCATTAAAATTTTAAAAATAAATTCGTATTAAATATAAAATATATCATTTAAAAAAAAAATTGATCAAAAATGTCGAATAATACTTTTTATCATATAATTTTATCAGTATATGACCTCATTGTCTATACATTTGTATCAAGCTAAAGACTCAAGAGATGTACCATCTAGTAGAATCTAGATAGCGCAGTGTATTAGACCATAACATAATTAACCAAATGCACTCAATGTGATATTACCTGATCTAGTTAACAAAAACCGAACTCACTAATTATTAATAACAGCCTCAAATAAATTGTGGTGTAACACTGTGACTTGTATTAATGAAGATGATGATGATGATGGTGACAAAGATAGCATTAGACATTAGTCCACTTCACTTTCCTTCAGCCACATAAACTAATATACGTATCAAATTTCTTTGGTTATGTCGATCTGTATGGTCATGATGTAAGAAACATTATTGATCAGGAATCACATGCCAAGGTGGTGAACAGATAATTGACATTTTGACATACTATTCTCCAATTATTTTCCACCAATGTATGTGTCCACATGGCATTGGTCTGGAAATAATATTGATGTGACTCCCATCTACTTGTACACATCGATACAGTCACGGATTCAGAGGTTGAAAAAGAATTGCCCCTACTATTAGTTGACCAATACAAGTTTAAAATTAAACTAATAAAATTAAATAACATACGTGACCAGTGAGAATCAAAACTGAAATGCCGGGGTCTATATCATGATCCAAATAGCACGCCCAAAATCACTAAGCTACCTCTAATCTTTGGTTCAGGGGATTCAAAAGTAATATTTGTATTGAAATATAGAAAATCTACCCTATATATATATCGCGTAATATTTTGCCTAGGGGGTTCAGGTGAACCGCCTGACACCCACCTAGGTCCTCCCCTGCTTAGATGCAGGGGCAGACCTAGGTTCAAAAATAAGGCGCTCCGGCATCCATTACACTCGACGCAGAATAGTTATAATAAATATATAATAAATGTATAAAAGCTGGTATAAATTGGAGAAAAGCGCCCATGAAATAAAAAAGATAGCTGGGTGTTTTTATTTCCCAACGGAACCTTAAAGTTTTGGGTGTTAATATATGTATTTGAATCTCCTGAGCATTCATAATCCTTAAATTCTAAGTCTGCCACTGTTTAGATGTGCAAACAAAATGATACTATAGCTCTGGTTCATATTATCCATCTTTTATTTAAATTTTTTAAATTTTTACTCTCATCATTAAAAGGGGTATTTCATTTACTAGTAATACTAATCAGAAGAGCATTTATTTGAGTCGTTCTCTCTGTCGTTGAGTTCTCACTAAATAAACCGTCTTTCCACTGAAATGGTAAGTTAAATATTTTGAAATAAAATTAATTTGCCAAAATGATGAATACTTGGGATTGGAAAGAATACTATACTGATAACATCCCTTAGTTAAGTCAAAAAGAATAACAATAAATGGGCATCAAGAATTAATCTTTCTACAAGCTTTATTAGGCCAAGCATTTCGACATGGACATTTGGTTTAATATTGCCTAGACAGTAAACATTAAAAGGACTGTTAATTACCCTCTAAACCCTTAATTAATAGACATGATTCAGGCCATCACTAGCTTTGCTGGTTTAATCATTATTTATGGTTCCTAGATTTGGCTGGGAGCACATCTCTACTTCTTCTTCTTTTTTCGTGCTCAATATCGATCTAATTGTTACATGTCTAAATTTAGGTTGGTGGCACTCTCTCCATTCTATTTTAACTGTATGACTTCTTAATTAACTTCAAAAGATTATCTGAAATAATTGTTATACGTACAAGACTAAAATTGGCAATTGTACTGTTTTCAACTATACCATTAGCATTAAAAAAGTAATTATTTTTTATGTGTGAAAAGATGGAGCAACATTTCATAGCAACACCTAAACTAATCGTCCATCTCTATGTCACAAACTCAAAATCAATGGAAATAATACAACATGATGACACAAGATGCATTAACATTCACAAACAAAAACAATACTGAATGGGCTCCGATGTTTCTAGAAATAATTTTCTAAAATATGGACCTATCAGACATGACAAATATTAGCAAGAAGCATGCACATGCCCCGAAAAGAGGAAACGAATTACAAAAATTCAACCACTAGAGTTGGTGTGGTGGTTCAGCACCTCATCCCTTAAGCAAGAGGTTGGAGGTTCGATTCCCATCTCTGGTGAATGGAGAGAACACTGTGGCAGTTTCCTACCGCGTAGTGCGCTGACCGAGGAACGGAGGATTAGTCTCATGACTGCCGGTTGTGGGGATACCTTGGGAAACAAAAAAAAAATTACTAAAATTCATGGTTCTAGAGGTACATTTCATATATTATAGATCTAGATACATGCATATGCATGTGGATAATTTCTATCACTACGATATGTACAATTAATAATGGCTATCAACTTGTTTCTCTCCGCCACTAACTTCGTAGCAGATATACCGTCACCAGGCAAGAAATGTGATTCACAATATATATTTATTATCCTCTTTTAAAATATTTTTTCAAACAAAAAAATGATAGATAATTAGAGCTGTATCTTAACTTAGATGAGATAAATCCAATTTCCGAAATAATAATCACCCCATATATATTAGTAAATATGACATATCAATAAGCAAACGAGTTACGGTGTAATCTTTGATTAATTTATAAGCTGTTTTTTTCACACCATCAAAGTAGAATAACGTCTTTAAATTGAATTTGTATTTATTAGACTAAAAATAACTAAAATGTAGAATAGAAAATTTCCATTTATTGTTGGAAGGTTATAAGTTTTTCGGCATGCAATGTAACATTTCACTTTTGTATGACTAGGGGTGAAAGCTCTTGATTTTTTTTTTTGTTTTAAAATATAACTACGTGAATTTGATTAAAAAAAAATCAAAGTTATATAACCATTCATGACATGGACGACAATGTTGGAGAAGATTAATTAATATCAACTTAATTAACATTATGAGCAAGGCATGCATGTGGACCTCTGATAATTGCTTACATATAAGTTTGTCTTTTCATATATATATGATTGGTAGTTGAGGCATGGGAGGAAAAAAAGGAAAATGAGAGGTGAAAATTGAATCGTGCATCTTAGGGTATGTTCATATCTTAACTAACTTTCACCAATTTTCCCCTATGCATCAAACATTGCATCAATATTGCCATAAATTTTCTCCATAGTAATTGAGACTTTTTATAGGCATTTCCTCTAACCCTGCCACAAATAAGGCAAGGTTTTAGGTCTTCTTTTCCCTTTATCTTACCTTTAAACTTTCAATGTTACAAGTTCTTCAAGTGAATAAAAAGAGCTTCTTAATCCATACAACAACGGCTATAACTACGCCTCCGTTCCAAACATAATGGGATTGGCTATATAAGTCCTCACTGATCACGAGGATATCTTGTTGTTAGGCGCAATGGCAGTGATTCCTGGACAATACTAATAAAATTGTGTCAATTGTATTGCCAATTTCTTCTCCATGATGACAACCAAGAATGAGAAGAAAGGTAATATTTTGATGCAAAAATATGAGATTGGGAAATTGCTTGGGCAAGGGACATTTGCCAAGGTCTACCATGCAAGAAATCTAAATACAGGACTAAGTGTTGCCATTAAGGTGATTGACAAAGAGAAGGTGATGAAGGTTGGTCTAATTGATCAAACCAAACGTGAAATCTCTGTCATGAGGCTAATCAAACACCCAAATGTTGTCCAACTCTATGAGGTTATGGCTAGCAAATCAAAAATCTATTTTGCCATGGAATATGTTAGAGGTGGTGAGCTTTTCAACAAAGTTGCTAAAGGCAGGCTTAAAGAAGATGCTGCAAGGAAATACTTCCAACAATTAATTGCTGCAGTCGATTTTTGCCATAGCCGTCAGGTCTACCATCGCGATCTCAAGCCCGAAAATCTCCTCCTCGACGAAGGTGGTAATTAATTTTTGTGACCATTTCCTCTAAAAACTTTAGTCTGACATTTTTATTTACTTATTATTATGTCTTAATACAGCACGTACTTAATTATGTTTTCTTCAGGTGGCAACCTAAAAGTGACCGATTTCGGGCTTAGTGCATTGTTTGATTCCAAAAGGCAAGATGGTCTCCTCCACACAACATGTGGAACACCAGCCTATGTTGCACCAGAGGTGATCAACAAGAGAGGTTATGATGGTGAAAAGGCTGATATTTGGTCATGTGGTGTTGTTTTATTTGTCCTGTTAGCAGGTTATTTGCCATTCCATGACCAAAACCTTATGGAGATGTACAAAAAAATAAGCAAAGGGGAATTCAAATGTCCACAATGGTTCCCTCCTGAGGTAAGAAAGCTCCTCTCAAGGATTCTTGATCCAAATCCAGGCTCAAGAATCACTTTAGTTAAGCTCATGGAGAATTATTGGTTCAAGAAAGGTTTCAAACAAATTGATAAAACCCAAAATCCAGGGAAAGAACTACGCGAATCGCCTCGCAGTGTTTTAGATATTCATGAGGACCATAATTCAGATGGAGAGGGATCTTCCAACCCCAAGAAAGATCAAAGCGCAACAATAACAATGAAGCCTACTTGCTTAAATGCATTTGACATCATTTCTCTTTCTCCTGGTTTCGATCTTTCTGGACTGTTCGAAGAGGAGAAAGAGAGAAGATCAGAGGGGCGATTCACCGCGAAAAAGCCAGCATCTATAATAGTATCAAAATTGGAGGAAGTGGCATCAAATGAGAGTTTTAATGTGAAGAAAAAAGATGGGACAGTGACAATGCAAAGTATTAAACAAGGGAGAAAAGGGCAACTAGCAATTGATGCTGAGATTTTCGAAATTACGCCTTCTTTTCATGTTGTGGAAGTGAGTAAAAAATCAGGAGACACAATGGAATACAAGCAATTCTTTGATCAAGGGCTGAAGACTTCACTTAAAGATATTGTTTGGACATGGCAAGGTGGTGACCAGCAAGTTGAAAATCAAGAATGAAATTGATCATCTTTTTTTTGTATGTTATAATTAAAATTTTCATTTCTTTCTTGTCCGTATTTTTATTTTTGGGAGAGGGGTTATTGGAAATTGCTTGCATATCTATCTTGTATTTTCTTGGTTTTGATTGATTGGAGTATATTGTACTGATCTAATAGGACATACAGATCTCAATTGAATGCAAGGGAAAAAAATGATGATGAAGCAAAGTTATCCTTTTATAGTAGTAGTACTTTTCTCTCTTGTGACCATTTATATATTTGAATAGAAGCAAGTATTTTAGTTAAATCTGGTGTGTGTTATTTCCAGATTATCCTCAAATATATCTTATGGAAATGGACATAAAGCTAAAAATAAATTTGTGAAAGACCACGAAACGAATCCACTAATTGTTTTGGCGCTGCTTATTTATCGATCATATATGTTGTTACATGTCATGTCATATTATAATAGTCTAAAAATATTAAAACAAACGATAGTGTTATAGCGAGATTTGATCGTATCAATATAAAACAACAATAATAACACCCACAAAATAATCTTCTACACTATCAAATCGGGCGCATAGCCCTCACCCCAACCCTCCTACGACTACTAGCATGACTACACCAAAACACTCCTATCTACTAGTTACGCCCATCCACCCGCACTAGCCCTCTAACCTAATTCGCGTCTTTCACAACTTTCTATTTACAAAAAGTGTGTACATTTGTAAAGCAAATATGATGAAGTCTTCCAAGTGTTCTCATGGTAATGTTTACTCCATGAAATTTCACCCACCTTTAAGGTCATATTGGTAAATCAGCACTCTTTGTACTTTTGGTTTGGACTGAGCATATTGGGCTGCAGGAATAGTTAAAACTTTTGATGTTGGGCTCCAACCCAATACTATGAAGTTAATCCATGTGTGCTTACAAACAAAGCTGAGACAGAACCAAAGACATTGTAGTATTTAGTACTAATAATATTTAAGGTGACCTATCGCAGGGTAAGTCTGGGCACAATAGATACTTGTGATCCAGCGCTTTCTCGCATCCCGTGCATACCCAGCCTTACTGTATCAGAGACCTTTATTCAAGATGGCAGAAGAATCAATTGCATCATTAACGATGGAGTACGACTTCAAAATACATAAAACAGACTTGTACAAATGACACAAGCAGCCAAATTCAGGAATCACTTTCCAAATAAAAATTGATCAATTGTGGCTTTCAGTAAAGAAGCACCACCACCAATATAATAGTATTTAAAAAATTATACCAGCATAGTGATGCATGACATCAGAAAAGCAGGTCAACAATGTTCAGTTTGTCCCACTAAAGAAAGAAATAGTATTATAAAAATTAAACGAATCAGAGAGGGACCAGTCCTCCACTAAATTAAATTAAATTAAAAAAATAGAGCTATATGAATTAAGAACCAGAAAACCACTAACTACAAATCATTTGCAAGAGTAAACATAGGAATTTACAAAATTCATGAACCTAAATCCCGGATCATTGTTCATCATTCATTAAAAGATATTATAGTTAAATCTCTCTAACTATAACGTTTGTCCCACATTGTTTGAAATATTATTGTAAAGAACGTAATACAACGTAACAACAACATACACGGTATATTCTCATAAAGTGGAGTTTGGGAAGCAGGGGCGGACCTACGTTATAATTTGGGATGCTCTGACACCCACTAAACTCGACGCGAAATAGGCATAATTACATAGAAAATATACGAAAATAGGTATAAAATATATAAAATCACCCACTCAAACAAAAGTTGGTTGGGTGCACTGACATTTAGGTTGATTTTAAGGTGCTTCACTGGAAGTGGTGACGAGTTTGAACCTCATTGAGCTCATTTTTTTATTTTTTTCAGCTTTTAAATTTTTTTAAGCATCCACTATCCTTAAATTTTGGATCTGCCACTGTTGAGGAGGATAGAGTATACACAGTTCATACCACTACCTCGAATGAAGTAGAAAGGTTATTTTCGATACACCCCCGACTCAGGACAGATAACAGATATAACAAAAACATTGAAGCAAACAACAAACAAGGAGTGGCACACCGCCAGATACTAATTAAAAAATACAAGACACCCACAAAGTAATATTTATAAATAGGGAGAAAATGGTCTGTTACTCCCCCAACCTTTAGTCGAAATCTCAACTACACACTCAACCTTTTAATGTGATATATTACCCCCCCTGAACTTATTTTTACCGAATTTATTACCCCCCAATTGCTGACGTGTCACTGAACGTGACTACACGCGCCCATAGGCGCATCAGTTGACCTTTTTTCACTTTGAAATCATTATTTTTTTATTGCCACATCATTATTTTTAATAAATATTATTTTTTCTTAATAAATATTGGCATGTCATGTCTTCTTCTTCTCTTTTCCAAAACAAAAGTTGAGAACTCATTAATGGAGTTCTTCATCTTCCTCATTAATGGATTTTTCCAAAACCAAGAAATTTTTTTGCTCCAAAACCGAAATCAAGAAACGCTTGAACGAAGAAAATAATAAGAGTTCTCCGATTAATGAATTCTTGAATGAGGAAGATGGGGAACTCCGATTCAAAAAACTTGAAAAAAAATAACTTGAATTCTTGAATGAGGAGATGAGGAAGATGATAAATTAATCTTGAATGCCATTGATTAGTTTTTGTATGCTATTGAAGAAGAAATGCCATTGAACGCGAATTTACTTGAAAAAATTTAAGAACTTGGGTGTTTGAGGAGTTAAGATTATATTTTGGCTCTATTGAGTAGTCAAGATTAGACGAAACAGGAGCAAAAGCATTGGGTGTTTCCTCATAAGTTGTCTGTTCAACTGAATCGTCTGCCCAATCAAAATTGATTTCACAATATGGAACATAGCCATAATCCTCAGCTCGTGGAAACATGTTTAAAACAAGAGAAAAGTCATCGTTTTTTCTAGATTGCTGTTGAACTTCATGTAAAACCACCTTATCCAGCTCAAAATGTCTAACTGCATCCTCCATGTCCAATATATCTTCCCTTAGGCAAAGGATTCTACTGCTGCCACAAGGGAAATCAAGTGATCTAGGATCTGATGAACAATAGTCATTCAACAAATCATCAGTTCCAACAAGCATTGCCAATATAATTAGACAAGAAAAAGAAAGATAAGGTTCTTGGAAGAAGAAGAATTGGAGAAGAAGAAGAATTGAAGAAGAAGAAGAAGAAAGAAAGAAAAATAATAATTAAAATAGAAAATTAGGAAGAAAAAAGGAAATAATAAAGTTAAATTATTATTTTTTTTAGAGTAAAAAAATAAAAAATGACGTGGCAATGATGTGGCATAACATGGCGGTGTGTTCATCACACCATATTTGCAATGATTAGTTGTCAGTTTTAGGGGTGTAATAATTTCACTTTAAAATAGTTCAGGGAGATAATAATTTCACTTTAAATTAGTTCAGAGGGGTAATAGGTCATATTAAAAGGTTGAGTGTGTAGTTGGAATTTCGACTAAAGGTTGGGGGGTAACACCAAAACATCATGAACAAGAGGCTACAAGACACTACAGACACCAATACAAATAGAGCACTCATTCCTACTATTCCGAACATACTCCTACCCACTAGGCCTCCATCCTAATCCGTTTCCTCCACACCTTCCTATCAAAGGTCATGTTTTTCGAAATCTATAACTATCCTATGTCCAGCCTGATACGAGTACGATCGTGATTTTGGACCAATACGTAAAAAACTCGTGCTTGGGTGGCTGCCCAACTAATGGAACGAGCTTTGAAGTGTAGAGAACTAGTCCCAACTCTCCAAAGTTGTCCATATGGACACTCCAAGGCCACACCTTTGCCATGGCTTATTAAGGGCATTTTAGTCATTTTGTAATAAGTTGTAACCTAGGCTATAAATAGAACATATTAGGTCATTTTCTCATAAATTTGATGATACATTTTGAGAGATCTAAAGAGAGAGTCTTGCAAGGTGGATTCCACGTAAACAAGTGTGGATATCACTTGTGTTGGCGCTAGTTTTGAAACGTTGGTTGCTTGGGAATCCCGTTCCCTTGAAGTCACCATAGAGCTTGGTGTTACTTGTATAAATTCTTGGGTCTTTGTGTTCAATATACACTTAGGTTCATAGTATTAGTACATTTTTATGTCAAGTTACCTATCTATCTCATTGTTGTTGTTGTTCATTCTCAGATTTGGTGTCCCAAAATTGAAACTTTGTGTTCTTCTTGTTCTTGTGCTTGTGTTGTTAATCTAGTTTATTGTCTCACTGATTTTAGAGGTGTTGAACACCTTAATATCTCGTTGTTATTGTGTTTTCGTTGTTGTAGTGAATCCGAGAGTGGTCACCAAAGGGGTCCTCGGTTCTTCAAACCTGTAGACTTTTTTGGTTTTTGTTTTATATCTTTTTTGTCGATCTTGTATCATTTGGTATCAGAGTCATCTTTGATTTGTTTTACCAAGATCAATCTTGGGCTTGAGAGTTGAAAAAAAAAAAAACTGAAGTGTTCTTGAGATTGTTCTTGACCGAAAGTTGGGTCTTATTGTTGTCTTGGCTGAGACATTTTATTTGTGACTAGATCTTGTAATCTTTTATTTGTTTAGATTGTTTCTAGTATTGGTTTCTTTCTCACAAACATTAAAAGTGTCTAGATCTAAAGGTTTGAGCTTATGTTGTTGAACTTGTTGTTGTAAACTTGAAGTTGGCCGTAAGTTGATATTGTTGTTCTTGACCGAGCGGTACAAGTATTGTAGACTTAGAGATGAATATTGGTGAAGTTGTTGTTGTTCTTAAGAAATTATTGTTGTGATCTTGTTGGTCTTGAAATTTCTTGACCAATATAAAGGATAACATAGATCCAAAAAGGTGTAAGATAAAGTTGAAAAGTTATTGGTGAAGAGACTTGAATACATCACTTCAAAGACTTATCAACCACTTTTTCATATTTCAAGGACCTTGTTTTGTGGGAATAGTACAAGTCAAGTCTCACCTTTTTGAGTGAATTTGAAAAAGTTTCTAAGATTAGAATTTTCCCACCAAAAGGCAAACTCTTCCATTTCAAATTGTATCAAGACAAAAGCTTCAAGTTTGATACAAGAATAATGGTTGTCTTAGCTTTTGACGACATCATTCAAATTCACTATGTGAAGAATCAAGCTTTGGTCGCATAAAGGGCACGGGATCATACTTGGAGGGAACGTTTTGAGCCTACCATTGATCAAACCCAAGTGTGGAAGATTGCTTGGAGCCTTGAAGACTTAAGGATTCTCGGGTTTGGACCACCTTTGTTGGTTCACGATTTTGGTGCCCTTAATTAAGGGCACTTTGGATAATTCATATTGTTTTCCAACACACCAAGGCCACCCTTGGTCATTAAGGGTAGTGTAGTCTTTTTTGCCTTCTTTTGTAATATACTATAAGTAGGATTTTTTTAGGTCTTCTCTCATTAGTTTATGAAAGATGAAAGATTGAAACATTAAAAATTCTCTCTCTTGAGAGTAGAACACTTAGTCTTAGTTAGGGATTGGAAAAGCTAGTATTGATCTTTGCTTGAAAATGGTGAATCTTGAGGTGAGTTGATTCCCTTGGCGGTCACCGTAAGAGTGTGGTTTTGATTATTATATTCATTAGGGGTTTTTGAGTTTAATACACTCTTTAGTTCTTAATCTTGTAATAATCTTGTCTCACTATCTATCCTTAACTTTTGTTGTGTTATCTTGGGTAGTGGACTGTTTTGGGTCATTTATTGAATCCAAACCTGCGTTATTGTTGTTGATATTGTTCATCACATTTTATAGTTGTTTTGGTGTTGAAATACACCCTTGTATCTTGTATTCTTGTTGTTGGTAGCGAATCCGAGTGTGGTCTTCATCTTGGTCCTCAAATCCTTAAGATTAGTGGACTGATTTGGAGTGTGTTTTGCGCCTTCCGTTGTCTTTCTCGTATCAAAGTTGGTGATTAAAATTGTGTGGGACCATGACCAATTACGTGGCTACCACGTCATCATGTTTTACTGTTCACGTAACATAATTAAGCTCAAATTTTTTATTTCTTAGTTTCTAATCTTTTGTCTCTTAGTTGCCTTTTGTTGATTCTATTACTAATTAACAAACTAGTAATTGTCTACTAGGTTGTAAGTTAGTTTTAGGTCCTTTTATTCGTGTCTACGTATCTTTGTGTGCTTTTATCTTTTTGAAATTCGTTGTAGTTTCTTGATTCAAGTTCGTACGTATTTTCTTTGAGTTGTTCCAAAAGAGAATCCATTTCGACCTCAAGTCCTAATTGGAACCAAGCAATCTCCTTGGAGTATATAAACGAGTTACCAACACTTGTGAGACCATTGAGTGATACTTGACAAAGTGTGAGCATGAGAATTTGTGATGGTGAATTTTTTTGTTTTTTTTGCTAACCTGTAACTTGTTATTGTTTGTGTTTTGTTTAGTCTTTCTTATTAGGTATGATGGCTTCGGTTGAAGGTAGTCCATAGGCCTCGAGAGAGGTAACCATAGATGCTCGTTGGCGGCCATAATGAGCGTGAAACATGATCTTAGTGGTCGAATAAAGAGGATGGAGGGAAGGATGGATGGGATGGAGAGTTCTTTTTCAAGGAGAATGGATATATTGGAAGTTCGTCTAGATTCCACTCATTCAAGTCCCAAATACTACCATGCCTCGACTAGTGGACATGCTACCACCCCGGATGCACTTCACCAATTGCTCAATCCACCTAGACCAACCCATGGACCCATCCACCAAGTCCCTACTTACCCAAACAACCAAAGTCAAGTCCATCAAGAAACTCCTCAAATCCAGACCCCCTTGATATGCCGAGAGCGCCACTAAACCAAAACCAACCAATTCAATTGAAGATGTGGAAGGTGAGGGTCCTTATAGAGGTGAGGGGTTAGATAAAGCAACTCTCTTTGCGGAATTTGTGCACAATAGAAGAAGAGCTTATGGCGGGGGACATAGAGGTCGATAGGGAGGAGTTGGACCAGCTTCTCATGGTAGGGGTAACTTGGGACACTGACCTCATATTCAAGAAGGTTTAGTGGACCAAGAAGGCAATGTGGGTAGAGACACGAGCCTAAATTCCATTAAGATCACTCTTCCTTCTTTCAAGGGGACTAGTGATCCATCTCTCTATCTTGATTAGGAGTTATAATGTAGTCGGATTTTCTAACTCAATGAGTTAACTTTCTACAAGAAATTCGCACATGCCATTGATCAATTTGAAGGTTATTCCTCTACTTGGTGGGAGACAAAGCGGTTGCAAAAAGTAAGGAATGATAATCTTGACCTCCTGGATTGGGATGAATTGAAAGCTCTTATGAGAGAGAGATATGTCATGGAAAGGTACAAATAAGAGCAACTAATAAATCTCTACAACTTGCGGCAAGGAGATAGAAGTGCGGAGGACTATTATGATGAGTTTCAAAACTTGATCCTACGTCTTGATATTATCGAACCTCCAAATCATTGCCTAGCTCAGTTCAAGGGTGGGTTTTGCTATGAAGTTGTTTCTCAATTAGTTTTCCACAAGTTTGACCAAATTGAGGACATTGTAGAAGTGGCCATTGAAGTTGAAAGGAACAATCATGCTAAGAGCTTCGGGTGGGACAAGTCCTATAAGCCCTTAAAGAAGAAGCCATTTGATAAAACAATCCAAAGGTATCCATGGCTTAAAGATACTAATTCTTCCACTCCTAATCCTAAGGGTATCGTTTGTTTTAAATATCAAGGTTGGGGTCACAAAGCTAGCGAGTGCCAAAATCGAAGGAACATTGTACTAGTGAAGAGTGATCCCTATTTTGTTGGGGTTAAAGTGACCAAAAGTGATGTTAGTGAAGGAACCCCTCAAGAGGATGATGAAGATGATGGTAAACCTGAGAGAGTAGTGGAAGGAGGGAAAGTCAATGTGCCTTGCGGATTGATGAGGAGAATACCTCATGATAATGCTTGGCCCGAAGAAGATGTGGTCTTGATTCCACTTTGACCTCTTGATGATGAAGAACCCAAGAGTACACTATGGTCCTTGCTCCAAGGAAGTACACTTTTCGTTTGTCTTGTTTCTTGTCACACTTACGTGGATAGACAAGTATTGCTTTTGGTGCTTAGAAGGGTATCCTATTCCCTAAGTTCCCACGGCATGTGTAGAATGTACACTCGTAGTTGGATATTTTTTCTGTTATTGATTATGTTAACATTAACCCTCATGCCATGAGAATATGTATTCTTTTATTTCCTCTATTATTTTGAAGGTTCGGATTTGAGGTCGAATCTTTTTTCAAGAAGGGTAGGATGATACGAGTACGATCGTGATTGTAGATCAATACGTAAAGAACTCATGCTCGTGTGGCTATCTAACTAATGCAACAAGCTTTGAAGTATAGAGAACAAGTACCAACACTCCAAAGCCATCCATATGGATACTCCAAGGCCACCTCTTTGTCATGGCTCATTAAGGGCATTTTAGTTAATTTGTAATAAGTTGTAACCTAGGCTATAAATAGAACATATTAGGTCATTTTCTCATAACTTTGATGATATATTTTGAGAGCTCTAGAGAGAGAGAGTCTTGCAAGGTGGATTCCTTGTAAACAAGTGTGAATATCACTTGTTATGGCGCTAGTTTTGAAAAGTTGGTTGCTTGGGAATCCCGTTCCCTTGAAGTCACCGTAGAGCTTGGTGTTACTTGTATAAATTCTTGGGTCTTTGTGTTCAATATACACTTAGGTTCATAGTGTTTGTACATTTGTATGTCAAGTTACCTATCTATCTATCTATCTATCTATCTATGTATTTCATTGTTGTTGTTGTTCATTCTCGGGTTTTGGTATCCCAAAATTGAGACTTTGTGTTCTTCTTGTTCTTGTGCTTTTGTTGTTAATCTAGTTTGTTGGATCGCTGATTTCAGAGGTATTGAATACCTTAATATCTTGTTGTTATTGTGTTTTAGTTGTTGTAATGAATCCGAGAGTGGTCACCAAAGGGGTCCTCGGTTCTTCAAACTTGTGGACTGTTTTGGTCTTGTATTACAGCCTAATCATTTTCCTCCAATATTTCTTCGGCCTATCTCTCCCCCGTCTAAAACTATTCATAGCCAATCTCTCACACTTTCGAACTGGAGCATCTGTGTCCCTTCTCTATAACTGCATTCATTTCTACCCTAAGTTGAGATTGTAGAAACAAAGTTAGAACGAATTTAACAGGTTCAACTAAACTTATACTTTTTACTCGATTTATAAATATTAATACAAAAAAGATATATTATGTTTGTCAAATATAAATTTTGGGAAAAGAAAGTAATGAACACTCACTGGGCAAAAACATTAGACCTATCACTAAAGAACCAAAGATAATTGAGTAGAAAATTCAAAACAAATATTTCTCCGAAAAAAAAAATAAATTACAATAGCAAATAGTACTAAGATTAATTATCAACTTTGAAATTGTTATGAAATATAAAGTAAGAACAACAAGAATAAATAAAGAGAGAAGAAGGAAACTTCTTTATTTCTCTTGAGGGATTAAAGATCATCTTAATTCATAATACAATGAATAAAACACCTTTATTAATAGGGAAAAATACTCCTAGTTTCTGACTAAAAGACAGATACTTCAAATCCTGATAGATATCAACTAGATCTTGATAGACAATTATTGTAATATAAATATATTTATAGCACTCCCCTTTGAATATCTAGATAGATAAATGTGTCTCGTTAAAACCTTACTAGAAAAACCCAGGGGGGGGAAACCTAGTGAAGAAAAAAGAGTACACATCTCTAACAATACACATATAGGATGCCTCATTAAAAATCTTACAAGAAAACCCAGTGGGACAAAACCTCGTAAGAAAAAAAAAGTACAATGCATATTAACTCCCCTTAAAGAGAACATCCTTGAACAATTGCATCCCGATCTTGTGCACCATCTTCTTGAAAGTTTCAATTGGAGGAGACTTGGTGAATAAATCAGCCACATTTTTACTTGAACGAATCTGTTGCACGTTAATAGCACCATTTTTTGTAGCTCATGTATGTAGAAAAGCTTTGATGAAGTGTGCTGCGTTCTATCTCCTTTTATGAATCCTCCATTAAGATGTGCTATGCATACTATATTATCTCTGTATAAGATTGTGGGTAGATTATCACATTTCAAACTATATTTTTCTCAAATGAGATGTATCATGGATCTTAACCATATATATTTTCGACTTGCTTCATGAATAGTTGTTATCTCAGCATGTTTCGATGAAGTGGCTAGATAGACTGCTTTGTATATCTCTAAGATATGGCAGTACTCCCACATGTGAACACATAGCCTGTTTGAGACCGAGCTTTATGCGGATCAGATAAGCACCCAACATCAACATAGCCAACAAGATCGGGACTGCAAGATTTAGAATAAAGTAAGCTCATGTCTTTTATCCCATTTTGATGTCTCCTATTAGGTACAGAAATATACCTTGCTAACAAAATAACCGAAAGGCTATATCATGCCTTGTAGTATTTGCAAAATACATTAGTACACCAATTGGACTAAGATATGGTACTTCAGGACCAATCTCATTCGGTATGTTTCTCATTTTAGCAAATAATCTTATTGCTTTTGAAAACTCTCCAAGAGTTTCAATAATTTTCAAACCATCAATTTATCCCTTATAAGGATAATAAACAAGTGTTCCATAAACTTGATATGCTTCAAATATTTTTGAATCCTTTAGGGATTTTCATATAGATTATTGTCAAGTGACAATATCCAACATATCAAATGTGACATCTTCAAGTGTCTGAACTGCAAATCAAATAAGTTTTACGCTTACCAAAATGCATCCTTTTAGGTCACTTGATAAATGTTTCTACGCCAGCATGCTTAAATAAACGTAGAATTTGGATCCTCATAATCTTTCACAATATTGTATCAAAGATAATGATGATATATCATTTCGTATCGGTTCATATTTTGACATAACACTTTGAGATCTCATCACTTCATTATTTTCAGGTACCTAAACCTCTCATAAGGTTTCATGAAGTGTTATGCCGTAGGCTCTTCAAGAGCAAATTGCCTTCTTATTATGATTATTTGCTCCTTATTTTTCAAAGATTATTTCATTTGGAATCGATTGGTCTACCATGCTTCACGCATGTATGGACTTTGTCCTTTAGGGACACAAAATATGAGCACTTGCAGCTTAATATGAAATGCTTTCGGCATTTGACTTGAATTATCTTTTGAAGAGGATCTTATGATAATTCCTAACATACTTCATAGTTGTTTATAATATCCCCCTTATGCTAGAAAATCTAACATACATCCTCCATCTTCTTTGAGGAATCCATCTTTATGCATCATGATATATTCATTAATCGTATACCGCACATCAAAATTATTAGATGGAATAATTGGTTCCTGACCTTGAACCAATTGAAAGGGAAAAAATAATCATAATTTATTGGTCTAATGCATGCAAGTCTTATTGTATGCAACATATTGTAGTTCAGACCAACACATGAAGTTTTGTTCTCATCAGCAATGGTTTAGCTATTTATTGAAGGCATTCAATGTCAAATCATTTTTATCAAGATGAATTGTCTTAATTGCAAAATCTGAAAGTTATGCTCTTAACTCAATTTTATTGAGCAAGCAACTTTATGAATGTCAAACTAAAGATTGACAATAAAGGTACATGTGATTATCTTATTGATGTATCTTTTCAACATATCACATGAAAGGTGAATGGGCTCTTATTCACCTTTTATATTTTTCAAATTTTGAGGGATTCAATCCAATAATTAGTTGGTCCAACCAACTTATCATGAGAACAAACAACATGAATAATTCTTGAAGAATTTTCTAGTTCTTCATTACATGTCCTATACTCAATATGTACATCTTCGGGATGTCATAATCGTTCATGTCAACTTATGAACTTTTATTCTAGCAAACTCCAAGTTTACCATGGCATATACATTTTTACTTTAGTAAATTTCAAATTCTTTATAGCATGAATAAATTTAAGATTTACTACTTTAGAAGTATATTTCAAAATAACTCTTCTCGATTATTCTGCCTCATTCGGAGGTGAGTTGTGAAGTCATCAAAATCAAGTTCACGTTTGTTGATAACCTTCACTAAATATCATCACATTCACCCAGGGAATGGATCTATGCTTATAACAATTGAAATTTTCATTCTAAAGTCTATCAAATTGATAGCTTATAATTACCTCTTTTATGATATTGCTACTTCAGGAGCAAATCGAGACATACATATGATCTAGAGAATTTTTCTCTAACATATCTTATGATCATAATACGTTTGTGAAAATATCATCACTTTTGATGATCATTATCATATTTCCTCTCCACGCGTGTATTCGTGCATTCAATCATTTGTTTTCTTTTAGACATATTATGCACTGCTATCATATACACTTCAAGAATGAAGTAAGTTGTCATATTTCAGACTTATCATATATTGCTACCACATTCAATTCATGGAATTGAGCATATTCAATGGGACATATTTCATGACTTTTCATTAAAAACACATTATTTTGCCTTAGCCATTATAATATCATCAATATGGTGCATTGAGATTCAAACTCAATGTTTTACCTATATAAATGCATCTAAGGCATAAATTGATGGGACTTAAACCCAATTAATTATCATCCCTTTTGATAATATTGTTCTTGAAAATAAATTTAAAATATAAATAGTCCAAACCAATTATTTTTCCTCAAATTCAATAATAATTATATTATTAGTAGTAAAAGACGAATAACATAAAGAATTATTAACCTTGAAATTACTTGTTCTTGAGGATTAAATTTAAAACTTCCAAACCAATTATTTTTCCTCAAATCCAACAATAATTATATTATTAGTAACAAAAGACGAATAACATAAGAAATTATTAACCTTGAAATTACTTTAGATTTATAATCTCACCTTATTTGGCAGAGTGTCGTGTTGATAACGTGTAGTAAAATAACTAAATAATAAAGAAGAAGAATAGAGAGAGCAATTCTTATTTTTCTTGAGGATGATGATTGATAAAACAATGAATAAAACTCCTCTATTTATAAGAAAAAATATACATTCACTGTAATATAAATACATTTATAACGGAAATATTATATTGAGAATTGTTTTGCATAATTATAGGAGGCAACATTTTTCTTTAAAAAAAAAAAAAACTAATGAATTGATGGTAAGAGATACGATGTGCATAGATCGGCTGAAGATATTTTTGTTAATCGTCATGTAGATCTTCTTTTACAGAAGTTCCAAAAAGATAAAGACACCTATATGAAATGCTAAAGGTGAAAAAACAAATTAATTTATTACTAAAACCAATGGAATTGTAGAACATAAAACTAATGACAAACTAATTTGTTTGTCTCACATGCTAATTATGTGCAAATTATAGTGCAGGAATAGTTTATACGATGAATCAAATAAGATCAGTTGTCTCTGCATGTATATATTACTTATATATTGTTAATATATGTAGTTTTAGTTTATAGCCATTGTATAATATAATGGATAAATTCATATTGGTATCAGTAATACGGCTTTTGATTCCATGATTGAACCCCGAATGTAGGGCCGGCATAAAATATTAAAAACTGAATTATCGAATTGAATTAAAAAATTTGATAATTGGTATTCGGTAGTTTGAGATTTGGTATGATATTTGGGAGTAAAATTTTAACATTTCGGTATTCGGAATTATGTTTGGGTCAAGATACTAATACCGTTTGGTATTCGATATTTACCGAATATCAAATTATATATATATATATATATATATATATATATATATATATGTAACCAACTTAATAGACAATAGTATTAGTGATTCCAAAAAATCTCTTGAAACTTGGTAATATATACGTAAAAAAAAAAAAAGAATATTAAATAAGGTTTCTATTAAATATATTCTTTGAAGTTTAAACGTATATTTGCACTTCTCCAACTTTAATATGGTAAAACCAAATACCGTACCGAACCGAAGTTTAATTTATCGATTTTCGAATTACCGAACCGATGTTCATAAGTATGGTATGCGGTATCTATGTTCAAATACCGATTACCGAACCCGAATTTTGAAAATACCAAACCGAACAACGAATGTCCACCCCTACTCACATGTACCATCTTCGAACAACTTTACTTATCCACTTTTGATTTAACACACGTTTAAGAAACAATAAATAATAATAATAATTTTACTATATCAATCTTTGAATATAATAAATTTATTTTATATTTTGAAAACTGCATTAGATAATGAATACTCTGTTGTTTAATATCAAAGATAAAATAGACACAAATGGGTAAATAATTCATTGATTTTTCAAATTGGACGAGTATTGTTGAACGTCAGATGAACGGAGAGTATTAATTATACACAAGTTGCAACTTGCAATATCAAGATTTGGTAGTGAAAACGAAATGATGTACAAGTAATTTGAGTATAACCTTGAGATTAAATTTCCTTAATTGTACAAATCAAACAACTTAGATGCCTTAGCATATAACAAATCATTCTAGCAAGTTATGGTAAAACGAGTTCCAGAAGGAAATCAGTTCTCTCTAGCTTACCATTCGTAAATTAGTAAAGAATTCTAAGGTGAACCATAAGATTCGCATAACACAAAACTACAAAATAAAAATAAGACCAAAAATAGATCCTTTGAATCTAACATGTAGAAAGTTGGCAAGAGAACAAAAGTTTGATAGCCATAGTGAAACTGCCGTCTGTCAACACTAAACAAAGCTTTCAATCATTCACTACACAATGGTCCAGAAATAAATTATTATTTTATTTTTTTCTATGGTCCAGAAACATAGATTATAAACAAAGTCATCACCCACTTTTATTATTCCTTTATGCCATTCTCTCTTTCACTTCTAGGCATAAGGATGAGGGAGTTTTTTCGCTACAACTACCAGTTCCATACACAGACTGCTAATATACAATTAGACTACGAAACATGTTTTTCACTGTTCGGAATTGAACTGGTGAAATCTTGATCTCGAACAACAGCTCGTGACATGAAGTGCCCCTAAGCCAAGGGCTTATTGGCATGGGTTGATGCTCGATCATGTGTTTCTGCTTTTTGGTATTCAGGAATTCTCAGCCATTTGGAAGCCTCACGAATAATTCCACCAGTCATTAGACATCGACAGTCACCTACCAAACATGGAACAAACAGAATAATTAATTAAGAGTATGAATGATGGTCTAGTTTTGTTTGGCATCCCATGATATGATATCACATCATCACACAGATCTATATTCCAATTTGACTCGAGCAAAAAGTGAAGACACTAAAGAACTTGAAAAGAGAGCAAAAAATAAGCACCAATTATTTCTGATGGAACTTTAATAGATCTAAGCAGCATCTAAGATAGTTCATATACATTCAAAATCGCCAGCCAACAAAGAGCTATATTTTTACTACCTCACTGCCTGTTCCGATTATCAGATATGCAAGCATCATACCAATAGTAAGAAACCGATATAGTTAAGGAAGGACAGATATTAGACATAAGAAACAGAAGGGTGCTAGATGAGTTGATTGCATCATCAACACTCAAGTGCTTATTCAAAGTACATAAATAGATGTGCGATCAATTAATAGGCCTATTAATAGATTATATTAAAAAAACCACAAGTGGCCAAATACAGGCAACCAGGTGCAAACTACATGTCATTCTTTTATATGAGAAAGGTTGGTCAACAATGTTGAATTGGGATAACCAAGAAAAGATTATAAAAAGGGAAAGAACCAGAAAGGACTAGTCCTCCACCAATTTTGAACCAACCATCAGGATGCTCATTTTTAACATAATAAGGACCGGAAGACCACTATGACACAGCATAACAGACTTGGCATATGCAAGCGGTAAACATAAGAAGTGACACTGATATGCATCCAGGATCTTGCATAATATTTACATCAGCAAAAGATAATCCCCTATTGGTGAAACAATAGGACTATCACTAATAACAGATCATCCAAAACCACTTTTGTTCTGTTAAGGTAACATGAAATTTTATCACCACATCAGCCAGAAGGTGCCTCAAAAAGTTAGAACATGCTAGTCAAATTGAAAGCATACTCGACTCGTGCGAGTGTAATTAAGTTTCCAGCACATGGATAAATTCCAAAGTCCCCTTTCTTCAAATTAAATATTTGCACCACACAAAGGAAAGTTTATACCTACTAAAAGCATAATGGCAGAACCGTTCTCTCTGAATATCTAATTCCCCATTAGACAAAATCAAGCAATATGTGCCTATTGACACTATCTCCAGCTATGTCAGTGTATTAAGTGCTTGCCTTTAACGGAAACTAATTACTCTCCACGGAGCAATTTTATCCAAATCCATGTTCCAGCTAGGATTACATGAGAATTTTTGGCTCTTTCCAATTTTGATTTAGTTCTAGCGCTAGAGCCACTCTTACCATCAAAGCACAAGTCATCCCACGTTTTCTCTAATTCCTTCGTTCCGCTGTACTCTTGAATTATGACTACAGATTTAGGCACTCTACACCGACACATAAAGTGTCTAAAACATTCACACAAATAAAACCGATCAGGACAAACTAAAATGAAAGAAAACCCAAATTTTTTAGAACCCCTTTCAGTAAAAGCTCAAAAGATAAGAGTTTTGGCTGGAAGCAAAAGAATAGTTTTATCCTCAAATTGAAAGTTATAGTGGCGTAAGGCAGAGTTACCTCAGTCGGATGTTTTTGACTTAGTTGCTCTGTGCTCAGACGTACCTAAACTTATCAAAGGTTAAAGACAAGCATTTGATTGTCTGTCTAGTTGTACTTTGTAGCTATCAAAGAAAGGTTCTTCTTTTGATGAAGATCTACTAATGCAAGTATAATGAAGTGAAGGGGAAACTCCAGATTGACCTAGAAAACTAGCATGCAGAATAAGTGAACAGTTAATGACAAGTGATTATAAGGTTTTTTGGATTAAGCTTGACAGGTCACATCCTCAAGTAAATCTATAAGAGCCATGATCCGAATTCCAATCATCAAGGTTCCGTTGACCTTGATCAACTTGGCAATACTCTTACGAGAAGAAACAGATTACAGTTCATGATTGATTCCAATTTCTATAAGACCAATCCAGACACGACCTAAGTTTCGCGAACTCTTCATTTTTGCTGCAGCACCCATGTCGACACGAGGCAGGTGCGGGTACAGGATACGTGTGGAATTCCGTTAACCCACATCGGATACTTTGAGCAGACTCCGTGGTCAAATTTGGAGGAAAATTGATATTTTTATTTCTCAAAATAAAAGATAAAGTAGATCTAAGGCATAGGAATTGGCACACCTTCAATATTATAGTCCTTTTGTCTCCTTTTTAACTTTTCCTCCATGTCAATATTCGTTGTTTCATGTTTCAGGCTAAACAGAGAGAAACTAAGAATTCAAGTTGTTGCATTCCGACTCCTGGTAAACAGTATCAATGATCTGTAAGAAGAGTTGGTGGACGGCCTTGAATGACTTTCTTTTTCTATTTTTGAGGGAAATAACCATAAAACTTGAAAGAAGAAGTTGGCGTCTTCGGGAAGATGACCTACAAGATCTTTCAATATTTAGAATAGCTCTATTATATAATTATAGATTTCTTTAGCCGAATCTCAGCACCCGTATCCATGCCGGGATCCGCACCCCCGAATCTTAAAATTTAAATTTTGCCGAATCCGATCCTTGGATTTGCATCTATGTCGGATACCCGCACCCAAGTCCGAGAAAATTAGGACACGACAACCTAAACAAAGTAAACGAACAGAAAAAAATGGAAAACCTAAATTCTCTTTATTTTCTCATTATATATTGAAGTCCATATGGGCCCGGAGGAAGGACCGGACAAAGTTTGAGTAGTTAAAAGATACAGGCGGTCCTGTGCACGAAGAAGCCCGCATCCACGCTAGGTTTGACGAAGGGCCGCACCCAAGGGGTGTGATGTAAGCAACCTGACCTAACACAATCATCAAAACTGATTCCATGGCTCAACCCCATGAGCTAAAGGAATTATTGTTGCTCAAACCCCCATTATGAGTAGTTAATCAAATATTTGCCAAAATTATTGTGCAGATGTGATTACCATAAATTGCTCTTAATTTATAAATGCTTCATGCAGTACAACGAATGGCAACTGCCTGATAGTGTGTCCATACTAACTTGAGAAAGTTACACAAAACAAGAGCATTCAACCATATTGCATCCACAACCTATGGGACAGGATAGCTGGTCTTAAAGGATTGAGAAGCCCAATCTGTAATACAGCACTTCCTTCAGTGAAGTCGAGAAGCTCAGTCTATGACTTCGCACCTCCACAAGCTACAGACTACCACAGCCAAGGATTTGCTCATGGGAATAGCGTGCCGAATCTATATTTAGTGTCAGAAAATTACTAAAAACAGGAAATGAAAGGAAATTGAGAAACAAGTCGATCTTGACACACTGATGTGTTCATTTCTTAGAAAACTTAATATAACATCCCACAATAAGAACAGAAATTACAATATCTGACAACCTTTGAAAGTTAGCTAATAACAGATGCAAAAGTGCAAAGAACACAAAGTGCTACCTATACAGATGCACCTAAAGATATTAAAAAGAAAGAGAAGAGCTTACCCCTTTCCCTTATCTCTCTACTCAGTATCTGACGGCAAATGTGATGAATCAACAGGGTGTCCAACTTCAAGCGTTAAATTCAGTAACCCTGGCTTCAATTCCCTGTTGTAAAACTCCTCATACTCCACCCTATCTCCTCCTTTCTTCTTCACCTCAACAACTCTTAACGATGGCGTCAACTCAAATATCTCAGCTGCAACGGTCAAAGGCCCCTTCGCACCCTCCTTAGACCCCTCTAAATTCACTTTACAATCCTTCTTCCTTACTGCAAAGCTCACAACTTTAGCAATTTCCTCCAACTTACTTATGATCTTGGGCACGGGAGCCCCTGATACAAACCTTGCCCCATCTCCTCCCTCCTCAAACAAACCGGACAAATCAAAGCCACGGGAAAATGAAATGATATCAAATGCATTCAAACTAGCTGGCCTAGGCAAACTAGCCGACCTCCTCCTTATCTCCATTTCAGATTCAGACTCTGATAGATCTGATCTATCAGACGAATAATCAACTCCGCCATATTCATCATCATTTATACTACACAACTTATCATCCTCAATATAAAATTTGACATGTTTAAAACCCTTCTTGAACCACCTATTATTCATAATCTCCTGAATGGTAATCCTTTTTTCAGGATTTATATCAAGAAGGTGCTTCAAAAACCGCGTTAACTCAGGCGAAAACCATCTAGGACATCTAAATTCACCCTTATATATCTTCTTATACATAGCCATAACATTCTGATCATGAAATGGCAAATACCCTGCCATTAACACAAAGAGTATCACCCCACATGACCAAATATCAACCTTGGCTGCATCATAACCCTTTCTAGCTAACACCTCCGGCGCCACATAAGCCGGGGTACCACAGAAAGTATGGAACAACCCATCTTGCTTTATCTGTTCCGAAATAGCACTAAGCCCAAAATCAGAAACCTTAACGTTCCCATCTTCATCCAACAGTATGTTCTCAGGCTTTAAGTCCCTATGGTAAACACCACGAGCATGACAAAAAGCAACAGCAGAAACCAACTGCTGGAAATACTTCCTAGCAACTTCTTCCTTAAGCCTGCCTTTGGCAACCTTATTGAAGAGCTCACCGCCTTTAACAAATTCCATAACAAAGTAAATCTTCGACTTTGTAGCCATAACTTCGTACAATTCAACTATATTCGGATGCCTAACCCTCTTGAGTATCGAGATCTCACGTTTTATGTGATCAATAAGACCCACTTTCAAGATCTTTTCTTTATCAATAACCTTTATCGCTACACTCTCATTTGTCTTAACATTTCTAGCATGATACACCTTAGCAAACGTACCATGTCCTAGTAATTTCCCAATTTCATACCTCCCCAATAAAAGCCCCTGATTTTCCTTCTTGCTTAGACTCCTCGTCGGCGCTAGGCTGCTGCTGGTATCGCCGGCGGTAGCTGTGCCGGCCATGGATTCTTGCAAACCTATATAACACGTAAAAAGCTCAAATTTTTCCTAAATAAGAAGCAAATATAATCAAACGGGTGGTTCCAAAAGGCCAAAATTCAATATTTTGCAAAAAAAAAAAGTAGTTTCAAGATTTGCGAAAAAGAAGGGAAAGGAAAAGGCCAAAAATATTATCAGAATGAGCTGAAAAGTCGATACTAAATAATGGAGAAATTCGCCATAGAAATGGTGGGCTGTCGTGTAGTTAAAGATGTTGATGTTGTTGTTGTTGTGTTTTTTTAAGCTATTTTTTAGGTTTCTGTAAAGGGAGGAAAAATGATTGTGTAGAGAGGTGTAATGTGTATTTATGTATACGCTGGAGCCATTATATTGGGTGGTGTAGGTTATTAACGTTGATGCGTATAAGGTTTTTAACTTTTATATAAGGTTGTGGGGTGTTCAATAGCTGGAAAAGTAGTCAAGTTAATCGTAAATTGGGCAAAGGCTTATATGCTGTGGTTGTCACTTGTATAGGAAAGGAGGGAAAAAGGGGGATTATATTTATATGTTTCATACTATTATTTTAAGCTTTAAAGCTAAATTGAAGTGAATTTATTTAATATTTTAATTTTAATTTTAAATTAAATGTTTGAAAATTATATAAAAAATGTCATAGCTTGAAATCCTTTTCATATTGATAGAGTAGAAAATACATTCTAAAATATTGATTCAACTTTTGATTAGGACTGAGTAAAAGTACACAAACGGAGTAATAGTAAGAAATTCCTTTTATCTTTTTCTACTTTTTAAGAACTAAAAAGAATGATGCTAGACTCACGTGAATTACATGTGATTGCCTTTTACGTGGATGGACTTTATTGGATGTAAAAATAGATGGTGTGTGCTTCTTTGAAGAAAAATTCTCCATGGAATATCCTATTTTTGGGTCCTAACTCCTAAGAAAGGAGTTTTAATTATTATTTTTTTATTTTAAGAATTAACCTAAATAACGATTATTCAACCACTTAAATTTAAGACAGTAATTGTATCGGATAAAAAGAAGTTTTTATACGTGGTAGTGCATAAGATGGACACATAGCGATAACTAAGGATAGTTAAGAAAGTGGATTCAATGAAATTAAGCGACCTCGAGAACATGACTAGGGAAGAATAATCTTAGGTAGTCATTGACCTAGAGAAATCATTATCATCGGGAAGAAGGCAGAAACTTGTGACTCGGATGTGAAAGGTCACGCGCCAGTAATGTGGCGAGAAAAGATAAAGTGATGAATACGCTAGATATGATCGTACCATATCCTGATCAGGACAAAGAAATATTAGCTAGCATTATTAATGATAGGAGTACACGGGTTGAGTTGATTTGATTTTTTCATTAAGGAATTAATAAATCAATTATATCGTTATATTAAATCTATGACCAAAACCAAAACCAACAAGAAGTCAATTTTTTTCTGTTCTGATTTTAGTAGATTCTTTCGATTTTCTTGATTCTTTCGGTTTCCTCATTTTATTTATAATTACACTATAAATACAAATATAATTAAATTATACAAATTTTAAAAAATAAGACACTTGAGAGATTAAAAAAAAAACTACTAATAAATTAAAAAGAAAATACTACTAATAAATTTGATGCATACAAAGGAGAAAAAGTGCATTAACAATGCGCAAACAAACATTATGGGGAGAATACCAAATAAGAACTTTCGTAAAGATATCTTGTTTTATATTTCAATGACTAAGTTATGTGAATTCCCAATTGGAGTGACGGAAGAACTATTATTTACAAGTAATATATTTAAACTAAGTTTAAAAATATTTATAAAGTAATTACAATTAATAACTTTTACGTTTTAAATCAAAATTATATATGTATTATGTCGGTTTAGTTTCTGTTAGACTTGAATTTTTTTTATATAGATATAATCATTTTCTTTCAACACCAAATTAAATCATGAGTGGATTTCTTTTTTGATTTGACTTGATTTATCCATTTGTTTGGCTCGGCAGTTTGACTTATACATCCCTAACTAACAATATTTTTACGTGAACAAGAATCATAGATCATAGTATTTTAGGAATCAAGTAAAACGTTAACTTTTCTGTTAGATACCACATTACAGGCCTTTGTAACCCATAAATAGGAATTTTCACGCAATTATAAGATAATTTGATACTATAAGGGATACAATAACAATATATTAAATTCTTACGCTCCTAGTTTTTCTTCTTCTTTTTTTCGCTAAGTCTCTTCAACGTGATATTTATTTACAAGAGTAACCTCATGATATAAGCACAAGTAGCACCAAGAGCATAAGACATTGTGCAAGGTTCAAGCTTCGAAATTGGCAAGCAATTGAAGACCTTTTGGAGCATTTTGAAGCATTTGTCAAGAGAAGAAAGGAAGAGGGGTTGTTACACTCAAGAGGCGCCTCTCATTAAGGGCAAAGTGGACTTTATATACTACATTTGAATACTCAAGCGGCGCCCTTTTGTCTAGCCCTCATTAAGGGCATTTGAGTCATTATCTTGTAATAGTATAAATAGACATCTTAGCTCTTATTTTCATTAGACTTTGATGAATTGAAATTGAGTATTACTGTCGTTTGGTTTGAAAATGATTATCCCGCGATAACTAATACCGGGATTAGTTATCCCGGAATTACCCGGGATAACTTATCCCACCATGTATATGGATAAGTTATTCCGGGACTAAGGAGAAAATAGTGAGATAAGTTATCTCGGGTTGGATTAATCCCTCCAACCACACAAAAGAAAATGTGTTCTTTTATTTTATCCCGGGATAACCATTTTCAAACCAAACAACCCCGTGTAGTTTTCTCTTAGATTAGCTACAGGTCTTGGAAAAGACATTAGAATCAAGGTCAATCTTGTATTGGTATTTTGACAAAGAAAGGTGGTGCTTAAGGATTTGATCCACCTAAGAGTGAGGTTTAATCCAATATTGATGCTGTGTGTCTTGATGTTTGATACACACCTTGGTGCTATCCATTGGTGTTGATGAGGGTTTCATTACCTACCCTTTATATTTATTACATTTTCTTCTTCTCTTTTGTTGAATACGAAGTGTGTTTATGTTCTCTACTTCATCTTCTTTCTTCTAAGTTAGTTTGTGTTGTTGTTATTTCGGATTCCAAGTGTTTAGTTGCTAGTTTTTGTGTTCTTTAGGTTTTGTTTTTGTATCACATCAGATCCAAGGCTGAAAAAACACCAGATATGGTGCATACAAATATCATCAGGGACTTGATGCTCCATACGCCTTACTTTGCTTAACTTATCTTCTTATTCTCATTTATTATTCGCTTTCACGAATAAATTGAACTGTTAAAAAATTGAATCTAGTGAGGTAAATCAAAATATTTATTCTTGACCTTGTGATATCCTAGCTAAGGATTAGAAATCCTACATTGAAAAATACATGAGAGATGTTAAGTATATAGGTAAGCTTGTCTTACACCCAAGCAAAGTGTTTTAAAGCCGTGAGAATCTAGACGCAAAGCGAACAATATCACTAGTGATTGAGGAGGATTTTGTATCTTCATTTTCTCAAGTTTAATTGAATCAAGCTACTTTTTTTATCCAATGCCAACTTAATTGAATATGAGAGAAACCTGAGAATTTAATAGAACTAGTCAGAGTTTAGGTACGTAACAAGAATATAACAAGAATATAATCAATGATTTTGTAAAACTTTGACTTTAAAGAACAAGAAAAAAAATTTAAATAAAGAAAAAAAAAATCACACCATAAATATGATTCAAATTGATATGTCTCCCTTAACCTCTGACGATATGGAAAAGAGGTATTTCACGACAAACACAAAAGTGATGATCCACCAACCACTTAAAACTTCTGGTGGTAAAATATATAAGGCAAACAACAAAAATTCTGACAATTTAGAGCTTAATTAAAGAAAATTTGACATTTTACAAAATTATTGAAAATTTTAATTTTGGGTCCGTCAAGATATATAATTAGCTCCCGATACAGCCAATGAAAATATATATTTTCTTTTTTAAAGATACATAATTAGCTCCCAATACATTATTTTGATTTTTAGTCTGTCGAAATACATAATGTATCCAATGAAGATATATATTTTTCTTTAAAAATATACATAATTAGCTCCCAATATATATTTTTTTATTTTAAATTTGTTGATATACATAATTAGTTCCCAATACATCCAACAAAGATACATAATTTGTTGAGATTTTTATAATTACTTTACAAAGGCGAAAATTGATGTGATTTAAATTACATATTTATGTTATTTTTTAAAATTTGTATGTGCTTACACTAAAAAATATAATTATATTTACATTATTACTTTAACGTATAAAGAATCCTTGAAAAGTAATTTGAACTTCTTGTACTTTATTAAAAACTTTGCAATAGACACAATTATTTAATTTTAAATAATCAACCATTACACGTGCAGTCAAATTAGCTGTGTAAAAAATTTGTAGGACTTTTAAAATATTGTTTCTTTCATTAAAAATCTTTACTTGCACAGAATTGTTTTTTCACCTATGATAAAAGAGAATATATTTTAAAACTTATTTAAGAAAATATAAAATATATGATTAAAAGTATAAGAAAAATTAACAATTAACGAATACCACAATTCTATTTAACTAATTTTTTACGCACGATTTATTTAATTTTAGGTCTACAGTCAGGAATATGTGTTTGCGTATTTAATTTCTTTTCTACTTTTCCTGCGTTTGTTTCTTCTTCCATTTGTCTCTTTGGTTAGTTTTTATTCTGTTATTTTCTCAGAGGTAACTTAATCAAATTTTTCACAGTAAAGCTTTAATTTAGGATTTAATGCTTTCTCTATCTTTGTAAATAAAAGGTAGTTTCAAGATTTGTGAAAGAAAAGGCCAAAATATTAACAGGGTGAATTGAATGTCAGACTAAAAAATGGAGAAATTAGACATAGAAATGGTGGGCTGCTGTGTAGTTGGATATGTTGATGTTGTTGTTGTTGTGTTTTTTTGAGCTATTTTTGGTATTTCGTAAAGGGGAAAAAATGATTGTGTAGAGAGGTGTAATGTGAATACATTGTATATGTTATAATATATTGGGTGGTGTCCGATTATTGGTGATGCATAAGATTTTTTTTTATTTGTTGGGCAGCAATGAAATTAATCCTTCGTTTTTCTGTCAGCGCACTAAGCGGTAGGAAACTGGCTACAGAGTTTGCTCTGTTCGCCAGAGGTGGGGATCAAACTCTCGACCTCTTACTTAATGAATATGGCGCTGAAACACCATGGTTGATGCGCATAAGATTTTATATAAGGTTGTGGGGGTATTCAATAGATGAAAAAGTAGTCAAGTTAATTGTAAATTGGGAAAAAGTTTTATAGTGTGTTGTAACTTGTAACTTGTTAAGGAAAGGAAAAGAAAAAAGGGCTTATATTTTTATTTTACTAAAATTAATTTGAGGTTTAAAGCTATATTGAAGTGAATTAATTTAATATTTTAATTTTAAATTAAGTGTTTGAGAACTATATAAAAAATGTTATAGCTTGAAATTCTTTTCATATTAATAGATTAAAAAATACATCATAAAATACTGATCAAAATTTATATAGTTTGATATATTTTTGAGCAGCGAAACGTGTCAAGTAAAAATAAACCGAGTAATAATAAGAACTCTCTTTTTTCTTTTTCTATTTTTTAGGAAATAAAAAGAATGATATTTGACTCACATGATATACATGTGATTTTATTTTTTTTTTTGGATGAACTTTATTGGATGTGAAAATAGATGGTGTGTGCTCCTTTGAAGAAAATTTCTCGACGGAATATCCTATTTTAGGTCCTAAAAAAGGAGCTTTATTTTTTTTGTTTTGTTTTGAGAATTAACCTAAATAACGGCTATTTAACCACTTAAATTATATAGATAAAAGAAGCTTTAATACGTGGTAGCACATAAGATGGACAGAAGGCGACAATCGAAGATAATTAAGAAAGTAAATTCATAGAAATTGGACGACCTCAAGGACATAACTAGGGAAGATTAATCTCAGGTAGCCACTGACCTAGCGAAATCATTATCATCGAGAAGAAAGCGGAAACCTGTGACCCGAAAATATGAAAGAGATTGTGTGAATAATATGGCGAGTAAGGACGAAATGATGAATACGTTGAATATGATCGTACAATAACATCCTGATCACGACAAAGGAATATTAGCTAGCACGACTAATGACAGGGTTACACATGTCAATTTTTTTTTTTGGGATTTTTCATTAAAGAATTACAAAATCAATTCTGTCGCTAGGTTAAATCTATAAAAAAATCAAACCAACATGAAATCAAATTTTTTTTGTTTTGATTTTAATAGGTTCTATTAATTTTTTCCGTTCTTTTGATTTTCTCTTCTTTTTTTTAATTACACTATAAATACAAATATAATTAGATTATATAAATTTTGAAAAAATAGGACATTTGAAAAATCAAGAAAATACTAGTAATAAATTACAAAAAAGATACTAATAAATTCAATACATACAAAAGAGCATAAATGCATTAACAATGCGCCAACAAACATTGTAGGGAGAATATTAAATAAAAAATTTGTGAAAGATATTTTGTTTTGTAATCCAAAGGCTACTAAGTTGTGTGAATTTTTAATTGGGCTGACAGAAGTTCTAACATTTACAAGTAGTATATTTAAACTAAGTTTAACAATATTTAGAATATAGACTATAATTAATTTTCTTATGTATTAAATCAAAATTATATATATGTTAATGTTGGGTTGGTTTGGGTTTGAATGAATTTTTTTCATTGATAGCGGACCAAATAAAAAACGATCATTTTTTTTTAATATCAAATCAAATTATGAATGATTTTTCTTTTTTGATTTGACTCAATTCATCTGTTTGTTTGGCTTGTATACTCCTAAGTAATAGTAGTTTTTTGTGGACAACAATCATAGTATTACATTCTTAAGCTCCAAGTTTTTATTTTCCTACTAAATTTTTACAGCGTAGCTTTTATTTACAAGAGTAACCTCGGATCTAAAGACTAAAGCTGAAGAAACATCAAATTCGATGCATGCAAATATCATCGAACCCCCGTAATGCCATCCTCAATCGAGCTCGTCGCATGAGATTTACCTAGTGCAGTTTACATCTATAGTGTGGTTTGCGAGCTACTGCATAGTGAGGGGTTTACCCAGTGCGGACACAGTGCTCACCATAGAGTGTTCACCCGAAAGGCAGAGGCTGATTGTGGCAGAGGGTGTAGCGGATGCAGATTTTCCTGGAGTTTTCAAAAAAAAAAAAATATCATCGGAGACTTAACGCTCCACACGTCTTATTTTGTTTAATTCATCGCCTTATCCTCATTTATTATTTGATTTTACGAATAAATTTAACTGCTAAAAAATAAACCTAACGAGGTAAATCAAAACACTTATTCTTAACCTTGTGAAAACCCCAACTTAGGATTAGACGTCTTACATTTTAAAAACAAAAGGAGAGATATATTAGTTATATAAGCATGCCTTACATTGAAGCGACACGTTTTAAAGCTGTGAGAGCCTAAATTCAAAGCGAATAATATCACTAGTGGTTGAAGCGTTGCAAATGATACCAGAGTCACTTTTGTGTCTGTCTCATCTATGTGGGCGAGAGTTCAAATTGAGTTTACGCAAATCCTGATAAAACGGCTGGGCAAACATGTTAGGTATATAAGTAAGCAGGTCTTCCATCCTAAAGACCCATTTTAAAGTCGGGAGAGCCTGGGCCCAAAACGAACACTATCACTAGCGGATTGGACCGTCACATATCTCATCTTAAATTCGACTGTACAAAGATTCGTACGATCACGAGAGTTGGGTGATTTCTTGAGGTTGGAAGGTATTTGTTTGTCTGTTCGTCATACTTTAATATTTATAAATACGAAAAAAATTGTATTTGCAGTTATTTCTTGATAATGATTCGAATATATATTCTTTACTATCTGAATGCACTCCTTCAACTTTAATTTTAATTACTAATTTTTGAAATTTCAACTAAATACTATCCAATTGTACGTCTATTTAAATATTCTCAACTTTATAAACATTAATTTTATTTTGCGCAGAAAAATTATAACTTTCATGATTAACGTGATTTTGAGGATTGTGTATCTTCATTTTCTAAAGTCTAATTATTGAATCAAGCTATTTTTTATACTCAATGCCAACTTTGTTGAATTTGAGAGAAAACTGAGAAAATTTAATAGAACTAGATATAGTTTGTGAGTGTCTCTGTGTGTGTCACATTTAACATTATATATACTTAGGGTGTGCATCAGTCGATTCGGTTTTATATATTATCGATTCGATTTATGGATTTTTAGTTTTTTAATATGTTAAACCAATAACCAAACCAACAAGATATTTTTTATCGGTTTATCGATTTTTAGTCCTTATCGATACGATTTTCGGTTTAACCGATAAGAAAATACTCATTAAATAAAAATAGTAGTAACTAACATGAAAAAAAATCGAATCTTAGGTGTAATAAAAAATCCTACCTAATGTATTTTAATTTATAAGTATCTTCAAGTTTGAACTAAATGTTGTTAGGAGAATTTAAGAGTTTGTATAATTGAAATAATATATTTGTTAATTTATAGAAATTAAAGAGAAATTAAGATATATATATATATATATATATATATATATATATATATATATATATATATATATATTCGCTTGTGGGTTATCGGTTTACCCAATAACCCAATAAGAAAAAATCAAATCGAACTAATAACCCAATAATTTTTTTTATAAAACCATTAAAAAATAGTTAACCCAATAACCCAATAATAATAAACCAATAATATTTTTATCTGTCAATTCAATTTTGCACACCCCTAATACGTACTTTCTTTTTTCTATTTTTAAGTGGTATTCGACATTCACATTATTGAAACTAGATTAAATTTAAATCCGTGAAATATTGCAGGTCTAATTCTGAGAGCTGCATTCCAAACAAAACTTTTTTACCATTCATAAATGTTTAAATTCGAAACTTCTTTTTGATTATAGGTACGAAGAAATCTCAATCATTCACCACAAGATGTAATTACACATACTATTTAAAATTAAATTATTACTTCATCCATTTCATATTAGTTGGTCTTTCTTTTTTTTTTTAACATGCATGTTAAGAAATTATAAATAAGAATGTAATTTTAATTTACAAATTTAACCCGTCTATCCATTCTAGATTAGTTGGTCATTTTTTTTTAATGCATGTTAAGAAATTATAAATAAGAATATAATTTTACTACTTCAACCCCTCCTAAAGGTGTCAAACGGGCCGGGCCCGAAACGTCAAACCGGACCGGTTTGACCCGGCCCGGAAAGCCCTAGGGCTTTAGGGTACCGGGTCCCGGTCCGGTTTTTTTTAAAATTGGGCCCGGTTAACCCGGCCCGGACCAACCCGGTCCAGGCCCGCCGGTTAACCGGCCCGGTCCGGTAACCCAAAAAAAATAAAAAAAATAAAAAAATAAAAAAAATTAATCTGTTGGGCCAAACTAGCCGTTGGCCCAACGGTAATATTACCGTTTTTGGGTCCAAACGGCTAGTTTGGGCCCATTTGATTAAAAAAAAAAAAAAAAAAAATATTTTTTAATCCTCAAAATAAATCTATAAATACCCTACAACTTCAAATCATTTCTCACACAATTTTTCACTCTCTCAAATCTCATTCTCTCTCAAATCTCAATTCTCAATTCTCAAATATTCAATATATTTAATTCCTTAAAGTGTTCACTTTAATTTTTAAATTTTTCGTTTACAAAGTAAGAGCGGAAGTTTCTAAAGTCGCAATCTTCGGTTACTTCCAAAATTTGGTATTGTCGTTCCATCTCTTACGTTTAATTTTTATTTATTGTATTAATTGTTTAATATTTAATTTTATTATATTTGTGTTTTTTGAATATTTTTAGTTTAATTTAATTTATATTATGGATAAATTAAAAAACCTCGCTGCTAAAGGTGTTAAAAATTTTTGTCCCGGAAGCGGTAGTGGTAGTAAAAAGCGAATTATTAGCGGTAGAGGTAGTTCAAGTAATAGATATACCCGTGTGACTTCGCCTCCGGTACCGCTTGGTACACCTTTTGAGGAAGAAATAGGTGTAGGTGCTCACGATATGAATTATGTAGAATTTCAAGAAAATTACGGTATAGAAGAAGAAAATGAAGTAGATGCAGTTAATGTAGACGAAGATGATGAAAATATTGCTGAAACACCCGCAGTAGGAGATGCTAACGTTAGATCTGAATCAGTTAATCTCCCTTCCCGTCCTCCCAGTGCCCCAAAACCCCGTAAAAGAACTAGTATTGCATGACAATTTTTTGAACGTATATCAGATATTGAGGTGCAGTGCAATATTTGTCAACAAATATATAAGCATAGAAGTGGCGGTAAGCAAGGGGGTACGGGTACGTTAATGAGACATATAGCTGAAGATCACAAAAGAGAGTTAAATATTGCAAAAGGTGGTGGGGATGTTGGTGGGTCAACGCAAACTAGAATGGACCCAACAACCGGTCAAGTAGCGAAAAAGTATAATAAATTGAGGGACCGGGAAGAAATAGCTAAAATGGTAGTTGTGGGTTGTTTGCCTTTTACTTTTCCTTCTTCTGATGCTTTTATCCGTTATATACAAGCAATTTATAATCCTATGTTTAATGGTATTCCTAGAACTACTTGTCGGTCTGATATTTTTAAACTCCATTCACAATATTGTTTTTATTTATCAACATTCTTAAAAAATATTCATTGTAGATTGTCCCTAACTTCTGATCTTGGTCGTGCTGTTAATAAAAATGATTATTTAACCGTTACTTGTCATTGGATGGATAGTAATTTCATAATGCAAAAACGTATTCTTGCTTTTTTATATGATGAAGATCGCAAACATACTGGACAATTTATTGCTGATTCTATTATTAAAATTGCCGGATATTATGGTATAGAAAATAAAATTTTATGTATTGCTTTTGATAATGCTTCTAACAACAAGAATGCTATAACAAAAATAAAATCTACGTTATCTCCACCCTTTCTTGAAATTTTCCATATTAAGTGTGCATGTCATATCTATAATTTAATTGTAAAAGATGGTCTTGACTTTTTTGAGGTTTATATTGAAAAAATTCGTCTTGCCGTAGGTTTCATTCAAGAAAATAATCGTAGAGCGAGAATTAAAGAATTTAAAGTTAAATGTCAAGAAAATGGACTTACACCGATTTTAATGCCTGAGGAAATTGATATTAGATGGAATTCTACGTATGAATTTTTAAAAACTTGTTATAAATATAGAATTCCTATTACACTAACTTTTAACCAACACTGTGGTTCTTTTGCTGATTCTGCTGATTGCATGTTACATAATTCTGATTGGGTTATAATTAATGATCTTGTTAAGTTTTTAGAAAAATTTTATGTAGCTACGGTTGAATTTTCCGGTGCATACTATCCTACTGTTTGTAATATTTTGGCATATATAGCCGATATTTCTGGTTTGCTCCAACAATATAAAAATAAAGAAGGTTATAAAGAAGCTGTTGGCGCTATGTTTACGAAATTTAAAAAATATTTCTTCCCGATTCCCCCTATTTACTTGGTTGGTGCTATGTTAAATCCGTGCATGAAATTTAATCATATGTGTCACTTTAGTACTCTTATTTATGCTAACTTAGAAATAAATACTAACCGTGAGTCTGAACAAGAGCAGCCTGATTTGTGGACGGCTACGGCTGATGCAAAAGATTATATAGAAAAATTATATAATCACTATGCTGATTTATTTGATTCAGCCGTACCTACAAATATCAGTCCAACTGTCGCTCCTCATCCTCCCGAAGAGCCATCATCTTCTAAAAGGTCGGCACATAGTGGTTTTCCTGATTCGTTTTATGATTTAACTTGTTGGAACAGTGTGGATGAGAGAGCTTACACATCAACTTAGCGGGAAGAGCTGAAATATTATCTGCGGACGCCACCAGAGGATCGCAGACGACGGATCAACTCGCTGGATTGGTGGAGGAATAATGAATCACAATATCCTGTACTTTCAAGATTAGCCAGAGATATCTTGAATGTTCCAATGTCAACCGTTGCATCAGAGAGCGCCTTCAGTCAGGGACGACAGCAGCTTGGAGACAACCGACACTCATTGGGAAGCAACGCAATGAATGTTTTAGTTTGCCTTAGAGATTGGATTAGAGCAGAAAGAAGAAACCAAGGAATGGAACCAGAGCCAAGCGACGAACTCAAACTTGAAGAAATAATGACTTCACGGGAGAACTCAACAGAATCAAGTCCAATGCATGGGTTTGCCCCCGTTGACTTCGACTATCCTATGCAAATTCCAATTAATATTAACATGAATGAGTTGGAAAAAATGATGCATAATTTATAGATTTTTCATTCATGTAAATTATAAATTTTGGATCATTTTGCAATCAATAAAATTCCACAAATTCATTCACTCCTTAGTCGTTGTTTTTTATTTATTTTTATTTATCAATTTAAAGTTTTAATATCTTCTATACAACTGTATATTTAATGTATACATGTGTATATGTTTATATATCTTATATAGAAGTGTATATTTAATGTATACACGTGTATATATCTTCTATAGAAGTGTATATTTAATGTATACATTATATATATCTTCTATAGAAGTGTATATTTAATGTATACACGTGTATATATCTTCTATAGAAGTGTATATTTAATGTATACATGTGTATATATCTTTTATAGAAGTGTATATTTAATGTATACACGTGTATATATCTTCTATAGAAGTGTATATTTAATGTATAGATTGTGTATATAGCGTATATATAGTGTATATTTGACCGGTTTTTATCCGGGTTTGACCGGGTTTGACCGGGTTTGACCGGGTTTTAGCGGGTTTGACCGGATTGGGTTAAGTGGGCCGGTTCCGGGTGGGTTTTATTTTTTTTACTGTGCGGCCCGGCCCGGCCCGGTTAAGGCCAAAACCGGCCCGTAACCCGGTTAGAGAGAGGGGGCCGGTTCCGGGTTGACCCGGCCCGGCCCGTTAGACAGTCTTAACCCCTCCCACCCCCTCAACCCCCTCCTTAAAAAGTTTTACTTTAAAAAGAAAGGCAAAATGGTCTACTGGATCGTTGTACTTGTTTTCATTTGTTAAATGGACAGCTTTACTTATCTTTTGTCATCTGAACCCTTCAACCCATCAAAATACAAGATTTTAGATCCTTTTGACCATCTGAACCTTTCAACCCACTAAAATGCATGTGGCTCGCTCAACTGCAAGAGTAATATGAGAAAAATTATTTAATGTTTTCTTGATTTAGTAATGTGGTCAACTATTTTTAGTAAGATCATCAACTAATATGAAACAGAGGAAGTACAATTTGCTTTTGTTTTCATTTTACAAGGTAAATAGTGAGTTTTTTTTTTTTAAAATGTTTCTCACTCGATATTTGGTACTCATATTGAAATTCGACTAATTTGAATCGCATATTGTAGATCCCATTCTGAGAATGACGCTCCCAACAGGATTTTCTCCAAATTCAAATTTAAATTTGAGACTTCTAATTAAAAATAAAATAGCCGATCACTCACCACAAGCCATGTTGGTCAAAAGAGTGAGTTTCATTAAGTTGTGAATCCTTGGTACTCTTTGACTTACTTAAATTTACCAAATGTATCGATTTCTTATACTCTCAAAAATATGTCTAACATATAATAAGTCAGATCTGTAAATTAAAAATATCATTTTAGACTACAAAGATGGTAATATATATCTCATCTTGAATTCTTGTCACATCTATTTCTTTTCTGAAAAATTGACATCTTATCTCTACTTTATATTTAGGTAAGATATGTTTGCTTACTTTTTGCCTTTTATTTTGATCCTCTTATTTTCTTTCTTTGTTTGCTTTGATTTGTATGGAACATAAATATCTGAACAAAAAGCAACATGTTCTCATCAAGATATAGACTTTTCTTTTTCTCTAATCTTAATGATTTTTATAGTAGTAATCATCTCAAAAATAAAAGCTTATAAACTTAGTGCTAATCAATCACACATCGCTAATTATTTTCTCCTATAATAATAAGGAAAAATAATATAAATATACGCCTTAACTTATCTTATCTACATAAATTATTTTCTCCAACTAATAATATATCTTCGTTGGATATATCGGGGAGCTAAATATGTATCTCTATAGACTCAAAATGGAAGAAGTATATCGAAAATTAATTATGAATCTTTACACAGAAAAAATGTATCTTCGTTGGATGTATTGGGAGCTAATTATGTATTTCGATCGACAAACTCAAAATCAAAATTTTTAATAATTATATAAAATATCAAGATTTTTATAACTAAACTCCAAACTATCAAAATTTATGTTTTTGCCCAAGCAACAAAACTATGACAAGTTTCCTTGTGTAATAAGTAAAATCACTTCTACCTACACCTGCAATAAAGACGTGGACATATCTGGTTTTTTAATCTCTTTCTTACTAATAATAATGAGGGATAATGTGAAAGAAAAATTGTCTTTGATACTTAAGTAGCAAAAGAAAATGCAAATTAAGTACCTTTAATAATGATTGCGCATGATTTTAGCTTCAACGGCTGGAATAAGGGTTAAAACTTACATGCATCTGGTGCGGATATATACACCGAGCCAATATATACATGCCATGAATTTGAATTTAGCGTTCATATTACTTAACCATGATTAATTAATATGTATTTTACTTGATTTAATTGCTTAACTGTGGTAAATAACATTAGTTTGGTGTATACACCGGGTGCGTGTAAGTTTTTACCTGGAATAAGATCGAGAAGATAAAGATTTGACGCAAAAAAAAAAAAACTCTAATAGAATCGTAAAATCATTAAAATAGTAACGTGCATAATCAACACCTTTTAATTTTTAAAATACACCATACAATTTTCTTCCAGTTCAAATAACTTTTTTACATGTCATATACTTTAAAAGTATGTAAAAGAAAGACGAAAAGATCTTGAGGGTATACGTACAAATTTGAAATTCAAATAAACACTTAATTATTGTGTGAATATATAAATTAGAATCAAAGACAGAACAAAAGAATGCACCATATTATTATCATTACATTTACTATATCACTAGTCAATGACAAGATTCTCAGATACACAGAGGTTCAAGCCGTGAAAACAGTCACTCTCAAAAATACATCTTTTCCAAAACCTCATACACAGCAGAAGTTTTAGTAAATCATGCTGCCCAGTATTTTTTCTTTTAAGAGAAACAAACTCCTAATATTCTTATTAAACCGTTAGATTTGGTTTTCCCTTGATGGACTTTTTTCACTGATCATGGACTTCAATGTCTTGATAAAATATTTAGGAAACCAGTCATGAACATATATATATATATATATATAAGTATATATATTGCACAATTCCTATCATTTATTTATGGATTAGATAAAGTAGCAAGTCAACTTAATGGTCGGTTTGGGATTTAAAAGATACGTATGCATTGGAAACACTATTTATTGTTGCAACACTTTCAACGATTACAAATGGTAGTGTTAGGTAGGGAGAGAAAATATTTTCTAAACACAAAAATGGGTAAAATATTTTTCTGCAGAATAAGTAACTTTTAATTGATTTCTGGTGTTAGTAAATAAGTAGAAATCATTGTCTCAATAATAGGGAGAGGATCATCAACGTAGAATATTGGTGCTTAAAACTTGTTTTTATGCAATACTCCTACTAAGAAAGTCATTTTCGTGATCGTTAAAATTTTTTTTTTTTTCTAGTAAAAAAATAACTTAAAATAGTTTTAAGTACCAAACATGATTTTTTTTTTATAAAACAAACCAAACGCACACAAAATGGTTTCACTGCACTTTAATTAGCTGTTTGGACAATATTTAATATAAAAAAATGTTCTGATTTTTTATTTTTTATTTTGGTGGGGTTGGGGGGGGGGGGGGGTTATAATTCTGTGAATAACGTGAATTTGAAGTATTTTCTGAAGAAAAAGATGTCCTTGGACCTGGAAAATATAAATTTCTTCATGTTCAATGGATAACGTGAATTTCTTCATAAACCCCTTTGCCTACTTTAACACTATCAATCTTATATTTCCATGTGTAACTCAACTTTGGAGTTCATATGATGACTTGACTAGCTGTTGGATTCTTGAGTTGTAAATGAGGTTGCCAATTTGAATATTCTAAGTTCTTTAAATAGGTGTGGCGATAATTAATGTACTTTTGCACTTAATGTAGATATATATTTCCAAAAATAAATTGAAAACGGTAAGATAAAATTACAGTACATGCAGACAAGACTTTAGTTGTATTGACATATGAAATTGACAAATTCATCCTATGAACCGAACATTTGCCATTGATAAAATGACAAAAACAGTAATGATAATATTATTCAAAATGCGGGTTAGGATAAATATATTACTAATTATATAATGATCATTCATCGAAGAGATAATTATACATTTTTGATATAATGATTATGTATTGAAAATCCTACAATTATTCAAATTATTAATCTGGCTAAATAAAAGTATTCAAAACGTATATGAATGGTTTATTTGAATGAATTTTTTCTTGATTATTCCACATCAAAGTTCATTGCGTAATCCCATTTGATTTTAATTATATTGTCGGTTTGAACTTTGTAGGTCACCTACGTACAAAGGAATCACATCTATTCATTTATGCTTATGTATGAACTTCAACTGCTGTAGGTTGAATCGAGTTTTTATATTATGATGATTAAGATAGCAAAGTTTCCAACTAATTATACAAAAATAAATCAATTTTTAATTATTGTGTAATTATAAGAAACAGCTAATTGTGTTTGGCTGTTTGCCATGTAAAATGAACGCGTACTAGAAGGCGAAAGACGTTTCTTTGTTGCTTCCGTACACATTTTCTTTTTTACTTTTAATAACGAGTTTATATTGTAGAGAAATGTGTTATGTATATAAACATTTGCTGTTTGAAATTTATGAGATTAATCTAAATTTTCATTGAGTAACATTCATTAAAAGAAGAAGAGTGTCGTGAACTTAGAGTTTTTTTAATTTTCCATATGGTGTTTTATGGTATTCGAATTGGCTCCCGATTAAATTTGATTGTTTGTTGGGAAGTCTACTTCTTAATATAGGATTTGGGGTGAGTCTTTGATTAAAAATAAAAGAGTACTTTACACTCTTCCATTTTTCATTTTGACCTTATAGTACAATTAGCAAAATTACTATGAAAGAAATCATGTCTAAGTTAGTTCATTAATATTATTTTCCGAAAACAATCTAGGTTACGAGTAATATATTTGTCAGCAATAATTATATGTTTAATTCCAAAGTCAACTAATGAGGAGCTATCCTCTATTTAAAAATTTCATGAACTCCTCTATATAATTGAAGGTTTAGTTATTAATAACCACACATTAATAAAAAATGAAACCATAAAATAGTGCAAAACAATATTGAGAATCTTTTGCGATTAATTTGGAAAGTAGCGACCCCCAGATTTTTGAGAAGGAGTTTCAAAATGTAAAGAAGTAAATACACAAATTAGCCGAAAAGGGGTTCAACGTCTACTATTAATACATAAAAAATAATTTCGATCATGTATAAATAGTAATAAAGAGAGTTCAGATGAACCCCAACTCCAAGCTAGTTTCGCCCCTGAATTTGGATATATTTAATTTTTATGTGCATTACTCCATTAGAATTATAAATGTTGGTCAATATATAGGATTATATTATAATAGCACCGACCACCGTCCATACGCTGCCCAAACTCCGCCCTTGATCCGCGGCACCACCCCCACTATTGCCTATGTACAAGTTATATTGCCCCTCACTATACGTAAAGGAACTATATATATATTTCCAAGAAGGAAATTGAAGAATTAATTATCTAGATAATTAAATTAAAGACCTTTGAGTAATTAGTGCTTGCTTCATTATACATACATCCTTGTTAATTGTTAAAGAAAAAGTAGAAAAAAAAAAACACATATATTCATTACCACTGACCACCTACAGCTACAACTACCCATCTCATTAATAGGAACGTTTTCTCATTTTTTAACACCCCATTCCACGTCTTGAATTAGATTCAAAATAAGTTATATTTCGATATCATGTAAAATTAGATTTTGGACCTAACTCATATGTCTTTGAATTTTTTTCTCATCCTTTGACACAAACATAATTGGATACATTGAAATGTGGATCTGTTAAAATGGGCAGCCCTTACCCGGGCCTTTAATTATCTAATCGGACAAATTTATATATTATACTATTTTTATTATATTTATTAAACATAGCGCTATTTAAAAATGATCAAATATAGCGAGAGTTTATGAAATTGACTTTGTATGAGTGATACAATAGTTTTTAAATTTCATCTTGCATGAGTAAAGGATTGACGAGTCTAATGGAGAAGAATGGATGACACATCAATAAATGAAAAAAAGAAAAACTAAGTGGGTTTGAGAAGTGATACAACAATTCATTTTTGCATCTATTGAATCACTGATACAACGCGAATTTCATAAATTATGGTATCACTGAAATTCAAAGCGAATTTCAGATTGTCTCGCTATATTTGTTAACTATCCAAACTATCGTTATGTTTGATAATTAGGCTTAAAACTATCCTTATTTCTGAAATTTTCCCATTTATATATAAGCAAGGTTGAATTATGATTTTTTTTCAGTTCATTTAGAAGTAAGCTCAATAGTTCAACCTGTATGTTGGCCTGCTATCCTTTAAGGGTTGAGCCAAGATCAGCCCATGAGGTCAGGAAATTAAAAGAAGATTTTGAAGTCCAAAAACAAAAATACAAATATTTCTAAAATTGGATTATACTTCTATTTCTGAATCACATAATTAATACAGTCTCTTTTTCTTCTCATTTGGATCATATATCATTATGATCTACTGTACTTCTCAAAGTTGTTTTTGTTTGGGCCATTTACTTTATTGATCCAGCTTGCTTAGCTTAAAGAGGAATCCTTGCTTATGAAATCTTATTTTTGACTAGCACTAGTGAGTTATGGGTGATCCAAACCAAGTCCAACCTATTAATAGAATCTAAACCTACTCATACTTAAGATTAGTGATGTCAAATGAATGTGTTGTGTTGAATTTAGATTGGTCTAAAAGGACTGAGTTATGAATATCTGTTCAAAAGTGACTTGCACTGAAAAGTAGGTCATAACTCAACCCGTCAATTCTCACCAAGTTTTCATTTCTTTGATCGTTCTTTGTAGAGTAATTTTTAGTACCTAACAAAAAGTTTTTTCACTTTATAGTGGTTATATGTAACATATCATATAAAAAATATCAATATTTGACATTAGACCGAATCTTTCAACCCTCCTTGGTGTGAAAGGTCGCAAGAGAAAAGAAAACTAAAATTCCTCATATCTAAGCTACACATCTTTTGATGAGCTGATAGCGATAAATGGAGGGATTTCTGACCAACCCAAATTTGAACGAATTATATTTTGGGGAAAGGACAAGAATAGCCACTCGGCTAAAAGAATTGTCGCTGAGTGACCATTGATTTTGAATTTCCAAAATATAGCCATTTAGGCCTTTTTTGCTACTATCTTCATGTTGTTGTTTTTTTTTGGTTTTTTGTTTTGCTGCAAATTTCACAATACAGTGATCCCGCTTAAACTATCCTCTTATTTATCTATAACGTCATCACTCAACGGTTGATTTGAATCATAGAGATTTTAAAGTTTGCTAGCTTCAAAATAAGCTGTGCAGTTTTAAGCTTTAAAAAAAAAAAACTATTCTTCTAATTGGTGTAGTTTTTCTAATAATCAAATACGATTTTATAATATTGTAATTGTTTCTCTTCTTTTTTATCAATCAAATACAATATTGATATCAAATACATGAATCTTTGATACCAAATACAAATACATATTGTATACAATAATTATATAAAAGTATATTAATGTGGTATCAAAGTATATCAATATAGTATAAAAGTGTATCAATTGGGTATAAAGACTGCATGCAACCGACAGGTCAAATGGCTAAAAACCATAATTAAATTGGACTAACTGACTCCAATTATTCAACTTTTAAAATTACTAGCCAGCCCATGTCCTTTTCCCATATATTTTGGCTGGATAATATAGTCAACCCTGCATAAGATGAAGAGAATAGTAGCCCAATAAACTTTTTGTAATATACAAGACAGCCCATCCATACTAGAACCTATGGATACAGATAGCTGTAAATGAGCTAAAGTAATTCATTACTGGGCTACTATTCAAGATAGTGCAAATATATGTTAGAAACTAACAAGGTCAACATTAAACTTATCTTGAGGGAAGCAAATTATGTATTAAGTTTAGAAAGAAAAAATTAACTAAATAAATTTATTAGATTGTTTATTACAAGTTATAGTAAAACTTTTTAGTTTTCAAGTTATAGCAATTTTTATTTAAAAAAAATTGAAGAACTATCTTGTGAAAGAAAAGTAAACATAAGTAATACTAGTGTTGTAAAAATATGAATTTTGATAATTTACATTCAATCATGATACGTTATGGAGGGAGATGGGATTTGTCAGGTATGTTATATTATTTAGCAAATTGATATTTTGCAATCAAACGTATTTAAAGAATTAAATAAATTTTTTATGTGTTCTGTAAATTCTTTATTGTTAAAATGTTGAATTAAAATATTGTTCCAACTTCATTAACATATAAACGATTTCTTCTTCCAAAAATAATATTCAATCTGCGATTTCATAATTCGACCATGTTTCATACATTAATCATTTTTCATAATGTTATTCTGATTGCTTTGAGTAGAACAATTTCGATATAATATTTATTTTGTTATATTATTTCATGTATGTTTTGTATGTTGAAATTATGAAACATAGTATGTTGAAATTATGAATTTTTATATTTTCAAATTATGAAATTTCAAATAATTCCTACTAATGAATTATGTAATATGTTTACAGGGAGACCTAAAGATTTTGCTGTAGATGGGATTATAAAAGATGCAGATTCAAAGTATAGAGGATTGGTTAATGCAATATGAAAACAGTTGAAGATTGACACTACCTCAATCCAAATTGAGATTAAGTTTTTGATAGGTGATACATGCCCACCAACGCTCATACACAATGACACGAAAATAATGGTGTATTTAGATCAAAAAGTAGTATTGTCAATTTTTTTGTTAAATATTTATTATATGTGACAACAAAATATATGACAGTGGATATTAATAAAAATACTTGTAATATCCCATGTTAAATAAAATAAAGAAAGGAAAGTGGGCCAAGCCCATCCTCCAAGTAGAAAAAGAAAAGGAATTGACAATGCCCATTTACTCGACCCAAGACCAATTAAGAAAAGGATTTCAATCCTTTCTTTACTTAATAAGCAAATTCAAATAGGAACGGGAAAACAATATAATTATATATTTAAAAGGGCTTTGCCCATTCCTTGTAAGTGCACCCCTTTTAGCAAAAGCAACAACAGTTGCGTTTATAGCATCAAAAAATGAAAAAAAAAGAAAAAAGAAAAAGAATTAGCTTTTTTAATTGAAGAAGATTAAATCAGGGAAGAAGAGAAAAAAGTAAGATTGTTTGGAGATATCTATCGGGTTTAAGGTAAATTCTTTCCTATATTCTTATCGTGATTTTTTAAGTCTAGGTAAATTATTTTGGGTATTGAAATTTAGTTGCTAAAGATAAGAATTTTGGGTAATAAGATGTTGTTTTGGGATACAAAGTTTGATGAATTGGAAGTTATCATGAAATTTGAAGGTTGGGTAGTCTAATTTTACCATGAATTAGCCTAAAATACGAGATTTAACACGAGAATGGATATGATGTGATTATAGGTTTGATCCAAGAAAGCGATACGAATCATTCGAGGTGTCAAATTGATATTTCGACAAGAGTATTGTGAGTAATAATCTCACCATGATTTGTGTTTGTTAACTTGCATATTTTATACTTGATTTTGATGAAATAATGAGTTACGAAATGCTTTGAAATTGCATGTGGGGCAAGTCCTTGATATGATATTGAAATTGTTATTTGAGATATGGTATTATTACTGTGAATATTCTTCATTTACATGAGAAATATATATTTTGACATGTGTTTTTATTCAAGTTTACATGTAACATGATTTGATATGAACTTTAAATGATATGTAATATTCTGAAAAATACTTTCATATGAATATCCTATTGTTTACAAAGTATTGTAAACACCTAATTTTTTATCAAACCTAATATTTTTGCCATTGTAGGGTTCAATTTGTTTTTAGGGTCTAAATTAAATATTTTAAGTTTATCTTATTTTTACTAAATATGTTTTAAAAGATTTGAAAACTACAAAATAGAGTCACATTTCAAATAAACTTTTACTTTATCATTTCTTTATTTTATTTTTTTTTTAAATTCAAGATTATATTTGTTTTTCTTCCTTTAACTTTTAATAAATAATCCAATGATATTAATATTTTTTTTAATCATATCTCTAATACCAGTCATTTAACTTACCTGTATTTTATTAGCTATAAATAAATTATTATTTTTAATTTTATTTATTTATTTATTTAAAATATTAATTTTTTATTTTTTTCTAAAAAAAGGAGACCTAAATTACCCAAACCACCCCACAATTTCCACTTTCACTAAACCTCTCCCCCATTATCTGCCCAATTTTTCTGTAACACAAACACAGACAGACCTGCACACATGCACAAGACACAAACATTATATAACAACACAAAAGAACACAATATGAGGGGGATTTAGCGAAGGCAACACACACAAAAAAAAATAGAAAACCAAAGCAAATCAAAAGAAAACAGAGACAAAAATATACTCCCTCCCACCTGTGGAAACGGGACGGACAACAAAACGAAAAACAACAACCAAAAATTCCTTACATTCAGAGACTTTGAGTTTTGTTCACGGTTTAAGTTCGAGGTTTCTTCTTCTTGTTGTTAGGAATTATTTTCATAAGAGGTAATCCTGAACCTTTCTCTATGTAATATAATATAATGATTATAAACACTTGATTCCCACGTTATGAAGTTAGCTCATTTGTTATATATGATGTTTCAATATGAAGTATTTTTCTATGTTTATATTGATAAAATTTAAAGCAAAGTGTTTGGTATAATAACGTGCTTAAAGGTCCACTCGTTTTTTTATTTTTTATTTTTTTTATTATTACTATTATTAATGTGATATTCGTATTTGTCTATCTGAGTAATATAGGAAGTGGAAATTTAGGATTATATTGACACTAACATTGTTTGCTTGAGTTGTTGTAGTCTTTTATTGCTTAATTTGACCAATTATAGATGTTGGTGAAGGAACATGAATAATTTAAAAATTAATACACATAAAAGATTTATTTAATTATTTTTCTTTAAAAAAGAATTAAACATGAAACGAAAATCGCCACTTTAAGGAAAAGAAAGTCGCTATCGGTGAACATCTTAGAAACTGTTGTACATGAAATAGCAAACAAAATTGTATATTATATTTAAGGATGGGTGGTTGAATTTTGTTTATCAAAATGATTTATTTAACTTTGTGGTTTACATATAGGCAGATGAAATAAAAAGGGTATAATGGAAATTTAATTTAATGAAAATTGTTAAACTTAAGAGAAATTGTAGTCATGGATGATATAGTGTCCCGTTAGGAGCGGCACATTCTTTTAGTATCTCTTCACGTGAACAACCATATATTAATATCTAATTTTATTTGTTTTAGATTTTAACATGATTAAATCATTTTCCTTAATAAATTTTCTTAGTGTAATATTATCGTACTAAATACTAGTTCAGTATAAAAGGGTTAGGTGAGGTAAAATAAGAGGATAACAGAAAAGAGTAGGAAACTTATTTGTAAGGGAGCGAGATGGGATGCGAATTTATTCTAAACCCCATCATCGCATAGAAAAGAAAAGAGAAAAAAAACAACAACTGTGAGGGAGTGAACTTGTAAATTAATGAGTTAGGTTCTTAACCTCTAAATAATTAAGGTTAAACGTACAAGAGAAGTTAACGATGAAGTTGGAAAGCCCTGCTACCAACCATCGTTATAATAAAATTAACATATCGTTTTAAAGCCGATCTAATCGGGATGAATAATTTTTTTTACATGTTAAAACCTTGCTTAGACTTGGTAAAAATGAGAGTGATTCATAAATGCCACAAAGATGCGAGAAATATATCAAAACTCGTGATAAGGCCGAAAAGTATTACTATCGGTAAACCACACATCAATACAGTTATAAATATATTCAAAAATAAATAAAGGCGGGATGCAAGCATCTTTAGGGACAACAAATATTATATATCCAAAAGATTATTTTAAGCCAGACATAAATCATTAAAGTGACCGTGCTAGAACCACGGGACTCGAGGGGTGCCTAACACCTTTCCCTCGGTCAACAGAATTCCTTATCCGGATTTCTAGTTCGCAGGCCAAAAAAAAAATCAAGAGTCATTTCCCTATGAATAGGGATTCAATAAGGTGACTTGGAACACCCAAACTCAATTTCAAGTGGCGACTCTGTAAAATAAATAATTCCTATTCAAAACGTTACTTTAATTGGAAAAACCCATTTTTCTCAAACCCAACTCCCTAGAGGGGTCGGGGGCGGTGAAAAACAGGGGTGTGACAGATGACGACTCTGTTGGGGACATAACCAGAATTCGAGCTTTTATATTGACTTGTTTGGCTTTATTTAGTTTTGATATTGTATATTGTTGCCCTAAATGTGTTCTTTGCCTAATTGTTTTTCGCTTTGATATTGTTTGAATTGCAATATAAACTGTTTTCTCTCGTGCACCCATCTAAGTCTTCTAAGATACTGTGTATTCGGAGATGCGGTATTCGCTCCCGAACTTGAGATACCAGAGATGCGGCAACGCTCCTGGGAAGGATTCTGTAGTCACCCATAATTTATGACGGGAAGGGACCAACAGTGAGGCCGGAAAGCCCTGCTACCGGTAAAGCTGACCCTTGCCGACTCGAGTTGTCTGCTCGTTTTATCGCCAGTCTAGAGACCTAACTCCACCAGGTTGAACCTAGCATAACTGGAACTTAGACATGGCTATCCCTAATAGACTGCGTTTTATTGGTATCACGTGCAATTTTGACTTAGTGGGGCTTGACCCAGGGGTCGAGTCCGTCTAGGTCAGGTGTCACCTTTTGAGACCATCATGTACATTTTATGTGTTACTTGTTGCATTATAGGAATTGCCATATAGAATGTGGACCGGCTTTTAAGTGAATTAATTGATCTGAAAAGGGGTTAAATATAAAATTTTAAGGGTTTATTTTAGAAAATATATAATATTTTTACATAGAACTTTTCTAAAAAGATTAAGTGGTTTTAACGTCGTGATCTCGTTATGTCCATTTTCTTTGGTTTTAAAATCTCTCTTAGGAATATCATAGAGCCCATTTTTGTCAAACACAATTAAAATTTTGTTAAATAATTTAGTCCACTATTTTGTTTTAATAATTTAATTATTTCTGATATGTCTGGTTCAAGCGTCATCAAATTATTGTCTCTACTCTAGCATGTTTTAGAAGACTTGGATACTTCCTGTTTTGTTAGTTATTATTTTCTCATGCTCATTTTGAAATCTTATTCCATGTCGTTCCGTCAACTTCTTTCGAAAATTATTTTTGTCTTGCTTTAGGATGTTTAAAATAGAATTCTGATTTGCCATCATTGTCCTATAGGGCAATATGAACTCAGTCGGAAGGAGTGACAAGAGGCCGAGGGATGATGAAGTACCCCATTTCATGGTGTTGAATAAAGTTCCAAAGCTATTGCGGATATGGTATAACAATATGACTGACTATGGACAGGGAGAAGTATATAAACGCTTGGGATTTTTAAGGAGTCTGTTGAGTGTTGAACCACGAAGAGACGTGATAGAATCTTTGGTACAGTTTTGGGATCCTTCAAACAACGTATTCCGATTCTCCCACTTTGAGCTCACTCCCACACTGGAGGAAATAGGAGCATTTATTGGAAAGGGAAAGAACCTTCACTGAGGAGAACCCATGATACCGAAGCATATCACTTCCGAAAGATTTTTTGAGCTATTGCACATAAAAGAGAAGAACATAGGAGGCTGCCTAGAAAATGGATGGGTTCGTCTAGAATTTTTGTACGAAAGATATGGTCAAAAAAGGGGATTCGAGTTTTTTAGATCAGAACTTAACAACGGGGGATGCTACCGAACTTGGAAATAGCACAGTTCTGAAGAATTCATAGTGGCTTTTTTGGGAATCATGGTATTTCCAAAGAGAGGAGGAAAAATCAACACCAATCTGGTTGAATTTATTACCGCTTTTGAGAAGAATCCTAAGTTCACCCACGTGCCCATGATTTTGGAAGACATTTATCGGGCCTTGACGATGTGCAAAAATGGGGCGGACTATTTTGAAGGATGTAACATTCTATTGCAGTTATGGATGCTCGAGCATGTTCGTTATCATCCATTTGTTGAGGATTTTCGAGTCGAATGGAATGATTATATCAATGGCCATGAGAAGTGGATGGAGGACCAAAACTTTTCCGAAAGAATAGGAGCTTGGAAGGAGTACTTGGAGGGGTTGACGGCGGACAAGATAGTGTGGAATTATCATTGGTTCCCCTCAAAAGAGGTGATATATATGTATACTTTTCGACCTTTCATTGTCTTAATGGGTCTCCGAGGTGTTCAGCCCTACGTGCCACAAAGAGTCATGCGACAATTCGGTCGACGTCAGCATATACCGCCAGTCGAGGATATGAAAGAGTTTATGTACGAATTCCTCCCTGACATTCCTCTAAGGAAGACTGAGATACTTAAGATTTGGGGAGGATGTGTACTTTCAGGTTTCGATCACATGGTGGAAGACCGCGACAAGGGCGAGGCAGACTATTGGTATCTGCCATGGTTTCATGACCAGCCTTCTCCTAAAGCTATGCCAGAAAGGTCAGCCAGAGAGCCAGTGGATCGAGAAGCGGAGATCGAAGTCAGAATTAAGCAGGCTCGACGAGAGGTAGAAGAGAACTATCGGTCTACTCTGCACGTCCTAAATAATGATTTGGAAAGGGCTAGAGAAGAATTGGTTCACCATGAGGCGAGATTTGAGGCCAGAATTAGGTCGACTCATAAGGAGATTGAAAGGGAGAACCGTGTTGCCATGCATGCCCTACAAGAAGACCTGGATATTGCCACCGGTGCTATGGAGCAAAAATCGAGTGATTTTGAGAAAGAGAAGGCCTTGCTGACAAGTACACAGTCGAAGCTTCGTGCTCAACTAAAAGCTTCCATGGAACGGGAAAGAGAAATAGCGAGACGCTTCGCGACTTTTCAGAAGGAAGTTGAAGTTGAGAAAAACCAGTGGATGACCGAATGACAGGCGCTTCACTATCAGATCGATGACCATCATGAACAAGAAGGAGACCTAAAGTATACCGTCCGCACTACGCAGCATTGGGTGTGTAGACACCTAATTCTGTCCCTCCCGAAGACCCAAGTTTTCTATTTTATCCTCGTCTTACCATGTGTACTACCCCATATAATAACCTCCGTACAAAAGGACAAAATAACCAACTCTAAGAAAATTGATAACAAATTTTATCCATTCCAACAACCATACCCATCACCTACCTCACCCAACCCCCTACCCCACGTCACCCTACCCCCCCTCTCTTTTCTTGTCAACAAAGAAAAGACTCAAAAAATATATATACACACTCCCATACACAAATGAAGGGGAGGAAAAAAGAGGAGGGTAATAGGAATCCAAAAAAATCTGCACTTTCTCTCTCTAAACTCTATTCTCTCTCTCTCTCTCTCTAAAATTTGAACTTCCACCACCGCGTCGCCGCCGACCGGAGCTCCGGCCACCACAATACCACCCTCTTTCCTTTCTCTACACCATCTCTCTCCCTAAAACTAAAAAAAAAAATATAGAAAAATCCGACTAACGCCATCTCCGACCAGATCCGCCGCCGTTCGCCGTCCGAAACAACCACCCGTCGCCATTCGGCCGAACACGGTCAGAGCCGACCAGCTCCCGCGGCCCGTCGTTACCTTCACCGTCGCATCTCCGGCCGCGGCGCGTCGGCCAGATCCGGCTGGCTGGCCGCCTCTCCACCCGAACGAGTCACCATACCGGTTGACGTCAGACGTCGGTCGCCGCCAGATCCGCGGCTGTCACTGTCTCCGTCACCAGATCCGACCAGTTCGATCTATTTGGCTTTTGAAATTCTTGTTGTCTCTTGTTGATTTTGGTTTTGTCTGTCTCATGTTTCGACGTCGATAGTGATTTTCGAGTCGCTTTTATTGAATCTCGTCGTCAGTCTCGGTTGTGTTTCGTATAGTAAGGTTTTATTCGCGGGTTTTGGAGCTGTTCCGATCATCATTTTAATACCGAGTATGGTCGGTTCGTTGTGAGGTTCTCCGATCGAGTTTTGGTCTTTGGATTTCTTTATTATCGACAAAAGCAAGTGTCAGTGAGGTCCATTTCTTTAACCCGCTCTCTTTTGTTTATTTTGTTATATTGAATTGGTTGTGATTATGCTTGTTGTGATTATGTTTTGTTGCACTTTGTTGATATTGATTGTCATGATCATGATGTTTGATGTGTCGATTTTGGTGGTTTGAAAATTGAAGTTGAGCATGTTAATGGATTGATAAGGGGATTTAGGGAAGCCATGGAGGAATTGATAAAAGTTGAACGTAGATTAACGTTGGTTTGTTGTCTTTGTTCTATTCGGTATAAGGGAATGTGATGGAATTATGTCTTTAGTCGAGAACGCATAGGCAAACGTAGGCCGGGTAGGCAAATTTAGGAATAACAATTTGTTGGAGTGTTTTGAATATGTGCTTGAATGATACTTTTATTTTATTGTACGAAAAGTTTAAATTGTACTCATTTGGCCGGGGAATGCCCCGAAGGATTTGTATTGATTTATCCGGGGAATGCCCCGAAGTACCTTGTACCCGGAGGACGTCCGCGATGAAGGTCCGAGGCATCGGGTAAAGCATTAGTTTAGGATTAACATAGGTTTATTTTCAGTTCTTTTCTATTTTCGGGTTGTAATAATTGGACTGGATTTACATTTCGGTTTGTTTCGTTTTGTTTGATTGTTTTTGCGTGCTTTATTTTTGTAGTTTATACACTTCATAATGCCAAAAATAGTCGATACACTCCATCAAGCGACCGTGGTCGAACCACGGGATCGAGGGGTGCCTAACACCTTCCCCTCGGTCAACAGAATTCCTTAGCCGGAATCTCTGTGCGCAAACCGGTTTAAGAGTCAATTGGTTTCGAAAAAGGAATTTTTCAAAGGTGACTTGGCACACCGGATTATGCCAAGTGGCGACTCTGAATAAAAATACAAATAATCCTTTTTCGAAACAAATTTTCATTTCTCGTCACTTAAATAATAAAACCCTTTCGAACTTAAAAAAATATTCCATGTTTTTTTTAGTACGCGATAAAAAAGGGGTGTGACATCTTCTGGCGACTCTGCTGGGGATCCATGACAAGTTTTCAGAATTCGAGCTATTTTTAGAGTCGTATCGGCTTTGTTTGGCATTACGAATGTATAAATATTGTTTGTGATTATAGTTTGTGTTATTTTCACTTTTTTGTGTTTTTTCGTGCTCTTTGTTTATATTATTTATTCTATGTGTTACCGTTTTATATCTGTCATCATGAGTCCACCCCCCGGCCTTCTTTCTGCAACAAGTCCGTAGTACACGTGTTGTACACGACCTCTAGCTTGAGTCACCCTTATTTTAGGGGGGGAGCCGTCGGTGTTATGGAGTAGGTGGAAAGCAAAACAGCCACTATCGACCATACGCTCCCCCGAACAGCCTTGTTAGTGAACCACAACGTAGGTCAGCCCTTTGGTCATACTTATGTGCATCATATTGAGACCTAGTGGGGCCTACTTGGTCCTTTGTAGGAGACTCACCTTTGAAGCATCCCTACGTGCTAACTGTTGCATTTTAAGGGTAACGTGGTCATTTGACGGACTGATTTTTGAAAAAAAAAAAAAAAAAAAAAAAGAAAGAAGAAGAAGAAGAATTAATTTGTTAGTAGTAAGGTGTGTAGATAGAAAGAAAAAAAAAGAATAGAAAAGTGAGTCGAATCGAAAAAAAAAAAAAAAAAGAGAAAAAAAAAAAAAAGGGAATGTCGTAGTTTATTTTAGAATTCGTTATGGCTTTTGTTTTTCACAATTCAAAAACTCAAAAAGATTTTTTTTTTTTTTTTTTTTACGCTTTGTAAAGTACCGCAAATTCAAAAAGAAAAGGAAAGGAGGAAGTTTTGTTTGCTTGTCAAAAACTAAAATTTGCCAAAAAAAGACTTTTCTGTATAATTGGTGGTGTCAGTCTTAGTTAAAACGTCTCGTTGAAAAAAAAGAAAAAAAAAAAAAGAGAAGAAAGTTTTATTCGTCTGTTTTTGATTATGTCTCTTAAGTTAGGGTCAATTTGTTAGTTAATCGTTAATTGTTCAATCTGTTTGAACTACGCATACCTGATTCCCTTCCCTCGGGTGGGGATACGTAGGCAACCCTCGGTGGGTCCGGAAAATTTTTGTGTCGGTCTTTGTCTTAGTATTAGTTTAGGTCTCTCGTCCCGTAATCTAGAGTCGTTTGCCAAGTAGACTGATTTCGCTCAGTATTTCTGTTCGGTAATTTGGAGTCATGAACGGGGTCTGTCCCATCAACAGATTTTGGCGTCAAAAAAAAAAAAAAAAAAAAAAAATCCCAAGGGTTGGGAATCTTCTACTCCTGTCAAATCTTTGAGGTAACGTCTTGTGTGTTATTGCAGGATGAATTTGTCCACCAAGTCTAGAGTTCTAATGGTTATCAAAGTGCCCCAAAAGTTAATCAAATGGTGGGAAATGTTTAATTATGTTGATCAGCAGGAACTGGTTAAAATATTAGGTGACCTCACGGAACTTCTGCATGTTACCCCTCGTCCAGATCTAATAGAGGCCTTGTTAACCTTTTGGGACCCGAGTAGTTTGGTGTTCAGGTTTGGGGAATGTGAAATGACTCCCACTTTGGCAGAAATATTCGGTTTATTGCATTTGCCTTATATCGAGAAGGATATGATCCGAGCACGAAATCATACTAGCGTGAGATTTTTGCAGTCCTGTGGTCTAAAAAGTAAGGGTATCCGTTTGGGTTGTTTAGGTGAATCGTGGGTTTCCCTAGATTTTTTGTTCGATAGATTTGGGCCCTCGGAAGGTTTTGATTGCTTTTGGGAAGAATTTCATGTGACTAAGGAGAAGTGGGAGAAAAAGCGCCTTGAAGTCTTCACCCTCGCTTTGCTAGGAACTTTAGTGTTTCCACTAGAAGAAAGACATGTTAATACCCGCTTGCAATCTGTGGTGATGGCCTTATTTCATAAGGATAAAAACAACCAGGGCATTAATCAAAAGGGCAGGTTCACTCTCATACCCATGATCTTAACGGAAATATATAAGGCTTTAACCGAAGTGAAAATGGGAAGGAGATTTTTCGAGGGCAGTAACTTGATATTGCAGTTATGGATGATGGAGCACTTGCATGCACCTTCTTTAGTTAGATCAGATATGTTAGATCGTTGTATTCCCAATCGAGTGAAAGCCATGGATTCCAGGTTGCGTTTGGACAAATTCTCGCTTCCCGTGGGAGTCAAGGCTTGGATCGAATTTCTTGAATCAAGAACCAGGGATAACATTTTGTGGACTTATCTGTGGCTTCGACCGAAGGTAGTATTGTTGGGTTGTCAGACACAGTTCCCTTTAGTTATGTTAGGGCTCAATTGCACTAGACCATACAATCCTTCTAGGGTAATGCGCCAGTTAGGTAGGCTACAGGAAGTGCCACCAGCAGTAGATCTTCGGAAGGATGTTGAGTACTTCAAGGATCAAGCCTTAGGGGAGAGCAGGAATGAGCAGTTTTGGAAGCATGCAACAAAGCTAGGAAAGCCATGGATTCCAGGTTGCGTTTGGACAAATTCTCGCTTCCCGTGGGAGTCAAGGCTTGGATCGAATTTCTTGAATCAAGAACCAGGGATAACATTTTGTGGACTTATCTGTGGCTTCGACCGAAGGTAGTATTGTTGGGTTGTCAGACACAGTTCCCTTTAGTTATGTTAGGGCTCAATTGCACTAGACCATACAATCCTTCTAGGGTAATGCGCCAGTTAGGTAGGCTACAGGAAGTGCCACCAGCAGTAGATCTTCGGAAGGATGTTGAGTACTTCAAGGATCAAGCCTTAGGGGAGAGCAGGAATGAGCAGTTTTGGAAGCATGCAACAAAGCTAGGTGTGGATACACTCAAAGAAGGTTTGGATAATCCGGGCCACACTCAGGGATATGAGATTTGGCTTCAATCTGTCCCTTGGGGTATCAGTCAACCCTTACCAGCACAACTTAGAGGGAGAATACAGGAAGAATGCATAGCAAATGATCATCAGGATGAAAGTGTAGGGTCTAAAGTGGAAACGCTGAGAGTTCAGTTAGCAAATTTATTCAAGATGGTAGAGAGGTGTCAGAATAATCTTTCCAAATGCACTCTTCATGAAGTAGGAATACGGGCCCAAAGTTTTTCCCCGGTATCAGGGTATCTTTGCAGGATATGCTACAAGGTTTGAATGGGAGAAAGAGAACTTCAGAGGCGGGTCCATATCAGCCAGGGTCATCGTGCAGAGCACCAGTGTGAAAGAGCAGTTTTTATCTTTATTCAGTTGGAGCTTTTTTTTTTATGTGTCTGTCATTGCAGGGTGGTGTCTGTCTTAAGTCGAGGTCAAGTTTGTTTTTGGTATTAGAGTCTTTATTAGTAATTTCACCTGTGTCGTCTTAGTGGTCTATAATGTTTTTTCGTATTCGTTTCGTTTTAGTTTTATAGTGGTCCCAAACTTTTATACATTTTGTTGCTTTATTTCTTCACAAGGATATGGCAAATTGTTACTTTTCTTTTCTTCTTAAAGTCTCAAAAAAAAAAAAGAGTTCAATTGGCCATTTTGGCACGACTGCCCGAACTACGCAAGATCTGATTCATGTACAACATGATACGTAGGCAACCTACTTTTGGGTTCGATCTAACCATTTTGTTTTATTGTTTTTCATTATTTTTTCCTCTTTTAAAGAAAAACAAAAGCCATAAAGAATGATAAAATAGAGGTAGATAACGGGAGAAAAGAAAAGGGCAGAGATTGATACGAATAAAAAAAAAAAAAAAAAAAGAGAAGAGAGGGAAAGAAAATAATGAGCGTAGGAGACAAAAATAAGTGTGAAAAAAAATCAGGATGATGTTAAAATGACCTCGCAACCCTCAAAAGTTGGTAGAAATGAACATGAATTTAGGGCAATTTTACCAATGTGATTCCCATGCCTGTTGTGTGCCTAATTCTAATGTATGTCGTCTTTGATGAGTATGTTCTTTCAGATAATAGTGGTAGGTTGGAAGCGCCCTGGCTAGTCACCCATACTTCACCAGGTCCAAAGCAAAGTTCGCCATGGCTAACAGAGAGATGGAAAATTCGCTCATTGACCCGGATCAGGAGCATAGGGAAGAAAGTGCTGAACACAACGATGAGGTGGTAAGGCTTAGGCAACAACTGATAGATTTGCATCGGGCATGGGCCATCGGAATGCCTCCTCCTCCACTCCCTGAAGGTTTAGGAAATGTCTCTAATTGCCCACCTCTCTCTCAGGTGCAATTCTCTGCCCCAACTGAATCACCCGACCACGCGCCAGGATTCACTCCGCGACACTATTATCCTGGCAGTTCTAGTGTGCCTTTGACAGCTCCACAATTAAGACCCGCTTCTCAGCCAGCGCCACCAATCACACCGGTATTTGTGGCTCCTCCACCACAGGAAACTCCCATATATGTTGCGCGTCCCACAATGAGGCTTTCTAGGTCTTCCAGTGAGCCAGTATTGAAGGTTTCAGATGGTCAGTATTATGCCCCGGAGCCTACTTTGCAAATGAATGAACCATATGGGTACACTCAACCGCCTGTATTTCCATTTGATACGGAGAAACCTGTCGCAACGGAGGAACAGGATGTCATAGCTCGAAAACTGAAGAGTTTAGAGCAGGCTATGAGAAATCTGCAAGGGATCGGAGATTACAGGAGTGTTTCTTATAAAGATCTGTGCATGTTCCCAGACATTAATCTTCCCCCCGGTTTCAAGATGCCCAAGTTCGAGAAGTATACAGGACACGGTGATCCCGTTGCACACTTGAGACGATATTGTAACCAGTTGAGGGCCGCAGGTGGAAAGGAAGAATTGCTCATGGCTTTCTTTGGCGAGAGTCTTTCAGATCTGGCCTCAGAATGGTTTATAGATCGAGATATCGATAAATGGAACAGTTGGGATGATTTGGGTCTGAATTTGTCCAGCATTTTCAGTATAACATCGACCTGATTCTGGATGAAAAGTCCTTGGTCAACATGAAGAAAAAGAGCACTGAAGGTTTTAGAGAATATGCGATAAGGTGGCGTGAACAAGCCGCCAGGGTAAAGCCCCCAATGAAAGAAAGTAAGTTGGTAGAAGTTTTCATTCAGGCGCAGGATGAGACCTATTTCCAGCATTTGCTTCCAGCAATGGGAAAGTCTTTTATGGAAGTCCTCAAAATGGGGGAGATGATAGAGGATGGAATTAAGACCGGTCGAATAGTGAGTTTTGCCGCATTAAAAACCACCACACAAGCGATTCAAGGTGGATCTGGCGCATTCAGAGGTAGAAAGAAGAAAGAGGACGTAGCGACTGTCGTGGCTGGAACCCATTCCTATCCCAAAAGACCTCCTCGCCCCGATCCACAATCCCAAGCCCAAGTCTACACCCAAGCTCCATATATTCCTCCCCACCATTACTACCCTCCACAAAACCCTTTATATTCTATTCCACCCCCACCATACCCAGTATACAACGCGCAGCCATATGCCCAAACCCCTTCTTACCTGCAATGGAGAAGGCAGTCAAAAATCAATTCACACCTCTGGGGGAGTCATATGCCAGCTTGTTCGATAGGTTGAGAAAGTTGAAGGTTTTGAGTCCAATTCAAGGAAGGCTTTCAAATCCACCGCCGAGGAATCTCGATTATTCTTTAAGGTGTGCGTACTGCTCTGATATGCCAGGCCATGATATTGAGAAATGCTGGCACTTAAAGAGAGCTGTCCAAGATTTAATTGACACAAATCAGATGCTGGTCCAGGCCCCGGAGGGTCCTAGTATTAACCAAAATCCATTGCCAACCCATGCTGAAGCCAATATGCTAGAATTGATATATGACGGGAAAGAGTATTCGAGGGGTTATAAGCCTATTGTCAAGATACAGACCATTGAAGAGAAATCGGTGAATGTAGCGGAGTCGGTGAAAGCAATGTCATTGAGCCGGGAAGGAATGAGAGAAGATAAATCCCAAGAAAGCACAAAGAAGCCCCTGATCACAGTACAAGGCGCCAGAAGACATGTTGATTCAAGTCAGGATAAGCCTAAGTTAACAGTGGTGGGAGCTTTGAGTCAGCCCATCTTGACGGTGAAAGGAGTACTGACAGCGCCTATTGTCCTCAAACCAGTGACCCAACCTCCGATAGTTGATACGAAAAGGATTCCCTGGAATTATGGGCGGACGGTGATGACCTATCATGGCAAAGAGGTTGTGGAAGATGTAGATGAGGTAGGCGGTTTGACTAGGTCAGGAAGATGTTTCGTACCTGAAACCTTAAGAAAGCCAAAGCCAACGGTGAGTGGACAGTCGTCTATCAAAAAGCCTATCACTGAAGAAGAAGCCGAAGAATTCTTGAAAAAGATGAAATTGCCAGAGTATTCAGTATTAGACCAGCTGAAGAAAACCCCTGCTCAAATTTCTCTTTTATCTTTGTTGTTGCACTCCAAGGAGCATCGTGATGTTTTGTTGAAGGTATTGAATGAAGCATATGTTCCAAGGGAGATTACAATCAACCAGGTTGAGAAAATGGTGGGAAAAATCTTTGATGTCAATCGGATCAACTTTTCTGATGATGAATTGCCTGTTGAAGGTACGGGGCATAATCGGGGCCTTTACATTACAGTGAAATGTGAAGATTTCTATGTCACTCATGTCATGATTGATGGAGGTTCAGGTGTGAATATTTGCCCTGTTTCTACTTTGGAAAAGTTGAATATTGGTGTTGATAGGATCAAGCCCAACAATGTATGTGTTAGGGCTTTCGATGGCGCAAAGTCAAATTCCATTGGCGAAATAGAACTATTGCTGACCATAGGGCCTGTTGAGTTCGCCATAGAGTTTCAAGTGTTGAATATAGAATCCTCTTACAATCTGTTATTAGGAAGGCCGTGGATTCACAAGGCCAAGGCGGTTGCTTCTACGCTGCACCAAATGATTAAGTTTGAGCATGACAGGCAAGAAGTAGTTATTCATGGTGAAGGAGATTTGTCAGCCTACGAAGATTCTCCCTTGTCCCTTATTGAAGCAATTAACGTAGAGGAGACATTCGTCTATCAAATTTTTGATACAGTGCCAGTGAGTCGTATCCCTGAATGACAGGCTGTACCGAGACCGCAATTGTCTTCTGCTTCTATCATGATGGTGAGTGAACTGTGGAAATATGGATTTGAGCCAAGAAAGGGTTTGGGAGCGTCTCTGCACGGCATAGTTCATCCCGTATGTCCGAGTGAGAACGTGGGCACGTTTGGTCTAGGATTTGAGCCTACAGCTGAAGATCTGAAGAAAGCCAAGGGAAGGAAAAAGGAAATATGGTCCCTCCCTCGCCCAATACCACTACTCAGGGAGTCATTTGTTAAGAGCGATGTCGCAGAACATGTGGAATCTGAAGTTGAATTGGTTGATGACTTCCAGAACCTTTTTATTGAAGTTGATATGGTTGAAGCAGGAGAAGGCACCAGTATGGAAGATGTGCAATTCATAGGTCCAGTTGTCCGGCTCAATAATTGGGAAGTCACTCCTCTCCCCGTCAGGAGGGAGTTTTGGTAGTTCATTTTATTTTTCTCTCTATTTATCCGAGTTATTTCAGGGTTGTAATTCGGATTCTAGTTTGTTTATGTTATGTTGGTGTCTATGTTTAAACCCTTCTATCTTTTATTTAATGAAATGCAATGTCCCTTTTATTTTATGTCTAATATATTTTGTTTTCTTTCTTACACAGTTCTCTTTATGCTGATTCTAATGACATGACATGCATGCGGAATTTTCAGCCTGATCTTAAAATCCAAAATAATCCAGATGTAATGGAGCAGGATGGGGAATATAATGAAAAAGAAGCACTAGAAGAAATAAGCAAAGAGTTGGAACAATTTGAAGACAAACCGAATCCTAACTTGAATGAGACTGAGCCAATAAATCTAGGGGATCAAGAAGATGTTAGGGAAACTAAAATCAGTGTACATGTTTTGCCCCATCTAAAAGATGAAATGATTCAAACGTTAATGGATTATAAGGACGTTTTTGCATGGTCTTATGATGATATGCCTGGTTTAAGCACTGAATTAGTGTCCCACAAATTGCCAACGGATCCCGCATCCCCTCCTGTCAAACAGAAGTTGAGGAAGTTTAAAACAGATGTAAGTATTAAAATCAAGGAGGAAATCATGAAACAACTTGAAGCCAAAGTAATTCGAGTGGCTCGTTATCCTATGTGGTTATCCAATGTCGTTCCCGTACCAAAGAAAGATGGCAAAATTCGAGTGTGTGTTGATTACCGCGATTTGAACAGGGCAAGTCCAAAAGATGATTTTCCACTACCCAACATTCATATTTTGCTAGACAACTGCGCTAAACACGAGGTTTCATCTTTTGTGGATTGCTATGCCGGATATCATCAGATCATTATGGATGATGAAGACGCGGAGAAGACGTCCTTTATCACACCATGGGGAACTTATTGTTATCGAGTGATGCCATTCGGTTTGAAGAATGCTGGAGCAACATATATGAGAGCAATGACCACTATGTTTCATGACATGATGCATAAGGAGATTGAGGTTTACGTGGATGATGTGATTATTAAGTCAAAAAGTCAGGCCGACCATGTAAAAGATTTGAGAAAGTTCTTTGAAAGGCTTCGCAGGTACAATCTTAAACTCAACCCGGCAAAATGTGTATTTGGAGTTCCATCTGGAAAGCTGTTGGGGTTTGTAGTCAGCCGTCGGGGAATTGAATTAGATCCCTCAAAAATCAAAGCCATTCAGAATTTGCCCCCGCCCAAGAACAGAACGGAGGTAATGAGTTTGCTCGGTAGACTGAACTACATTAGCAGGTTTATTGCTCAACTCACGACCACTTGTGAGCCCATATTCAAGTTGTTGAAAAAGAGTGCTGCGGTAAAATGGACTGAAGAATGTCAGGAAGCGTTCGATCGAATCAAGAGATATCTGTCAAATCCACCCGTGCTGGTACCCCCAGAGCCTGGTAGGCCTTTGATCTTATATTTATCAGTTATGCACAATTCTTTCGGTTGTGTCCTTGGTCAACATGATGTCAAAGGCAAGAAGGAGCAGGCTATTTATTATCTTAGCAAGAAGTTCACCGCATTTGAGGCCAGGTATACTCTTCTTGAAAGGACGTGTTGTGCCCTAACTTGGGTGGCGCAGAAGTTGAAGCATTATCTCTCATCCTATACTACTTATCTCATCTCTCGCATGGATCCTTTGAAGTATATCTTTCAGAAGCCTATGCCAACAGGTCGTTTGGCAAAGTGGCAGATATTACTTACCGAGTTCGACATTGTATATGTGACTCGAACCGCCATGAAAGCCCAAGCTTTGGCAGATCATCATGCTGAAAATCACATCGATGAAGAATATGAGCCATTAAAGACATATTTTCCTGACGAACAAGTGTCGTGTGTCGATGAGGTCGTTATAGATGCTGATCCAGGTTGGAGGTTATTTTTCGATGGAGCTGTCAATATGAAAGGAGTTGGAATAGGTGCGGTTCTTATTTCTGAATCAGGACAACATTTCCCGATAACAGCACAACTTCGATTCTACTGTACTAACAATATGGCAGAGTATGAAGCCTGCATTCTTAGTTTGAGGTTAGCTGTGGATATGGGAGTCCAAGAATTATTGGTGTTAGGAGATTCGGATTCGCTCGTCCATCAAATTCAAGGCGATTGGGAGACGCGAGATTTGAAGCTCATCCTGTATCGACAATGTTCGCAGGAGCTATGTCAACGGTTTGTGTTAGTGAAATTTAGGCATATTCCAAGGATTCGTAATGAAATTGCTGATGCTTTAGCCACTTTGTCTTCAATGCTCCAACATCCTGACAAAGCCTACATCGATCCAGTGCATATACAGAGTCGTGATCAGCAGGCTTATTGTAATGTGGTTGAAGAAGAGCTCGATGGAAAACCTTGGTTCTTGGATATCAGGCGGTACATTCAGTCAGAAGAATACCCAACATATGCCACCAACGATCAAAAGAGGGCCATTAGGCGTTTGGCTAGTGGATTTTTCCTAAGTGGGGGAATCTTGTATAAGAGAACCCCAGATCTCGGACTTTTGAGGTGTGTAGACGCCAAAGAAGCCTCGACAATCATGGTTGAAATACACTCTGGAGTATGTGGGTCACATATGAATGGTCATGTCTTGTCAAAGAAGATTCTTCGAGCAGGTTATTACTGGCTTACCATGGAAAGGGATTCTATCCAATTTGTTCGAAAGTGTCATCAATGTCTGGTACACGGTGATCTGATACGTTCTCCTCCTGTTGAGTTGCATGCAATGGCCGCTCCATGGCCGTTCTTAGCTTGGGGAATGGACGTGATCGGACCGATTGAGCCAAAGGCATCAAACGGGCATAGATTCATTTTGGTAGCCATTGACTACTTCACAAAGTGGGTAGAAGCAGTAACTTTCAAGTCAGTGACAAAGAAGGCTATGGTAGATTTTGTTCATGCCAATATCATTTGTAGATTTGGAATTCCTAAGATGATCATTACAGATAATGCCGCCAATCTCAATAGTCATTTGATGCAAGAGGTATGTCAACAGTTTAAGATCGCATATCGAAATTCTACCCCATATCGCCCAAAGGCCAATGGTGCTGTAGAAGCTGCTAATAAGAACATAAAGAAGATACTGCGAAAAATGGTACAAGGGTCTAGACAGTGGCATAAAAAGTTGCCATTTGCATTGCTGGGTTATCGCACCACTGTTCGTACTTCAACAGGGGCAACTCCATATTTATTGGTATATGGTACAGAAGCAGTCATCCCTGCAGAAGTTGAAATCCCCTCTCTCCGAGTCATTGTAGAAGCAGAGATCGATGATGACGAATGGGTAAAGACCCGACTGGAATATTTGAATTTGATTGAGGAAAAGAGGCTAACGTCTGTGTGTCATGGCTAGTAGTATCAGAGGAGGATGGCTCGAGCGTACAACAAAAAGGTCCGTCCCAGGAATTTTGAAGCTGGTCAGTTGGTATTGAGACGTCTCCTTCCTCATCAGGTTGAAGCGAAAGGCAAGTTCTCCCCTAACTGGCAAGGGCCCTTTGTTGTGAAGAAAGTGTTGCCCAATGGAGCCTTATATTTGACAGATATTGATGGCAAAATGGCAGAAATGGCTATCAATGCTGATGCAGTCAAAAGATACTATGTATGATATTGGATCCTTTGTTGATTTTATTGCATGTTTAATACTAGCATTTTTGAATATTGATATGATGAAGGCATTTTATTCTTCTATCCAGACATTGTGTCATCCTTTGTTTACCCATTTGAGCTTCGTTTTATTTTTCTTTCATACCCCTCTTTTGGAATCAAAATAGAGTAAAAATAGATGTCAAGAAAATAAGAACAAAAGAAAGAGTTCAAAAATAAAAAATAAAAAAAAAGAAGAAAAATTAAAAGAAAAAGAAAAAAATCAAATCGAAATCAAAACAAAACAAAGAACAAAGCCGATGGAACTACGTGCGACCTGATTCTCCTCTCTCGGGGGTGAGATACGTAGGCTGCCCTATTTCGGGCTCGGTCCAACCAAATAAAATTTTAAGATTCACCCAGTCAACAAAAACTGGGGCGTGAGTTAATGTGTTATTTGAGTCGATTCCAAAAGTTGTAAGTTCCACCCTCACTTCAAGTATCGTTTGAGCCTCTTACCATTTTTTCTAACCTTAACCAAAAGCCAAGTTACAACCCCAGAAAGTCCTTCAGATCAATTTTTGATAATGTTAAGGCTAAGCATGCAATGCACATGATGATACGTTGTGAGGTACCACTTGTCTCCCTCAGCACAAGAAATCAGGAAAGGAAATGAAAATGTGAGAGTCTTATTGGTGAAAACCCTCCCGGGCACCATAAGGCGATGGAGAGCTGAGAGAAAATAAAAATGAGAGAGTCTTATTGGTGAAAACCCTCCCGGGCACCATAAGGCGGTGGAGAGTTGAGAGAAAATAAAAATGAGAGAGTGTTATTGGTGAAAACCCTCCCGGGCACCATAAGGCGATGGAGAGTTGAGAGAAAATAAAAATGAGAGAGTCTTATTGGTGAAGACCCCCACGGGCACCGTAAGGCGATGGAGAGTTCAAGAGAAAAGCAAAAAGTGAGAAGAAAAAGATTTGTTGGAAAAAAAATATTTTAAGATGTCATCAATCGAATGTGATATATGAGTCCGATGGATTTGAAGAAGCTGCTCAGAGGCAAAGGTGCGAACTCAACAACAAAGGGGGAGTTTGGATAGGAAGATCAGGCAGCTCAATCCAAATGCATGTCATGCTCACTGGAGTTGGTTGTCGTGTTCAGATAAGTTTTCTTTTTGAATATGGGACATTGCCCTTTCCTTTCATTTACATATTCATGTTTTTCTTTTTTTTTTCTTTTTTTTGTCTTTTTATGTCATTTGTCAAAAATAAAAGTCTCCATCATTTTCTTTACATTTTAAGCCAAGTCTGTGTCAAAACAAGCGAGAAAGGATTTCAAAATTTACTACCAGTCTTTCCAATTATGTGAGGAAAAGCCAAGGAACAACACAGGGAGAAATAGGACCGTAATTCAACAAGCAAAGGAAGTATATCAACCAACAGGCTACTGGATTCATAGAGAATATTAAGATTAGGGAAAAGAGTGCACCTCAGGGGCATGGTAAAATAGAATCCCATTGTTTGAGTCAGAAATCACTTTCCCTCAATAAGGGTCCGGGTCAATGATGCGACAAGATAGGACAGGGGTCAGCGATTTGGAAGCAAGGTTGAAAGGAACCAGTGCTGGGGCAGATGCCTGAAAAGCCAAGGACTGCAAGCCACCACTAAGTTTTTAACTGACAAATTTTCTTTGTTGAAACAGGGGCAAATTCATTTTTTCACTTGATTCAGCTACCATTGGAAATGCACATCCATGGGGTATTTACTTTCTGTTTAAAGATTTTTACTTTCTGTTCAGGACCCTCCTGAAAAATGGGACTTTACTTTCTGTTCAGGACCCTCCTGAAAAATGGGATTTTACTTTCTGTTCAGGACCCTCCTGGAAAATGGGATTTTACTTTCTGTTCAGGACCCTCCTGAAAAATAGGACTTTACTTTCTGTTCAGGACCCTCCTGCAAAATGGGATTTTACTTTCTGTTCAGGACCCTCCTGAAAAATGGGACTTTACTTTCTGTTCAAAACCCTCCTGGAAAATGGGATTTTACTTTCTGTTCAGGACCCTCCTGGAAAATGGGACTTTACTTTCTGTTCAGGACCCTCCTGGAAAATGGGATTTTACTTTCTGTTCAGGACCCTCCTGGAAAATGGGACTTTACTTTCTGTTTAGATATTTTTACTTTCTGTTCAGGACCCTCCTGGAAAATAGGACTTTACTTTCTGTTCAGGACCCTCCTGGAAAATGGGACTTTACTTTCTGTTCAGGACCCTCCTGGAAAATGGGATTTTACTTTCTGTTCAGGACCCTCCTGAAAAATGGGACTTTAGTTTCTGTTCAGGACCCTCCTGGAAAATGGGACTTTACTTTCTGTTCAGGACCCTCCTGAAAAATGAGACTTTAGTTTCTGTTTAGATATTTTCACTTTCTGTTCAGGACCCTCCTGGAAAATGGGACTTTACTTTCTGTTCAGGACCCTCCTGGAAAATGGGACTTTACTTTCTGTTCAGGACCCTCCTGGAAAAAATGGGACTTTACTTTCTGTTCAGGACCCTCCCGGAAAATGGGATTTTACTTTCTGTTCAGGACCCTCCTGGAAAATGGGACTTTACTTTCTATTCAGGACCCTCCTGGAAAATGAGATTTCACTTTCTGTTCAGGACCCTCCTGGAAAATGGGACTTTACTTTCTGTTCAGGACCCTCCTGGAAAATGGGATTTTACTTTCTGTTCAGGACCCTCCTGGAAAATGGGACTTTAGTTTCTGTTTTAATATTTTTACTTTCTGTTCAGGACCCTCCTGAAACATGAGATTTTACTTTCTGTTCAGGACCCTCCTGTAAAATGGGACAATGCTTTCAAAAAAAATGAAATACTATTTTAGTGTAATTTTGTTTGAGATAATTTTCTATCTAGTTTTAATTTTGGGTTTCAGGAGCCCGCCTGAAGAACAGGGTGATGAAATAGCAGAACAGGGTGATGGAATTACAAGTCAAGAGCCCGCCTGAAGAACAGGGTGATGGAATTACAAGTCAGGAGCCCGCCTGAAGAACAGGGTGATGAAATAGCAAGTCAGGAGCCCGCCTGGAGAATAGGGTGAAGAAACGGAAAAGTCAAGCAACAAAGCAAAGTCATTGAAAGCCATGCAACAAGGTGAAAGAAATTGCAAGTCAGGAGCCCGCCTGGAGAACAGGGTGATGAAAGTCGAGTCAAGAACCAACAGAAGCTGTTTAGATAGGATTTTTGTAATTTTCTTTATGTTTTAGCTTTTAATTTTTATTTTTGATGTAATAACAGAGCCGCGGACCGGAACGTCGATGGAACCTCACTCGACTCTCCAACTCGGTATAGTCCACCGCCTTCCAAAAGTTGAGATACTTGTCACTCGATCCTCTCGTAACTTGGTTGGGTAGGCTGTCCTAATTCAAGACCCGATAGTCCTCCTTTCTTCTGTCTCTCACTCTCTCCCCTTGAATAATGGTCGGGACAAAATTATGTCTCGTTGTCTACTTCTTTGTCTGAAAACACTGCGTGTTTGCATTCAAAGGGGGCATGATGTAGACACCTAATTCTGTCCCTCCCGAAGACCCAAGTTTTCTATTTTACCCTCGTCTTACCATGTGTACTACCCCATATAATAACCTCCGTACAAAAGGACAAAATAACCAACTCTAAGAAAATTGATAACAAATTTTATCCATTCCAACAACCATACCCATCACCTACCTCACCCACCCCCCTACCCCACGTCACCCTACCCCCCCCTCTCTTTTCTTGTCAACAAAGAAAAGACTCAAAAAATATATATACACACTCCCATACACAAATGAAGGGGAGGAAAAAAGAGGAGGGTAATAGGAATCCAAAAAAATCTGCACTTTCTCTCTCTAAACTCTATTCTCTCTCTCTCTCTCTAAAATTTGAACTTCCACCACCGCGTCGCCGCCGACCGAAGCTCCGGCCACCACAATACCACCCTCTTTCCTTTCTCTATACCATCTCTCTCCCTAAAACTAAAAAAAAAAATATAGAAAAATCCGACTAACGCCATCTCCGACCAGATCCGCCGCCGTTCGCCGTCCGAAACAACCACCCATCGCCATTCAGCCGGACACGGTCAGAGCCGACCAGCTCCCGCGGCCCGTCTTTACCTTCACCGTCGCATCTCCGGCCGCGGCGCGTCGGCCAGATCTGGCTGGCTGGCCGCCTCTCCACCCGAACAAGTCACCATCCGTCGACTCAGTCACCATACCGGTTGACGTCAGACGTCGGCCGCCGCCAGATCCGCGGCTGTCACTGTCTCCATCACCAGATCCGACCAGCTCGATCTATTTGGCTTTTGAAATTCTTGTTGTCTCTTGTTGATTTTGGTTTTGTCTGTCTCATGTTTCGACGTCGATAGTGATTTTCGAGTCGCTTTTATCGAATCTCGTCGTCAGTCTCGGTTGTGTTTCGTATAGAAAGGTTTTATTCGTGGGTTTTGGAGTTGTTCCGGTCATCATTTTAATACCGAGTATGGTCGGTTCGTTGTGAGGTTCTCCGATCGAGTTTTGGTCTTCGGATTTCTTTATTATCGACAAAAGCAAGTGTCAGTGAGGTTCATTTCTTTAACCCGCTCTCTTTTGTTTATTTTGTTATATTGAATTGGTTGTGATTATGCTTGTTGTGATTATGTTTTGTTGCACTTTGTTGATATTGATTGTCATGATCATGATGTTTGGTGTGTCAATTTTGGTGGTTTGAAAATTGAAGTTGAGCATGTTAATGGATTGATAAGGGGATTTAGGGAAGCAATGGAGGAATTGATAAAAGTTGAACGTAGATTAACGTTGGTTTGTTGTCTTTGTTCTATTCGGTATAAGGGAATGTGATGGAATTATGTCTTTAGTCGAGAACGCATAGGCAAACGTAGGCCGGGTAGGCAAATTTAGGAATAAAAATTTGTTGGAGTGTTTTGAATATGTGCTTGAATGATACTTTTATTTTATTGTACAAAAAGTTTAAATTGTACTCATTTGGCCGGGGAATGCCCCGAAGGATTTGTATTGATTTATCCGGGGAATGCCCCGAAGTACCTTGTACCCGGAGGACGTCCGGGATGAAGGTCCGAGGCATCGGGTAAAGCATTAGTTTAGGATTAGCATAGGTTTATTTTCAGTTCTTTTCTATTTTCGGGTTGTAATAATTGGACTGGATTTACATTTCGGTTTGTTTCGTTTTGTTTGATTGTTTTTGCGTGCTTTATTTTTGTAGTTTATACACTTCATAATGCCAAAAATAGTCGATACACTCCATCAAGCGACCGTGGTCGAACCACGGGATCGAGGGGTGCCTAACACCTTCCCCTCGGTCAACAGAATTCCTTAGCCGGAATCTCTGTGCGCAAACCGGTTTAAGAGTCAATTGGTTTCGAAAAAGGAATTTTTCAAAGGTGACTTGGCACACCGGATTATGCCAAGTGGCGACTCTGAATAAAAATACAAATAATCCTTTTTCGAAACAAATTTTCATTTCTCGTCACTTAAATAATAAAACCCTTTCGAACTTAAAAAAATATTCCATGTTTTTTTTAGTACGCGATAAAAAAGGGGTGTGACAGGGTGCGAAACTGCCATAAGAGTATGATCGAGGCCAGGGGAGAAGTACTCCAGCTCAGTGAAAGCATTATCCAGGATTTACTCAAGTCTGAGGGAGGATTAAGTTGCAAGACATCTTTGGAAGGCATCTTGATGATAATTATTAAAGACCTTATTTTCTTAGAGTTAGTTTCTTTATAGGTTTTTAGTATTTCTCTAGTATTTCGAGTCTGTTCTAGTTTTTGATAATTTTAGTTTCCTTTCATTAAATCTTTGTTTTAAAAATAGTTGGAAATATATGGAAAATTTCGCATTTGTTTCAAGTTTTTATTCTCTTTATTTCTGAATATATACATATGTTTACTATATCCATGAACTACGCGATGATCTGATTCATGTAAAACATGACACGTAGGCAACCCTCGGCGGGTGCGATCAAATATTTTTTCAAGTTTGAAGTAATAATTTTAAGATGTTGGCGTTAAATAATGAGGGTAAAAAATTAATTCACCAAAGCCGGGATGAAACAAGAGGGTTTTCCTAAGTCCATTTCAGGAAGGAAATTACTTAGGTGCATGACATTTGAGTTTGTTATATCAATATTTTTAAATCCCTAAATCCTAACATATTTGTTTCTGTTTCATAAGAGAGAGAGAGAGAGAGAGAGAGAGAGAGAGTAAGGTGGTTGGTTGTGGTTAAGCTGGCCTCTCACCCGTACAACACAAGGTATAAAGGAAAAAGGAAGATGACTCGAAAAGATGGAACGGAATCTGATAAGGAAAAAGGTCGAGATCAGTTAGTTCCACGAGAGTTCGCATCTTTGGAGGAGAATAGGTTATTGAAGCAACAAATTGCGGAAATGTATCAGGTCTGGTCAAATGGACAAGCCCCGCCTTCCTCGATTCCTGGCCTTTCAGATGCAAATCATCCCAGTTCTACTCAAGCCCAAGTCGACGATCCACTTTATCCGCCTGGATTTGGTCCATACGCTAATGTGTCTAGCGCTGCTGGCACATCCACCATGCGTCCTCCAAATCCATCATTCACAAACAACCCGCTTTTTATTCCGGCCATGACAACTAATATAAATCCTCCATCAATGATTCAGAAGCCTATCAACGAGCTAAATCATGATCAAGTCTATCCTCCTGAATTAGCATTCAAACCCGTAAATTCATATCAGCCCACTCATCAGCCTGAGTCTCATATCATGATTGAGAAGGATATTATGAATGAAGAACGAGAAGAGATAGCTAAAAAAGTGAGGAGTCTGGAGCAGAGTATGAGAAACATAAAAGGATTGGGAGGACACAAAAGCGTCTCTTTCAAAGACCTGTGTATGTTCCCTAATTTTCATTTGCCAATAGGGTTCAAGACCCCAAAATTCGACAAATATAGTGGTCATGGTGACCTAGTGGCCCGCTTAAAAAGGTATTGCAATCAACTCAGAGGAGCAGGAGGGAAAGAGGAGCTACTTATGGCCTATTTCGGAGAAAGTCTGACGGGAATAGCCTCCAAATGGTTTATCGATCAAGACATCTCCCATTGGCACGTTTGGGATGATATGGCTCAAGATTTTGTACAACAATTTCAATACAATCTCGATATTATCCCTGACCGCATTTCTCTCGCTAATATGAAGAAAAAACCATCTGAAAGTTTTTGAGAGTTTGCCATAAAATGCAGAGAACAGGCATCTAGAGTCAAACCGCCACTGAAGGACCAGGAATTGATTAACATTTTTCTCCAAACTCAAGAGTCTGATTATTTTCATCATTTACTAGCCGCGGTTGGTAAACCTTTCATCGAAGCAATAAAAAATGGGGAAATGGTGGAGAATGGCATCAAATCAGTTAAAATCATGAGTCAAACCGCCCTCAGGGCCACTACACAAGCCTTCAGAGTGGATCAGGTAGTTTCGAAAATTGGAAAAAGGAGAAAGGATCCATGATGGGATCAGGACCGGGCAATGCCCAAAGGGGACGGAACTCCCCTTACGTTCATGTCCAAAAGTGACAACCCAGCCCTACTTAACATTATTATACACGTCAACCTGCTGCTCTTAATGCTCAAACGTATGCCCGACCTCCTCAGCGTCCACAATGGCGGGCACCTGCGCCACAAGGTTTTCGTCCGCGGCAGCCAAATTTACAAGCCTCTCGTAATCCGTATGTTCAGGCAGACTATACAAGAGAACAGAGGCCAAGGGAAAACTTCACCCCAATTGAAGATCATATACGAGCCTGTTGCGGAGATTCGTCAAATTAGGATGGATTGAACCTGTTTTGCCTTTCAAAGTGGATCCGAATGTAAGTTGGTTTGATCCTAATGTAAGGTGTGAGTACCATTCAAACGTCCAAGGTCACAGTACCGAAAATTGTTGGAGTCTGAAGAGAGCCAAGGCAATCGTAATACAAAAAAAAGAAGCACCGAATGTCACCGACAATTCACTTTCAAATCACAGTAACACACACGTTGTGGGGATGATTTTTAACAATAGAGACTACAGGCCAACAAGCCAAGCAATGATGGAAATAGGCACCTTGAAGGAGAACCCGGGTGAAGTACTGAAGTATATGCAAAGAGAACCACTGATCGTGAAAGGAGCGAGTTCCATTATAAGACCCCGAGATTCAGAAAAGATAGTATTGTATGTTCCTACAAAGCTAAAGAGAATAGCACAAGATGGGCCAAAACTATATGTTTCGAGTGGTCCCGCATGGTTTGACCAACAACGCAACAATATGAGAAAGATAACAGAGCCAATTATCATAAGACACGCAGCACAGCTCCCAGTGACAAGCTTGAAAACCATCCCATGGAACTACAACAAAACAACGGTGATGTACAAAGGAAAAGAGGTCATGGAAGAAACAAACAAAACAGGGGGTTTGACTCGATTAGGAAGATGCTATGTTCCAGAAGAATTAAGGAGACCAAAACAGTTTAAAGATAGTCAAGGGCCAATGAAAAAACCTGTCACAAACGAAGAGGCTGAGGAATTTCTGAAGAAAATGAAAACCCAAGGCTATTCCATTGTCGATCAATTGAGGAAAACCCCGGCACAAATCCCATTATTATCCCTACTGCTACATTCTAAAGAACATTGTCAGGCATTGATTAAGTTGTTGAATGAAGCATACGTCCTGAAGGAAACTACGGAATATCAAATAGAAAGGATGGTTCGTAGAATATTTAAAGCAAATAGAATCACTTTCACTGATGATGAGTTACCCACAGAAGGTTCTGGTCACAACAAGGCTTTGCATCTGACTATCAAATGGAAAGGTTAATACATAAAATGGGTAATGATCGATGGAGGTTCAAGAGTAGATATCTGTCCTCTCTCTACTTTGCAAAAATTAAAAATCAGCCCAGATAGGATTCAGTCCAATAATGTATATGTTCGGGCTTTTGATGGTGCAAAACGAGACACAATTGGTGAGGTAGATCTTGCTTTGGTTATTGGACCAGTTGAGTTTGCGATCACCTTTCAAGTAATAGACATGGATACTTCCTACAACCTACTTTTAGAAAGACCATGGATCCACACGGCCAGAGCCATACCTTCTACTTTGCATAAAGTAGTTGAGTTTGAACACGATAATCAGAAAATAATTGTACATGGAGAGGATGACCTTCCCATACATCGTGATCCTTCTGTACCCTGTATCAAAACAAAAGGGGGTTGTGAATCTTCCATTTATCAAGCCTTTAAAATTGTGACAGCTGATCAAGTCATGGAAGCCACGCCGATTTAAGGGCCTCATCTCTCTTCTACTTCGATCAAATGCTACAAAATGGTTATGAACCGGGAAAAGGATTAGGGGTTTCGCTGCAAGGAATTATAAACCCTGTAGATCCATGTGGTAGCCACAAATCCTTTGGCTTAGGCTTTAAGCCTACCGCAGCAGATAGAAAATGGGCAACCGAGCAGAAGAAGAAGGCTTGGAAATTGACAATTTCGGTTCCACACATTAGCCAATCTTTCACGAAAGCTCAAAAGGAAAAAAATCAAGACCCATATGCTAACAAGGATGTGGATGAAATATGTCAAGGTCTCAAGGAAATGTTTTATGAAATAAACATGGTTCAGATGGGTGAAGGCCCTAGCCATGCAGATGTGCAGTTTGTCGGGCCAAATATCAAACTCACTAACTGGGAAGCCACTCTTCTCCCCACAAGAAAGGAGTCTTGGTAGTTCATTTTGTTGTTTCACTTTTCACTCTTTTGCATTTTGGACTATTCTCAGGATTGTAGTCCACATAGTTTAGTTTCTCTGTTTTCATGTTAACCTTCCTATACTTTACGATTCAATGAAATAAAATTCAAGTTTTCTAGTAAATTTATCTTTTCTTCCCTCATTTAATTTTTATTTTCTTTATCTTATTTCAGTTATGTTAATACTGGTTTCGATAACATGGCATGTACGTGGAGTTCACACTTAGATCCTAAAAAGTTGTCTAATCTCGAATCAGCAAACCAAACGGTAGATGAATACGATGAAACTGAAGCTGATAAGGAAGTCAAAAAAGGATTGGATCAATTTGAGGATAAGCCCAAACCGAATTTAAATGACACTGAGATAATAAATTTAGGAACTGGTGAGGAGGTTAGAGAAATAAAAATAAGTATTCATGCGGATCAAAATATCAGGAATGATATTGTTCAGATCTTGATCGAGTATAAGGATGTTTTTGCTTGGTCTTATGATGATACGCCAGGTCTAAGCACAGATTTGGTAGTCCACAAACTGCCTACATACCCTGATTTTTCACCGGTCCAGCAAAAGCAAAGAAAGTTTAAAATTGACGTGAGCGATAAAATCAAAGAGGAAATCATGAAACAATTGAATGCAAATGTGATCAAGGTCGCTCAGTACACCACATGGCTGGCTAATGTGGTGCACGTACCGAAGAAAGATGGCAAAATCAGAGTTTGTGTTGATTATAGGGATTTGAACAAAGCAAGCCCTAAAGATAACTTTTCGCTACCCAAAATTCATATCCTTGTTGATAATTGTGCTAAACATGAGATTCAATCTTTCATAGATTGTTATGCCGGATATCACCAGATCTTGATGGATGAAACAGATGCAGAAAAGACTCCTTTCACTACCCCGTGGGGTACTTATTGCTACAGGGTCATGCCGTTTGGTTTAAAGAATACGGGAGCTACGTACATGAGAGCTATGACTACTATTTTTCATGACATGATGCACAAAGAAGTAGAAGTATATGTCGATGATGTCATTATCAAGTCCAAGACACGAGTCGATCATGTATATGACTTGAGGAAATTCTTTGAAAGATTGAGAAAATATAATCTTAAGCTTAAGCAAGCCAAGTGTCCATTTGGAGTTCTATCCGAAAAATTTTTGGGTTTCATAATTATCCGCAGAGGCATTGAATTGGACCCCTCCAAGGTAAAATCCATTCGAGAATTGCCACCTTCGAAGAATAAAACTGAGGTCATAAGTTTGCTTGGAAGGCTGAATTATATAAGCAGATTCATCGCTCAACTCAGCACTACATGTGAACCGATATTTAAGTTGCTAAAAAAGGATGTTGCTATCCAATGGACAGACGAATGTCAAGAATCATTTGATAAGATTAAAGAATATTTGGCAAATCCTCCAGTACTGGTCCCATCGGAACCTGGTAGGCCTTTATATCTATATCTGTCAGTGATGGACAATTCTTTTGGTTGTGTTTTAGGACAGCATGATATCACAGGCAAAAAGGAACAAGCAATCTATTATTTGAGCAAAAAGTTCACGAGTTACGAGGTAAAATATACTCTTTTAGAAAAGACATGTTGCGCCCTAAGTTGGATTGCTCAGAAGTTGAAGCACTATCTTTCGTCCTACACAACCTACCTCATATCTCGAATGAATCCATTAAAGTATATTTTTCAAAAACCTATGCCCACAGGCAGATTGGCGAAGTGTCAAATTTTACTTACGGAATTCGACATTGTGTATGTTACTCATCCTGCTATGAAAGCGCAAGCATTGGCCGATCATTTGACAGAGAACCCAGTTGATAATGATTATGAGCCTTTGCGAACTTACTTTCCTGATAAAGAGATAAATTCAATTGAGGAAGAAGTTCAAGATGATATTTATGAGTGGAAATTATATTTGGATGGGGCAGTCAATGTCAAAGGAGTAGGAATTAGGGCGGTTCTTGTCTCACCGACCGGGCATCATCATCCTGCCACAGCACGACTCCGTTTCTTTTGTACTAATAACACAACAGAATATGAAGCTTGCATCATGGGGTTAAATATGACAATAAATCTGGATGTACACAAGCTAGTGGTGTTGGGAGATTCCGAATTACTCATTCGACAAATTCAAGGTGAATGGGAAACAAGAGATATCAAGCTCATTCCATACAAACAGTTCTTAGAGGACCTTAGCAAAAGGTTCAAGTCTATCCAGGTTAGATATATTCCCAGATCCCATAATGAGCTGGTTGATGCCCTGGCTACCCGAGATTCTATGCTCCCATACCCAGTAAATACGCATATCGACCCATTAGAGATACAGATACGAGATCAACATGGTTATTGCAATATAATTGATGCAGAACCAGATAATGAACCCTGGTACTATGATATCAAACGCTTTCTAAAGTCAAAAGAATATCCAATACACGCCAATGCAGATCAAAAAGGACTATTAGGCGACTTACTAATGGTTTCTTCTTAAGTGGAGAGATTTTGTACAAACGAACCCCAAACTTGAACTTGTTGAGATGTGTTAATATTCAGGAAGCTGAAAGAATCATGAATGAGGTACATTCGGGGATATGTGGTTCGCATATAAATGGCTATGTTTTAGCGAAGAAGATTATGCGGGCAGGATATTATTGGTTAACTATGGAACGAGATTGCTTTCGCTTTGTTCGCAAGCATTAGTGTCAAATTCATGGTGATTTGATTCACTCGCCACCTTCAGAGCTGCATCCTATGTCTGCTCCTTGGCCATTCGTTGCTTGGGGCATGGATGTAATCGGTCCAATAGAACCAAAAGCTTCTAATGGACATCGATTCATACTGGTCGCTATTGACTATTTCACCAAATGGGTAGAAACTGCTACTTTTAAATCAGTCATGAAGAAAATAATAGTGGATTTTGTTCATTCGAACATCATATGTCGTTTCGGTATACCAAAGTCCATTATCATAGACAATGCAACCAATCTCAATAGTCATCTAATGAAGGAGTTTTGTGAGTAATTCAAGATCGTGCATCATCATTCTACCCCTTACAGTCCTAAAGCAAATGGAGCCGTTGAAGCAGCAAACAAGAATATTAAAAAGATTCTTAGGAAAATGGTCCAAGGATCTCGATAGTGGCATGAGAAATTACCGTTTGCTTTTTTAGGATATCATACAACTATTCGTACATCGACTGGCGCAACTCCTTATTTACTAGTCTATGGGACTGAAGCTGTGATACCCGCAGAAGTCGAAATTCCCTCGCTTCGAATCATTGGTGAAGCCGAAATTGACGATACTGAATGGGTCAAGTCTAGACTAAAACAATTATCATTAATAGATGAAAAAAGGTTGACGGCAGTTTGCTTTGGTCAATTATACCAGCAGAGAATGGAGCGAGCTTACAATAAGAAGGTACGTCCTAGAAAATTCGAGGCCGGCCAACTTGTTGTAAAATGCATCCTTCCACACCAAGAAGAGGCTAAAGGAAAGTTTGCTCCAAACTGGCAAGGTCCATACATAGTTAAACAAGTATTATCAAATGGAGCTTTGCAACTTGGGATCTGGACGGAAAAATGACAGAAAAAGCTATCAATGCTGATTCAGTCAAAAGATATTATATTTGACACACTTGTACTTGACATTCTCAAGTTGACATGATGAAAGACCATCATTCTACTTAACTAAATGTCATTAATCCCTTGTCAGCCCATCGAGCCTTATTTACTTTTCCTTGTTTACCCTCTTTGGAGTCAAAAATAAAAAAACACTTGTGGGTGAAAAACCATGGAGGCACCCATATGATGATTCAAAAAAAAAAAGATAATGCATTAGCATTGAACTACATTCGACCTGATTCCTAAATAGATACGTAGGCATCCCTATCTTGGGGTTCGGTCCGACAGAAGAAAAAAAAAATCTTATTGGTGAAAACCCTCAGGGGCGCCATAAGACAACGATGAACGAGACAATCGAAATTAGAGAGGTCAATTGAGAAAATCCCAGAAGGAATGACTTTAGTCAAACAAAGTTTATCAAGACAGGACAAAGATCAAGAAGGATGATTTGATTTGATTGAAAGGTGCAGCCTAATTCGAGATTTGACAGTTTTGAAGGATCAAATATCTACTCCAAATTGTGTGTCATGCGTTATTGAAGTCAATATATACCTCCAAATAAGCTTTCTTACTTTACTGGTAGAAATACTTTCTATTCAAACATAATTCTTTTATTCCTTCTTTTGATTTTTCCTTATTTCATTTTTACACGCTCTGTGTTTTTTAATGGGTAAGTCTCACACCAAATGCAAAATAAAGAAAAACGCGCAAAATTGACCATGGCTCCTAGTGAAATTGAGTAGAGATTGTTAGGCGTTCACCACCTTGACAAGGACAGGGAGCCAGTTAAGATAAGTGTTACGAGTGAAGCATTTGAAAATGAAGAACAGAATCGTACTGAAACAAACAAAAATACAACAGAATTTGAAAGACGAAGATTCAACCTCGCCAACTAATTATTTTAATCAACTGTATCAAGTTGGGGCAAGGATAAGGCAAACCTCCAAGGGATTCAAGGCCACAAACCAACTACCAAGTTTAAAACTCACAATTGTTTTTTCTTTCTTTGCTTGAACAGGGGCAAAGCAATCTTGTGAAGTTTAGTGAGAAAAAACAAGTATAGCAAAGTTAAGTTTTCTTGAATTTTCTCTTTTTGTTATACTCCTATAATTCTAAGTTCGTATCTTTATAATTATAATAATAATAATAAAACCCCTCATACTCAAGACCGGGGCATTTTTTTTTCTTTTCTAACAAAAATAAAAAAATCCTAATCTTTATTCGTCGTCATAGGGCGCCATCCCCTAGTTGACATCTTATTCGTATTCATAGGGCGTCATCCCCTAGTGGACATCTTATGTCGTCTTCATAGGGCGTCATCCCCTAATTGATATCTTATCTCGTCTTCATAGGGCGCCATCCCCTAATTGATATCTTATCTCGTCTTCATCGGGCGCTATCCCCTAGTTGACATCTTATCTCATCTTCATAGGGCGTCATCCCCTAGTTGACATCTTTTTTGTCTTCATAGGGCGCTATCCCCTAGGTTACATCTTATCTCGTCTTCATAGGGCACCATCCCCTAGCTGACATCTTTTTCTTCTTCATAGGGCACCATCCCCTAGTTGATATCTTATCTCGTCTTCATAGGGCACTATCCCCTAGTTGACATCTTATCTCGTCTACATAGGGCGCCATCCTCTAGTTGACATCTTATTCGTCTTCATAGGGCGTCATCCCCTAGTTGACATCTTATCTAGTCTCCATAGGGCACCATCCCCTAGTTGACATCCTATTTGTCTTCATAGGGCGCCATCCCCTAGTTGACATCGTATCTCGTCTTCATAGGGCGCCATCCCCTAGTTGACATATTATTCGTCTTCATAGGGCGTCATCCCCTAGTTGATATCTTATCTCGTCTTCATAGGGCGCTATCCCCTAGGTTACATCTTATCTCGTCTTCATAAGGCACCATCCCCTAGTTGACATCTTTTTCTTCTTCATAGGGCGCCATTCCCTAGTTGATATCTTATTTCGTCTTCATAGGGCACTATCCCCTAGTTGACATCTTATCTCGTCTACATAGGGAGTCATCCCCTAGTTTACATCTTATTCGTCTTCATAGGGCGTCATCCCCTAGTTGACATCTTATCTCGTCTTCATAGGGCGCCATCCACTAGTTGACATCTTATTTGTCTTCATAAGGCGCTATTCCCTAGTTGAAATATTATCTCGTCTTCATAGGGCGCCATCCCCTAGTTGACATCTTATTCGTCTTCATAGGGCGTCATCCCCTAGTTGATATCTTATCTGGTCTTCATAGGGCGCTATCCCCTAGGTTACATCTTATCTCGTCTTCATAGGGCACCATCCCCTAGTTGACATCTTTTTCGTCTTCATAGGGCGTCATCCCCTAGTTGACATCTTATCTCGTCTTCATAGGGCACCATCCCCTAGTTGACATCTTATTCGTCTTTATAGGGCGTCATCCCCTAGTTGATATCTTATCTCATCTTCATAGGGCGCTATCCCCTAGGTTACATCTTATCCCGTCTACATAGGGCGCCATCCCCTAGTTGACATCTTTTTCTTCTTCATAGGGCGCCATTCCCTAGTTGATATCTTATCTTGTCTTCATAGGGAACTATCCCCTAGTTGACATCTTATCTCGTCTACATAGGGCGTCATCCCCTAGTTGACATCTTATTCGTCTTCATAGGGCGTCATCCCCTAGTTGACATCTTATCTCGTCTTCATAGGGCGTCATCCCCTAGTTGACATCTTATTTGTCTTCAGAGGGCGCCATCCCCTAGTTGACATCTTATCTCGTCTTCATAGGGCGTCATCCCCTAGTTGACATCTTATTCGTCTTCATAGGGCGTCATTCCCTAGTTGATATCTTATCTGGTCTTCATAGGGCGCTATCCCCTAGGTTACATCTTATCTCGTCTACATAGGGCGTCATCCCCTAGTTGACATCTTATCTCGTCTACATAGGGCGTCATCCCTTAGTTGACATCTTATTCATTTTCATAGGGCGACATCCCCTAGTTGACATCTTATCTCGTCTTCATGGGGTGTCATCCCCTAGTTGACATCTTATTCATCTTCATAGGGCGCCATCTCCTAGTTGACATCTTATCTCATCTTCATAGGGCGTCATCCCCTAGTTGACATCTTATTCGTCTTCATAGGGCACCATCCCCTAGTTAACATCTTATCTCAGCTTCATAAGGCGCCATCCCCTAGTTGACATCTTATCTCATTTTTATAGGGCGCCATCCCCTAGTTGACATTTTATTTCGTCTTTATAGGGCGCCTAGTTGACATTTTAGAAAATAAACCTTCCTATTTTTCTTCTTTATGTCTTCATAGGGTATGACAATCCCTAGTCACATTTTTAGAAGCAAAAATTCTCATTCTTTTCATGCATTCATTAGACATAACTTCATTTAGTTGCATTATTGAGAACAAGAATCTTATTTTATTGCATACTTAGCTTTGATTTCTATCAGTTTTATTTATTTATTTTTAAATTATTGTGTAGTTTTTCTAATAACTCACAAAAATTTCCTAGTACAAACTGGGGTAGAAAAATTTTGTTTGTTTTGTTTTGTTTTCTTTGATGGCTTGCAGGTTTTCTGTAAAACACAGGTTTAATGCTGAGAATGGCATTCCATCTCTGATTTGAGTAGTGAAGAATGATTAGTTTGAAAATACAGAGTCAGCTATGCATCTGTAGCGGCCCAACATCCCAAGAGTCATCTGCATAACTCCTGATCAGGAGAACAAACATCCAAAAGTATTCTATGAACTATCCTTTGGAAGAGTGTCAATGACACAATCCAAGTTGCAAGTTCAAGTCTCAAATCTTAACTTCAAGATCAAATCTTGACATCAAGGTACCCACTATAAGAAGGTGAAGCGATAACTGAGGACCCAAGAAGAAGATCTGAAGCAAGAGAATCAAGACAATTAGAATAGATAGGATTTTGTATCTTTTATTTTTAGTTTCATTTTTCTTTTTTCTGATGTAATAAAAAGAGCCACGAACAGTAAACTCGACGGGACCTCAACTCGACTCTCCAACTCATGCATTCATTCCTACACCCACTTGAACTACACGTGAACTGATTCTCTTATAACCCGAGATATGTAGGATGCCCAAAACCAGGGCTCGGTCACACCTCTTTCCCACTTATTTACATATTAATTTTGAATAAATGGTTGGGCTAAAAATTAGTCATGTTTACTTCTTTACTTGAAAATTCTCCATATTTCCAAGCAAAGGGGCATTCTGTAAACACCTAATTTTTTACCAAACCTAATGTTTTCGCCATTGTAGGGTTCAATTTGTTTCTAGGGTCTAAATTAAATATTTTAAGTTTATCTTATTTTTACTAAATATGTTTTAAAAGTTTTGAAAACTACAAAATAGAGGCACATTTTAAATAAACTTTTAATTTATTATTTCTTTATTTATTTTTTTTTAAAAAAAAATCAAGATTATATTTGTTTTTCTTCCTTTAACTTTTAATAAATAATCTAATGATATTCATATTTTTTTTAATCATATCTCTAATACCAGTCATTTAACTTACCTGTATTTTATTAGTTATAAATAAATTATTATTTTTAATTTTATTTATTTATTTATTTAAAATATTAAAATTTTTTTTTAAAAAAAAGGAGACCTAAACTACTCAAACCACCCCACAATTTCCACTTTCACTAAACCTCTCCCCCATTATCTGCCCAATTTTTCTGTAACACAAACACACGACACACATGCACACATGCACAAGACACAAACATTATATAACAACACAAAAGAACACAATATGAGGGGGATTTAGCGAAGGCAACACAAAAAAAAAACAGAAAACCAAAGCAAATCAAAAGAAAACAGAGACAAAAATATACTCCCTCCCACCTGTGGAAACGGGACGGACAACAAAACGGAAAACAACAACCAAAAATTCCTTACATTCAAAGACTTTGAGTTTTGTTTATGGTTTAAGTTCGAGGTTTCTTCTTGTTGTTGTTAGAAATTATTTTCATAAGAGGTAATCCTGAACCTTTCTCTATGTAATGTAATATAATGATTATAAACACTTGATTCCCACGTTATGAAGTTAGCTCATTTGTTATATATGATGTTTCAATATGAAGTATTTTTCTATGTTTATATTGATAAAATTTAAAGCAAAGTGTTTGGTATAATAACGTGCTTAAAGGTCCACTCATTTTTTTTATTTTTTTTTATTATTATTACTATTATTAATGTGATATTCGTATTTGTCTATCTGAGTAATATATAGGAAGTGAAAATTTAGGATTATATTGACACTAACATTGTTTGCTTGAGTTGTTGTAGTCTTTTATTGCTTAATTTGACCAATTATAGATGTTGGTGAAGGAACATGAATAATTTAAAAATTAATACACATAAAAGATTTATTTATTTATTTTTCTTTAAAAAAGAATTAAACATGAAACGAAAATCACCACTTTAAGGAAAAGAAAGTCGCTATCGGTGAACATCTTAGAAACTGTTGTACATGAAATAGCAAACAAAATTGTATATTATATATTAAGGATGGATGGTTGAATTTTGTTTATCAAAATGATTTATTTAACTTTGTGGTTTACATATAGGCTGATGAAATAAAAGGGTATAATGGAAATTTAATTTAATGAAAATTGTTAAACATAAGAGAAACTGTAGTCATGGATGATATAGTGTCCCGTTAGGAGCGGCACATTCTTTTAGTATCTCTTCACGTGAACAACCATATATTAATATCTAATTTTATTTGTTTTTAGATTGTAACATGATTAAATCATTTTCCTTAATAAATTTTCTTAGTGTAATATTATCGTACTAAATACTAGTTCAGTATTAAAGGGTTAGGTGAGGTAAAATAAGAGGATAACAGATTTATTTAAGATCCTTTGTAATTAGGAAAAGTAAGAGTAGGAAACTTATTTGTAAGGGAGCGAGATGGGATGCGAATTTATTCTAAACCCCATCGCATAGAAAAGAAAAGAGAAAAAAAAAACAACTGTGAGGGAGTGAACTTGTAAATTAATTAGTTAGGTTCTTAACGGTTAAACGTACAAGAGAATTTAACGATGAAGCTGGAAAGCCCTGCTACCAACCATCATTATAATAAAATTAACATATCGTTTTAAAGCCGATCTAATCGGGATGGATAATTTTTTTACATGTTAAAACCTTGCTTAGACTTGATAAAAATGGGAGTGATTCATAAATACCACAAAGGCGCGAGAAATATATCAAAACTCGTGATAAGGCCGAAAAGTATTACTATCGGTAAACCACACATCAATACAGTTATAAATATATTCAAAAATAAATAAAGGAGGGATTCAAGCATCTTTAGGGCCAACAAATATTATATATCCAAAAGATTATTTTAAGCCAGACATAAATCATTAAAGTGACCGCGCTAGAACCACGGGACTCGAGGGGTGCCTAACACCTTCCCCTCAGTCAACAGAATCCTTATCCGAATTTTTAGTTCACAGGCCAAAAAAAAAATCAAGAGTCATTTTCCTTTGAATAGGGATTCAATAAGGTGACTTGGAACACCCAAACTCAATTCCAAGTGGCGACTCTGTATAATAAATAATCCCTATTCAAAACGGCACTTTAATTGGAAAAACCAATTTTTCTCAAACCCAACTCCCTAGCGGAGTCGGGGGCGGTGAAAAACAGGGGTGTGACAAGTATAAATGGGAGTAGACCTTGATTGAATCCCGTAGCTAACGATGGGATTGTTAGATGTGGTGCACTTTGTATTTACTGATGATTATTACAGCCCTCGCTAGTGGGAAGGTAGAACTAACATACTGATATTGATATGATATTTGACTCCTTTTTGAGGGGTTCTGTAACACCCCGTAAATTTTTTTGTACACTTATCGCGATTATATGGAGTCATAAAGTCTTGTGCACGGGTTAAATTAAGTTTATGGTGTTCGGAAGTATCCCGTCCATATGTGTAGGTATTGGAATACGCTTTACAACGATATAAAGTTTGCCCAAAACAGAGGAGTATTTCATATAAGTGAGCACATTCGAAATTTCAAAACGGTGTCCGGGAAGCCTGTGAACAGTAAATCTGCAGGAAAATTACTGCAGCTAGGCAATTATTTTTTGGATTAACTTTAGACGATCATAACTCCTTGTACGAAAAGAAATGTATGAGCTGCTATATATCGACGAAAATCTCCGAGAGTCTTATTTCCGATGAAATTGGTTTCATCCAAATCCAATGTCTGAGTAAGGAGCTATACCCGTTTTACTACAGCCTATAAAAAAAAAATAGAATTGTGGGACAGATTTTTGGGTCAACTTTAAATGACCATAACTACTTGTACAGGAAGAACTGGGTGGTATACTTTATATGAAAATGAAATCCCTTTGAATTATCTTTCCAATGCAATTGGTTTCACCTAAATCCGATACCGGAGCAAAGAGTTATGATCGATTTACTTCAGCCTGTCAAAACTGTCCACTGGGGACAGATTCGGCATTATTTAAATTTTTAGGGAAAAATGGTCATTTCCTATTACCTCTTGGACGAAAATGGGTCTTTATAAACCTACACTTAGCTTCATATATATCATATACCATCCAATTATTAAGAGAAGGTGAAACCCTAGCCTAATTTCAACTTCAAATATTTTGTGATTCAACCGTAGAAAATTCGAATTGGTTTCGTAGTTGTGTTCACCATCTCAAAAGCTTCGAGAAGCACTCCATGGTTATGTAAGGAGGATTCTAAATACAAGTGTTCATTGTTAAGGTATGAATATTGTTTATTCTTGATTCTTATCCATGAATAAGTATTGATAAAGGATTATGAGTATTGTCTTGATGTTGGAAGATAACTAGAAACATAGTTATGAATTGTTTTGTATAAATTGTTAGTAGTAAATTATGGAAGTTGTTGTATTGGATTATGGAGGATGAATTGTGGTGATATATCATTATATTAGTGGTTATGTATGCCCAGTGATCATGTTGGTATTGGATGGTGATTAAGAAGGGAAATAAAGGCTAAGAGTGATGTTGAGGGATATTTCATGAAAATGCATGATATGTGAATGTAATAAGTGTATAAGAGGATGTATGTAGCACTCTTATTGATGAGTTAAAGGATTACTTCCTAGACATTATTTTGTGAAGTTAATACCTAAATGGTAAGGTTTGGTTGCTAATACTAGTTTGCCACAAATGACTTATTGTAGATAAGTGTTCGAAGAGTACGGGAAGTCAAGTTGGACTTGTATTGAAGTGGTTATATCAAGGTATGTAAGACATACTCTATCTAATCTTTGGCATGAATAATGACCCATGGCACTCTCAAGTAAGCTTCCAACATTGTCCTACGACACATGACACATAATAACATCATATGATCTTCGACACTACCAATTGAACTTGTTTTCACTTTTAAGATGTCCGGCTAATCAAAAAAATGTCCATATACTATTGTTGACTCCGAAATGGTTTAATGAGGTATTCATGATTCTCTACTTCATTTTCATGATATTGATTACCTATTTACATGTTTTCCTATTGAGGTATCATGGTTTCAAGTTCCATAAGGTGTGACCACAAAGTAACCAATCTCAAAGATTAATTGAATTAAGAAATGGAATGTCTGTATTTTAAATTGATGATATGATGTATTGTATTAGTACCACTGACCAGTTGGCCATTGTATGACATATGTTATGTATTGATAAGGATTACGGGAAGTAATGATATGAAAGTAATGTGCAGGTATCCCATCAGCTCTTTTAAGTGTGGTCTACTCATACTGTTTATTCACTGGTATCCGGGTTCTGTTGATCTTTTGTATCTCATCTTGATACTCACTGCCTTACATACTCAGTACATATTTCCGCACTGACGTCCCTCACGGGGGACCCGTATTCATGCCTGCAGGAACAGGTACTTTAGGTCGTACACCTCCGCAGTAAGAGCCAGGACATTCTGTTGTTAGTGGTGAGCTCCAGTTGTTTCGGGGCATCCCAAGTCGTTTCTATATGTATTTTTGGTATTTGTACAAAAGTCTTTTGTGGACGGGAGTTTGTCCCGACCCTAACTCAGTTGTGTATCTATATAGAGGCTTTTGTAGACATATTGTACAGTCATAGGAGTGTTTGGTTGATAGACATGATGGCTCTGACGGACAATTACTGTTTATATATATATTTATGCGTGACTGCTGGGCTGATACAGGTACTGTTTTCTTCTATTTACAACGAAGTGCTGCCCAAATTTCTAATTTTCATAAGTAATGTAAATGTGAAAGTATAGGTTATGAACGGGTTCTCCCGGGCCTCCTCGGCTACGGGTGTCAGTCCGCTCCAATGGGATTTGGGGTATGACAGGTTCACTATTATGGGCTATTCTTGATGAAGAAGAATGTCATACTGATTACATATTTCATTCTTGGAAACCTACCAAATATGTAATATTTGATATGATACGATGCTTTTTGAGTTTAATACTGAAATATTGGTTCACTTGGCTTACATGAAACTATGATATTGTTTATCGTTACTGTTTTCTGAAAGAGCATTATTTTATGATGATTTATGACTTGACCCTATTTAAACGATTGTGGTTAAATGTTATTACTCACTGAGCTAGCGTCTCACTCATCGCTATTATTTTTCAGAGAACGCAGGTGACGGTGAGGATCGCGTTGGCTTGAGGATCCGAGTAGCATATTCTTGGTGAGCCCCGCAATTATTCGCGTGGGCTATAGTTTATTTATTCGACATGTTTCTTTTTCGTGTAAACTTTTAGTTTGCTCCATAGTTGTGTCTTTAGAGTTTGAGTATTCTTTCATTATTTTGGATTTGTGGAGTATTTGACTTCCTCTTATTTTTGGAGATTGATTTCGTATTGTTAGTTGGCGGTATTGGTGAATTGTTGATGTGTTGGTGTTTGTGTGGTTGTTGTATTGTTGGGTTGTTGAATTGAGATAGAAAATTTTCTTGTTAGGCCAAAAAAACGGGAAAAATTCTGTCTGATTTTCTGTAGAAATCTGACGAGGCTTGCTTTGGAGTTCTGAACTCCTTAGCGCCGGTTATGATCCTATTTCGGATCGTGACAATATTGAACAATCTGTTATTTTTGTTGGTATATAAGATTCTGCATACAAATGATGTATTTTTATAACTATTTTTAGTGTAAGAAATTAGTATAGTACACAACACAATATATATCCATGAATTTTTTACTAAATTACGTTGAAACCAGTTTATATACTTATTTCATACTTAAGTAATACTTTTTTTTGAGTTCTCAATTATTAAGTTGATATTAAAAGTGGTATCGATACAGTTTCGCATATATCACATTTGTATTTAATGAGTTTTATGAATGTGACAATCGATAAGAAAAATTATGTTTTATTTTACTTAACATTTTTAGTGTATATAATGGATATTACATGAAAAACTATCACCGTAAATATTGAAAAAATAATAATAATTGATAATTGTTTGATGTCAAATAATTTTTTGTTGCAATAAAAAATAATCAGTATTAACCATAATTGTTATTGGTGTTTGTTTTCTGACAGAAGAAGATGAAGTACATTGTATAAATACTATGTTAAATTTCAAAATAAAACTTTGTTCGTACCAACAATCTTATAAAGACAAAGAGTAATGACCACCAATAAACATCAAAATACAATATTCATGTCAAATGTTACTAATTGCGAAATCAAAAAATGTATAATTTGATATAGTTGATGTCAAATTTAATACCATCCGATGCGACTTAGTTTATATCAATTTCATTCAACGATGTAAAACACGAAACAAATGATAAAATAGTATAACATTATATAAATACTACTTAAATACAAAAAATAGGGAAAAAATATCATTTTCACCCCATACTATACAAGAAAAGTCTAAGTCACACTTAAATTATATAAGTGACTTGTTACACACCTTAACTATATAAAAGTGATATTATTACCTCCCCGCGACCCCCATTCTAAGGCGCGTGTGTTACACTTATTTTAGGCGCGTCCAGCCTATTAAATAACAAAAGTAAACGGCTAAAAACATTAAGGGAAAAGGTATCGTTTCCACCCCAAACTATAGTCGAAAAGTCGAATCCACACCTAAACTATATAAGTGACATATTACACACCTTAACTATAAAAAGTGATACTTTTTACTAACTTGGTGCTGACGTGGCAGCGCATGTAAAACACTACACCACATGCAAGTGGTGGTAGCCTGACAGGGTGTAAATAGTTTACTTTTTTTATAGTTTAGGCGTGTAATAGGTCACTAGTATAGTTTAGGTGTGGCTTCGACTTTTCGGGTATAGTTTGGGGTGGGAACGATGCCTTTTTCCCAAAAAATAAACTTAATCCATACCAACAATCTTAGAAAAACAAACAATACTGAGCACCAAATACTTAAATCAAATTATTAACTATCTTAAAAAAATAAACAGTAAATAGAAAAATGATTCAATATCAATTTTATACCAATTTAATACAGAAAAAAATCAAAATCAAATTATATTAACTTTACAAATTTTTCTTGATTTCTTCGTGTCAACCTTCTTATCACAAACTTTACCAACACTCACATTGGTTTTGGACCTTGTAACTCTAGCATTTTATCTATTTTTCATTACTTCATTTTATGAGCGAAAATTTCAACTTCAAAATCAAAATCTGAAGCTTGTTCAACAACCTTTTTTCTCTTATCAATCATCTTAAATTCTGGAACAACAATCTTTTTTTACGCTAACTAGTTTTGCATGTTGAGTTACGGCTGCTTCAATTATGGTGAATTTTTTAAAAAATCGATTTTGAATTAAAATCAATCCTCTAAGTCGCACTTATATAATACGTGCACTAGAAAAATGTAAAAAATTATAGATGAAAGTTAAATAGTAAAGATCTCTTGCGTATGAATATTGGTAGTGATATATCCAAAAACAAGAAAAATTATAGAAGAGAGTTAAAAAAAAAGGAAAATAGAAGTTGAAAAAGGTAAAGAGTTGCTTTTATTGGTAATAAAAGACCGTAAAAGGTAAGAAAGTGTAGAAGTAAGTTAATTATTAAAATTAATATAAAGTAAAAAATAAATTCTTAACTTTAAAAAATACATTTACCATATATGACTCCTTAAATTGTGAACAAACTTTAATATTTAATTATTAAAAAAAAAATCATTAATACCAATGATATAACTTGCCACAACTATTCAAAGCCTTAATTAAGAGTGATAAATGTTAAATGCTAAAAAGAAGGAAATAATATAAATAATAAATATTAGGAAATTGATTTTCGGATATTTAATTCAAATAGATTTTTCTAGAAAGTTGCTATAGCTTGTAATTATTTTTTTAATCTAGTAATTATTAAATTTTTTTGCTATAACTTGTAATTAACAATCTAATAAGTCTATTTAGGATAATTTCGCATTTAGAAATAATACTAAAATAGGTTCCCCTTGATATTTTATACCCCATTAAAAAGATCTTATAACAATGGCTTTTATAAGGGATGATCTTGATTTTTTATCCCTTAAAAATTTTACTCCAGGCAAAGGGTCTAAATTTTGCCAATAAGATAGACGTTTAGGACATTTTAAGATCGAGAATCTGCAAAATCAATCAGAACTTATGTTTTATATGGAAAAGATAAAACTTAATATTATTGCCCATTAGACATAAGTTTTAACTTATACCCATAAGGCAGGCGTCCAAGACATTTTGAAGATAAAAAAAAGACAAAAATGTCCCTTCAATATAAACTATTTCCACTAAATAGTAATTCCCTCTGCACAGTCACTAAACTAATTTTTTTTTATTGCCACTTGTTAGTGGCCATTTTGCACGCTAGTTGCTTCTCTTTTTAAAAAAGAAAAAAGAAAAAAAAATCGCTAGTTGTTTTTTTTTTTTTTTTGCTTTTTTTTTTCCGATGTTCTATTTTTATTAAAATTTGGTGCTTCATTTTGTTATAAAAAAATCGATGTTCTTTTGTGTATTTTCACTGTTTTTTGTACTCTTTTTTTTTTACATATATATAATATAGTATAATATAATAGTGATATAAATATTTTATATAATAATGATATAATTTCTATGTACACCCTATACATATACATATATTTTATAATAATGATACAATTTTTATATATGCACCCTATACATATACATATATTTTATAATAATGATACAATTTTTATATACATCATATATAAAAATAGATATTCTCTCTCTTTATATATATTAAACACTTTACAACATCTTCCTTTCACATCCACACACAATATTGACTAGTATATTTTTCCCTTTCAAAGTTTGTTTAGTTGGAATTAGCATAACCACAATTGTTGTACATTGAAACATGCATTATGTATATTTATAAAATAATGACATTGACTATCAAAAAAATTATGTGAAAACTTTACTATAAGAAACTTTATTTGATCAAAATAAATACATAGGATTTTGAGGAGCAGATGCAAACTCAAAATGAAAAACCTAACTCCAACTTTCTTCAATAGTTCAACTGCAATTTCCCAAATCCAAAAACCAACCCCCAACATTATTGCTAGTCCAAAAGTGAAACTATAAATAAAACAAGTCAAACATGAAAAGTAAATTAAAAATATAGGAAAATAAAATTTCATCAAACAAGCTAGTGGGATGATATAAAGTGAATGTGAAAGATGGTTCATTGAAAATGGAATAGGTGAAAAATATGTTTTCATTTTCATACTCTTATCTTTTCTCAAAAAAATAGTGGTGGTGATAGTACAAATTAGTCAAAAATAATTGAGGGTACTATAATATGTTAAATTATACATTGATTGTAAAAAAATATCTTTACAATGTATATATATATATATATATATATATATAGCCGATGTTGCATTATAATTTTGGATCGCAGATCGTTTCATATGAGCTGACCGACCCATCTAAAAAGAGATAAAACTTAGAAAGTAACTTCTTTGAGAGAATTTATATTATCATCACGATTAATAAAAAAAGCAAATCTTCCTCAATATTGAAGAAAACTTCTCTAGTTCTACGCAATAAATAACGATAATGAGAGACATCTAATTTGTTAATATCAACTCCGTTTTCTGAAGGTTATCTTGGTGCAATTATTATGATGGTGAGTTCAACAATTTTTATAGTGTAATAAAAATACACATTTTGTTATTCTTTCCCCTAGATTTATTCTAACAATCGGAATGTTTAATATGATAATGAATTTCTAGAATATAGATGGTTGGGATATATATAAAGGAGAAACATCATATATGGTTCTGTAGGAGTATAATATAATTATAAATTGGACTTTTTCCTATCTATACAAAAAGAAAATGAAAGAATCGTATACAAAAAGTTTAAATAAATTAAACTGACTATTGGTACTATTGAAAGCAGCCATATTAAAGGGTTCATATTTATACAACAGCACAAACTATTGAGAAAATTAGCAGCAACCACAATTCTCTTTGAATTTGTTAAAGTACTCTAATTTAATTTTAGTTTAAATTAAAATATGTATAGTGATCCCAAATGGGGAATCCACTTTCAGGTAGATAGTTGGTACATTTATATTTTAAAATTATAATTCGAAAATCTTAGTTGTCATTCCATTTGGAAGTTTAGGTTTTGGCTTCACACAAGGTTAGGTGAAGTCATTTGCTATACATTATCATTCTCTTTGAAATTAATAATATACCAATACATTCTTATCTAGTTTACTTTGATTATTTTTACTACTACTGTTATCAATATTTTTATTATAGCTTTTACTTTTGTGTTTTTCAAATTGAAAATGATTTTATTGAGCCTAGAAGATACCTATTCGCTCCATCAAAATTAAGTAAGAATAATGTCTTTGTACACTTCACGGAAGAAGCTATAATATTATGAGAGGGGTCAAAACTATATTCTACACTTTTAAATTTTACTTTTGTGATTACACTGACTATGTTATTTTTGTTATAATAATATGCTAATCTAGTTTACAAGAGGGCAAATTGAAAATTTTATAGTAGTCAATAATTATTTAATTACATGCTGAAATTCAAATTCAGTGTACGAGTTGCTTTCTTTTGGCCAAATCAATTGTTTTTGCATTTGTCATTTTATGCTACACAGGTTACGACTATATAAAAGATAACATGATGGACTGATTTGCATCGACTTATCAAAGATTTAATAATGATAAACTTGTAAACATATTACTGAACCGAATGTGATTATATTATATTATTTAAACGAAGTGGACAAATAATGCGAGTTAATATATAATTCTTCTTAATTAATATAATAATGAAACTTTAATTTATTGTACTGCACCGAGAGATAAATTTAAAATTTAAAATTTACAGGTTCAAATGCTACTAGACTCACCGACTCATATTAAGTAGGAGTAAATTATTTTTTAATGCATATACTTAATTTGAGTCAAAATTACAGGAACGTATTATATTGATTGGAGTAGTAAGAGCGAATTCGAAAAGGTAGCCATAAACATTTTTTTGTATTTCCAAATAGTATGATTTGTTCTTAAAATATTTTGATTATTAAAAGTGATTAATAAAAAATATTTGACGAATTGAATAATACTCCCCTCCTTATACGCTTTGAAATTTGTCATGTTCCAAATTGATTTTTCGTCCATCATATATTTTTTAAGGACATTGAATTCAATATTTTTTTGGAGGTTTATGAATAAACGTAAACATGGGATTTGTAATTTACAATTACTTGTCCACTAAAATTTAATTGTACTCCATGACTTTGATGAAGTCAAGGTCTTTTTTCAAATAATTGTGGCATGATTATTGTCATTATATGCTTGACTTATACTACGTGAATAATCTTTTGCCCATACATATTATTTCATATCCTCTTCCAAGAAATAATACCCATGCCTCCTTTGTAAAAAAAAAAGAGTTGCAGAATAATAGAAGAATATATAATTGTTTTATAAAAAAAGTGTTAGATTTAAGTACTGATGTCTCTATGATTATTTTGATTATTATTAGCTTCATGCAGTAAAGTAGATGTCACATGCATGATTAACATTAACTAATCTTTGTTAAGGTAGCACAAGTAATGGCTTTGAATTAAGTGAATTACATATTCTTAAGTAATTATTACTTCATGCGTTTCAAAATAGTTGTCATGTTTCACTTTTTGAAACTCAACCTAACTAATTTTCAAAGTTAAAACAGACTAGACTGATTTATTATTCTTATGATCCTGAGAATCAGAAGTTTGAGAGATTTATGATCTCTCATCAGATGAAATCCAAATTTCACTCGGCGCACATTTCTTCTTTTGAACCAAATTTCAGTTTGTGCTGAGTCTTATTTTGAAGCAAAATTAAGTGTTTTTATTGCCTTTCTTTTTTCTTCTTAATTTGAGATGACTCCTTGACGATATTACTTTTATTTACAACACCCCCCCCGCCCCCCCCCCCCACCCCCCCACACAACCCCTTTGTTGCAAGTGTTAAATTTTATGTAATATAATGGTGTGTAATAGTTTTTTTTTTTTTCAAAAAAAAAGTAGCTTAAAGTTTAAATTATTTGATTTGCTCCAAATGACAGATAAAGCATACAATGAATGAATTCAACAAAACTCAAAAATTTGGGCGCAAAATGACAAATAATTGGGGGACAGATTAATGTGTTAAAAGAAAAATCAGCCTAATAATTAAGTTTACTAATGACTCAACTAGAGAACGAATTGACCAGGAGAAACAGGTCAAACTTGGTCTCTCAGCCCCCGTTTGCTACCGAATACGCGTTTTAATATTCGACTACAAATTTGTTAGTAGCAACACTAATAGCAACCAGCAACCAATTGGCCAACGATAAATTCTTAAAATGGAACTCAGATCTATGAAGAATTAGTCTTTCACCTGTCGGGCTGAAATACCTTGTGAAATAAAAAAAAAAACACTAATAGTGGATCAAAAAGGGTAAGGTGTTTAATTACAACGAATCTTTCGATCAAGAATTATACTTTTAATTTATTTCTTTATAGACACCTTCAACCATTATTAATTTCTTTTTTAATTAAAAAAAAAAATGTTGCGACTTTTAATAGATTTAAAATAGTTTCAGAGTCAGGTGGACTTTTAGTAGGATAATTAAGATTGAAGTTTTACTAATGTAAAAATTTCAAACTAACCCCAATTGCATAGAATCTTAATAATTTAGTAGCTGATCATCCAAATTTTAATCTATTGAATATGATTTGTGTTCCACTAAATAGTTTTTTCTCATTCACCTTTTTTTAAGCCATTCGCATTCTTATGTATGATTTAAAAAAAATAAAATCACACACACTATTTACAAGCAAAGAGACACAACGAGAGAGGGGAGACCTTTGAGAATTACTTTCACTGCTTATTTTTATGCGCAACCTTTTGCTTTAATTAATTTTTAAAGTCAAACCATATTAAATTAATCTAAAATTTAGATTTTAAAAACTATAAAAAAAATATTATGCTCTCTTCGTCCTAAATTACCTAATTAAAATTCATATAACTAGGTTAATCAAATGGATGCTTGAGTTGAACCTCAAAGGAAGTTTAGGTTCAACAAACCCTCTCACGGATCCACATATATTTGTACATCTCTCTCTCTCTTTCATATTCTACCATTTATTTTCTCTAGTAGTATTTTTTCTCTCTCCATATATAAAACCAAACCAATTGTGTTGGACTTATTTACCTCCACAGCTCCACTTGAAAAATCCTCCTTCCTTCATTTACTCTTATCAAGTCTCTATGGCATTTACATCTACTACTTCCAACTGAAACAAACACACAAAAAAAAATTACAATTACAACAACAAAAAAAAAAAAAATGAAAATCTTCTCCACACTCTTCATTTTCCTATCTCTTTTCACATTCACAACATCAGAATCCACTTGCAAAAACAACGGAGATTTATCTCTTGTTTCCAAGGCTTTCAGTTCTGTTTATGGCTTTGATGTTACGTGGTTTGGTTCAAACTGTTCCTCTCCAATAACTGAGATAAAATTGTCTTCAAGAAGCCTTACTGGCACAGTATCATGGAAGTACTTAACAAATTTGTCACATCTTCATACTATAGATCTATCAAACAATTCCTTAAAGGGTTTTGTTCATCCTATGTTTTGGTCTATTTCATCTTTGGTTCAAGTCAATTTGTCAAAGAATAAGCTAGGGGGAACAGTGGCTGTAACAAAGTCATCATCACCTATTCAAAGACTTGATCTTTCTTTTAATAGGTTTACCAACTTTGGTTCTGTTTTTTATGGTTTTCCTAATCTTACTTCTCTTGACCTTTCACATAATGATCTCAAGATTTTGCCTTTTTGGTTTACCAACTTAACTAAGCTTGAAAATTTGAGCATTTCTAGTTGTAACATTTATGGTAATCCACAACTCATTTCACATATCAAGTCACTTAAGCATTTAGATGTTTCTGTCAACCATATGAATGGTAAATTTCCCAATGATTTTCCTCCTCTTTCTAGTCTTGATTTCTTGAATATCTCATTCAACGACTTCACTGGTGCAGTACCTCAAGACCAGTATGCAAAGTTTGGCAACTCTTCTTTCATTCATGCTGGGAATGTCCAGACCAAGAATCTCTTACCAAATCACAAGAATTCCTCACAATTCCACATTAAAAATCACAACTTTACAACCCCACCACCCAAAATGTTGCCTATGAGACACAAACCAATGAACAAAAACACCAACAGAAAAAAGCCCAAATCAAGAAAGAAAGTTTTAATCACAGCAACTTCAGCTGCCTCAGCATTTCTAATCTTGGTCATGGGGTCAATCTTATTGTGTCTGTACAAGAGAAGAAAATCATTGGCTAGGAAAAACAAATGGTTAATCTCAAAGCCAATACAAGTACCTTTTAGAATGGACAAATCAGGGCCATTTTCGTTTGAGACAGAGTCGGGAAACTCATGGGTTGCTGACATAAAAGAACCAAGTTCAGCATCAGTAGTAATGTTTGAGAAGCCATTGATGAACCTAACATTCAAGGATCTCATAGTAGCCACATCTCACTTTGGGAAGGAGTCATTGTTGGCAGAAGGGAGGTGTGGCCCAGTTTACAGAGCTGTACTTCCAGGTGACTTACACGTGGCAATCAAGGTTCTTGAACATGCTAGGGAACTAGGCAATGATGATGCTATTGCCTTGTTTGAAGAACTGTCAAGGCTTAAGCATCCTAATCTATTGCCTATTTCTGGATTTTGCATTGCAGGTACAAATCGGTTTGTTTTTTCAACTATTTCAAATTTTATATTCAGGGGTGGTTTGGTTATTGAGATTAGAAAAATATGGAAATTTTGATTTGATTTTTATATGATGTGTGATTAGTCCCATAATTGTTATTCGCATGTAGAGTCAATCAAAAATAATCTTTATCCCTTGACAAAGTAGAATTCGCTACTTGTGTAATTAGAGTGACCATGTTGTTACATTGTGTGTGTTAGGTGGGTTATTAGTGGCGAACTCAAAATTTGTTTTGGTGTAGACATTTAAAGAAACAAAAAAATGAACAATTAGTTATAGCAATATTATATTATAAAATGAGATTATACTCGCATCATTAAAAAAATAATTGAATTATTGGGGTGTGATAAATTTTTAAAGAAAAATCTTTTAGAATATAAATTGTAGGTTACTTTTCTTTGTTACTTAGTTTTTCTTAAATTACTCTACTAATGTGAAATACTTAAGAACCTCATTGAAAAAAAAAAATTCAATATGTCTCTTTGGACATTAAAAATTGTTAATCCTTATATTAAATAAGTGATGATTAATCCTTAACTAAAAATTATAATTAAAAAGATACACAACATAATTAAGTGAAGATTAATCCTTATATTTCACCTCTACCATTATAATTTCTGCACTTCCTAAACACTAGTACTACTTTTTGGCACACTGCAAATAGGGTATTTCCCTAATCTTTCAAAATGAGAAATATTTGTCAGAAATATCTAGAGGTGACCTATATAGATATTGAATGCAATCACGTGGAGGATGGGATCAGAAAAGAGTACAGCCAGTAGTAGAAGTAGTAGTAGGGGGAAGAGAAGTAAATGAGACAGAAATCTTTGCAACCATAGAAACGTAAGCAGTAGTTATGATTATATACATACAACAAACATAAGCCAGTAAATAGGAATGCGTGAATTGTTTGGATGTTAGTATTATCACCATGACTACTTACATGACCCCCTTTAATGCTCCTTGTAAATTGTGTCTTCATTTTACCCACTAAAGTCAAAACTTTCAAATCTTATGCCAGGTTGGGATTTGAAAAATGTATTGAACTGTAAACGTCAATTCTGATAATGCTCTTGGTAAATTGTGTCCAATTTAATTTACACGATGAAGTCAAAACTTTATAAATCTTACCAGATTGGGAGTTTGATTGTTCAACCTTGGTTTATGTTTTTGAAAGAATGTTGCTCAAATGTTATCCATAAATTATTGTATTTTTTTTTGGAGGCCTTCATGAATTGCTTAGTAGACAGGATATTTTAAGTAGTAAAATAGACTCATCTAGGGTACCGTTAAAAAGCATTAATGGTTCATAAGAATGTCATTCTCAATTGAAAATTGCTTAAAGTTGGAAAATTATTTCATGACATGCATTGATTGAGCATTGTAGTATCAAAGTCCTTGTCAAATACTAATATTGAAGGCTCTTCTAGGGACCAAAGAAAAATTGCTCCATTTAATCAATTCATATTTAAAGCTAATTTTTAATGCTTCCCCTTGACTCAGGGAAAGAGAAGTTAGTGTTGTACGAGTTCATGGCCAATGGTGACCTACACCGATGGCTACACGAGCTTCCAACTGCTGCCCCCAACGTGGAAGATTGGACTAACGACACGTGGGAGGTACAAAACGGGCCCCAAATAACGTCACCCGGGAAAATGGAATGGCACACGCGCCACCGCATTGCGGTTGGGATAGCGCGTGGACTAGCCTACCTCCACCAGGCGCAGTCTAAGCCGGTGGTTCACGGTCATTTGGTACTATCAAATATCTTACTAGCCGATGACTTTGAGCCTCGGATAGCCGATTTTGGACTAAGTCAAAACCGAGTCAATGGATCTAGTGAGATGGATGTGTACGATTTTGGAGTCGTATTGGTGGAGTTATTGACGGGGAAAATAGGCTCGGACGACACGATAAAATCGGTGAGGAGGCTAGTGAAGGATGGACACGGAGCGGACGCGCTAGACTCGAGGCTAAAACTCGATGGTGACTCAGTGAGCGAGATGGTTGAGTGCCTCCGAGTTGGGTACTTGTGCACAGCGGAGAGTCCAAACAAACGGCCTAGAATGCAACAAGTCCTGGGTTTGCTAAAAGACATTCATCCTCACCCACTCGGACCTCATACGAGTTGACTCAGTGCGGCCCGATACGTGCCAAAATTGAAAACCACTCTCACTCCAGCGCGTGAGTGCCACGACGAGGAAGATGGACTGGCAGCATTGCATTATTGTACTCCCATGTGTTTGATTGACCACTGAAAAGTCAACAGTACAAGCCCAACTCTCCCACTCAGGTTTTCCACTTCATCAATGGCATTCACTCACGTGCAGGTCACGTGGTTTTACTGTCAGGAAGATGTAGTGAGATGGACATGTTTGCTTGCTTGTCTCATTTTATTCTCCTCTTTTTTCTCCACTTCTTTTTGTTGAAATGTTGTATATTAAATTAGGAAAAAAAAAAGAGTTTTGACAGATTTTTTGTATATTTTCTAATTTAGGAAATTTTCGAAACAACCTTTTTGCGTATCTTTGAAATAGTAGTATAGATTATGTACGTTCTTCTCTTTTCAGATTTTACTATGTGGAATTATACCGAATATGTTTGTAATTTTTTTAATTTAGGGGATGGGGGGTTTGTTGTATTTTGAAGTGGAGCAGAGAAGGCAGAGAATCCCACTAATTGATTGCCTCTTCTAAGGGACATTAGAATCATCAACTCCTTTAGTTTTCTTTTCTTTTCTTTACATTTTTTTCTCTTTAATTTAAACTTTTCTTGTTTGTTTGTTCTTTTCCTTTTTCTATTTATAACTTTATTCCCTTCATTTTTTTTAATTGGAGCAGTCTTTAATTTTTTGTTTGAGAGGACAAAAGGGAGCTATGATATAATATAAAAAAGTAGGGTTTAGAACAATCTTTTCTAAAGTGATTGGGTCAAATATTGAACCAATGAAGGCATCCCATGCATGGGGATTTTTAAATTTTTCCTTTTTATTATTTTCATTATATTTAACCTTCGCATCATTTTGATGCCACCAAGGCCACATGGGTGCCTTTAACCTTAAAAAATTATGAATTTGAAATATCAATAGTTAATTTTGTAGGCAAAAATTCCACTGTTATCAACTAGCACATAATTTTGACTTGTTCTAAATGGCAGACATTATATATTAATTAATAAGAGATACATTCTTCCTTTTGTTACTCGTTACTTATATTATTTCATTTTGCTTTAACAGATGTGATTACTTCTTGTTATTTGAATAAAGAGCGTCAAAATATTGTTAACAACAGAAAACGGTTAACGAAAAGATGACATGCAAATTTCTTCTTCTTTTTTTTTCCTTCCAAATTTTCATATTATATATACTTAAACTTTCAAAAGAAATGCGATCTCTTACCCTCTTACAAAATGAGTAGAAGTAAATGACATTTTTAAATCTCTTATGTATAAACTTAAGATGTTTTATGTGTAAAAGGTGAAGATTTCTCATCAAAAGGCCATAAAACTTTTTTTCTTAAAAAATAGTAAAAGGCTAGAAACAATTAGTTGTGTAAAATCTCTAATATGACATGATCAAAAAACACATAAAGAATGCATTCTCTTCCTATTTTTATTTCTCATTTTGGGGTTCCCTTAGGAATGTTTCAGTCAAGGGAAAGAACTGGTACAAAATTCCATATTGGGATTCATATGTTTAACTAATAACAAAGAGAAATATTGAATTAAAAGAATGATTGATGGATGGAAGAAATGGAGTAAAATATTTATCCAAGGCTATTTGTATGTTCCAATGAAGATTTGGGGGGTCTGTTTATTTGGGGATCAAAATAATAATGAGGGAAAAGTAATTAAAAAGCAAAATCAACATGTATGGAAGATCCATTTTCAATTTTCTCACTTTCAAAGGTTTGGTCCTTTAAACCTTTTCACTTTACCCACTTTTCTTACATGTAATATCATTGAAATGATGCCATTGTAAAGAAAAAGGCAGAACCATCTTTTGCTACTTATCTTATACATTTTTATTTTTTTTTAAGATGTACATATTGTTCCAAATCCTGAATATCCCAGCGTATAATTTCGGTGAGTTTTTAATTTCGTTGTTACATAAGGTTACTTGGATTTCTATTTTTCTAGTTGAATTTTAACTGATGTTGATGCATCATTCGACTCTTTGAGACCATTTATGCATTAATATAGCGATGTCCATTGTTATCCACAAAAGAGCCAATATGATAAACGGAAATGTATTTCCTAAACTATGACAAATCGGCAATGAATAACATGTGATTATGGTTGAAATATTAAAGAGAAAATAAGATCCAACTATACTTTTGAAAATAAAAAAAAGAGCTAACTACACGTGCTCTCCATATAAAGAAAATTGGAACATCTAGAAATAGGAATAAAAGTGATTAAACAAGAGGAATAGAATGGTCCATATTAATAGAACTTTATTGAAAGAAAGAAAGGCTAAGGTTTACAATTTAATCTGAAAAGCATAAAAACTGACTAAACCAAAAGTAGGCTATATATACATAGCCAATAACCTAAAGGTCCATAAACTAAAGGCCCAATAACATATGGGCTAACATCCCCCCTCAAACTCACAATGCAACAGCAATAAGCATTGAGAGTTTGTCACACAAAAAACGAAATCGAGACGCCGACTGAGCCTTCGTAAAAAGGTCAGCAATCTGCAAAGACGATGGAACAAAAGGAAGCGATATGGTCCCGAGCTGCAAATGATGACGGGTGAAGTGACAATCAATCTCAATGTGCTTCGTACGCTCATGGAAGACAGAATTCTTTGCAATTTGTACCGCACTTTTGTTATCACAATGCAGGGGAGTAGGCATAGAAATGTGAACCCCCATATCTGCAAGAAGCCAACGTAACCAAATAATCTCACATGTAGTCACAGCCATGGCACGATACTCCGCCTCCGTGGAAGATCTAGAGACAACATCTTGTTTCTTGCTCTTCCACGAGATTAAAGAGTCTCCAAGAAACACACAAAAACCAGTGGTGGATTTACGATCATTGCGATCTCCATCCCAATCAGCATCACTATAGGCTCGCAACTCGAGAGATGACGTCGAGGGAAACAAGAGATTCTGAAACTGAGTGCCACGAAGATACCTTAGAATACGAAGTACAGCTCCCCAGTGCACAGAAGTAGGAGCAGTAACAAACTGGCTAACAACATGAACTGCATGTGCTATATCTGGACGAGTAACCGTAAGATAAACCAAACTACCCACAATAGTCCGATAAAGACTCGGATCTGATAATAGAACACCATCACTAGGAGAGTAACGTGCATTGGTTTCAAGGGGAGTATCTACAGTCCTGTTGTCAGAAAGACGCGCCCGTGTAAACAAGTCAGATATATACTTAGTCTGAGAAAGAAGATACCCTTTCTTAGACTGAGCCACCTCAATACCCAGAAAATAACGCAGCAAGCCCAAGTCCTTCATTGCAAATCGATGAGCCAAATCATGCTTCAATAACTCAATACCACTATGATCATCACCAGTAATAATCATATCATCTACATACAAGGACAATAGAATTCGCCCTGCACTTGTATATCTAACAAACAATGCTGAATCATGGTTACTCGGGACAAATCCAAGGGAAGTAATAACAGTGGAGAATTTCTCAAACCAAGCACGAGGGGCTTGTTTGAGACCATATAAAGCTTTTCGAAGCCGACAAACTTCACCTGGCTGGTGGTCAATACCTGGGGGAGGAGTCATATAAACTTCCTCGTGGAGATCACCGTTCAGAAAAGCATTCTTGACATCCATCTGAAATATCTTCCACTGTCGAACGGATGCAACAGCAATCATAGTGCGAACAGTCGTCATCTTTGCTACGGGGGAAAAAGTCTCCTCATAATCCATACCATATTGTTGTGAGTACCCTTTTGCCACAAGTCTCGCCTTGTATCGCTCAACAGACCCATCAGATTTTGTTTTTATCTTATACACCCATCGACAACCAACCGCATGCTTACCAGGTGGGAGAGTAACCAAATCCCATGTATGTGTATGATGAAGAGCAGCAAGTTCCTCAGCCATAGCATTCTGCCAAAGAGGATCAGACACAGCCTCTCTATACGACTCAGGTTCAGACAAATGATGTATGTTTGCAATAAAGGAAGCAAATGAGGCTGAATATGTAGAATAGGAAAAATCTGGCAGTTTGGTGGACTTACAAGGTCGAGTAGACCGCCTCAGAGGTGGTGGGTCTCCAGTCTCAACAGTCGAAGGAGCAGACTCAGGCACAGGCGAGGCTGAAGCACTATCAGGTGGCACACCAGATGGCATGGATGAATCCGGAACTGGAACCTCTATGTCAATCCCAAAGGGATCAATAAGCCGAATATCTGACTTTGTCACATCATGGGTTTTAGCTGGAATGGAATAAAAAGGAATATGTTCCAAAAAAGTGACATGTCGTGAAACATATAATTTCTGACTTACAGGATCATAGCAACGATATCCTTTTTGTCCAATACCATACCCCAAAAACACACATATAGCTGATTTTGACCCTAACTTATTTCGTTCAACATGAGGACGAAGAACAAAGCAAGTACATCCAAAAACTCGTAATGCAGAATAATTCGGCGGGTGACCATATAGTTTCTCAAACGGAGACATCCCTGAAGTCAATGCAGTAGGAATACGATTAATCACATATACAGCAGTTAGGACTGCTTCTCCCCAAAAAATACTAGGAACCTCTGCAGACAAAAGTAAAGAGCGTGCTGTCTCAACAATATGACGATGTTTTCTTTCTGCCAGACCGTTCTGCTCAGGAGTGTCGGTACAAGATGACTGGTGTATGGTACCATCAGAGGCAAGTAACTGAGTGAAGTCATTAGAGGTATATTCACCCCCTAAGTCACACCTGAAACACTTTATCACAGCCGAATGTTGTGTTTTAACAAGGGCTCTAAAGTTGTTGTAAATGCCAAAGAAATCAGATCTGCGTTTCATAAGATACACCCAGGTATAACGAGTATAGTCATCTATAAACGAAACATAATAGGTCGATCCACCCTTAGTGGAAACTGGCGCTGGTCCCCATACATCAGAATGAATAATATCAAAAGGAGCAACAGAATAAGACACACTTTTATTAAACGGTAAGGCAGAAAATTTTGCCAGTTTACAACCACTACAATCTGAAATATCACTAGTGTTCACATGACCCAAAGCACCACTAGAGACCAAAAAACGTAAACGTGAAACTGACACATGTCCTAATCTGGAATGCCAAAGATAAAACGGAGAAGACAAAGGACTCAAACGAAAAGAAGATAAATCTATGCTAGAGGCAGCAACTGCAGACACTTTGAGATTCTCCAAGACATAGAGTTCCCCCAACCTACGGCCGGTCCCAATCACCCTCTGAGTGTGTTGGTCCTGTATAACACAAACAGATTCAGAAAAACACACCCAATTACCAGCCTTACACAACTGACTGACCGAAACAAGATTTAAAGCAAGTTTGGGAATGTAATAAACATCAGAGAGGACAATGTGAGGGGTAGTAACAGAACCAACACCCTCGACTGACATAGGTACAGCACTCGCGGACATAACAGAAATTGGTGAAATGGGTGACAAAAAACCAAACGATGACAAATGAGGGGACATGTGATGAGACGCACCAGAATCCAATATCCACAAGGAGGAAGGAATACCTGAGGTACTAGAAGAAACTGAACCCGAATGAGACATAGATGCTGACATGGCCGTAGGATTAGAAACGAAGAACTGTCTGAACTGTTCGAAAACCTGGGGATCCAACGCAGAAGGTGGCATAGTGCTAACAGACTCAACATCTACAGATGGTGCAGCAGCAGCGAACTGTGGAGGACGAGATGACCATGGAGGAGCACCAGAGGAGCGTGACGGAGACTTTTGCTGCCCATATTTCTGTTGCTGCCCAGATTGAGGCTGTTTGACCTTGTTAAGTAACAACGGACACTGAGCCTTCCAATGATTTTTCTGTTTGCAGAATGCACACTCATCAAATGCAACTTTAGGAGATTGTCGAGTCTGAGTACGTGGTGGCCTAGACTGATCAGTTGAAGCAGCAAACACGACAGGAGTAGTAGTTACTTTAGACCCTTGAACCACTTGAGACTTGATACGAGTCTCCTCTGCAATCAGTTCATGAACCACAGAATCAACAGTAGGGAGGGGAGATCGATGAAGGATTGTTCCACGTAGGCCCTCAAAGTCAGAACGTAGTGCCATCAAAAATTGAACCAAGCGTTGCTCTTCCCGTCTAGCAATGTACGGCCCAAAACCTTTTAACTCTGCAGATTCAGTAAGTGCCAATTGATCCCACAAATCCGACATGGCAGCATAAAAATCTTGAATACTGAAGTCATGCTGTTGAAGAGCACGGATATCATACTCCAACTGGTACTGTTTAGCAAAATTAGACTGAGTGTACAGTCTTTCCAAATGATCCCAGACCTCCTTTGCTGTGTCATACTTAGCCAATTGCATACCAATTGACTGAGTTACAGAATTGTTGATCCAAGTGATAATCTTGGAGTTATTAGTTTCCCATAAGTCCACCAACAAATCAAAATTTTCAGTTGTATCATCGATAGGTCTTGGTTTTACTCCAGTGATATAACCCCACATATTCTTCCCACGAAGAAAATTCTTCATGACATAACTCCAATAGGCATAGTTCTTACCATCTAATTGAGTACTAATGGACTGGAGAGAATCATCCTTTCCAGTAATTGTAAACACAGCAACACACAAATAATTCAAAAAAAAAAAAAAAAAAAAAAAAAAAGGATGCAAAACCCTAGGTTGAACAATTCCGAACGAACAACAATGGCAGCAAGCAAAAGAACGAAAGTCGAACAATACCAGACAGCAAACGAAGACAGCAACGAATCAATCCAACGAAAACAGCAAACGAATACAGCAGCACCTCAAAAAATAAAATTCGGGGCTCCGCCCCGAACCCCGAACGGGGGCGCGCTGCCCCCCGTACCCCCCAGCGAACTCACCGCGGAGTTCGATCCGCGCAGTAGGTGCCTGCTACAAAATCTTCAACCAACAAATCAAAGGACATGGATCGAACTAGCTTTGATACCATATTAATAGAACTTTATTGAAAGAAAGAAAGGCTAAGGTTTACAATTTAATCTGAAAAGCATAAAAACTGACTAAACCAAAAGTAGGCTATATATACATAGCCAATAACCTAAAGGTCCATAAACTAAAGGCCCAATAACATATGGGCTAACAGTCCATAAACCAAACAAGAGAAAAAAGTGGAAAAGAAGTAAATATGACAAAGGAAGACATTGATGTTTACATGAAACTACAATTGAAAAATCAAAGCATCGATGCGTGCCGTGAGGGTTTTTTCATGTACAATTAGTGTATAGCATTAGAATGAGACAAACTTAAATGAATCGAAATGAACATGAATAATTTACATAAGTAACTCTATGTTTGTTCGAGATTAACGCGTAGCTGTAATCATTCTTGTATTTACTCACAACTACACAAAATACAAAGGCCAGAGAATGGTATCTTTGCACTTGCACATACATATTTGCTTGAGATTTCATTTGTATCTCTTGTTTACTGATGCCTCTATGGCAATGACACAATTTAGATATTTTGCCATTGTTTTCTTTAATTCGATCATATACATACATTTTAAATCACATGAAAAGAGGTAAATCTCATTAGAGGAATTAACAAAGATAGTTAGGGCTCGTTAATTTGGTAGAGTGTATAAGAACAATGCAGAATCTAGTGTATTAGTATTACTTGCATTGGTAATGTTTGTATTAGTTATGCATGTATTATTTCTTATACATTGTTTGATTTGATGTATAAGAAATAATACATCGTACATGATTTCTATTGAAGAAATGTTTGTTTACAAAAATATCCTTCTTTGATTTTGTACACTTTTTTACAACAAAGTTCTTTTGACATCTCAGACATAATTAGTATTGTTGGACTAGTATATAGAGGTTTAGGATTAATTGAAAGATCTTCGTCTTTGAGCATGAAATGTTACGCCAACGATTAACATAGTCGAAACAAAAATAAAATCTAAGACGTAAAATTAAGAAATAGTCTAGATATTTTTTAATCTTTTTGAAGACCCTCAAAGCGAAGCAAAAATATGTAACAGTTATTTAAATCAATTATTCATTGTTGTAAATTAAAATGGTGGGAAAGAAATTGTGAAGTGCTTTGAAAAAATTCACTATTGCAAATTAAAATGGCGGAAAAAGGAATGGTGACATATTTTGAGAAGGAAATTGAAGGGTATTAAGGTCATTTAATAAGTTAATATATGTGTTTAAAATCTTTGTATTACTAATACATAGGAAATGGAGTGTATTACTAATACACACTTCAATACACAATAAAGTGTATAACTAATGTTTGCATTAGTTATACATAGGCAAGAAAATGTATCAAACAAGGTATTAGTAGTACACATTAACTAATGCATGCATTGTATTTTCCAATACACTCTATCAAACGACCCCTTAAGGATAAAATTCTGTTGAGAGCGCAACCTCTAGAATGGGTCTTGCAACGCGCGATCTGGATTAGTCGGGGCTCCAATGAGGACACCGGACATCAGTTGGGAAATAAAAAAAAAAAACAAAAAAACTATTTGATGGACATTGGACATATGTTTTGGAAGTATAATATGGTAGATAAGTCTAAAAGTCCAGTCCAAACAAGAAGCAAAATGTACAAGTCCAATTAAAAAAAGAGCTGAGCCCATAGAATTCCTTTACCAAAGACAGCTTCAGTATTTGAGAAAATTTATGTAGAATGATTAGTCCTGGAATTGTTTTGTATTATTTAGTTACAAATTAAAATTTAATTCAGATATATTCAATTTCTATTGCAGAAATAAAACTTATACAAGAATATCATAGATAAAATATTAAAAACTTTAATATTATTACTGAAATTCAAAAGTATTACAAGTGGAACTTTGATATAGTGTTTTGGAGTTGTGAAATTACAAGTCACACCAAACTGTAGGAAGCGCTGTGAAATTTTAAAGTATCAATTTAAACTTCAAGATTTTTCATGGATTTTAGACTATTTTCAAACTTGGAGACATTTTCATATAATTTGAACAACTTACTCTATTAACGTAATGTTTATTCAAAGTGATCAAGCGGACCGTTCTGAAGACGAAGGGTCCTAGGGTCCTAAGAAACTTAGAAAGAAGAAAATTAATATAGAAACTATAATTAAGACAGAATAAGGAGAAAATGAATTGCTTAAGTAAGATAATCACTATAAGGTTTTTCTTTTTTTCTGTATGCCGCTCCGCGAGCAAGGAATGCCACGCGCGAGCGGAGCAAAAAGAAAGCAAGGGGACTTCATCTCTTTTTTGGGGAGAAATCCTTTGATTGCGTATTGAATATAGATTCATGTCTTTCTTGTTCCACTAGCTAAGACCAAATTCTCACATTTCACTTTCATTATTACAACCTTCCTTTTTGATGTCAAAGATCAGAAGTTACACGTAAATTCTCATTGAATCTCGGTTGTTCTTAATAAAAATAACTATTATTTAAGTCCTCGGCTATCGCCACTATATCTTTCAAACTTGGGGACATTTTCATAGAATGTGGACTATCATGATTCAAGTTTCTGGAACTTTTAGAATTTGAATTGATCAAGCTTTAGGATTTTTTCATCGACTTTAAACTCGTACAAATATTTATATTATGGTGTTCACTAGGATTCGACTGGAAATCCTTACGATCACTATAACTTGGTGTTAAGGCAAACTCATCCTAATTTCACTTTCGGCTTTAGTATTATTTTCTGTTTGCATACTTTTTTCTAATGAGGTTAAATTTAAAGTGTGGCATCAAAATATTTTATTTATGCAAATTATGCGAGAGTTCTTTTCTACTTTAGTTAAATATATTTTTATATAATTCTTTTTTTTCTATATTAAAAATGGCTAAATATTTAATATTTTTATAAGCGAGCTCCTATCTGCACTCTTATTAACTCGAACTTACAATTTCACAATTAAATATGAAGAATATTTATTCTCCCTCGTAAAGCTAATTAAAGCTTGATTAGCAAAAATAGAGGGAAATATTTTCATATCTTTTTCTTAAAATAATAATAAGAATAATCAGAGGGAAATTAAAGTGGAAGGAGGAATTATTCACTTTTTTTCCCGACTCCAGAGAGTCTGGAACCAAAATATGCCCTGCAACTAAAAAAAGTACCAATGTATGTCATACAAAAAAAAAATATCAAAATAAGATTTGTGCACTTAATAAGTGCACAATACCTTTAACTTTGTAACGAAAAACATCTGACGGTGTTAAAAAAGTTAAAGTTTACATTGTGCACTTAATAAGTGCACAATCTATTTTCTTATAGGTTGTTCATTTTTTTAAAGATTGTGCACTTTTTTAGTGCACAATCCATTTATTTATAGACCGTGCACTAAAAAAGTGCACAATATATTATTTTTGATTGTGCACATTTTTAGTGCACAGTTCATTTATTTATATTGTCCACTTTTTTTGCATGATTGTGCACTTATTTTGGTCCTTTAATATTTTAAGTAATGAAAAAGTGATCTAAAATATTTATATCAAAAAGAATTTGTAACAAAAATTCATATTTTGTGTTATAATATAAGACATGTAAATTATGTTTTACAAAATCATTAGAGGCATATGTTTGATTGGTGACCCACGCATAAGTTAAATTTCAAAATATTTTCTTAAGAACTTCATAATCTACAAATTATTTTTCTACACAATTTATTCTCTAAATTTATGCTTTACGAAATTAGGTCATAATTAAGTATACTTTAATCTTCAAATATTCATTAATAAGGAATGAAGAGTAAAAATCAATTCTTGGAATAACTTAATTTTAAACATGATCAATCAAATTATAAGCCAATTAAAAATTGAATAGAAAAAAAATTAAAATTTTTTATATATAAAAATAAATAAATATTTCTTTTGAAAAAAATATAAAACTAAAAATACTAAAAAAAAATTACTATGGAGGGACTTTGAATTAAAAAAGACAAACAGATTTGTCAATTAAGTTAGGATACTTTAAGTTTTAAGAATTAGATAAAATGAACAAAAAAAATCAGTTTTATTTTATATATTTTCGTTCAACAACTAAAAAGGTTGTCTCAATAACTATCAAAGTTATTCGACAACTTTGATAGTCAACTTCGATAGTTATTGAGACAACTAACAAAGTTATCAAATAACTTTAATTGTTTCAATAATCGTTTCAATTATTTAAATAATTTTATCCTTTTAAATTTAATAATATTGTGAGACCCACTTATCATTTTTTTTAATTAAACATTTGATGTCTTTCAACTTATTTTTTTCTACTATGGAGCGGAATCTCCCGTTGCATATATACTAACCAAGATAAACAATATAAGTCTAATTATATGCATTCGTTTAATTATTATTTTTTTTCATCAAATTGTTCAGTATTTTGCAAAAAAGTGAACTATATAAATAAATGAATTATGCACTAAAAGTGTGCACAATAAAAAATAATATATTGTGTATAATCTATAAATAATGAATTGTGAACTAAAAATAATATATTATGCATAATTTATAAATAAATGAATTGTGAATTAAAAAATGTACAATCTTTAAAAAAATATAAATAATTATTTTCAATCTATAAATAATATGAATAATAAGTGCACGGTCACTTAATAAGTACACATTCCATAAAAGAATAAAATGTGCACTTATTAAGTGTAAAAAATGGAGTTAATAGGACATATTTTGGTTGCGGATTCGACTCCGGATAGCTCCTCGAAATCTTCAAATCCCTAAATTTTCAAATATCCAAATCCCAAATTGATCGATTTTAGAAACCCTAATTTGAAAATCAATCATTCATCATAATAGCAATGGCATCTCAGAAGAAAGAATCAGAGGGAATTGCTTTACTGTCGATCTACGGCGACGACGAAGAAGAAGATGACGAAATGGAACTACACCAACAAGAAGAAGAAGAAGAAGATGAAAGGCAACAAGAACACAACATACCTGAGTCCCAAAACGTCGCCGTTTCAATGGACACCGACCTCCAAGATGATGAGAACAACAACCGATTTATCGGGTCTGATTCGGGTCGGAGTTCAACTCCTTCACCACTAATTCAACAATTGACGCCTAATAAGGTTTCGAATTTCGGTGTTGGGTCTACTACTAATACGCCGTTAATGTCTGTTTCTTCTCCAAATCCTCAGCCAGTTGAGTTGAATATGAATATGAATGTGAATGTGAATGTGAATGTGAGTAGACGAGCTAGGGTTACTATTGTTGATTATGCTCATGATGAAGTTAACATGTCTCCCGAGCCTGAGGTATTCACATTTATGTTCTCTTTACTATTCCATTTTGTTTTTTGGTGGGAAAATTAAAGATTTTGGATGTTAAATCGTGCTAGAAAATGCACCCAAGGGTGTGGCGTAGTGGTTCAATGAAGTTGGGTCGAACACTATGAGATCTCAGGTTCAATTCCTAACAGAGACAAACACTAGGTGATCTCTTCCCATCTGTTTTAGCCTTGGTGGACAGAGTTACCTGGTACTTGTTGCTGGTGGGAGGTGACCGGTATCCGGTTATAAAAAAAAATCATTCTAGAAACCTCAGGTTTTATGGGATACTGTTAGGGAGTTAATTATGATTGAGGAGTTGCTGAGAGTGTTTTTTTCCTCTTTTGGTGGTTGAATGTAGGAAGGAGAAGTAATGGCCAGTGGAAGAGTTATGTACGGAGAGGAACTTCAAACTTTTAGCGGTATGTATGCTTTGTGTTTTCTCTATTCAGCTCTGTCCAGTTATCTGTTTTATTGTTATGGCCCTTGCTTGATCGCGTAATTGAATTGACCTAAGAGTCGTGCCTATCGTGGTTTACTTTGTTCATATGGGGATTTAATTTCAGCAAGTTTTCCGGATAGTCGGCACTTGTAATACGGCCAATTTAAGCTGGCCCTGACACCATGGCCATCAAAAGAAAAAAATATAGCCAGTTTAAGCTGGACCAGACACCACGGTCATAAAAAAAACCATAAAACTATAGCCAATTTATATCTCACTCCCTCCATCTCTATTTTTTTTGCTGTCTTTCGTAGGGATTGACACCTCTGTCTAAAGAACAACAACAGCATACCCAGTGTAGTCCCACAAAGTGAGTCTCGGGAGGGTAGAGTTGCATGCAGACCTAACCTCTACCTCAGAGGTAGAGCAGCTGTTTCCGATAGACCCACCTCTCTATCTAAAGAACCTTTTTAAAATCTGAATTTCTATTTTCCCCTTATTCGCATTCTCTTATAAGAATTGATATGACTTTGTGTAGACTCCACTTATTACTAAAAGAAATTATACTATAGGTATTTTATGCATATTTAACATATGTGTCTAAAGTCTTATTTTCTGTTAGATCCCATGTCTATTCAAATAATTCAGAATAAATTGGGACAAGGGAGTGCTTTATTTAAGTTTCTTCAGAAAGATACATGGGAGCAACTTTTGGGTAAAAAGAAATCATTTTAGCTGGTTAGCTTGTCATTTGGTAAGAAGTTGGCATTTACTGCTTTTTGATCCATATAGATATTTATGTAAAAATGTCTTTCTCATTTATAAAGTTGATTTCTATCTTCCGTAACAATCGGGATTGGCTAATGTAACTCCTATCATCAAAGTCAAAACTAAAAAGATAACTCTATCGTTTTACTTACCTTTTTAATTTGGGATTTCAAGCTTAATTATCTTACCACTTTCTTTTTCAGTTGAATCTATCGAAAAGGCTTCACCAGCTCTTCAGGTTAGAATACCTAGCACTGAAACCTCTCCTCAGTCAGCTGAACCAACTGATCGAATCGATGATACGATGGATTTTGCTGTTAATGAAGGACATGGAGTAGCTGAAGAATCTGTTATGGTTCCTGCTGAAGAACAAAAAGAAGTAGATCTGTTGGAGAAATTTCTTCCTCCTCCACCAAAGGAAAAGTGCTCAGTTGAATTGCAAGTAAGTGGTGACAGTAGTATTTTTCAAACAGATACTAGAAAATATGCCTTCCATTAAAATTTAAATGTATATGCACTATTCTGAGGTAGCAGTTTTAGACTTGTTTCTATAGTGTATAAAAGACAACTTATATGTGTCTTGCATTATATAATTTTTTTGTGGCTTTTAAAACGAATTTGCATTCTATGCAGTGCCTTTCTGTAGTAGTTGGTGAAGGAATGGTTACACAAGGACTGGCTGACCACGAATTCTGTGCTTGCTAAATCTCTCTGTCTCTCTCTCTCCTCTCACTGACAGAATATCTCATTCTCCCTCTTCCTCTTAACTCAGACACACGTACGCACACTATGTATAATAATCTATTCAAAGATGTATTGATTGTTTTTCATTTTTGACAAATTGGAGTGGTCTACAGTAAGCTTAGTCTGAAAGTAAATTATGCTTTTTGCACAGGCAAGTTTCTAAGTTGGCAAGAGATGTAGACCCTGAACAGTACATGTATCTAGTGTCATTTAGCTATTTGACCTTGGTTCCAGTAACAAAAGTAAACCTTTATTATACTAGCCAACCAGAAACTAAAGAACCTATCTTTGAATACACCAAGGGGTCGTTTGGTAGAGTGTATAAAAATAATGCAAAATAAGGTGTATTAGTAATGCTTGTATTATTAATGCAAGTATTAGTAATGTTGGTATTAGTTATGCAAACATTATTTTTATATAACGTTTGGTTTGATGTATTAAAGATAATATACATTTTTATAATTTTTATAAAAAAATATTTGTTTACCAAAATACCCTTCCCTGTCCACTCTTTTATATACTGTCTTTCCCTGATTTTTCCGCAAAAATAAAGAAGAAGAGAAAACAAAGAGATCTTTTTCATTTTCATCCAAAATTGGAACCTGTGAATCTGATATGGTGCAAAGACGAAGGGAGAATTTTACTCCACTGTGACATATCCACACTATAATACTTCATCTTCACTTCATCCTCTGTTTATTGAACGCCTTAATCGAATTCACGGCTTTATTAACAGCTTGTACATGGACAAAATGATTGATAATCTGAAAGAACCCGAGGGTTGTGGAAGCATTGTGAACTTGTTCCATGATTTTTGAACATGTTGCAGAAAAGTCCCCGACGGGGATTGAGTGCTTGTATCCGGGTCGGGTTTTGAGTTTTGGGTTGGGTTCTGATTGGTGGACAAAGAAAGTAGGTATGGTAGTAGGGCCTTTGTCGACGAGACCTTTGACGCCGGTTTTGGATTCATGGAATTGTTTGAGTTTCCTTGTATTGATGTTTTTCTGGAAAATGGGAAGAAGGATGAAATATTTGAGGGGCCGGTTTTGGATTCATGGAATTGTTTGAGTTTCCTTGAATTGATGTTTTTCTGGAAAATGGGAAGAAGGATGAAATATTTGAGGGGCAATAATGTCATATTGCAAGTTAATACATGTGTTAAAAAGCTTGGTATTACTAATACATTGAAAATGGTGTGTATTACTAATACACACCTCAATACACAATAGAGTGTATAACTAATGCAAGCATTAGTTATACATAGATTAAAAAATGTACCAAACAAGGTACTAGTAATACACTTATTAATGCATGCATTATTTTATTCAATACACTCTACCAAACGACCCCTAAAGAGCCTATTTTTGAACCTGTATGAGTTGGTTCTTGATCTAAGAACTTAATGGCCATGGATTATCGAAGCTACATTTGACTGCCAAGGACATGTCTAATCATAAGAATCTAGAATCACTTTACTACTGCTAGAGACTCTTGCATAGATTTATTTTGCACTCAAAGTTGGGTTACACAGTTGTCCAGGGCAATAAAAGATGCATGCAAGGAGTGTGCACTATTCAGGTTGCACTCCAAACCGAAATCTTTGTTGTTTTTGGTTTGTTTTCAGATGAAGAATGTTAAGCTCTTGGTTTTTTCTTGACTTAGAATATGGATTTTGAATTTTTGCTTTGTTGAAAAAACTGAAGAACCTAATTTCTTATAATATGGTTTTCTATCTTTGTTTTGCATTTAATTATCCTATGTTCGCAGAAAGTTAGGTTCAGAACTTAGGCCTCAACGCCTTGTAGATTTTTTCTTACTTTTTTTTGTAACTAATGGATAGTAATGGTTTGTTTGGAAGTATGTGAGTTGTGCAGTTAAGCAGTCTGATGATTTTGTTTTCTATATTCCTTAATCATAGTGAAAAAAATTTAAACTTACATTTTCACATATAAGATTTGTTTTGTTAAATGAGTTTGCTTGATAAATATTTTTAAGTATCGTTCTTTTTTCAGAAAGTTTTTGTTTTTTCGTTTTTGTGAAGAAAAACCCACATTCTTTTTTAATGAAATTATCTCTTTACAGTTTACACAGACGACATGATAAATTCTCGACAAGTTTATGATCTAATTTAGTTGTAATTACTAATGTTCATTCAATACATTTATGCAGTATATTCAAATTTTGGATATAAATATATGTTGCTCAATCCTGTATCTTTTAAAACGAAATACAGTAAATCCGATGTGCCAAACCAAACTGAGAGAAACTGAACTAAAAAGAGAAACACTGAACCAGACTGAACTTGTTTTAGTCTAGAGTGGATTTTATTTTCCCAAAATCGAGAACCGAAAACCAAATTCAAATAGTACAAACTTGAATTTAAAACACAATAATTCATGCTCTGGTATCATTAAATTTTTAAGTGTTCCTGGACTTGCTTGTATTTCAACAGCATGCTTGCTTCTTTCTTGACCAATATGCCTTGTGATACACTGTCTTTTTGATAAGCCTTGTGGTCTGTTGTCTTATTTGGACGCTTCATATTTAAGGAGAAATGTGTAAATTGAAATATCTGGTGGCTTTCTTCTAATTTTTAATTTGCACATTCTTGGATGAATGACTTTGTACAATGAGTATTTTGTTTCTGCTTAGTTGAGTATAGGTGGATAATATGAGTAGATTACACTTGGGGTTCGTTTGGTAGGGTGTATAAGAATAATGCAAAATATGGTGTATTAGTAATGCTTGCATTGGTAATGTTAGTATTAGTTATGGTGAGATTTTTTTGTATGTAGTGTTTGGTTTGGTGTATTAAAAATAACATGTATTGCATATTTTTTTTTTAAAAAATATTTATTTACAAAAATATCCTCCATAAATATGGTGGAAACAACAACAACAACAAACCCAGTGTATTCCCGCAGCGTGGGGGCTGGGGAGGGTAAGATGTACGCAGTCCATACCGCTACCTCCGAAGAAGTAGAGAGGTTGTTTCCGATAGACCCTCGGCTCAAGATAAAGGATAGTAAACAAGGAGATGGATGACATAACTGAAATAAAGAATAAGAAATAATAAAGTAAAAATCAGAGACATGAAAAACGGGAAATAAAAGCAACACAGAATAAGAAAAATAGGAACTAAGAAATAAGAAATAGGGCAACCACCTAGTAGTAACATACACTCACATACCAAAGACGCCTATGTACACTGTCCTATGATTACTAACCCGGCTACACGAGAACTCTCCTGACTGCTTGCTACAACCCACACACTAATACTAGCCTTCTACCCTTATCCTCGACCTCCACACCTTCCTATCTAGGGTCATGTCCTCAGTAAGCTGAAACTGCTCCATGTCATGTCTAATCACCTCCCTCCAGTATTTCTTCGGCCTACCTCTACTCCTGAAACCATCCAACGCTAGCCTCTCACACGTACGAACCGGGGCATCCGCACCCCTCCTCATCACATGCCCAAACCATTTCAGCTTTCCTTCCCGCATCTTGTCCTCCACCGACGCCACTCCCACCTTCTCCCGGAAATCTCATGCCTAACTCTGTCTCCTCTAGTAAGCTCACACATCCAACGCAACATTCTCATTTCCGCCACCTTCAATTTTTGGATGTGAACGTGCTTAACTGGTCAACACTCCGCTCCATACAACATGGCTGAACGAACTGCCACTCTATAGAATTTGCCTTTAAGCTTAAGGGGCACCTTCTTATCGCACAACACTCTCGAGGCGAGCCTCCACTTCATCCAACCTGCTCCAGTACGTTTAGAAACATCCTCATCAATCTCACCATTCCCCTGGATCATAGACCCAAGATACTTAAAATTATGGTGGAAAGGATGTGGAAAAAGTTTTAAGTGGCAATTGCGTCTTTAATCATGCTAATGCATGCATTTGAATCCATTGCATTACTAATACCTAAGTTGCACGGACTCTTCACTTCCGATGCCGCATCCGTGTCGGATTCTCCAAAAATACACTAGCTTTGGCGAATCCGACACGCACCCGTTGGCATTTTTGAAGAGTCCGGGCAACTTAGACTAATACCATGGATTTTGATATATTAGTAATACACACCTCAATGCGCAATAATGTATACCTAATGCAAGCATTAGTTGTACATAGGTTAAAAAAATATACAAACAAGTAATACATACCTCAATACACAATAATGTATACCTAATGCAAGCATTAGTTGTACATAGGTTAAAAAAATATACAAACAAGGTAATAATAGTACACAAGACTAATGCATGCATTATTTTTTTTTAAATACACTCTATCAAACGACCCCTTAGTGATTTGCTGTAGTGCTGATTTGTTTCAATAAACCTTAAACAGTGTGTAACTTGTTGGGTATGGTTAGTCAAAGTTCAGACCAAGACTTGCTAAGAAATGATGCATGTATTAACAGGAGCCTCAAGGTAGACTCATGCAAGTGGCATGAAGGATGATGCCTTCTTAAATATAGTTAGCTTTTCAGAGAAGATGCAATTGGTATCCCCTCTAACCTGTTATTGTCTTGTTTAATTTCTCTGGTCAATTCTCGTCTGATGGTTTGATGGCGACACAATTAAGAGTTTCTCTCTCTAAAGAGAGACTCTTTTTCCTCTCTCGGGCACCATCTCTCTCTAAAGAAAGACTCCTTTTCCTCTCTCGTGCACCATATGCAAAAGATATATTGTTTCGGGATGATAAGCAGTAAGAAGGTATAACTTATTTAGGATGATAATGTCTAACCCTATGAATCATTTGTGACTATGTTAATCTATAAGGATTGGCAAGCTTTACCCATTTCTTCATGAAGTTTGCGCCACCAACAACATACCCAGTGAAATCCCACAAGTGGGGTCTGGGGAGGGTAGAGTGTATGCAGACCACCTCGTGGAGGTAGAGAGATTGGTTCCAAAAGAACCTCACCTCAAGTGCAGCAGATCCATGTACAGAGAAGCAAGAAACAGTGATGACAAGAAAGAAAAAAGAACAAGTGAACAACAACCAAATAGTGCGATAATCGAAACACAATAAACAATGATAATATATATATCAAAAACAAGAACTACTATAGTACGGCTAGTACAACGACCAACACCAACAACCTAAGCCCTCGACAAGCAAGATAACACTCTGCTACCTACTAACTCTCTACCCTAATACGTATCCTTGAAAAGCAAGACTTCGGGAAATGAAGTTTGCAATTCCTATAATTTTGTTTCTAGATTCTTATCTCTTCAGATACTGACAGTTGTTTGTAAAAGCTGTCTGTCTTCAGTGATATATGGTTGATCTTTTCTGGATTATCTTGGCATTGGATACTGTTTTATCTTAAACTGATAGATTCTGGAGCTTTCCTTCCAATTTTATGTGAACCTTACCATTTATGTGTAAGGCCTTTTGGTGTATATCCTGTTGCATTGATAATTGATTTGGGTACTTTCCTTTCAACTGTTACACTCTTTTCTTGTCAATTCAATCAGGACAAGTTCAAGAAATTTCTTGATTTAAAGAAGACTGGTAGAAGCTTTAACGCAGAAGTACGCAACAAAAAGGCGTATCGGAATCCAGACTTCTTGCTGCATGCAGTGACTTATCATGATATTGACCAGATAGGATCTTGCTTCAGTAAAGACGTATTTGATCCGCATGGATATGACAAAAGTGACTTCTATGATGAAATAGGTTACTAGCAATATAATCTCCGATTTCTCTCTATCTTTCAGCTGGACTATCTGTTTTCGAGTGGCATTGGTTATGGACTGTTCAAACAATTTTTGCTTCTTCTACTGTTAAGTTTTTGTTGACGAAAAAGTTCATTCTGTGAATCTGGAACGAGTATTAGACTACGACTTTTTCTGAAATTCAGTTCAATCATGTTTTGCTGGTATCCCTTTTGGGGTTTAATGCTAAGATGCTGAAAATTCAGTTAGTTTAGTTCTCTGATAGATAGCTGTTAGAAAAACTTATAGCAGACGATAGTTTAGCATTTGCATCAAACTCTAATTCCATCCTGTAAGCGCCCCTCCTCCCAACCCAGAACACAAAAGCACATACTACAGGCATGTTTAATTAAGTGAGTGAGTTTTCTCCCAGAATACAGATCCATACTGAATCCCATAAAATGAAAATCCATAACCTCAATTGCTACGAATTATCGTTTATATTGACTGTCCTGAAGATGAGTGGCTATATACTTCAAAATATACAGGAATCTTATGTAAGTAATGGCTAATTACTGCATCTTAAGTGCTTTTCACAAGGATTTCGAAGATGTGTAGTTAATATCACACCTTTTCCTTCCAACTTATTTTTGGGAGCAAGTGTAAAGTATATCTATTTCTTTTCAGGTTAAGCATTGTCAAAAAGTCTATTTTAGTGTTACAATAATTTTCCTTGAATTTATGGACAATTTTTTCTCTTTGAGGTGTATCTCAAGTATAATACTTCATCCAAAATAAATATTTACTGGAATATTTAATTTGTAAACAGAGGCTGACATGAGGCGTGAAATGGAGAGAAGGGAGCAAGAGCGTAAGAGGAGTCCAAAAGTTGACTTCATATCGGGAGGAACACAATCTGCAGTTCCTACACCAAAAATCAATCTGCCGATTCCAGGTTACTCACCTTTCTTCGTTGAGTTAAAATTTCTGTTGCACTGGTTTCAGTTGGCTATTGATTATCAGAGTTCCCTGCAATACTCATTTGCTCCCTGCAATTCTTTGCAGGGATGGCTCCTGCTGCTGGTGGTGCATTACCACCCACTGCAGATGTTGTAACTCGGGATGGTAGACAGAACAAAAAGTCTAAGTGGGACAAGGTTTTCATCTGCAGAGTCTTAATTAAATTGCATTTCATTATCGCCAGTGCCTCTTGTATTGTAATCCACAATGCTACGTTTTCAGGTGGATGGTGATCGGAGAGACCTTGTTTCTGCTGTTGGTGCCCATGCAGCACTTCTATCAGCTGCTAATGCTGGTGCTGGTTACACTGCATTTGCGTAAGTTCATTACGGCTCCATTTTTATCTGTGTTTCTATAGTTCTGTTAGAATTTTCTTTCCATGACACACCCATACGGGATGGGAAAGCTTTAGATCCTTAGGGTGGATAGCGACTATCTAGCTTTCTAATAAAAGTGAAACTCATGTATTTCTTTCTGAAAAAATAAATGATGTCGATCCATGTGAATTTAAAAGTTCAACATGTTGTTCAAGTCCCATATTGTTTTATATTTTAGTATTTACATAATTGTGGCTAAGTTTCACCATAGATCCTCTAAAATATACCTTGTTTGGAAGTGTGCAAATGTTTAAATAGGTAGAGCACCTGCTTTGAGCAAGATGCAAGAATACTGGAAATATACCTTGTTAGTATTTTACCCGTAGAATGATGCATATTGGTATCTTAGGAAATACTCCTTTAAAGATATTGGGATGCTCTTCTTTTCTTTTGCTGAAATCTTATCTTTATGTAGGCTGAGGCACTTTTCCTGCCTAGCTCTTGTATTCTTAATGTTGGTAAATCGTAATATAGCCACTTTCTGTTGAAATTTTGGCAAAAACACCCCAAAATCTCATTCCTTATCCCAAACACACACTTGTACACACACAATGCAAGATGCGGGAAGTTCGATTGAGCTGGTTCGGACACGTGAAGAGGAGGGGCATGGATGCCCCGGTTCGTAGGTGTGAGCGGCTAGCGTTGGATGGTTTTAGGCGGGGTAGGGGAAGGCCGAAGAAGTACTGGGGTGAGGTGATTAGGCGGGACATGGAGCAGTTACAGCTCACCGAGGACATGACCCTAGATAGGAAAGTCTGGAGGACGCGAATTAGGGCAGAGGACTAGGCCAGTTGGGGGTCGCTAGTGTAGGGAATTACTTGTTGGGGGTAGTATTCTGATTATGATTTTTCGTGTTCCTTATCCCTTGTTTCAGTACGAATCTGGGTGCTTTCCTCTGTTTTCCCTCTGTTTTCTTTCTGTTTTTATTTCTTTTACTTATGGCTGCTGTATTTATGTTATGGATGTTATGTTGTGTAATCTTGTAACCTTGTTCGGTGCTTTACTTTGTATTTGTGTGGTATCTGGTGTTTTGTGTCTTGAGCCGGGGGTCTATCGGAAACAGCCTTTCTACTTCTTTAGAGGTAGAGGTATGGACTGCGTACATCTTACCCCCCCAGACCCCACCAGGTGGGAATACACTGGGTTTGTTGTTGTTGTTGTTGTTGTTAAGTTGCATGGCTCACATCTATTGGTGTTTCTTTTAACGAAGGGTGTAGTGTATGTAATTCAGGATTGTAATTTGTATTCATCATGCTAATATAAGAAATCGTAACTTCAATAGTCTGCAAAAGGATTTTGTTTGTAAATAAGACTTGCCAGCGTTTACTTACTGTTCATCATTTATATTAAAAAAATGATAGCTTACTTTTCAAAAGAAAAAAAAAGAGATACTAACTTCATAAAGTCAGGATGTGTTCCCAGTTCAAAGATTTCATATTCATGTCAGATTTTCGATGTTGATTTATAGCATCTCTACTCTTTACATAGAAATTCAGTTTTGGAAGTAAAATTTGTTTGTTTCAGCTTACTAGTTTCTATGGGGTCCCTACATTTGTTATCTAGATTTTTAAATGTTTTTTTTAGCACCCAAGGGTGGCCTAGTGGTCAAGAAGTGTATTGAGAATCATGAGGTCTCAGGTTCAAATGCCAGCGGAGGCAAAAAATACAAGGTGATTTCGTCCTTATCTATCCAAGGCCTTGGTGGAGAGAGTTACCCGGTATTTTTTTCTGCCTGTGGAATTAGTTGAGGGGAAAACAAAGAGTTTCTTTACTTGCTACCTGTGTTGGTGGGAGGTAGCAGGTACTTGTGGAATTAGTTGAGGTGCGCGCCAGCTGATCTGGACACCACAATTGCTATTAGAAAAAAGAGTTTCTTTTGATTACGTCCTCTTTCTTAGGTACATGGCTGTTCCTATTGTGCGTCTGTTTTTGTTGAGTCAAAACTTGTAGCATTAAAAGTTAAAAATAACAGTCTAAAAGGCCTCACTCGAAAAATTATAGGAGCCATCCATGCTGTCTAATTAACTCACATGCACTTCTTAAACTTCTATTTACGTTTCCCTCCACATTGTTTTTGTGGGTCATGCAATCCTATCCTCGGTGAGTAGCTATTACTTCAGTATTTTATTCAAAAATAATATCATACCTTTTTTTAAAAATTTGAAGCCACCTTACCAGTGGGGGGTTTAGGCCGACCCCTACCATGTATAATAACAACAGCCAAAATGAGATTCATGTTTCACCTTCTTATTACCTTTTGAAATGCAATAACCTTTCATTCTCCTCCTTGTCCTGATGTAGACATGTTTCATTTTAACAGAGGGTGGAGTGATGTTCATATTTTTTTTTCCACAGGCAACAAAGACGCCGGGAGGCTGAAGAGAAGCGACCTACTGACAAGAAATTAGATAGAAGATCTTGACAATCTAATTTGAAATGTGACTCCTGAAACTATTGCAGCCATAGCACTCGAGCATACATATGGAAGTGTAATGCCTCTACAAGATATTCTGGGCTCATGATCATGATCATCTTTGCTGTGTATAGACGAGCTTTAGAACTTTCTTCGTCTGTCTTACCTTTTCCAACACATCCAGTCCTGTACAAGTGTTGGCACGGAAAAAGCGCCATCTTCCATAGAGCAATGAGGCCTCATTTACAAATGCAGTTTACTGGCAACATGGAAGATTCCTATCTATTGTAAATTGTATACCTTGATGTACCCAATTTTTATTTGCAGTGAAGTCAATTACGAAGTTGTGAGTGTAACCATGAAAGTCACTGGAAGAATTTTCAATATGAAAACTTGGGGAAAGTAACTTGTGTTAGTCTTTCTTTTTGCTCTGTGCGCAATAGATGCAAAGTCTTTTCTTTTTAGCTGTACTCTTTTGACAGATTCCTGGAAGAGGTGAACATTTTCAATGTACTTTCTTTGAAAAGTTGGATACTTTGATTTCTTTATCCAGTCAAATTTCATTATTGAGTTTTTTTGTATGTAGTCATTCAACCGAAAGCAAATCCCTTTTCAAAAGGAACCTAAAGGCTAAAAGGACCCTACCTTAGTCAAGTAATGTAAATGTGAACTTCTAAATCAAAGGTATTGTGAGTGAATAAAAACTGTAATCCATATCATATGTACGCTTTTCAAAATTAGGTTGGATTTTAATTCTACTTGGGTTAATCCCTAGAGGACGTATATGGTTGCTACGCAAGTAATTCCTAATGAATAGACTCTGTCAAATTTTATGGAGGTGCATTCCTTGGGACATTCTTTTCTTTAACTTAGGTCTGAGGTTTGTCCTTTCAGATCCAATTTGTGTATCATGTTATTCAACATTTCAAACTTATAATGCAGTTCAGAATACGTGCTAGTACTTAATTAGAGGTCAAGCCCTAGATATGGAAAGAAGATACGTGCTAGTATAAGAAATGTTAAGTGTGTTTTCATTTTAAAATCTCCTATCCACATGAGAGCAGGCATCTACATCATAGAAATAAAGCATTTCTCTCTCTCTCTTTCTTAGAAAAGTTCATCTTGGAAGTAGAATATACTTTATAAGAGGTCTTTAGATTTTCAAACAAAATTTCTAATCCACGTCCTTACTTAAGCTGGCTTGTTTTATCTATTTGAGGTATATCTTATTGTTAGGTAAAGTTGCACATAAAAAGTAGGCGTTCGCTTTTGCATTTACACACACACACACTTTCTTCAACTTCTACTAAACTTTCCCTCCACATTCTTTTGTAGGCCATGCACTTCTATCCGTAATGAGTGTGTTTTGTGTGTGCATGTTGCTCACTTAAGAAACTGATGAAAATCCTTTTCATTTTAAAATAGCTCTAAAAGGTTAAAAAGTAAGATGTTGCTCCCTTCCTTTTTTTATTTTCTTGCTTTGCTAGTTTACCCCTCTAATGCTGACCTATCTTTTTTCAAAAGGCATGAGTGTAAATAAAAATTCTCTCTTTGCTAAACTTTATTATAAGAAATAATAAAGTTACCTCTCTTTCATTTAATTTAATCTGATCTATAAAAGAGAGTATTCGCTTTACTTACTAGAAAAGGAAGAAGAAGACTTATGCGTAAAAAATAGTCATCTCAAATAAAGTTTTAAACATTAAATTGTCCAATTTTTATGCTTATACTTTCCATTTTAATCCACCCTAAAAAATATTACATTTAACAAGCTATGTATCTTTTAACCTCATTTTTAATTCTTAAGAATTAACCTGGCTTATTCGGACCTACATACTTTATATTAAAGTTTACATTTTTATGGGAAGCGAGAAATATGAAAATACGTGTGAGGCTTTTATCATCACTCGAATAATTTCGGTCACAAGTAATATTGGTACGTATGATGTATATATTTAGCCGATGCATCAAAAGTTTTATCTTTATTTTTTAAAAATATTTAATTACATATATACCATCACATGAAATGAAACGGATGAATTGAGAATAATCTTTTACTACTATTTGTTTTGGTAAACCAAACCCCACCAAGTTGGCTATCTTTATGAATGTTTGTTGGATTTTGTAGCAAGTGATTATTATTGTGAAGTGGACATAAGAGAGGAAAATCCCCCAATTTTCGCTGTTTTTGCAGGGAAAAAGTTGAGAAATTTTGAGCCCAAAAAATATTAAAATATATTATGAATTTTTTTATCTTCCAATAGGAGTAGTAAAAATTGGCTCGAATATCTATGCTTTTTATTTTGTCTTCGTACATAAAGAGAGACGTTGAGGTCTTATATGTTTTTTTTTCTTTTTAAATTAAAAGGTCCTTTCAGTCGTTGGTCTTGCTCAGTCACTATTCTATTTCTGCATAAATTAAAGAAATCTTAATAATGTTTTTTAGATTTTATTTTCATCAATTTTTAATTTATCTTTGTCTTGTCTTTTTTTTTTCTTTTTAAAATGCAAATGTATAGAAGATTTATGAGGGTTTTGTTTCAGGTAGTTTTTATAAATAGTTTATTCACTACCACCTTGCACACGAAATATAAATATCCATGAAATTAATTATTCAAATCTAACATAAAAATCAAATGAATTGCCATTTTCGTGCATACATCAAAATCTTATTTCATTACACATATACAATCTAATTCATTGAAGAAGGATAGTCGACATACGAAAAAGCCAAATTACTACAGGACATCCTCGTACTAGCTAAAATGAGTTGCAAATCAAAGGGTTGGTCAATCCATTGTGATTGTGTCTATTATATATCAAATCAATATATATATATATATATAAAAATCATGTTTTCGGGTAACAATATATATTCTAATATATAGAAGAGGCTTGGAAGCAGGAGGGGATCGCCATGTCGGCTTCCTTCGTGATTTTATTATATCACCCTTAATTAATTATTCTATGTCTTTTAGATATTAAAAAATTAATAATATTCAACAAAAATATAAAATAGACATTTATGACATGTCTGCTTCAGCTGCTTCAACCGTAATTTTACTATTTCATCCCTAATTAATTACTATAGATTATTTAAGTATTAATCCGTGATTTTACTATATCACCCCTAATTAATTATTATATGTCATTTAAGTATTAAAAATTAATAATATTTAACAAAAAATAAAATACACATTTATGACATGTCTATTTCAGTTGCTTCAACCGTAATTTTATTATTTCATCCCTAATCAATTACTATAAGTTATTTAAGTATTAAAAAAATTAATAATATTTAATAAAAAAGATAAAATAAACCCAAAAAAATGATAAACAAACTATTCAAGTTTTAAATTTATTTGACATCTTATATAAGGCTTGTATAAATTTTTTTCACAACTATTTTTTATATTAATTTTGTTATACCACTTCTAATAAGTTATTTTCTAATTGATTATTATATGTCATTTACGTATTAAAAAATTAATAATATTTGATTAAAAAAAAGTAAAAATAGACATTTATGACATGTTTGCTTCAGTTGTTTCAACCGTAATTTTACTATTTTATCCCTAATTGATTATTATGAGTCATCTAAATATTAAAAAATATTTAATAAAAAAATAAAATAAACAAAAAAATAAATTAATTAATTATTGATGTTTTAAATTAACTTGACATCTTATATGAGGCCCGCTTAATTTTTTTTTACAACTATTTTTTTATAGTAATTTTATTGTATCACTTCTAATAAGTTATTATGAGTCATTTAAGACATGTCTACTTCGATCTTGAATCGTGATAATTGATTGACTCTCAAAATTATATTAATGTCACTTATATTAAAATAGAAGAAAAAGTATTATAAATTTCAGTAATTAAAAACTTAAATTATTCTAAAAATATATTAGACTATCAATGCTACAAAACTTTGGACAAGGAGAGTATTATAAAATATAATGGCTAACAACTTAAAATAGTAAATTAAAATATCAAAAAATTATTATAAATTACAATAGCTAACAACTTAAAATATCTACAAAATATTTAAAATATAATTAATTATCAAAATTTTATTTGCATCATATAAATTAAGACTAAAAAATAACATCTATTGGCACGGGCCTTCAATATCTAGTTAGTAATAGAAAGAGAGTAAGTTCTATACCGATGCATAAGCATATCACTTATCTATAACATATTAAAAGTGTGAATATTATTAGAAAAATAATTTGAACCTTTTGTTCTTCATTAAAAGACTGTCCTTTAGGCAAAATTGTCTTTTCACTATTTTTTTAATTTATTATTTAATTATTTTTATTAAATTAACTATATTCCTAAAATATATGAGATTTCTAAAATATATGGAAAGAAAATTAATTAATATTTTCCTTTGATGAATTAAAAAATACTCCTAAAATAGAATCCTATTAAGGAAATAAGTCTATAAATATTGAGATGCACGTTAAATTATTTATGGTAAAATCTTTAAAAGGAATTAAATTAACGTGGAAATGATTAACTAGATTTTTCTTCTTGCATTCATTAGGGTTTTCTAACCTTCTATTGCATGAAAAAAATTTATTTACAACTTAATAAAACAAAGGACGTATGTTTTAATGATTCGGTTAATGTCTAGATTGGTGGATGTTTAACTTTTTAACCCTCAACTTCTTTATTGTTTTTGTCAATATTATAGAATTCAACATGTGTATATAGATATATCTTCTTTGTTTTCATTCAAGTCATTCTTTAGGATCAAAATTTCGCTCAAACAAGAATTATATTCATCAAAATCGAAACTCTGTGATCACTATTGTATTGTTTTGTTGTTGTTTACAGGTCGTAGATGAATGTCGGTTAGCTTTGAGGAATTTCATGTGTAAAGGTTAAATTTAATTGTATTGTCTTAATATCTCTATTAGTTTATTATTTTATGATAATTTACAGGCTGTAGATGAATGTCGATCAGCTTGGAGAAATTTTTGTGTATAAAATTTAAGTTTAATTGTATTATTTTGATATCTATTTTATCGTATTATTTTGTTGTAGTTTACAGGTGCTAGATAAATGTTGTCGGCTTTGAAGATTTTTTTAGGTAAAAGTTAGGTTTAATTGTATTGTTTTGATATCTTTGCTTTGAATTTTTTTGTGTGCAAAGGTTAGGTTTAGTTGTATTATTTTGATATCTCTATTATCGTATTATTTTATTAGAGTTTATATGTATTAAATGACTATTAGATGACCTTGAGAAATTTTTTGTGTCAATATTAGATTTAATTGTATTGTTTTATTCTCTATCATCGTATTATTTTGTTGTAGTTTACAGATTTTTTGATAAAGGCTAGGTTTAATTAAATAAATTTTTTATCTTTACATATTCAAAAGATTTTGAATTTAATTATTGTATTCGTTTTTATAATTTAAACAAATATTCTATTTAATATAATATTTGAACTCATTTTAATGAGGTACACGCGCGGGGCCCATACAACTAAACTAGTAATCAGATACTCTAGTAGGCAAATTAAATATATCTATGATATACAACAATCATAAATTGATAATTTAATCAGAAAGATAACTAAATTATTATCACAACATATATATTATTCAAAATGTTTTATATATCTTCAGGGATATAGAGTTAAACCTCGTTATTGTAACAGTATTTATTTGAAAATTTTATAGTTGTTATTGTGAACAGTCTCTTTCTCTCTATATCTCATAAACGAAGTATGTAAAAAATTCGTTTAATAATTAATTAAATTTATGTATCAAGAAAAAAGAATGTATTTATTAATCAATTTAATAAAAAATAGAAAGAATATGAATGTAAAAAAAAAATGCACGTCTGCTTTCCTCGTGATGTCATTATCATAACGCTGGACATCATTTAATATAATTTTTTGATTTAGATATTTGTACTTGAAACTTAGTATGCAAATGATATTAATAGTGATTATTATAAATATTTTATTTTATACATAATTTATTCCTATTACGAGTGATGTAATTTTACAAAGCGTATCTCAATATAATAAATATCACTACCTTTATCATAAAATACCATTATAAAGAAGTAATGAAATATATTCTATCCGCTCTATTTTATGTGTCATCATTTTCTTTTGATCCGTCCTAAAAAAAGAATATAACCATTTCTTATTCGGTAACTATTTAAGACACAATTTTACTTTTACCCTTATTGGTCCTACTTATAAGGTCTCACTTAATTAAAGATAGTAGTAGTACATTTTCTTTTGAAAATTTCCTCTGTCCCAATCATACTCCAGCTTGATAGTTTCCACCGCTTGTCCAAAGTTGAATCCTGGGATTTGACGTCGGACTTAAAAAGCCATCTACAGATACTTTACCCTCAATCATTCCGCATAACACTTTCATCGCATCCTCTTTATCACCACGGTTGCTGGCACAGAGTTAGCCGATGCTTATTCTCCAAATACCGTCATTGCTTCTTCTCTGGAAAAAGAAGTTTACAATCCATGGACCTTCTACCTCCACGCAGCATTGCTTTGTCAGTTTTTTTCATCTATTACGGAAAATTCCCAACTGCTGCCTCCTATTTTAATAAAGAATAATTTGATAAACATCATCAATTTTTTTTTTATTTTTCAAATTCTGTACCGGATCAAAATATATCACAGGGAGAAAATAATATGAAAAGTCAGACTCCTGTTATAATAAAATGCTATTAAGACTAAGTACAATTATGTAATTAACTTTGATTGTAATCTAATTTTTGAGGAAAAGTACTAAAAGTCACGAGGGGTTTCAAAGGTTAAAACTTAAAAAAGATGAAAAATGAAGAAGGTGCAGAAAAAAGTAGTACAGCACAGCAAACACCAGAACTGGAACCTTAACGGTAACATGATGTGTCTTTGCCCTTTGGAAGTTCCTTAAAGGGGCATTTCTGGAACAAACTAAAAAAGTTAACGGACACTCTCACACACAATCTAACACTAATAAATAGTACTTAGTACTACTTAAACCTTAATCTAAACTGTAAAATCCACTTCCAAAGGGTGGGTTGCAGGTGCTATTGAATCTTTTTTTTCTCTTCTTTACTATATATATAAACATCTACACATCACATCATCTTGACTTTTTTCTCTTTTGTTCTCTCTCCAATCACCTTTTTTGTTGTTGTTGCTTTTTTTTCATTAATAGCTTTTGCTTTTGTTTTCTCATTGATTTACTAAAACCCCACTTGGATTGAACCAGTGTACTACATCTTTCTTGATTCATTTTTTGGGTACCCATTTTGAGTTTTTAGTGGAAAAAGATTGTTTTTTGTTTGCTTAAGGCAATGGCAACTCCTCCTAAGCCTGAAGAGATTAGTCATCCACCAATGGACCAGCTTCAGGGCTTGGAGTATTGTATTGACTCTAATCCTTCTTGGGGTATGATAAAGATTCAATCTTTTTGTATTAATGTGCTTGTTTTTATTGTTTCTCTTATTACTGTTTGGATGAGAGCCTCGGAGTAACTGATAGATTGTTGTTTTGATGGACCCTTACGGTCTGGCCCTTTCCTAGATTCCGTGCATAGCGAGAGCTTTAGTGCACCGAGCTGTCCTTCTTTTATTAGTGTTTGATTTTTTATTTTTTTTGTGTTTTGCATGGGATGAATCTGATTTGGAAGTGTGTAACAGGGGAAGCTATAGCTATGGGCTTTCAGCATTATATCTTGGCATTGGGGACTGCTGTTATGATTCCTTCATATCTTGTTCCTTTGATGGGTGGAAATGATGTAAGCTTGTTTTGCTCAAGTTTTCATGTGTTTTTTTCCTTCTGTCTAAATTGATGTGTTTTCATTGATTGGAATTTGAAAATCATTTAACAAGTCTTTCATGAATTTTAAAAAAGGGAATTTTTTTACAGTTAAATGAATCAACTGAACCGTTTTTTTGGGTCTTAGACTTGAATTTCAATGAACTTGGAGAAGGAAAAGCTATATCTCCCCCGTTTCAATTTTGTTTGTCTGGTTCTGACTTGACGTAGAGTTGAAATTAAAGAAAACTTTTGAATTTTGTGGTCTCAAATTAAATATACGTAGATTGTCTTTAATTTTGTGGTCTTAAATATATCACGTGGAAAGTTGTAATTAAAGAGCTATTAGAAAAGGAAAGAGACATTCGTTTTTAGACGGATTCAAAGGGAAAGAAAAACAACAAATTGAAACGGAGCGAGTATAGTATGAATTAGGAATTCCCATTGGTTTTTGGCTGAATAATCTGGAGATTTACCATGTTGATTTTTATGATTATCTGATTTTGATGTGCTCTTGTTTGATGGTATTTTTGATTCGTAAATGCCAGGGCGACAAAGTGAGGGTGGTGCAGACCTTGCTTTTTGTTGAAGGAATCAATACACTCCTTCAGACATTATTTGGAACCCGTTTACCTACTATAATTGGAGGGTCATGGGCTTTTGTGGTACCAATAGTTTCCATAATCCATGATTCATCGTTGACAAGGATTACTGATCCTCATGAAGTAAGTACTCAGGGAAATGTAGGTGATTTTGTTGATCAACTGTTCAGTATGGTGTATGTAGTTTGTCGATCGGATTTATCACAACTGTGTCATGCTGCTGATAATAATGATGTAGTCTATGTATTATTTATCACAATTATGAATGACTTTGTCAAGGAGTGCAAATTTAATAACCATTTTTCAACTTGTAAGTATGTTCGTCTGGAGAAAAAAAAAACTTGCAGTATTTAAGTTTTGTTTTTTATCTTCACTTGTAGAGATTCCTAAGTACGATGAGGGCAATTCAGGGAGCACTGATAGTAGCATCAAGTGTTCAGATAATTTTGGGCTATAGTCAACTTTGGGCTATTTGTTCCAGGTGAAAATTGTCCCCAGAGATGGACCATTTGTTCACTCATAATGTACTGTTTCTCATGCTTATGGCTTCAACATACTGACTTGCGAATACTTACAGATTTTTCAGCCCAGTGGGAATGGTTCCGGTAATTGCTCTAGCAGGATTTGGTCTTTTCGACAAGGGTTTCCCAGTGGTAGGTTGAGGATCATCTACTGAAAATGAAGCTTATTGTTATATCAATTGTATCATGCATAATGTTGTATGCTTTGTCAGTTTACACTGATTATCGCGTTGTGCTTGTGCAATTTTATAACAGGCTGGACAGTGTGTGGAAATTGGTGTACCAATGTTCATTTTATTTGTGATCTTCTCTCAGGTATGTTACTTTCTTGGAGATTTATGTTGGCACTTCTTGCTTATGTGAACTAAATTCATATTTTTGGCCAAGTCAAGTCTTCTTTTACGCCTACGAGAATTATGAAGAGAGTACTAATTTCAAACTTTGTGTCATCTCTTTCGAAGTGTTGAATGCAAGGGAACTTCAAAATGATTGCCTGATGAATTATTCATTTTTTGCACAGTATTTGAAAAACTTCCAGTTTAGGCAGTGGCCGGTGATGGAACGATTTGCTCTAATCATCACAATCACAGTTATTTGGGCTTATGCACACCTCCTGACTGCCAGTGGTGCTTACAAGCATCGCCCAGATGCTACCCAAAAACACTGTCGCACCGATAGAGCAAACCTCATTTCCTCTGCACCATGGTTGATATCCAATTTCATCAATTATTTTCAGATAAATGTGGCATGCATATGTATCTAACCTGCTAAATTCAATGCCTTAATACGATATCCACTTTGGTATTCAGGATAAAAATCCCATATCCACTTCAGTGGGGCGCTCCTACTTTTGATGCTGGTCATGCTTTTGGAATGATGGCTGCTGTACTTGTCTCCTTGATTGAGGTTAAGCTTGAATAAATTGATGATGCCTTAATCATTTTTTTTTTTTCCATTTTGTACAGAGCTAAGTCTTACTCTTTTGTCTTCAGTCAACTGGAGCATATAAAGCAGCATCTCGTTTAGCAAGTGCAACACCACCCCCTGCTCATGTTCTGAGTCGTGGCATTGGCTGGCAGGTTCGTGCAGTAATTTTTTAAAAAACATTATGTTTATGTCACATATCAATAGGTAGATAATGCTAACAGCCTAGAACTTCTAATCCTTTACAACTTTCCAATCTCACCTCTCAATTTTGTTATGCCAACTTCACTTATATCGATAATACATACATTCATTATTACCTTACTTGTCAAAAAAAAGAAAGATAATACATACATTCATTATTACCTTGTCAAAAAAAAGAAAGATAATACATACATTCATCATTGTGGTGAACTCCACCTGGTGTCCTTTTTTCAAGCAATTGAGCATTGGCATCTGTTCAAAATGGAACCCCTAGGCCTTAGTTATGCTATTTTAAGAGCAAAATGGAACCCCTCTTATCGTAGTGTTTTTGTGAGGACCTAAACAAGAAGTTATATAATTTTAAGTGCAGAAAATATGGTGTCAGTTTTCAATGTTTTGATATTTGTTCTCGAAAAAAGAAGTCATGGAAGAGCCTCATATTACATGAAATTTAGTGAGATCTACAGACTGATGTTGGAACTACTTTTTTTTTTTTCAGGGTATTGGTGTCCTGTTTAGTGGACTTTTTGGTACTGCTAGTGGGTCTACAGTTTCTATGTTAGTAACTCAAGTCATATATTACTCAACTTATATGCAATGTGATTTGTCTCTTGGTTTAACACATATCTTTTATGATTAACAGTGAGAATGTCGGACTTCTTGGAAGCACTCGTGTGGGTAGCCGCAGAGTTATCCAAATTTCTGCTGGCTTTATGATCTTCTTCTCGCTGTTAGGTTGGTGATCTTCTGTGGACTCCCCCAACACCTGAAATACTCTTTCAGCTAATCTTGACTTGGTTCCTCATAATCCATTTTTTTGACATTTGTAGGCAAATTTGGAGCATTATTTGCATCAATACCCTTCCCAATATTCGCGGCTGTATATTGTGTCTTGTTTGGTCTTGTTGGTGAGAATCCTTAGTAACACTCCACTCCTAACAAACATCATTCTGCAGATCTCTTTGTCTATTTCCCCATTTGACAAACATTTCTTTTATTTCCAGCTTCCGTGGGGTTGTCATTTCTGCAGTTCACAAACATGAACTCAATGAGAAACCTCTTCATTGCTGGCGTTTCTCTCTTCCTTGGGTTGTCTATTCCCGAGTACTTTAGGGAATACACCACTGCTGCTTTTCATGGCCCTGCTCACACCAAAGCTGGATGGGTGAGTCAAATGTATTGTGATTATGTTTCTGAACTTAAAATTTTATATTAAGTCATTGGTAACGGATATCTGGTTCTCTTCGAAATATGTAGTTCAATGATTTTCTCAACACTATCTTTCTGTCGTCTCCAACTGTGGCTTTTATGGTTGCTGTGTTTCTCGACAACACACTGGACTACAAGGACAGTGCCAAAGATAGGGGAATGCCATGGTGGGTGAAGTTCAGGACATTTAAGGGGGATAGCAGAAATGAAGAGTTTTACACCCTCCCTTTTAATCTCAACCGCTTCTTTCCTCCTTCATGATCATGTTAGCAAAAACATTTGAACCCGACCCCAGAACGAAGGAGGTGAGTGAAAGTGGTGAAACATGAGAAGAGTTTGATTTCAGGGCTGACCCCTAATATGGAGAACTCTATGTAGAAGAAAAGCAAGTAGTTGTGATGAAATCCTAGGAAGTAGACGTCAGTTGACATGAATATTTATTCATTTATTTGTAGTCATAAATGTCAAGGCCTATTTTGGCATAATGAGAAGATTTTCTTACAAGAAAGTTTTGTTTCATTTAATTCTTTACCTTGTCCCTTCCTTTTTCTCACTCAAATTTTAGCAATGACACAAAAAATAGTATGACCAAAGTGGGACTAATTTCCTTATCCTCCCAACACTTTTTAACCTGGGATTTGATACAAAAATGGACAAACTTTATGTTTAAACAAGAATTCAATGTTGGAGAATGAACTCAGGTTGTTGGGGGGGACAGTCTGACCACTCTAATGCTTGCACATGCACTCTTTGCATCTGGGGTGTCGATAAATGCTACGACCCGAACCTCTTACCTGCACTCTCTGACCTTCATCAATCATCTTTCTTATCTTTCCCTTGAAACTCTGCCATCCTATGGTCTTATTTCTCGACACAATTGCAGCAAGCCTCTTCTTGCTAGGCCTCAATGTGGGAGCATGACCACCACCATAATATGTTCTGAATCCCGACACAAGGGATGATAGCTGACTTCCTGAGTCCGTTATGGCAAATACATCGGATGTTGCACATGCAATGAAGTCTAACGCTGCAAGCTGCATTGAAAGCGATAGCTTTTGTTGTTAGAGTCACACATGAGGTGTATGTGTGTGTATTCCCATCACTTAAAGGTAAGAAGCAACTTACTTGAGAAGAAAAGTTTCTAAATGGTGCAAGTTCATTTGGTGTGAGAAGATCTTCCTTGGTCACTAGGTTGGGATAGAGGGTAGTTAAAGCTTGCATCCTTGATTGACCTCCATATATTTCAGAACCAGCAAGATAGATGTATGTTCCGTGTTTGAAACCGAGGCCAGCAAGAACTAGTGCTGCTTCTTCTGGTGTCAATGGACATCTGCCCGTCCTTCTTAGCTCCTCCGGAGAAAGAGGCCTGCAGACCTCACCATGTCAATTGAACTATCACACAAACAATGTTGAACTATCACACAATGTTGAACTGATATATAACAAAAAGTATACTTTGATTTCTTCAGACGCTCAAGAAGTAAAGGAAAATGGACTTCTCGATAAGTTTGCAGTTCCCTTCTCTCAGTTTCTCCACCACCAAACTCACACATAGAGTAGGCCACCATATCAATCTCAAACCTTAAATGCAAAGCAAGGTACTTGGAAGGGCCTTCTGCTGCATGATGGTGTCTCAAGGGAGCATCTGGGATTAAGTTTCCAAGAAGTTGCTTATCCAATGTGCTCCTAGCAAAATCATACCTCCGAATCCGCCTAACCAGTAACGAACCTGTTTCTTGGATCTTTGGCACAAATTTTAAGGCATGGAAGTTGCACTTGCACCTTAGTTTCTGCAACAAAATACAAATTTGTAGTATAAAGAAGAATCAAAAACTAACATAACATCATTGATAATTTTCACAATGTCTGAAGCATTTGAAGCACAAATCAGACATTATCATTCCAAACTAGCATCTACCCTATAACCAATTGAACAATTCTAAAGAATGCTCCTCACCTGAAGTTCATAAGGCAACGGGTCAAAGCCGAGTCTATTTCCATATCCTAGAAAGTGCACAACTCGATTGCGCAAGAGGAGTGGAAGTATCGTCTTAATGTATTCATCAGGTGTAGCCTCCTTTGAAAGATCTGCATCAGTTATCTAAGCAAGGTAAAATGTATCACATGTTATCCCCCAAGTAAATGCAATTAATCTTACAACTTTCCAACAAAGAAGAAAACGTACAAGACTTCCAGCTGCTTCCACGTCTAGTAGTTTCAGATTTGGAGGGAGCTCCTTAATGATATTAACTTCATCCTTCAACATATCCATGAAATAGTCCTCTTGATATATATCGCCGAACTGACTGTACTCGCGAAAAAAAAGGTGTGAAAAGCTTGCTGTTAAGTTGAAGCTACATTGCGGAAGGGATGTTTGCTACTGATTATTTTGCTAGTAGCAGATAACCAACGCAAATAAGAAGCAAATGCAATTGAAAAAGATGAGTCAATGTCTATAAAACCAAAAATTTATGGAAAAACAAGAAATGGATCTCCTGTAGAAAAGTTGAAGCTCAATTGATCAAGAAAGGTAAAAGAGTTCTAGCGCGATGCAATTTTCTTAAGATCGATGCATTAAATGTAATTCATGAAGCAAAGCCTTTTGTAGAGCTTATAATTGAAATCTACTAAAACAATGTTCCTCTTTTTCTTGGATATCCAAGTTACTAGAGGGACAATTAGAATCAGACACAAATATCGAACCTAGGATCCTTCCAGACATTGCTATAAAGAAACTTGGGAATGACCAAAGTGGCATTTAGGAGAGATGCTACAGCGACAGCATTGCAGACCTGCAGGCACAATTACAAAATTTATTTCATTATCCCTTCGAAAATAGGCAGATACAACACTCCTATCAAGTAGATTCAACTGTACAGCTCGGCTAAGAGTAAAAAGGAAAAGCAAGTTTATACACTCACGGCAACTCTTTGTTGATTTAGTCCTCCATTTGCGCTGATCAATATGTAACCAGTGGTGTTTCTAGGTTTCCCTGCCCTGACAACTTTCAACAATTATAACGCGATTCAACATTCAAACATGAGAAATTGGACAGACTAAAGATGCTTATAGAACAACATAGTTACATGCATGAGCAAACTATGAATACGAGAAAAAAAAATATCCTATTACCATGTGAACTAGTTTTATCTGCACGCGGTTTCCAAGATGACGCCTGAGGATATGGCTCCTCCCATAACTTTGATGACTCTTGCTTAAATTCCCTCTGCAGCCATTTAAAAGAAAGCCAGAGAGAAGTTAGACGTTAAAATAGTCAGTTACTATAGTTTCCAATGCAATTTACTTTTCAAATGAAGTTGATCAGGTTGAGTATCAAAACAACCTCTGCAAGAGAAGAAGCAGCCAGATTTAGAAGCCTTTCATACAGCCTTATGGGACCTTCTTTTGCTGTCCTCGGAACCATTTCCACCTTCAGGTACAAAATTAGATAGCAAATTAAAATAAATCACCTCAATAAAGCTCATACTACTCTGAGATGCATGTCTACTGATTCCGTTCAGTATACTAGGCACTCAAGCGATAAACTGAGTGCGAATATATTTTTGGGAATCACAACGTCATACCTCAGTCTTACTCGAGCCTTGTAAAGAAAAATTATTCTGAAGCATCGTGGAGTCAAAAATCGAGAACATAAGAGAATCCAAAAGGTAAAGAAAGCCCATTAACAATAATGTGAAAACGATAGACCTAATATGTCTATGCAGCCACCGCATTTGCTTCTTTCCAACATAAACTCCTTTACAGGGCGCCAACTTTGCAGAGTCATTTTTCAAGCCTTTGGCCAAAACAACTTTATCCCAATTGTAATATCCGCCTGATAACCTTCTTCCTATAGGAGGATCACCTCCATGCTGCATATCTAAACTTCGAAATTCATTTTCTTTAACCCCAAATGATATATCTAAGTCTTGATTCTCCACTCGACGACCCCTAGGAGACCCTTGTTTTCCCATTTTCTCACAACTAATTAGCTCAGATAATTGGAGCTCCAAAATTAGTAGCAGCAAAGATCAGTTTCCAATGCCTACGATATATTTTCCCAACTATATTACATTTTTTTTCGTGATGACCCCATTTCAAAAACTGGTCATCCATTGAAGTTTGTTGAGAAAGTTAAAAGAAAAATAAGATCAAACTGAAACTTCTATACATAAATTGGAAGTGAAGTTAAAGAAATTGGTGACTGTGACACACACACCACACACACAACCAAACCAAAACTGGGTCATGAAAAAATAACACATGAGTAAAACTTAAGGCATTTAAAATAAAGTTGAATAGCTTTAAAGCTGACCTCAAATAGGATACATAGAGAAAAAGAATTGCCGTCTGCAACAACTACTTCTCACCAAACTGTGACAAATTCTGGGTTTTACCCTTTGATTTTTTGTTCTTTAATAGGGATTTTGGAAGAGTTAAATAGGTAACAAGAACCTTTTACATGGCATTAGGGATAATTATAGCTAGTGCAATTCTTTCATTCCCATAAGAAAAAAGCTTACCTTTTTTTATATTTCTCTGTTGTTATGAGAGGGTTGGTGGGGTCTTTTTAACTAACTTTTGATACCAAACGGTTGGGGTTGCCCCAATTCTCTATTCTCTTTAATTTGTTTCTTAAATTTTCTTCTACCTCATTTTTTTTTGATTTTCTACATCTTTTGTACAAATCGAAAGACAGTTTTTTTTTTTTGGGTGCGGGGGATTTTTGGGAGGTGCATTGTAACATCCCCGCATTTTTTCCGGGCTAGAAATCGAAGCGTCGTTCCTATGCGTATTGATCCGAACTAGATGATTCTTTCTTAATATATGTGTGGTGATAAATCCTACATGTGGGAATACCTTTGGATATTAATTGAGGTAACAAAAATCCCCTAATTCAAAGACGAGTTGAAAACAATTCTATCGAGTACGTTTTAGTGGATACTTCAACTTGGGTCAAATTTCGTCGAGCATAACTTCTGTTATATAATGAACTGGGTGACCTTCTATATATCAAATGAAAGGTCTTTGAGTCCTCTTTCCAACGCAATTGATTTAGTCGAAATTCAACATCGGAGTAAAAAGTTATACCCAATTTACTTCAGCATGTCAATCTGTCAAACCGAGAGACTGCTGCAGCGTTTTTGATTTCCTTAGGGGTATTTTGGTATTTTTCGTCATCCCAAACTTATTTAAATCATCCAAAACACTCAATAATACATTTCTTTTATCAGTGTTAATCTCTCAATTCCTCTCCTCTCTCAAGAGTAAAATGGAAACTAGGCTTTCTTTGAAGATCAAGAATCAATCTCGTAAATCCAAGATTTTCAAAGAACAAATCAAGATTCGAGTTCTACTCTTCAAACCATGTAATCTAAGGTACGTTGGGTTTTCCTAAACTACATGGGCTGGTTGAAAATACTTTGAATATGGTTTAAAGTGTAGAAATCATGAATTTACAAAGGGGTTTTAAAATTTACATTACAATGTTGCACTATGAATTATTTAAGGATATTATTGTTTTGGTCTTGAGGCTTTTTCCCCAAATTGATTTGTAGTCTTATATATGTATGTATGAAATTGAGTTTGGATGTTGAATTGAGAGCATCAATTATTGAAAATTCCTCTCTTGTTTAAAGATTTCTTGTTTCCGTAAGACATGATTTATTTGAATGTATTTTTGTGAAATATGTTACAAATGCCTCTATGGTTGTTAAAACTTGATTATGGTTTATAGTGAAGAGGGGGAATTATATTTGGTGTTAATGGTTAAAGATGGTTATTAAGAAACTTGCATGTTTGTCATAGATTTCAAGTCCATCACTTGTTTGTTGAAAAGCTGAAAATAGTGACGTTTACATAATTTGACAAATGCTTTGAAGTATGAATCTTCTTGAATTGTTTGAAGTATGGTAGTCCAAACTTGTGTTTTGAAAGAGAAAGCTATAAAGGATATTTTATGGCTCAGAATCATGACTTGTAAGTCTTGGTATAGCGATACCAAATCAGATAAAGCCATGATAAAATTCAGAATACAGATTTCATTTTAGATTTCAGATTTTGAATTCAGAAAGATGCATGTTTAGAATGGGTTAAAACTTGGCACTAAGAGAGTTAAGTGGTTATCCGAAGAAGGCACGAGTCATATGATTCATTGTCCGAAACCGTGTTTTGCCGATATGGGTATATTATTATACGCTGGCCTAGTGCCCTGTGGCGTATCAGATTCAGATACTTCAACCCTTGCGGCAAACTTGGGTTGGGGGCTTGGCCGTCGAGGGATCCCATATTGCCCGTGAAAACTTTCAGATATGTAGGGTGTACCACTTACCTCAGAAGTAAAATAAAGAATGGTTTTACATCTACAGATTTGCTTGAATGATTAACTTAAGTTGCCCATGTGTTTAAAAATATTTCATGTATGGTATTTTATGAAATGTTCTCACCTATGTTTTACATAAAAGTACATTATTTTGGATTGCTCTGCGTACCAGTACATCTGTATTGACCCCCCCTCCATCTCAGGATCTGAGGCACAGTCTCGGGGTTCAGTTCAACAATAGGCTTGAGTGCGTCGGAAGTTGCAATTGGCGAGCCTCCCTTACTTCGGAAGGCCTGTATTAGAACTTGTTATTGTTATTTCATTTTGATTCATGGCCCGACTGGGACTTATCCCAGATTTCAGACAAATGTCATTTTTAGTTGTTATTGTTATTTCATTTTGATTCATGGCCCGACTGGGACTTATCCCAGATTTCAGACAAATGTCATTTTTAGTTGTTAGAGATTTCGCAGACTGATGTTAAACGTTGTTTAGAGATTTATGTTTTCCATTTCAGATTGTTCAATTGAATTATGATATCGATCATAATTCCGTTTTGTTTTGTATTTCCGCAGTTCCTCTTTGTAAACGAATGGTGTATATGATTGCAAGTTAGAAGGGATCTCGGGCCTTCATGGTTCGGGATCCCCGTCATGGCCATGGCCCCGGTTCGGGTTGTGACATGCGTATAGTAGGATTCGAACCTCGATCAGTCACCAGTAGGGTGACAGTGTGGGCAGTTCACCAACTGAGCTACGCCCCACTATGAAAGACACAGTTAAAGAGTACGTTATAATTTTCCCTAGCTCCTAACTCTTGCATAACACCATTTTTGCATAACAACAAACAGTGTTATCCAAGAGTTCTTTTAATTTTTTACTTATGAAACTAATTTGAGTCATTTGTTGGAGAACTCCTACAAATCATCCTCATAGCTTATAATTTTCTGTCTTCCTTTTTTGGTTTAAGGTGTAGCTGAACGGTCAATGAAGTGGGACAAAATCAAGGGAAATCACCTGTTCAAATTCAATCGAAGACCAAGAAAGTTAGATGATTTCTTCCAATCTCCCTAAGTATTGGAGGACAAATTAACCTTGTATTTGTGTTGGTTGGAGGTAGCTTATACCTGATTGAAATAGTTGAGATGCGCATAAGCTGGGTCGAACACCACCCTTCTGTCAATTGAAATGTTAGACAACACATGAACTTTCTAAAGTGAGATTAAGACCTTCAAGACTTCATCAACATTCATTTCAACAATTTTGATATACAACAATCTTTTTACATTAGTGCATTATTACATTCTTCAACATAGTTCTTATATTCTTCAGTTGAGCAAGAACATGTTTGATATTCATTCTTTCCTCTGGCAAGTCTGCAGTGCATCTCAGAGCTAGTTCCATGATGGATGACAAGCACTGCACCTTTCCCGTTTTGTTCTTATCCTCTGGTATCATTAGCTCAGGGTCTATTATCTCGTCCATTGCGTCTGGCCATGATTGTTTTATCCACTTCTTCAGGCTTGAATTTTCAGCAAACATTTCATCTGTTGGTTTCTTTCTTGTAAAAGTTTCCATCAACATGATACCGTAGCTGTAAATGTCGCACCTTGTAGATACCAATCCTTCCAATCCAAACTCTACCTTGAAATAAAACAAGATATCAAGAGAATATGGTATCTTTCAAATGGTTGAAATTTGAAGGAGAAATGAAGCATGTCGACATGATTGTTACCTGGTGCAATGTACCCAATGGTTGCAAGTGTTTTGGTTTGTGCAATACTTTCTCCTACCCCTAATAATTTTGCTAGGCCAAAGTCACTCACATGTGCAACCATATCTTCGTCGAGCAAGACATTGCTAGGTTTTAGATCACAGTGAATGACGGGAACAAAATAGCCATGGTGGAGATAGTCTAATGCTGATCCCACATCAATCATTATGTCTACTCTCCGCATGATATCCAAGGAACAATTTTCAGAATGAAGCCAATCGTCTAGGCTTCCATTAGACATGTACTCTAATACCAAGGCTTTGAAATCAATGCTGGAGCAACTATTGATGACTTTGGTCAGATTTCTGTGACGAAGGTTGCGTAAGACTTCACATTCTGTGTCAAAACTCTTGAATGCGCCTTCTGTTTGCAAGTTGAATACCTTAATGGCCACTACAGTACTCCCGAATGTTGCTTTGTAGACTGACCCATAACTTCCAGAGCCGAGCAAGTTGCTCGTACTGAATCCGTTGGTTGCTTGTTGAAGGTCACGGAAGGAAACTCTTCCATGTACTGTGGCTGGAGAAGAATGTGCCTGATGAGTAGCAACAACTGATTTCCTCTTCCGACGTCTAATTACGAAAAAGATAGTGAGCATGACTGAGAGCATTATGATTGAAGCAGCCACCAGTGAAATCAACACAATAAGAAGCACCTTCTTTTTTCTTTTCCTATGAGAAGAATTAGACCTACATGCTGTTATTTGCAACCTAGCAGCACCACATAATGCCTCATTTGAAAGGAATGAATCATCAGAGAAGTTCGCGAAAGGACCTCCAGTTGGAATTTCACCACTCAATCTGTTGTGAGATACATTGAGATAGTTGAGATGTGAAAGAGATACCATTGATTTGGGAATGCCACCAGAGAGGCTGTTATGAGACAAGTCCAATGATTCCAAGGCGACTATGTTCCCCACTGACTCTGGAATAGGTCCTTCTAGTCTATTTTCTGCAAAAGAAAGTTCAGCCATATTTTGCATGCTTCCAATTGTGCTCGGGATAATTCCCGAGATTTGATTCTTCGATATATTCAGCATTGTTGCGACTTTCAGATTTCCAATTTCCGGAGGTAGAGAGCTTTTCAAGAAATTTGAGGATACGTCAAGATGCAAGAGATCATTGAGGTTCCACAGGCTGGGAGGTATGCTATCAGTCAATTTGTTGGAATCTAGGTAAATGTATCTAAGAGATGTAATGTTCCCTAAACATGCTGGTATAGAACAACAAAGCTCATTATTTCCCAAGCTCAAGAATCCCAAATTCTTCAAATTGCAGAGTTCATCAGGGATCGATCCACTTATCATTTTGTTGTCATACAAATTCAATGCTTGAAGATTCTCTAAATTCCTTACTGTTCTTGGAATGAATCCACTCAAGTAATTGCCTTGAAGAAACAAGAAAGACAAGCCACTTAAATTTCCAATTTCACTGGGAATTCTGCCTCTGATTTCACTATAGGCAGCATAAACGTAGTCGAGAGAATTTGAGAGATTCCCGACAGAAGCTGGAAGATTTCCATTGAGTGGATTATAACCTATCCACAGTTGTCTTAATTTTCTGCAATTTGCCAAGGATTTAAAGAAAGTCAATTCTTGAACTGAAGGTTCTCTTGTGAAATGATTGTCGTTCACGTTTAGGTACTCTAAACGTCTTAGATTACCAAATGATGTTGGAAAAGGACCAGAAAAGTCATTATATCCAATTCCCAGCCGGAAAATATTGGAAGCATTTGAAAGAGAATTAGGGATGGCTCCAGTAAGGTTATTGTAACCAAGATAAAGTTCTTCAAGATTTGGAAGGCCAAGTCCGATATCTGGTGGAAGATTTCCAGTAAAGAAGTTCCCCAAAAATGAAATGCCCGTTATGTTTGACATGTTGAAAATCGTAGATGGAATAGGACCAGTTAAGAAATTGTAATGCAGATCTAATCTCTTCAAATGGAAAAGATTACCAATCTCCCTTGGTAACTCACCTGATGACGACATATTAACTCATTAGGATACGAAAAGCATAGCAACAAACACAAAAATATTGGAAAAAGAAAAAAAAAAAAACAATGACGCCATGAACCATCTAAGGATACGAAAAGCATTGCAACATACACCAAAAACTCGTAAAAAGAAACGACTAGATGATACCTATTAGGTTGTTTTCTCTTAGGAAGAGCTCAGAAAGTGAAGTGCAGTTTCCAAGTTCTTTTGGAATGCTTCCACTGAATAGATTATTCCCAAGATCGAATGCTCTGAGATCAGGCATGTTCAAACATATATCCCAGGGTAATGTGCCAGAGAGCTCATTGCCATAAAGGTTGAGCGATCGAAGTGAAGTTAAGTTACTTATAGAAGATGGTAAAGGACCACTTAGGCTACAGTTCTGTGCATCCAATATCTCTAGATTACGGAGATTTCCAATCTCTTCTGGAATTTCACCTGCAAATTAAAATCATTGATAGAAAGTCTACTTTCTGCAGTACAGCAATTAAGGAGTCCATACATGACTTGAGAAATATTTTTCATGCATGTACAATTGAAGGAACGAAAAAACCAAATGTATAACTTACCTTTCAAGTCATTGCGACCGAGATATAAAACAGACAGCGCATTCAAGTTCCCGATCTGTTTAGGTATCAATCCACTGAACTTGTTGAATGACAATGACAAAATCTGAAGCTTTGAGCATTTATCAATTCCCAAAGGAATTTGACCATCGAATTCATTGTAAGAAAGTGCAAGTACCATAAGTTGTGGGAGATTCGAGCATATATCGACAGGAAGGTTTCCAGACAAACTATTGTTCGTCAGAACCAAACGTTGTAATGATGAAATGTTGAAAAGGCTAAGTGGTACAGAGCCCGTTAGCTGATTTGATCCAAAGCTCAACCATGTCAAGTTCTGAAGATTACCAATTTCATTTGGAATTTCCCCTTGTAACTGATTAAATCCCAAAACTAAACTCTCAAGTTTGGAAGCATTACAAATGACCGGTGGAATAATACCTGTGAAACTGTTAAAAGCTAGATGCAAGTGCTGGAGTTCTGGCAAAAGAGAGAACCATGTGGGAGTATCTCCAGTGAACTTATTAGAAGTGACATTTATAAACTCCAATCTGTGCAAATTAGCCAACTCTCGTGGCAGAATACCATGGAAACCGTTGTTACTGATATCGACAGAAACCAGAAAGGACAGATTTCCCAAGTGAGGAGGGATGGTACCTATCAACCCCATATCAGAAATATCCAAGGCAGTGACTCTTTGATGGCGAGAGCCGCATGTGACTCCAATCCATTTACAAACAGAAGTAGTTGAGGTCCAGTTGCTTGTCAAGATATTGTAAGTATCAGAAGTAACATAGGATTTCAAAGCAAATAGAGAAGCTTGATCAGTTTTGAGATTGACTTCTGCAGTGGCTAATAATATCAGAAAATGATGCCATATTAAAACTACAAGAGGGAAAAGGAAATTGATTTTTCTCTTCATGGTTGTGCATATGTTAGAATAAAGCGTGTTTCCCATTAAAACTAAGTTATAAACCCCCATTAGCACTACATTTTTTCTTCAAAAAATTGAATAAATAATTCAAGCAGCTCTTATCTTTAGGGTCAATCAAGAAAAACGAAGAAAGGTGGCAAAAATAATGATGTTAAGAGTTGAATTCATTAGTATTTCCATCTTTGAAAGTTGAAACATAATGGACTGATTGTCATTCTTGAATACATTTACATTTTCCATGAAAATTCCTCCTGATTGTCAATTCCTTCTTAATTTAATACTATTTCTAAAACTGTAGTAACCCTTTTGGACAAACATAACATGCCTATTCCATTTCTTGGTTATACCTCAATATGAACTCATGACAAGTATGTCAACATGTTTAACTTACTCAAAACCTAGCAAATTGTTAAAGAGGACTAAATTAATAAAGTATTATTATTATTATTATTATTATTATTATTATTATTATTATTATTATTATTATTATTATTATTATCAATTTCCCCTTATTTTACTGATATTGATTAATATAATGAAGAGAAACAGCTAAGGAATAGGAGATTCTCTACAAGTCAAATCATTGGATAGAGAGGCTGAGATATAGACAATCAATTCTTGGACTTTGAGCCTTTAAAATTAGAAACTAATATGAACATGTCCATGAGTGCTATGAGCAAATTATTACATGTAATTGTAATTTTAATCTCTACATTACCAAATTATACTTTTTAATCATTTAAGTCCTTTAATTGAATGGTGTAATTTTTATTGAGTTTACGTTTGGTGCACCATCAGTATAATATCTTTTTTTTTACACCATACGATAACATTAACCTGCTATAGGAGGTTCTAACTTTCTCCTATTTACTTTCAAATTAAATGTTAGCTACTTATGCTTTAGTATATTTGTTAGGGTCCGACTACAAGGGTTTATTGTATACAGCCTTACAGTGCATTTGCGATAGAGGCTGTTTCCACGCTTGAACCCATAACCTCCTGGTTATATGACAACAACTTTCCCGGTTACACCAAGGCTCCCATTCATTTAGTAAACTGAATTTGTTTCAAAATATTTGTTGTTTCATAAAAATAAGAAATCATTTTATTTATTATTTTTTTCTAAATCTATCCTTGCTGTTTCAATTACTGGAGTTAAATGCTAATTAGTGGGACGTTTAAAGGAAAGATAAGTGGTAGCTGAGACTTGAAAGAAATACTCTGATGACTAAGGTTATTGAATGTCCTCCTTTAACAGTGAACAGAACCTTACAAAACAGATAATACGAAGGTAGCATATAGATGACTAATAATATGAACAAAAATATAAAATAAAGAGGTTCAGCAAACATCTGCTATACCCTACAAATGTTTTTTATGTACTTGTGGAACATGAAAGAAGTCGAATCTTGATCTTTTGCAGCATTCTGACAACATCTTTCATATTGATCCTTTCTTCAGGAGATTCAGCAGAGCAATCTAGTGCCACTTTTAGGATGGATGCTACACAATCTATCTTGTACATGGATTTCTTATCTTCTGACCTTATCAAATTTGGATCTACTACTGCCTTGGGTGAATCACTCACCCATTTCTTTAAACTAAGATCTCCATCAAATATTTCATCGTTAGGCCTTCTCCTTGTAAACGTTTCCATCAACATGATCCCGTAACTAAAAACATCACATTTTAGCGACACCAGTCCCTCCCTTCCATACTCTACGGTGAAATCACATATGGTTTATCGTTAGTTTGGAGAAAGAAAAACGAAGATAGGTACTGAAACAAGAAGTATAAGAGATTTACCTGGTGCAATGTAGCCGAATGTTGCTAATGTTTTAGTGTGTAAATCACTCTCATCTTCACCGAGCAGTTTAGAAATGCCAAAGTCACTTACATGAGCGACCATGTTTTCATCTAGCAAGACATTGCTAGGCTTCAAATCACAATGAACCACAGGTGCTGAACAACCATGGTGGAGATATTCCAATGCACATGCCACATCTATCATTATGCATAGTCTTTGCATGATGTCTAAGAAGTAGTTGTGCGAATACAACCACTTTTCAAGGCTCCCATTAGGCATGTATTCAAGCACTAAAGCCTTGAAATCAAGGTTGGAGCAACTACTAATGACTTTGGTGAGATTCCTATGGCGAAGGTTGCGAAGAACTTCACATTCTGTTTCGAAACTCTTGAATGCACCTTCTACTTGTAGGTTGAACACTTTAACTGCAATGGTAGTCCCATCTTTGAGTATTCCTTTGTAAACAGAACCGAAACTCCCTGAGCCAATGAAGTTACTCTCACTAAAATCGTTAGTTGCTTGTACTATTTCATAGTATGAAATTCTTCCCCTTGTAGCCAACAAATCAGCTTGGACTGGAGCATTTCCTTCTCTTCTGTACCTCATCCGCACAAATGCCAATGTTAATAAAACAATTATCACAGCAGCTCCCAGTAGAGGAAAGACTATCAGAAGTAACTTCTTCCGCTTTGATCCATGGTTTGAAGAAGTGAGACATGGAGGGACACGAAATCTTGGAGCACCACACAATGCTTCATTGAACATGAATGATTGGCCAGAAAGGCCCTTGAAAGGACCGCTAGAGGGGATTTCACCACGCAGGCTATTAAAGGAAACATTAAAATAGTTGAGATGTTGAAGATTCTCTAAGGACATTGGAATTGATCCAGACAGATTGTTATTCGAGAGGTCTAGAAATTCCAAACTCAGCATGCTACCAATTGAGTCGGGTATAGATCCTTGCAGCTTGTTCTGTGCCAAAGAAAGGTGTATCAGATTTTGCATGTCTCCAATTTCTCTTGGAATACCATCTGAAAATTGATTCCACGAAAGATCTATACGAATTGCAACCTTTAGATATCCAATTTCTGCAGGTAAAGAACCACTCATGTTGTTAGACGATAAGTCTAGCTCCAGAAGATCTTTTAGGTTACCTAAGCTTGATGGTACAGTGGAACTCAATCTGTTGGAATTGAGTTTTATCCCCCTGAGGGAAGTTACATTCCCTAAACATTCAGGAACAAGTCCTGAGAGTTGATTTTCACTCAATTCTATGTTACCCAAGTTCTGCAATTTACATAGGCTATCTCCAATAGATCCGTTTAGTCTGTTGTTAGCCAAAGACAATTGTTGAAGCTTGCCTAAGCTGCCAAGTGTCATGGGAATCGGTCCAGTCAAGTTGTTCCCGTATAGATACAAGAAGATTAAGCTGCTTAAATTCCCAATTTCATTTGGAATTCCGCCTTTAATTTTGCAATCAGAAGCTAAAATCTTTTCAAGAGAAGTTGAAAGGTTACCAACTGAGGCTGGAAGCATACCATTTAGAGGGTTAAAGGAAAGACTCAGTTCTTTTAGATTTCTGCAATTTGTCAATGAAGATAAGAAGCTAAGTTCTTGAGAAGACTGGTCACTGCTTAAGTTGTTTACCATCAAGTTGAGTGTCTCTAGGAGTGTCAAATCTCCAAGAGAGTTGGGAATCGAGCCAGAGAGTTTATTCACTGAAAGGTCTAGAACAGTGAGTTTTGAACAATTTGAGAGGGAATGAGGTATAGTCCCGGCAAGGCTAGTTAGGCCACCTAAATAAAGAAGTTCAATGTTGGGAAGCGTAGAACCTATATTCGATGGGAGGGTTCCCGATAGAGTATTATCTGAAAGAGAAATTAATCTCAGTCCTGAGATGTTGAAAATCCCCATTGGAAATGAACCACTGAATCTGTTACTCCCTAAACTAAAGTCCTCCAACTCAATGAGATTGCTTACTTCTTTTGGTATTTCACCTGACAAAGTTATATTGTACCAATGATATTTAGCTAGGTATTTTACTGTAGAAAATGTTTTTAACTTTTATTGTCTGCATACCTGTAAGCATGTTTTCACCAAGATATAGATCTTGAAGCATAGTAAGATTTCCAATCTCCCTTGTTAAGGATCCCATTAGATTGTTGTTCTGCAGCGACAGAAGCTGTAGTGCGGAAATATTCAATATGGACTTGGGTATAGAGCCAGTAAGCTGGTTTCTCTCCATGCCTACTACCAGCAAGTTAACAAGATTCCCAATTTCCTGCGGTATTTCCCCTGCAATATGTGACAGCATGTTGTATAAGTAGATCAAAAAAGGAAACAAAAGACCTCAGTAAAAAATAGAAGACCTTGTATCATACCTGTGAAATGGTTAAATCCAAGATATAAGGCCTGCAAGTTACTTAACATCCCAATTTCACTATGTATCGGTCCATCAAATTCATTATTCGACAGAGACAATAGCTGAAGTTCGTAGCATCCTGACAAGCTTTGTAGCATATGACCTTGTAGCTTATTGAAAGAAAGATAAAGCCCTTTGAGTATCGGAAGATGATCACATAAATCAGTAGGGAGATTACCAGATAAACCATTTTGGGAAAATCCAATAGTCTCAAGTGTGGAAATATTGAAAATTGAGAACGGTATAGAACCTGTAAGCTGATTAGTTTCTATAGTCAACCAGTTCAGGTTGTGAAGATCACCTATCCCATCAGGGATGTTTCCACGAAGAAAGTTGTTAGAAAGAATCAACGTTTCCAGCTTCGTGGCGTTTGAGAAGGATGGAGGAACAGAACCTTTAAGATTGTTATTTCCCAGGTTTAAACCCCTCAAATTTTCAAGATTTCCAATGTCTTCGGGGATCCGTCCCTCTAAAGCATTGAAAGATAAATCCAAAGTTGCAAGATTCGAAATGTTAGAAAGAGAAGACGGGAGTAAACCAGTAAAACTGTTATTCGTAAGAGTAAGAACTTGAAGCGGAGTTAAGAAACCGAACCAAGAAGGAACTTCACCACTAAAATTGTTATAACTCAATCTCATAAACTTCAATCGCCGCAAACTAGCCATTTCTTGAGGCAGGTTGCCATAGAAATTGTTCCTTCTCAAGTCAAGAGAAACAAGAAAGGTGAGGTTTCCAAGATATTGCGGAATGGTTCCTGTTAGACTCATGCTGGAGATGTTCAAGGAAGTCACTCTACGGTGCCTAGAGCCACAAGTGACTCCAATCCAATCGCACACAGAATTATTCTGAGACCAGCTTTTGGTCAAGAGCTGAATAGGGTCAGAAATGATCTGTGATTTCAAGGACAATAGAGCAAACTGATCAGTCGTAATATTCGCTTGTGTCTTGATGGCTGAGCTAGTCACAATACATTGAAGCAACAGAAGTGTTAACTGAGAATAGAACAAGGACTTCTCCATGAGTGTCATTGCTTTGAAAATTGGACTTGGCTATTATTAAGTAATGCAATGAGGATTTGGATATATAACAGAGTGACGTTTCAAATTCTCCTTTTATTTCTTCTTAAAGACTTTTATTTAGTAATGTTTGCATACGTCTAATTCTTCAGAGAAAGTTGGATTAGTTCTCACCAGATCTTATTTTTATTTCTTTCATATTTGTTAATTAGTAAAAGTTCATTACCTCATTATGATATATGATGGTAAGATAAGATCTAGCCCCACTTATTTGTACTTACATTAACTCTATTGAGGATTTATATTTTTAATAGAAGTCCGCTAGACATTCCGTCCAGTGGTGTAACTTAACACCCCCAACCAAGAGAGAGATTGGATTTCCATTTTAAACAATACTATCTTCATTTCATAATAAATGAATTGTTGAATTTTGATACACATATTAAGGAAAAAGTATTAAAAACATAAATTTAACACTTTATATTTTTACCCAAAAAAAGAAAAAGTTGACCTTGTAATACATTTCAAAAGTTAATTGGTTGTCAAATCGTAAGGGCAAATTTGAAAAAAAATTCAATGATTCACTTATTTTGAAATACCAATAAATACCTCAACAATTCGCTTATTCCGAAACAGGGAATACTTCATAAATGATGAAGATAATCATTACGGAAGTCAAGTAAACGGTACAGAAAAAGTCAAACTTATCTTTCGAATCATTAATATATGACCATTTAATATGCTTTTGGTGCTTTCTTCATTGTTTTTCAGCATGAAAACAAAATTGATTTTTCAGCTGATTTCTTGTTTAATAGTTATTATCTAATAAAATTGCTTTGTTTGTACTTATACCTGTAGTCATAGTGTTATGTATGTGTCTTATAGTTTCTTATTCGTGGTGTTTTGGTGCTATTTGTGATTTCGTAGAGATAGTTCATGGTATGTATTATTCTGTGAGTGTCTTATTTCTCTTATTATCTAGTGGTGTGTTATCCATTTTGTTGTTTATTTTTATATTCTTTGTTGTTATATTGTTATTTGTCCTGAGCTGAAAGTCTATCGAAAATACTCTCTATATTTCAACAACAACCACAACAACAATAAACACAGTTGGGTAGAATGTACGCAATCCATACCACTACTTTCAAAGAAGTAGAGAGGCTGTCAGAGATAATGATATAGACTGCAAACATTTTAACCTCTTTAGATCCACTTTGTGTGCATACACTATGTATATAATTGTGGTTGTTACTACTGTTAAGGGACAAAAATACAGTTAAACTATCACATTTTTGTGGATTTCATACTTGAAGTATCACCCAATAATTACTAGATCAAGTGTTTGTTGCAAACGATTTTAACCGCGTTTGGTTATAAATTTATGTTTTACTTTCTATTTTCGAATTAATTTCTTTAAATCCCTGAAATCTCCCGTTCCAACCCAGAGATATCGACGTCACTGGTGAGACGAGGCCATAATTGAGAAGGTGGAGAAGAACATATCAAAATATTGCAATAGAAAATAAATTAATTGATATGGCGATAATTTTTAACTTGTATTAATTTATTTAACTTTGCCACAACCCATAGTGAAATTGTTTTTCTACGGCAAAATGGTTCGGTGAACCCTTATACTATGCATGTTTTGTAAATGAATATTTTAAACCCTTTTTTTGACATGGCATCCTATGTGGCATAAACCACATGGGAGCATGCAATGCAGGCATAAAAAGCGCGTCCAGACCCCAACATAAGATTTTGAAAAGAAAAATTAATTAAAAAAGAAGAAAAAATTAATTTCTCTTTTCATGAAATGCATCAAAATGGCAATTGACATTATTTCTTCCCATTTTCTTAAATTGAGATTTTCCTTTTCATTTAAACTTAGTTTATTTTTTCTCTGTTATAGATTAAGTATTAAATAAGTACAGGTTACTAATTGCCAAGAAACGATGGAGAAATTCTTAATCACCTCCACCGCTGTTACCGTCGCCATCACAACTGCCGTGGTTCCAAAAGGAGTAACATTGTGCGATTTGTTTGTAGTGATTTAAGGATGATAATTTTATAAGAAAATTGTTATATTGTGGACATTTATTCCATGTGAATTGTGTGGATAATTGGCTAATGAGGTTTTGAAATTGCCCAATTTGTGGTGTTTGTCTTGAATTGATTTGGATGATTTGGATTTGATTGAAAGTGATGATGATTGAAAGAATTGGTGGGTTGTTGGTTAGAAATTTCTGCGTTTGGAGCTGTAAGTTCTTGAAAGAGACATGGTGGGAACGAGTTTTTTTTATGATATATATCTTGGTGTGTTTGGATGGAACCAATATGTGTCTGCTTCGCTGGAGCTCAGGTGAGCTTTTCCGACGAAGCTCTGATAGTGAAGAAGGGAGTGGGCTATTAATGGTGTTTCGGTGGTGGTTTAGTGGTTGTCTTGATCGAATTTTGGAGATGGTGGCCGAATTTTATGATGGAGCTATAATTCCAGCAAAAATCTCACCTAAAGAAACCTATTTTTCCCTATTTTGTTTACTGATTTTCTCTTTATTTTCCTCTCTCAATTCAAATTTTAATTGTTGTCTTGTATGTTATTGGTGTTACAAAGGTGAGGAGGGAAACTAGGAGTTGGAATGGTTGTTTGTTGTTTTGTTTGTAAAAAATGGACGAAAACGATGAAGAATCGGGGATGGTTGTTATTGCTGGTGCGGGGTGTGGGTGGAGACGGGGGAAATGGGCTGGGGAATTGGTGGGGGAGATGGGGTATGGGATGGGGGAGAGGGGCTGAGGGTGGGGGAAGGTCGGAGAGGGGGAATGAAGAAGAAGGTGAAAAATTATTTATTTATTTATTAAATTTATAATTATTTGCTAAAAAATATTTTAAAGGTAAATTTAGTTTTTTTGATTTTTTAAATATTTAATTTCTTATGTGGCATTTAATGTAGTATTTAAAATGACGTGGAAGTTGATATGAAATTTAATACAATATTTAAAAATGATGTGGAGGCGAATGTGTACACACACCAAAATAGGATTTAAAATGTTGCTTTTTAATGGGTTTAAGTGTTCAGATGACAAATATGTAAGTAGAGTATTATGTTACAAAACGGATATAGTAGAAGTCTCCACCGAACCATTTTGCCTTTTTCTACTTGGAAATTCTTGTACTTTAATTCGTTAATTAACACAACAATAATTTTATTTCCAAAAGGACAAAAAAGTACTCTAGTTATTAATTTTTGTCAGTGTCCTCAGGGGCATTTAAGGAAAACAAAAAATTTGGACATTGAGGATTGGGCATCATATCATGTTCATATCCCTCCTCCATCCTTTCTCTTTGTTCAAAATCAACCAAATTAGTTACTATAAATTATCCATCCTCTATTCTCTTCCCTTTATTAATTTCATAAATATCAAATGACACATTCTCTATCTCTAACATCTCCCGCCCTAATCCAATACAACATCAGTCCAAAAATTGTCCCTTTACCAAGATCAAATAAGCCATCTAGATCATTATTCAAAATTCAAGCTGTAAAAGACAATGGAGGAGTAGGTCCTCGGAGATTAATTGACATTATTCGTATCGTACCAGACATTTCAAGAAATTATTTTAAAAGCCCTTCACGAAGGGCACTATTTGGAGGCATATCATTACTGGGTGGATTTTATGTGGCGCAGACAATTTCATTATCTTTTGGAGCTTTAGGAGTGAACGATGTTATTGCTGCCGTTGTCTGCGTGTTAATTACTGAGTACGTGACTCGATTCTATTATAGTCGGCCTAAGGTGACTTTTCCTATTGCTCTTTTGAATAACTTCAAGATGGGCTTTACCTATGGTTTGTTTATCGATGCCTTCAAACTTGCTAGCTGAATTAGTTGCCCGCAGTATGAGCTTATAATGTAGTTTGCTTATTGCTTATAATGAGTAACTTTATTATGATAGAATCGCGGATGTTTTGGTAAGTGATATACAAGTCATAGAAATAACAAAGTTATTATTATTGCTCATTCTATCCCAATTTATGTTGCACTTGTTGTGACAACCGTGGTGTATGGGTCAACTTTCATGCATCTCGACTAATTTCACGTGATACATGCCGCCTCTAACCATCAATATCTACCAAGGGTAGGATAGATTGGAAATCACCTACTGTTTTTGTCCGCTGGGATGGGAGTAGCTGGAATTTGAACCTGAGACTTCATGGTTCTAACCACTAGGCACGCCATTGGTTGCATTTATGTTGCAGTTATCACTTCCCGAGAGTCAAAACAATTTAAGTTTGACAATGAATTTGAGCATGTAATCTAAGTTTTTTGAAATAAAATTCATGTATTTAGAAACTATACAAAGTACTATAAGTCGCCACAGTTAACAATTTGAACATTTAACAGATAGATAAAAAAATTACGACCAAAGATGTATGTTTGAATCTCGAAATTTGAAAGGTGCCATATAAATTGGGACGGTGGACGTATTATTATTTTGGTAGCTGATCACTTGTATTAATCACCAGGTAGCGAATTGTAACCATGATGAAGATACTCTGATTTTTAAGCCACATCTATCATTATTTGCGTTATATCTAAAGTATGGTTGTCAAAGTATAGCGACTTCTCAAAGGTTCCCATTTTGGCATGTTGTCTAATACCAAAGCTTTGAAATCATTACTGGAATAGCTGGTTATGACCTTTGTGAGATTCTGATGGCAAAGGTCTCTCAATATTTCACATTCTGCATCGGAACTCTTGGATGCAACTTGTAGCAAATTTAACACGTTTATTGCAAAACTGTTAACTGTCTTGAAATATCCTCTTAATACAACTTCCATCGTCAAGCAAATTGCTTTCACTGAACCAGTTTGTTGCACGTAAAAGTTCGTAATATGAAATCCGTGGTGGTCTGGATGAGAGAATGAATTGGTTGCTCACACTCTCATCATTCCTTCGATATCTTCAAATTATGATAATCACCGATTATTAATCAGGACTAAGCCAAGCATCACAGTTGCAGTAGCAGCGAATAGAAAACTTATCTGCAAAAGCTTTAGTTCTTGACTTTAATTACAGAATAACCCAGATGTATTTAATAATTATATATGTAGTCTATTATCCCCCCACAAGCTGATCAGCGGCAACGAGGGGCAGCTTGGAGCAGAGATACTGAAAAGGCTGTAACGGAAGAGGCTTGGTGAGAATATCAGCAAGCTGGTCAGTAGATGGGACATAGTGCGTGGCCATCGTTCCTGCAAGTACCTCATCGCGAACAAAGTGACAGTCGGACCCAACATGCTTCATACGATCATGAAGGACTGGATTTTTGGTAACACAAATAGTGGACTGATTGTCACAATAAATCTGTGGTGTCGTCGGGGGAATGCCAAGTGCATCTGTAAGGTATCGTAACCACATGGCTTCAGCAACACCCGCAGTCATGGCACGATATTCTGCTTCTGTGGAGGAACGGGACACTCGCGTTTGCTTCTTGGTGCACCAGGAAATCAGATTCGGTCCCATCATAACAATATATCCAGTAGTGGACTTCCGATCATCTTTGTCGTTAGCCCAATCCGAATAAGAAAAAACAGATATATCAAACGAGCCCTTTTGAAATAAAATTCCACATTGAAGAGTACCTTTAAGATAGCGCAGAATGCGTTTCAAGGCCTGAAAGTGTTGTTCTGTGGGAGCATGCATTGATTGGGAGACTCGATTGACTGCATATTGGATGTCCGGACGAGTAACAGCAAGATAATGAAGTCCACCGACGAGGCTCCGATATAGTGTAGGATCGGCAAAGGGAGTATTCGGCCCTGGGGATTGGCGGACTGCCATGGGAGTGACCGCGGGTTTGCAGTCTGTCATTCCAGCTCGATTTAGAAGTTCAAGGGTATATTTTGTCTGATGCATCAATATGGTTCCCGATTTGCGGATGAGTTCGAGGCCAAGAAAGAACTCCAGAGGACCGAGGTCCTTAAGTTTGAAGTCACGATGCATAGCCTCAGTAATTTCAGTGATGAGTGATGACGAGCTGCCTGTAATAACAATATCATCCACATAGATAAGAATGATGACTGTCCCTCGAGAACAGTGAAGGGTGAAGAGGCTGTTGTCATGATGGTAGGTGCGAAAACCAAGACCCTGCAGAAAAGTAGAGAGGCGTGTGTACCAGGCACGTGGGGCCTGTTTCAGGCCATACAGTGATTTGCGAAGCTTGCAAACATAGTGAGGACGGTTGGGATTAACATATCCCGGTGGCTGAACCATATAGATGTATTCCTCAAGATGACCATGAAGAAAGGCATTGCTGACGTCTAACTGATGAAGCGGCCAATCATAGTGAAGAGCAAGAGACAAGATCAGACGAATAGTCTGTTGCTTAACAACAGGGCTGAAGGTCTCCTTATAATCCACACCATACTCCTGATGATACCCTTTTGCAACCAGACGTGCTTTATAGCGAGAAAGAGATCCATCTGAATTTCGTTTGATGCGAAACACCCATTTGCACCCAATAGACTTTCGGTTACTAGGCAGAGGTACCAAATCCCATGTACGTTGTTCATTCAGAGCCTGAAATTCCTCATCCATAGCTTGGCACCAGAAACTATTTTTGGAGGCTTGGTTGTAGGTAGTAGGCTCAGTTATGGGATGTGCATCAAAGGGTATTTGAGTGTGGTAGACTTTGGGTTTGAAGGTACCGGCCTTGGCTCGGGTTGTCATAGGGTGAGTGTTGAGTGGAGGGTGATTAGGAAGGGGTGGTGGAGTTGTATGATGTGTGGACGGGGGTTGGGTGGGGCTGCCGTGGGAGCTGGGATGTGCAACGGTGGATGGGGTGGCTGTATGTGTGTTAGGAGTATGATGTAGGGAAGTGGTGGGTTGTGTGGCAGTCGGCTGGGTGTTCGGGTGGGGGGTTTGGGGGTTCGGGTGGGTGGGTGGTTAGTTCGAGTGGGTAGTGGCGTAGTGGGGTACCGGGTTAGGTGCCGAGTGAGCCGGAGCATGAGCGTGTGAAAAGGACGGAAATAATGGCACAATGCCAAGTGGATTGGGGGAGTATGGAGTAGAGGAAAGACTTGTGTAAGGAAATTGTTCCTCCACAAAACGAACATGACGGGAAACATATGTTTTCTGAGATACAGGATCGAAACATTTGTAACCTTTGATAGTGGGATGATAGCCTAGAAAGACACAAGGGGTGGACCGAGGTTGAAGTTTATGTTGAGTGTGTGGACGCAACCAGGGATAAACCAGACACCCAAACGGGCGGAGATGGATGTAGTCGGGTGGATGATTGTAGAGACGGGCATATGGAGTGGAGTTGGAGAGAGTGTGAGTGGGCATGCGATTTATGAGGTAGTTGGCAGTAGCAAGGGCATCAACCCAAAAGGAAACAGGTAAGGTGGAATCATGGAGGAGCGCAACAACTGTTTCTATTAGGTGACGGTGTTTGCGCTCAACAACGCCATTTTGTTCAGGGGTATATGGACATGAAGTGTGATGAAGAGCCCCTAGACTTTGAAGAAAAACACCAAATGCATTGTTGACAAATTCTTTGCCATTGTCACTTCGAAAAATTTTGATTTTGGCATTAAATTGATTTTGAACCATTCGGTCAAAGTTGACAAAAACAGTATAAGCTTCGGATTTAAATTTCAGAGGATAAAGCCAAGTGAATTTACTGTAATCATCAACAAAACAGATATAATAACGAAAACCTTGAACAGAAGGAACTGAGGTTGGACCCCAAACATCAGAATGAATTAATTGAAATGGCGCAGTGGCCTTGTGTTCAGACAGTGAAAAAGGTAAACGACAAGATTTAGACACTGAACAGGACTCGCAATGTAATTTCCGTGAAAAATTAAAACCTAAGGAAGATAAAATGGATTTGGTGATGGCGGATGATGGGTGCCCAAGCCGGCGATGCCAGGTGGACGAGAGAATGGCTTGACTCACAACAGACGGAGACCTGGATGGAAGAGTGTATAGCCCATGCTCACAGCGGCCCGTGTACCGCACCCGGTTCGTGGTATTGTCCACTATCTGGAAATTGGTGTCATTAAAAATGAGGGTGCAGTTATTTTCTTTAGTAAAGCGATAAACAGATAAAAGATTGGATGTGAGGGAAGGGACGTGGTGAAGGGTTGAGAGATGAAATTTACCATTTGGGGTATAGACATACCCAGAGCCGGTGTTTGTGATGGGAAGGGATTGACCATTGCCTACTGTAATAGTTTCTGAGCCATGATACGGATGAGGAGCTTGAAGTTGTGAATAATCCGACGTCACATGGGTGTTAGCACCTGTGTCTAGATACCAATCGCCAGATTGAGCGTTTGTGGACGCATGCATCGCCCTTGATCCGCCGGACTGGCGATTTACATTCTGCGAGTCATCATAACGATACCAACAATTAGCCGCAGAATGGCCCCGTTTAGCACAAATTTGGCACGTCGGAAGATCTCGTGTGGGCCCCCGCTGGTTTCCTCGTCCCTGTCCGCGGCCTGACTGGAAGCCGTCCCTCGGTGGAGGCCCGCCTCTGCCTTGCTGCCCGGCGTTCCGACGGTCACCGCCGCCGCTGCCTCGCCCTTGGTTACGGCAATCGTCACCGCGACCCCTGGCCGAGCCCCCGCTGCCAGCCGAGTAAAGAGCCGTGACGCCAGGGGTGGAACTGGCTTCTCTGAGCAGTAATTTGTGTTCCATGTCTAGATTCAATTCTTCTGCATTAAGCCATCCAGACAGTTGATTCAGAGTGATTTCGACAGGTGTGAGGCGAATATGCTGTTTGAGAGAGGAATAGCCAGACGGAAGACCACGTATCACGGCATTCACCACGTCTCGTTCAGGAATAATCTCGTTCACAGCATCTAGGTCAGACAGAATAGAGGCCACATCATCAAGGTATTGAGTCATCGTCTTCGTTCCCTTCCGAAGAGTATGCAATCTGTCACGCAACTGAAAAATATGAGCCGTGGACACAGAGTTGTACCTTGTGGCTAGTGCGTCCCAAAGTGAAGCCGATGTGAGAAAACCCCGGGCGTGTTTGTGCACAGAGGGGCTAATAACGGCGAGAAGACAGGCTCGGATCTGAGTGTCTACGATCATCCACGGAAGGTAGTCGGGATTTGGGAGCATGACGCCGTCCTCCTCGGCTGTCTCGGGCGGCGGCTTCTTCGCACCGTCAATCCATCCGAGCAGCAAGTTGGCTGCGAGGGCGGTGCGGACGTTAAGTGCCCAGGCCGGGTAGTTGTTGTCAGATAATTTTTTGGGGATGAGATTGTGGAGATTCCTGAGTAGTAATTTTACTCCAGACGGTAAATTTGACAGAGGATCAACAACCTTGTCCATGGCGCCGACCTACGGCGGAGGAGGGAGGCCGTGCGGCGTGGTGTAGACGGTGGCGGCGGCGCACACACGTCGGAAAAGAGGAGAGATTAGGGTTTGGGCGGAAGAAGAAACCCTAGCTTTGATACCATGATATAATTTGATAATAATTGATCTTATTGAAGAACTGAAGAATAACTAATTACAGAATAACCCAGATGTATTTAATAATTATATATGTAGTCTATTACTTATAATGAGTAACTTTATTATGATAGAATCGCGGATGTTTTGGTAAGTGATATACAAGTCATAGAAATAACAAAGTTATTATTATTGCTCATTCTATCCCAATTTATGTTGCACTTGTTGTGACAACCGTGGTGTATGGGTCAACTTTCATGCATCTCGACTAATTTCACGTGATACATGCCGCCTCTAACCATCAATATCTACCAAGGGTAGGATAGATTGGAAATCACCTACTGTTTTTGTCCGCTGGGATGGGAGTAGCTGGAATTTGAACCTGAGACTTCATGGTTCTAACCACTAGGCACGCCATTGGTTGCATTTATGTTGCAGTTATCACTTCCCGAGAGTCAAAACAATTTAAGTTTGACAATGAATTTGAGCATGTAATCTAAGTTTTTTGAAATAAAATTCATGTATTTAGAAACTATACAAAGTACTATAAGTCGCCACAGTTAACAATTTGAACATTTAACAGATAGATAAAAAAATTACGACCAAAGATGTATGTTTGAATCTCGAAATTTGAAAGGTGCCATATAAATTGGGACGGTGGACGTATTATTATTTTGGTAGCTGATCACTTGTATTAATCACCAGGTAGCGAATTGTAACCATGATGAAGATACTCTGATTTTTAAGCCACATCTATCATTATTTGCGTTATATCTAAAGTATGGTTGTCAAAGTATAGCGACTTCTCAAAGGTTCCCATTTTGGCATGTTGTCTAATACCAAAGCTTTGAAATCATTACTGGAATAGCTGGTTATGACCTTTGTGAGATTCTGATGGCAAAGGTCTCTCAATATTTCACATTCTGCATCGGAACTCTTGGATGCAACTTGTAGCAAATTTAACACGTTTATTGCAAAACTGTTAACTGTCTTGAAATATCCTCTTAATACAACTTCCATCGTCAAGCAAATTGCTTTCACTGAACCAGTTTGTTGCACGTAAAAGTTCGTAATATGAAATCCGTGGTGGTCTGGATGAGAGAATGAATTGGTTGCTCACACTCTCATCATTCCTTGGATATCTTCAAATTATGATAATCACCGATTATTAATCAGGACTAAGCCAAGCATCACAGTTGCAGTAGCAGCGAATAGAAAACTTATCTGCAAAAGCTTTAGTTCTTGACTTTAATTACAGAATAACCCAGATGTATTTAATAATTATATATGTAGTCTATTATCCCCCCACAAGCTGATCAGCGGCAACGAGGGGCAGCTTGGAGCAGAGATACTGAAAAGGCTGTAACGGAAGAGGCTTGGTGAGAATATCAGCAAGCTGGTCAGTAGATGGGACATAGTGCGTGGCCATCGTTCCTGCAAGTACCTCATCGCGAACAAAGTGACAGTCGGACCCAACATGCTTCATACGATCATGAAGGACTGGATTTTTGGTAACACAAATAGTGGACTGATTGTCACAATAAATCTGTGGTGTCGTCGGGGGAATGCCAAGTGCATCTGTAAGGTATCGTAACCACATGGCTTCAGCAACACCCGCAGTCATGGCACGATATTCTGCTTCTGTGGAGGAACGGGACACTCGCGTTTGCTTCTTGGTGCACCAGGAAATCAGATTCGGTCCCATCATAACAATATATCCAGTAGTGGACTTCCGATCATCTTTGTCGTTAGCCCAATCCGAATAAGAAAAAACAGATATATCAAACGAGCCCTTTTGAAATAAAATTCCACATTGAAGAGTACCTTTAAGATAGCGCAGAATGCGTTTCAAGGCCTGAAAGTGTTGTTCTGTGGGAGCATGCATTGATTGGGAGACTCGATTGACTGCATATTGGATGTCCGGACGAGTAACAGCAAGATAATGAAGTCCACCGACGAGGCTCCGATATAGTGTAGGATCGGCAAAGGGAGTATTCGGCCCTGGGGATTGGCGGACTGCCATGGGAGTGACCGCGGGTTTGCAGTCTGTCATTCCAGCTCGATTTAGAAGTTCAAGGGTATATTTTGTCTGATGCATCAATATGGTTCCCGATTTGCGGATGAGTTCGAGGCCAAGAAAGAACTCCAGAGGACCGAGGTCCTTAAGTTTGAAGTCACGATGCATAGCCTCAGTAATTTCAGTGATGAGTGATGACGAGCTGCCTGTAATAACAATATCATCCACATAGATAAGAATGATGACTGTCCCTCGAGAACAGTGAAGGGTGAAGAGGCTGTTGTCATGATGGTAGGTGCGAAAACCAAGACCCTGCAGAAAAGTAGAGAGGCGTGTGTACCAGGCACGTGGGGCCTGTTTCAGGCCATACAGTGATTTGCGAAGCTTGCAAACATAGTGAGGACGGTTGGGATTAACATATCCCGGTGGCTGAACCATATAGATGTATTCCTCAAGATGACCATGAAGAAAGGCATTGCTGACGTCTAACTGATGAAGCGGCCAATCATAGTGAAGAGCAAGAGACAAGATCAGACGAATAGTCTGTTGCTTAACAACAGGGCTGAAGGTCTCCTTATAATCCACACCATACTCCTGATGATACCCTTTTGCAACCAGACGTGCTTTATAGCGAGAAAGAGATCCATCTGAATTTCGTTTGATGCGAAACACCCATTTGCACCCAATAGACTTTCGGTTACTAGGCAGAGGTACCAAATCCCATGTACGTTGTTCATTCAGAGCCTGAAATTCCTCATCCATAGCTTGGCACCAGAAACTATTTTTGGAGGCTTGGTTGTAGGTAGTAGGCTCAGTTATGGGATGTGCATCAAAGGGTATTTGAGTGTGGTAGACTTTGGGTTTGAAGGTACCGGCCTTGGCTCGGGTTGTCATAGGGTGAGTGTTGAGTGGAGGGTGATTAGGAAGGGGTGGTGGAGTTGTATGATGTGTGGACGGGGGTTGGGTGGGGCTGCCGTGGGAGCTGGGATGTGCAACGGTGGATGGGGTGGCTGTATGTGTGTTAGGAGTATGATGTAGGGAAGTGGTGGGTTGTGTGGCAGTCGGCTGGGTGTTCGGGTGGGGGGTTTGGGGGTTCGGGTGGGTGGGTGGTTAGTTCGAGTGGGTAGTGGCGTAGTGGGGTACCGGGTTAGGTGCCGAGTGAGCCGGAGCATGAGCGTGTGAAAAGGACGGAAATAATGGCACAATGCCAAGTGGATTGGGGGAGTATGGAGTAGAGGAAAGACTTGTGTAAGGAAATTGTTCCTCCACAAAACGAACATGACGGGAAACATATGTTTTCTGAGATACAGGATCGAAACATTTGTAACCTTTGATAGTGGGATGATAGCCTAGAAAGACACAAGGGGTGGACCGAGGTTGAAGTTTATGTTGAGTGTGTGGACGCAACCAGGGATAAACCAGACACCCAAACGGGCGGAGATGGATGTAGTCGGGTGGATGATTGTAGAGACGGGCATATGGAGTGGAGTTGGAGAGAGTGTGAGTGGGCATGCGATTTATGAGGTAGTTGGCAGTAGCAAGGGCATCAACCCAAAAGGAAACAGGTAAGGTGGAATCATGGAGGAGCGCAACAACTGTTTCTATTAGGTGACGGTGTTTGCGCTCAACAACGCCATTTTGTTCAGGGGTATATGGACATGAAGTGTGATGAAGAGCCCCTAGACTTTGAAGAAAAACACCAAATGCATTGTTGACAAATTCTTTGCCATTGTCACTTCGAAAAATTTTGATTTTGGCATTAAATTGATTTTGAACCATTCGGTCAAAGTTGACAAAAACAGTATAAGCTTCGGATTTAAATTTCAGAGGATAAAGCCAAGTGAATTTACTGTAATCATCAACAAAACAGATATAATAACGAAAACCTTGAACAGAAGGAACTGAGGTTGGACCCCAAACATCAGAATGAATTAATTGAAATGGCGCAGTGGCCTTGTGTTCAGACAGTGAAAAAGGTAAACGACAAGATTTAGACACTGAACAGGACTCGCAATGTAATTTCCGTGAAAAATTAAAACCTAAGGAAGATAAAATGGATTTGGTGATGGCGGATGATGGGTGCCCAAGCCGGCGATGCCAGGTGGACGAGAGAATGGCTTGACTCACAACAGACGGAGACCTGGATGGAAGAGTGTATAGCCCATGCTCACAGCGGCCCGTGTACCGCACCCGGTTCGTGGTATTGTCCACTATCTGGAAATTGGTGTCATTAAAAATGAGGGTGCAGTTATTTTCTTTAGTAAAGCGATAAACAGATAAAAGATTGGATGTGAGGGAAGGGACGTGGTGAAGGGTTGAGAGATGAAATTTACCATTTGGGGTATAGACATACCCAGAGCCGGTGTTTGTGATGGGAAGGGATTGACCATTGCCTACTGTAATAGTTTCTGAGCCATGATACGGATGAGGAGCTTGAAGTTGTGAATAATCCGACGTCACATGGGTGTTAGCACCTGTGTCTAGATACCAATCGCCAGATTGAGCGTTTGTGGACGCATGCATCGCCCTTGATCCGCCGGACTGGCGATTTACATTCTGCGAGTCATCATAACGATACCAACAATTAGCCGCAGAATGGCCCCGTTTAGCACAAATTTGGCACGTCGGAAGATCTCGTGTGGGCCCCCGCTGGTTTCCTCGTCCCTGTCCGCGGCCTGACTGGAAGCCGTCCCTCGGTGGAGGCCCGCCTCTGCCTTGCTGCCCGGCGTTCCGACGGTCACCGCCGCCGCTGCCTCGCCCTTGGTTACGGCAATCGTCACCGCGACCCCTGGCCGAGCCCCCGCTGCCAGCCGAGTAAAGAGCCGTGACGCCAGGGGTGGAACTGGCTTCTCTGAGCAGTAATTTGTGTTCCATGTCTAGATTCAATTCTTCTGCATTAAGCCATCCAGACAGTTGATTCAGAGTGATTTCGACAGGTGTGAGGCGAATATGCTGTTTGAGAGAGGAATAGCCAGACGGAAGACCACGTATCACGGCATTCACCACGTCTCGTTCAGGAATAATCTCGTTCACAGCATCTAGGTCAGACAGAATAGAGGCCACATCATCAAGGTATTGAGTCATCGTCTTCGTTCCCTTCCGAAGAGTATGCAATCTGTCACGCAACTGAAAAATATGAGCCGTGGACACAGAGTTGTACCTTGTGGCTAGTGCGTCCCAAAGTGAAGCCGATGTGAGAAAACCCCGGGCGTGTTTGTGCACAGAGGGGCTAATAACGGCGAGAAGACAGGCTCGGATCTGAGTGTCTACGATCATCCACGGAAGGTAGTCGGGATTTGGGAGCATGACGCCGTCCTCCTCGGCTGTCTCGGGCGGCGGCTTCTTCGCACCGTCAATCCATCCGAGCAGCAAGTTGGCTGCGAGGGCGGTGCGGACGTTAAGTGCCCAGGCCGGGTAGTTGTTGTCAGATAATTTTTCGGGGATGAGATTGTGGAGATTCCTGAGTAGTAATTTTACTCCAGACGGTAAATTTGACAGAGGATCAACAACCTTGTCCATGGCGCCGACCTACGGCGGAGGAGGGAGGCCGTGCGGCGTGGTGTAGACGGTGGCGGCGGCGCACACACGTCGGAAAAGAGGAGAGATTAGGGTTTGGGCGGAAGAAGAAACCCTAGCTTTGATACCATGATATAATTTGATAATAATTGATCTTATTGAAGAACTGAAGAATAACTAATTACAGAATAACCCAGATGTATTTAATAATTATATATGTAGTCTATTACTTATAATGAGTAACTTTATTATGATAGAATCGCGGATGTTTTGGTAAGTGATATACAAGTCATAGAAATAACAAAGTTATTATTATTGCTCATTCTATCCCAATTTATGTTGCACTTGTTGTGACAACCGTGGTGTATGGGTCAACTTTCATGCATCTCGACTAATTTCACGTGATACATGCCGCCTCTAACCATCAATATCTACCAAGGGTAGGATAGATTGGAAATCACCTACTGTTTTTGTCCGCTGGGATGGGAGTAGCTGGAATTTGAACCTGAGACTTCATGGTTCTAACCACTAGGCACGCCATTGGTTGCATTTATGTTGCAGTTATCACTTCCCGAGAGTCAAAACAATTTAAGTTTGACAATGAATTTGAGCATGTAATCTAAGTTTTTTGAAATAAAATTCATGTATTTAGAAACTATACAAAGTACTATAAGTCGCCACAGTTAACAATTTGAACATTTAACAGATAGATAAAAAAATTACGACCAAAGATGTATGTTTGAATCTCGAAATTTGAAAGGTGCCATATAAATTGGGACGGTGGACGTATTATTATTTTGGTAGCTGATCACTTGTATTAATCACCAGGTAGCGAATTGTAACCATGATGAAGATACTCTGATTTTTAAGCCACATCTATCATTATTTGCGTTATATCTAAAGTATGGTTGTCAAAGTATAGCGACTTCTCAAAGGTTCCCATTTTGGCATGTTGTCTAATACCAAAGCTTTGAAATCATTACTGGAATAGCTGGTTATGACCTTTGTGAGATTCTGATGGCAAAGGTCTCTCAATATTTCACATTCTGCATCGGAACTCTTGGATGCAACTTGTAGCAAATTTAACACGTTTATTGCAAAACTGTTAACTGTCTTGAAATATCCTCTTAATACAACTTCCATCGTCAAGCAAATTGCTTTCACTGAACCAGTTTGTTGCACGTAAAAGTTCGTAATATGAAATCCGTGGTGGTCTGGATGAGAGAATGAATTGGTTGCTCACACTCTCATCATTCCTTGGATATCTTCAAATTATGATAATCACCGATTATTAATCAGGACTAAGCCAAGCATCACAGTTGCAGTAGCAGCGAATAGAAAACTTATCTGCAAAAGCTTTAGTTCTTGACTTGCTGGAGGGACTAGTATCACAAACTGAACATGAAACTTGGGATCGCCACATAAACCTTTATTGGACAAAAATGATTGGTTAGTTAAACTTTTGAAAGGACTACCTGGAGGATTTTCACCTGTTAAGTCATTGTATGAAACACGGAAGTACTTGAGATATTGAAGAGCTTCAAGTGGTTTGGTGATTGACTCAGAGGGTTGTTATAATAGAGGTCTAAGACAATCGAACTTATCATGTCATTTGATTATGTAGACATAGATCCTTTAAGACTATTGTCTACTTCAAAGTGACTACTACTAGCAAGGATCAACCGGACTGGAAAAGAGATATGGCAAAGGAATTTTCGCGGTTAGCTCAGCTTATTCATTTTTGAACCCAACTGGACAATAGATTTATAAATGGCATTGGAAAGCTGTGTGTAAGGTCAAAAACCAATCGAAGTAGCATGTTTTGTGTGGTTAGTAGTCAGAGAAGCTTGTTTGACACAGGAGAACCTAAAGAGAAGAGGAATGCCATTCTAAGTGCTACCTATGTGGAGAAGCAGCAGAAAGCAACAACTGCTTTTTTGTGCACTGTGAGATTACTGGAAAGCTGTGGCAACTGTTTCTTGACATCAAGAGTCTAAAATGAGTCATGCCTAAGACATCTGCAGATTTGCTTCTTGATGGAATTCTAGTGGAGGAGTGGTCTAAAATGGGAGCACATTGGGTATGTTGTTTGTTTGAGTGGTTAATCAGGGCAGATGGTGGAAAACCATACCTGTGTATATGGTGGACTCTATGGAAGAAAAGAAACTGAAGATGTTCTAAAGGAATCAACACCCCTACTCAAAAACTCAAGACAAAATTACCTACTTTTATTTTACTTTGGTGTAGACAGTTTTGTAAATGATATTCTCTCTCAGGCATTATTGAATCTCTGTAGGAAGAACAATGATTCAACTTTGGAGTTTTTGGATTTTTCTTCTGTAAGCTATAAAAATGGGTTCTAGCACAGCCTTTGTTCTGAACATTTATATGAAACTGTCACCTGTCTCAAAAAAAGAATAAATAATCAAGTTTGGTAGACCTCCATCTGCCACTGGAGTTCCGTTTAAGAAATCGTTTCTTGAGAAGTCTATGAATATTGCAGCCTCGGAGTTTCCAATAACTGGATTAGAGGATTTCTTTATAAGTTTGATGATTAGCTTACCCAAGAAACTATTACTCTGTAGAGTGAAGCTTTTGTACTAGTTATGGGATTAGTGGAGATATTACTAATATACTGAACCACAAAGAGAGTGAAGCTTTTGAATTTGCAAAGTGTGATGACGGGAGCTGTTATGCTGTCTTTGTCAGTGAGAAAACAAATTACTGCTGCAAGTGAATGAACTATTGAAAATTGAGATAAAAAACTTTCCGTCTGTTTAGTGTCAATATCGGATGAATTAAGAAAGTACGAAACCTAAGCCAAATGATGTAGAAATGAAGCCAAAGTTGTTTCTAAATTGTTAAATATGTTCATTGATTGCTCTTTGGTGCTCCAGACAATGTTGAATTTTTACTGGAAATGGCTTTCTTCTTGGAACTCATTGGATTTGAGCTGCCAATATTATACAAAGGATTTTTCCATGCCAACTTTACCATACGCCTTATATATCAAAGTTATTACACGTACACACTCAAACTTGAAACATGCACAAGAAATAAGACAAGTCCGTATCGTGGACCAAATGTTGGTTGTCATCTAAATCGGGGTCACCCAAATCTGCCAATCCCAGGAGGAAAAGGCTGCACAACCTATACATAATTTTAAATGGGATCAAGCTTGAGTTGTTTACTTCACTTTACAACATAAAGTATACCTAATAACATCCATCATAATTTCCGTAGGAAAAGATGTTGGTCCTCCACAAAGTATCTGTTTCTGTATTCATTTATGGTATAGACAAGTCAATAATCATTTCTACTCCTGAATAAGAAAAATAATTTATCTGGATGACGTCAAAATATTTTAGAAAGTTGGATATTTACCAGCACATTTCCAGGCCATAAACCTTGCTACATCATTTGCAAAGAAATTCCAGCTTGATCTTCTTGATATTTGCCAGGACTTCTTTCATGTTCAACCTTTCATTGGGAGATTCAGTTGTGCAATGCAATGCCAACTCCAAAATAGAGGACACACAATGCAACTTTTTCTGGAAACCAATCTCTTCTTGTTCCATTAATGTGACATCAATTATATCCTCTGGTGTTGACATCAATACCCAACTCCTCATGCTCAAATTTTCCCGAAACATTTCATCATATGGCCTTTTTCTTGTGAAAGTTTCCATGAGCATAATGCCGTAACTGTACACATCACATCTTCTAGAAACTAATCCTACTGATCCATACTCTGATCCAATGTTACCAAGAGTAATTAGTTTCATGACGAGCTATATAAAGAAATTAAAATAATATCTATATTTACACTCAAGAGTGTGGCCAAGTGGTCAATAAAGTGGGTTAAGAATCACGAGGTCTCATGTTTAAATCTCAACAAAGAGACAAAAACACAAGTTGATTTCTTCGCATCTATCCTAGCTTGGTGTACAGAGTTACATGCTCTCTATTGTTGGTGAAAGGTGGCAGGGATCCCGTGGGTTATCAAAAAAAAAAAAATCTATATATTTGTTAGGTGTTAAATATATTGAATCTACCTTGAGTCGATAAAAAATAATCAGTTTTGTAGTATAATAGAACCAGTAAACTAATTATTTGATGTAAAATAAAGCTTCATATGCTATATAAAAGGACTAAAAGAAAATTACCTGGTGCAATGTAGCCCATTGTAGCAAGTGTTTTAGTATGAGCCATGGATTCCCCTTCTCCTAATAACTTACTCAGGCCAAAGTCACTCACATGTCCAACCAACCTTTCGTCTAGCAAGACATTGCTAGGCTTCAAATCACTATGTACAACAACTGTTGCATAACCATGATGGAGATACTCCAAAGCGGATGCAACATCGATCATTACATCTAGTCTTTGGATCACATTCAAGAAGTAATCATCAGAATGTAACCATTGCTCCAGACTCCCATTAGGCATGTATTCTAGAAGTAATGCTTTAAAATCCATGTTACTACAACTGCTGATAACTTTGGTAAGATTTCTATGACGAAGGTTGCGTAGTACTTCACATTCAGCTTCAAAACTTTCGAGTGCACCTTCAATCTGTATACTGAACACTTTGATTGCCAAAGTCATCCCGTTTGCAAATGTGCCCTTGTAAACAGAGCCAAAACCTCCAGAGCCTATTAAGTTGCATTGGTCAAATCCTTGTGTTGCCCTTTCAACTTCAATGTATGAAATCCTGGCTACTGTTGTTGTTGCAGGTAAGGATTCAACTTGAGTTGGAACATTTCCATTCCCACGTCTCCTTAACATAACCACACCGATTGAGGCAAGAACCATCAGTGAAGTTCCCAATGGGACAAGTATAATCAGAAGCAATTTCCTTTTCCTTAAATGATGAAAAGACCTAGTCATACAAGGTCGGAAAACCAAATCGCCACATAACTCTTCATTTCCCATAAAAGATTGAGAGGTGAAATTGAGAAAAGGTCCATTACTTGGGATTTCACCTTCTAATCTATTGAATGATACATTGAAATCCTTCAGATATTGAAGTGACTCTAAAGATTTTGGAATCGTACCCGAAAGAATGTTATTGGATAGATTCACCAATTCCAAACTTATCATTTTCCCCATTGACCCCGGAATAGATCCTTGTAACTCATTATAAGCCAAAGAGAGATAAAGTAGTCTCTGCAAGTTTCCAATTGTGGAGGGAATAATTCCTGAAAGGTGATTCCTTGATAGATCTACGAGTTTTATGGCATTCAAATTTCCGAAATCAGGAGGCAAAGAACCAACCAAAGAATTATTTGACAAGTCAAGATCTAAAAGATCTATGAGGCTCCATAGACTTGTGGGTATGTTGGTGAGCCAATTTGAATTTAGATAAATATGTCTCGGACCCGGAAATTGATTATTCAACAAAGAAACCACCACTAACTCCGGCAATTTGCAAAGGCACTCTGGAAAGGGTCCACTTAACCTATTATTTTCAAGACTTAACCCTAGAAAATTCTGTAAATGACAGAATGTTCTTGGCACTGATCCAGTTAAGTCATTGCTGTTTAGTTTCAAAGTGATTAGGTTACTTAAATTCCCAATCCCTAATGGTATCTGACCCCTAATTTGTGAATGACGTAAATTAAGTTTTTCAGTAAAAGTGGAGAGATTGCCAATGGATTCTGGAAGAACACCATTCAGAGGATTATACGCCAAACCTATGGCTGTTAGAGATCTGCAGTTTCGCCAAGGAAGAAAAGATACTTAGATGCGGAGACGATAAGTTATTAGTGCCCAAATACAAGATTTCAAGATGCCTCAAATCCCCCAATGAGTTAGGAATTGGACCGCTGAGTTTGTTTTGACTAAGATCTAAACTCTTTAGATTTGAAAAATTGGAGATTGAGCTGGGTATAACTCCACCAATTTTGTTGCTACCCAAATGCAAAAACTGTAGATTTGTTGGCCAGTAGCTTGACGCAGATGGAAGACTACCGGAAAGGTTATTGCATGCAAGTGAAAACCTTCTTAGGGTGGAGATATTGAAGAGCTCTTCCAGTATGGAACCACTTAACTTATTAAATGTCAAATGAAGTCTCTCCAATTTGTGAAGATTCCCAATCTCTCTTGGTATAACACCTGCCATATGAAAGAGTATATCTCGATTAAGTTTGTTTATTTGCTCCAATTGGCATCAATATATAGAGTTCCTAATCAACAATTAACTCCATGCAAGTACTAGTATGGATAGCCAAATAAGCACACGTTGCTAGAAAAATTACCTGACAAATTGTTTGTGTTCAAATTAAGCAGCCACAGTGATGATAAGTTGGATATGGCGTTGGGTATTGAACCCGTGATGTGATTGTTCTCCAGTTGTAATTGCTGCAAGTTCTGTAAATTACCAATCTTTGCTGGAATCGTGCCTGCAAATTACCAGCCAACTTGCAAGGTGTTAATTCTCAATTCAGTGGAATGCTCCCATTGAAGTTATTGTATGACAATGACAATTCATATAGTTTTGTGCAGTTAGACAAACCAGGCGGAATGTGACCACTCAAGTGGTTGGAAACGATTGCAATGCTCTTTATTCTTGGAAGACGGCAGCATATGTCTACAGGAAGACTCTCTGATAATTCATTACACGTGAGATTTAAAGTCTCCAACGAGGAAATGTTGAAAATGGTGAATGGGATAGGGCCAGTAAGTTGGTTTCTGAATAAAATCAGCTCCTTTAGACTGAAGATTGCCTATATCTTGGGGAATATTGCCTTGGAGATGATTGTATCTGACACTGAGAGTTTCTAACTTAGACAGGTTAGAAATAGAAGCAGGAGGTATACTTGTGAAACTGTTGCTATCAAGAATTAACATCTGAAGCTCAGAAAAGAAACCAAACCACCTCGGAATCTGTCCACTGAAATTATTGTGTCCGACATTCATCACCTTCAATCGACGTAAATAGGACACATCTTGAGGGAGCTCACCATGTAAATTATTTATGCTCACATCTAGTGAAAAGAGAAAAGATAGGTTTCCCAATTGCGGAGAAGAGAGCCGCAAGTGACTCCAATCCAATCGCAAATGGAAGCATGAGAAGTCCAATTTTGGGATAAGGGATGAGAAGAGTTTAGATTAACTCCGTCTTTGAAGGCAAGAAGAGCAGATTGATCAGTGCTTATGTTTGTGGCAATGCATGATATCAAGAAGCAGCAGAGTAATTGCAAGACAAAAGAAACAAATTTCCCCATGAGTTTAGCTACTAGTATTCTGTACTGTAGATGATAAGGAATTCTGAACTGGGCACCATGCATATCACAGAACGTGGAAAAGTGGGGCAAATTATACACTAGTAGTATAAGCTAAAGTGTTGGGAATGTTCTTCTAAAAAAGTGGGACCAATCTCCTAGAACTTTTGTGCACTTTGATTTAAGGAGCTAGGGTCAAAGTCTTAACAAACAGCCAAAATCCCAAAGTTGTTAAATTCAGTGGAGAGCTACACTAAAACACTTCTTTTGAATAGATACAATGATAACAACTGCGTAAATTACAAGCTCTATTATGAATATGAACAATAATATTTAAACGAATTCCATTATACAATTCTTACAATATATCAAGTATTCAACTTGATAAGAGTTCTTTCTTTTAATCAGTTTAAATGGTGGTTGTGATTACAAAAAATTTCATGTCTTAAACTTTCTGTCTTCTTTCTAAGATATTATAGTCTCCACCTTTTTATAGCTGGATACATATCAAGAAATAGTCGTCGAATGAAAGTTGTGATTTCATGGTGTACACCTACACAAAAGTAATCCTTAATTGTTTGAGATAGAGATAATATAATTGTTGGAGCATTTAGTTGATGTATATAAATCATAATTAGAGTATATTACCCTTAGTCTCCTTTGCGTGATTTAAAATTATTAGTTCTGTCATCTATGAATTTGACAAAAATATTTGCTAAATTGTTTAAGCATAATTATATAATGAAAAAGATTTTGAGGCATGCTCCATATTTTTGAAAATACTAAGATGATCGGTACCCAAGAAACGGGAGAAAATTAAAGAAAAGGTGTCTTTTATGTCTAGAATGAAGGATTGATGACATTGACCAATCTAAAGGGTCAAACATAATTAAAAAACTTGATTTGGTTAATTGTGGACTTGATTAATTTTTTCTAAACTTTTTAATCTTTTCAAAAATACAAATTAACCCACACTCACAAAACTTCCCTCCCTCTACAAATCAATCTCTCTTCTTCTCTCTTTCTCTCGATAGTTTCTCTCTCTAACTTCTTCCAACCAACAACTTTTTAAATTTTTTCCTTCAATCTTGTGCAACTTCAACCACTGGCGACAATAGTTTTGAGTTCTTGCCCGTTTCTTTTTTACTTTCAACCGTCAGTCGACGTGAAAACATTCTCCGGCGACAACAACTTGTAGTTCTTCATCGTTTCTTTTCGATTTTCACAAGTAAAAAAATAGGTCTTTTAAGTTATGATGAAAATGAGGAACTTAATTTGTTGGTGTTTGTTATTTTTTTAATGTTTATTATTTTTTAGTTGAATTTCTCATCTGGATGTATCTGCTATTGCTATTTTTTAATAATGGATAAAACATGTAACGTGAATCCAACAGATGAGTATTTGTTGCAACATATATGACTAATCTGTTGCACAGATTAGTAATCTGTTGCACAGATTAGTAATCTGTTGCAACATATATGACTAATATGTTGTGCAGATTAGTAATCTATTGCAACATATATGACTAATCTGTTGCACAGATTAGTAATATGTTGCAACATATATGACTAATTTGTTACAACAAATGAGTAATCTATTGCAACATATATGACTAATCTGTTGCAACAGATTACTCATCTATTGGATTCGTTTTATAGTGCTGTAATATGAATCCAATAGATGGGTCATCTGTGGCAACAGATTAGTCATATATTGCAATAGATTACTCACTTGTTGCAATAGATGACTCATATATTGGATTCATGTTGCAGGTTTTATCCATTGTAGCAGTAGCAGATACACCAAATAAGAAATTCAACAAAATTATAATTTTACTTACAAAATAAGTTATGAAGTAATGTCCAAGTGGTATACGAACAAAATTTGACCTAAATTTTTTTAAAAAATTTTCAACAGGGGCACAACGAATAAGTAAAACACATAAAAAATTTCATGAAACGGGTAAAGAAGACAAAAATAATATACCACACATCAAATGCAAAAGGATCAAGGGAACAAACATTTGAGTTCTCTTAAAAACGTTTAAGTTCCCTAAAATTTTAATTGCTTTCTAATAGTTGACCCATCTGTTACAATAGATTTTCTATCTGTTTGATAATTTCTAACAGATGAATCATTTGATGCAACATGCTAGTCTTCTGTTGATTCAAATTAAGCAATTATTAGTAATAACTAAATTGATTTAGCTAAAATTAAAGACGTCTCTATGACAATGGGACAAACATTTGTGTTCTCCTAAAAATATTTGAGTTCCCTAGTATTTTAATTATTTTCCAACAGATTATCTATTTGTTGCAACAAGTTAGTCATCTATTGCAACAGATGTTTATAACAGGTTAGTCATTTGTTTATTCAAACTAAGCAATTATTAATAATAACTTAATTAATTTAATTAATATTGAAGACAAATCTTTTAATACAAGACCTTAGACAAGGGGACAAATGTTTGAGTTCTCCTAAAAATATTTGAGCTATAGTATTTTAAATTGCTTTTCAACATATATCAAACTCGGAATCAAAATAAGCCACGGAATTAAAAAAATGACCAAAATAGGCCACCTATTTAAAAAGTTACCAAAATAGGCTAAACGTAATAATTTATTACGTTTTCTACTTTTTTTTAACGGTCAACTAACGGAGTTGACTTTTACAAAAACGTAAGAATTTCTTACGTTTTACATTTTTTTTGTAAAACGTAAGAAATTCTTATGTTTTATAAAAAAAAATATAAAACGTAAGAAATTCTTACATTTTACAAGATAACCGAGGAAAAAAATACAATGAATTGTCAAATCAATTAAAAAGGTACTAAAAAAAAGAGTTGTTCAACGTAACAAAAAGTTACGTTCTTAATTTTTTTATAGCAGTGGTCCCCCCCACACAATTTCTTTTTCCACAAATGTCCCATAACTTCTACTTTTCCTCTTTTTACATATGATAATTATGAATTTTTTTATTAGTTAAATTTATTTATATTTTACATGTAGTTCAAATAATTTATTTTTTCTAATAAATCTTTACGTTTTACATAAAAAATTAAAAAAAAAAGAAGTATCAATTACCTCATTAACTTAATAATTTTCTTATATTTATTCTATATAAAAAAAATAATCACTTCTACCCTTAATTATCCGATTTTTCTTTAAAAAAATTATACTTTTGAGTTTTTCCTCTACTCCAAAATAGTGAAATATTGAATTATCATCGATCAAATATGCTACTATATACCAGAATTATATTTATTTAGGAGTGTTCCTAAAAAAATATATTTTCTTATATTAATTTAGGAGTGTTCCCAAATTAAATTGTGATTTTTTACTCCATATTATAATATGCAACGTATTTATGCATGTGAGTCTCCTCAATATCCTAATCGAAATACTAATCGAAAACTACGATGAATCACTATCCGAAAAAATTAATTTCATATTTTTAGCACACCAAAAAAATATAATTATTGTATATAGTAGCATATTTGATCGATGATAATTCAACATTGTACTATTTTGAAGTAGAGAAAAACTCAAAAGTATAATTTTTTTTAGAGAGAAATCGGATAATTAAGGATAGAAGTGATTATTTTTTGACATAGAATAAATATAAGAAAATTGTTAAGTTAATGAAGTAATTGATACTTCTATTGTTTAAATTTTTTATGTAAAACGTAAAAATTTATTACATAGAGAAAAAAATAAATTATTTGAACTACATGTAAAATACAAATAAATTTAACTAATCAAAAAATTCATAATTATCATATGTAAAAAGAGGAAAAAGTAGAAGTGATGGGACATTTGTGGAAAAAAAAATTGTGGGTGGGAGACCACTGCTATAAAAAATTTAAGAACGTAACTTTTTGTTATGTTGAACAACTCATTTTTAGTATCTTTTTAATTGATTTGATAATTCACTACATTTTTTTTCTCGATCATCGTGTAAAATGTAAGAAATTCTTACGTTTTATATTTTTTTATAAAATGTAAGAATTTTGTACGTTTTACAAAAAAAATGTAAAACGTAAGAAATTGTAAAATACAATCTGTTAATTGATCGTTAAGAAAAAAATAGAAAACGTAATAAATTATTACGTTTAGCCTATTTTGATAACTTTTTAAATAGGTGACCTATTTTGGTCACTTTTTAAATTCTGTGGCTCGTTTTGGTTTTGAGTTCACATATATCTTATCTATTTAATAATTTTCAATAGATGAGTCATATGTTGCAACAATTTAGTCATTTGTTGCAACAGATGTCTATATTTGTTGGATAATTTTCAATAGATGAGTTAGCTATTGAAACAAGTTAGTTATCTGTTGCAACATATGTCTATATATGTTTGGTCATTTTCAACAAATGTGTTTTATTGTTTGGTCTTTTCCAATAGATTACTCATCTATTGCAACATGTTAATTGAACTTATCAATTCATGTTTAATTTTAGTTAAATCAATGTTGTTATTACTAATAATGTCTTAGTTTAAATCATTTCAAATAAAATTGATCAATTAACACTTTACTCAAGACGAATACACTTGGATGATCATGTAATTACTATGAGATTAATTGAAATCGTAATTAAATTATCAATTCATCTTTAATTTTAGTTAAATCAATTTATTTATTACTAATAATTACTTAATTTTAGTTATTTCAAATCAAATTGGTCAATTGATCATTCTACTTAAGACGAAACACTTAGTTGATCATGTAATTACTATAAAATTAATTGAAATTGTAAGTGAACTTACTAATTCATCTTTAATTTTAGTTAAATCCATATAGTTATTTCTAATTATGGCTTGGTTTGAATCATTTCAAATAAAATTGTTCAATTGATCACTCTACTCAGGACGAACACACTTAGTTGATAGTGTAATTACCATGAGATTAATTGAAACTGTAATTGAACTTATTAATACTAGTTAAATCAATTTAGTTATTACTAATATAATGACTTAATATGAATCAATAGATGACTAAGATGTTGCAAAAGATGACTAATCTGTTGAAAATAATCAAACAGATAAAGACATCTGTTGCAACAGATTAGTCACCTATTGCAACAGATTAGTAATCTGTTAGAAATAACAAACAGATAAAGTCATATGTTGCAACAGATTGGTCATCTGTTGTAAATGACCAACAGATAAAGACATTTGTTACAACAGATGACTAATCTATTGCAACATATGTGTATATCTGTTTGAAAATTTTCAACAAATGACTCATCTGTTGCAACAGATTAAATCTGTTGCAATAGGTTATACACTTAAATGATCATGTAATTACTATGAGATTAATTAAAATTGTAATTATTAAATCAGTTTGACTATTACTAATAATGGCTTAATTTGAATCATTTCAAATAAAATTTGTCAATTGATCACACTACTCAGAACGAACACACTAAGATGATCATGTAATTAATATGAGAATAATTAAAATTGTAATTGAACTCATCAATTCATCTTTAATTTTATTAATATCAATGTAGTTATTACTAATAATATCTTAATTTGAATCATTTCAAATAAAATTGGTCAATTAACACTTTACTTAAGACGAATACACTTAGATGATCATGTAATTACTAACTATGAGATTAATTGAAATCGTAATTAAAATTATCAATTCATCTTTAATTTTAGTTAAATTAATTTAATTATTACTAATAATTGCTTGATTTTAATTATTTCAGATAAAATTGGTTAATTGATCATTCTACTTAAGAAGAAATACTTAGTTGATCATGTAATTACTATAAAATTAATTGAAATTGTAAGTCAACTTACTAATTCATCTTTAATTTTAGTTAAATCAATATAGTTATTTCTAATTATGGTTTGGTTTTAATCATTTCAAATAAAATTGGTCAATTGATCACTCTACTCAGGAAGAACACACTTAGTTGATAGTATAATTACCATGAGATTAATTGAAACTGTAATTGAACTTATTAATTCATGTTTAAGTCTAGTTAAATAAATTTAATTGTTACTAATTAAATGGCTTAATATGAATCAATAGACGACTAACATGTTGCAAAAGATGATTAATCTGTTGAAAATGACTAAACAGATAAAGACATCTGTTGGAAATGACCAAACAGATAAAGACATCTGTTGGAAATGACCAAACAAATTTAGACATATGTTGCAACAGATGACTAACCTGTTACAATAAATGACTCATCTATTGAAAATTATCAAACAAATATAGACATCTCTTGCAATAGATGACTAAGTTGTTGCAACAGATGACTCATCTATTGAAAATTATCAAACATATAGGATATATGTTGAAAAATAATTTAAAATAGTAAAGCTCAGATGTTTTTAAGAGAACTCAAATGTTTGTCCCCTTGTCTAAGGTCTTGTCTTTAATTTTAGTTAAATCAATTTATTTATTACTAATAATTGCTTAATTTGAATCATTTTAAATAAAATTTATCAATTGATCATTCTATTAAGGACAAATACATTAATTGAAATTGTAAGTGAACTTATCAATTCATCTTTAATTTAGTCAAAATCAATTTATTTATTACTAATAATGACTTAATTTGAATCATTTGAAATAAAATTGGTCGATTGATCACTCTCCTCGAGACGAATACATATAGTTGATTATGTAATTACTATGAGATTAATTGAAATTGTAAGTGAACTTATCAATTCATCTTTAATTTTAGTTTTATCAATTTAGTTATTTCGAATAATGGCTTAATTTGATTCATTTCAAATAAAATTGGTTAATTGATCACTCTAATCATGACGAATACACTTAGTTGATAATTTAATTACTATGCGATTAATTGAAATTGTAAGTTTATCTTTAATTTTAGTTAAATCAATTTAGTTATTACTAATAATATCTTAATTTAAATTATTTCAAATAAAATTGGTCGATTGATCACTTTACTCAGGACGAATACATTTAGTTAATCATGTAATTATGATGAGATTAATTGAAATTGTAAGTGAATTCATTAATTCATGTTTAATTTTAGTTAAATCAACATATTTATTACTAATAATGACTTAATTTGAATCATTTAAAATAAAATTGGTCAATTAATTATTCTACTAAGGGTGAAACACTTAATTGATCATTTAATTATTGAGACTAATTGAAATCGTAATTGAACTTACTAATTCATCTTTAATTTTAGTTAAATCAATGTAGTTATTTCTAATAATGTTTTAATTTGAATTATTTCACATAAAATTTGTCAATTAATCATTCTACTCAGTACAAAACACTTAATTGATCATGTAATTACTATGAAATTAATTAAAATCGTAATTGAACTTACTAATTCATCTTTAGTTTTAGTTAAATCAATATAGTTATTTCTAATGATGACTTAGTTTGAATCATTTCAAATAAAATTGGTCAATTGATCACTCTACTCAGGACGAACATACTTAGTTGATCTTGTAATTACCATGAGATTAATTGAAACTATAATTAAACTTATTAATTCATATTTTATTTTAGTAATCAATTTAGTTATTACTAATAATGACTTAATGTGGATCAATAGATGACTAACATGTTACAACAGATGAGTAATATGTTGGAAATGACCAAACAAATAAAAAACATCTGTTGAAAATGACCAAACAGATATAGACATCTGTTGCAATAAATGACTCACTTGTTGCAACAACTAATTCATCTATTGAAAATTATCAAACATATAAAGACATCTGTTGCAACAGATGACTAAGTTGTTGCAACATATGACTCATCTATTGGAAATTACTAAATAGACAAAATATGCGTTGAAAAACAATTTAAAATACTAAAGCTCAAATATTTTTTAGGAGAACTCAAATGTTTTCCCCCTTGTCTAAGGTCTTGTCTTCAATTTTAGTTAAATCAATTTAATTATTATTAATTATTGCTCAATTTGAATCAACAAATGACTAACCTGTTATAAGCATTTATTGCAACAGATGACTAACTTGTTGCAATAAATAGGTGATCTGTTGGAAAATAATTAAAATACTAGGGAACTCAAACATTTTTAGGAGAACTTAAATGTTTGTCTCATTGTCTTAAAGACTTGTCTTTAATTTTAGCTAAATCAATTTAGTTATTACTAATAATTGCTTAATTTCAATCAGCAGATGACTGACATGTTGCAACAGATGATTCATCTATTGAAAATTATCAAACAGATAGAAAATATGTTATAATAGATGGGTTATCCATTATAAAGCAATTAAAATACTAGGGAACTTAAATATTTTTAGGAGAACTCAAACATTTGTCCCGTTGATCCTTTTGCATTTGATGTATGATACACTATTTTTGTTTTCTTTACCTGTTTCATCAAATTTTTTATGTGTTTCACTTATTCGTTGTGCCCTTGTTGAAATTTTTAGAATTTTTTTAGGTCAAATTTTATTCGTATATCACTTGGACATTACTTCATAGGTGATTTTGTAAGTATAATTATGATTTTTGTTGAATTTTTTATTTGGTATATTTGCTACTGCTACAATGGATAGAACCTGCAACATGAATCCAATATATGAGTCATTTATTACAACAAGTGAGTAATCTGTTGCAACATATGACTAATCTGTTGCAATAGATGTTGCAACAGATGACCTATATGTTGGATTCATGTTACAATACTATAATACAAATCCAACAGATGAGTAATCTGTTGTAACAGATGAGTAATCTGTTGTAACAGATTAGTCATATATGTTACAACAGATTACTTATATGTTGCAACAGATTAGTCAATATGTTGCAACAGGTTACTCATCTGTGCAACAAATTACTCATCTGTTGGATTCACGTTACATGTTTTATCTACTGTTGAAAAAACAGCAGTAACAGATACACCCAGATGAGAAATTCAACTAAAAATTATAATTTTACTTCCTAAAATCACCTATAAGTAATTCCCAAGTGATATAGGAATAAAATTTGATCAAGTAGCAATAGTAGCGGTAACAACAATGTTCAACAACAAGAAGATGATGATGATGAACAAGAAGAGATGATAATGAAGAACAAGAAGAAGATGATGAATAAAGCAACAACAACAATGAACAACAAAAATTACGAAGAGAGAGAAAACTCCAATAAATGAGAAAAGAGAGAAACGTGCCTTTTTTTCCCTCCATTTCTAGTTATATTAGGTTTTACATTGGATCAAAGTGTAAATTAAAAAACTTGTGGGTTATTTTTGAACTTTTTTTACTTTCTTAATCCTTAATAAAGTAATTGTCACCTTCACTCAATTATTAAGACTTGTGTCACCCACACTTCATTTTAAAACTCTTTTATCACCTAGAGCCCAAGGCCCTAAGAAATTGAGACTAAACTGATAGATATTATTTCCTTTTAAGTGTTTAATACATTAACGTTGAAGGAAGGAAAATGAAAGAAAGAAACGTGATCTGATTTTTCGTCATTAGAAACCTTTGGAATGATAAACAAAAATGATAAATTTAAAAGGAAAAATCCTTTGGGCCACAAAAATTTGGCCACACTAGTAAAAAGACATGTTCACACTATAAACTAGTTAGTTTTTAGACCTTTTTGCCACTTTCTTCCTAAATTTAAATTTATAAGACTATTTTATTTATTATCATTTCCCAATACATTGAAAATTATTTCAATATATGAGAATGAAGAATTTATGTATTCTATTTTTAATTATTCAATTTTTTAGTTAAAAATTACATAATTAAATAATTGTCAAATATAGTAGTGTGTAATTAAGAAAGCAAAAATTAATCAATACAAATTTATTTATTAGTCGTTAATTTATAATTTGTAAAATAAATATATGAGATCCTTGTAAACATTCCTTTTTATCACTCAAAGTGTAAGTATACATATGGGATTATTTCCCACAATGGCAGATCTAGAGTCGATTGAAGTTATATATTTGGTACAAAATCATTTTAGCCAAGCTTCTTAACTTTGTGTTAAGAAAATTCACTTATATGTATATACTAGATGCTGAGGGCCCGTGCTATATAGATTATTTTTTGGTCTCAATTTATGTGACACAAATAAAATTTAGATAATTAATCATATTTTAATATGTTTTTAGATATTTTAAGTTGTTAACTATTGTAATTTTTAATACTTTTTATGTAATTTTTAAATAATATATGTTACTCTCCTTGTTCAAACTTTTTTGGCATTTATAGTCAATTATCTTTTTTAAGTAATTTAAATTTTAAATTATCATGATTTTTAATATTTCTTCTTCTATTCTCCTAATTAGAAGTGACATAGTAAAATTATTATAAAGAATACACGTGAAAAAAAATTTAAGTGGGCTCATATAAGACTCCAAGTTAATTTAAAAGACCAAGAGTTAATTTATAATTTTATATCTATTTTATTTTATATTAAATATTATTAATTTTTTAATACTTAGATGACTTATAATAATTAATTATGGGTAATATAGCAAAATCACGACTGAAGCAGCTGAAACAGTCATGTCATTAATGTCTATTTTACTTTATTTATTAAATATTATTATTTCTAATACATAAATAACTTATAATAATTAATTAGGGTGACATAGTAAAATTACGATTAAAGCAGCTGAAGCAGACATGTTGACCATGAGCAGTCTGCTTCAGCTGCTTCATTGTCACTTAATATATAGGAGAATTACTTTAAAAAAATACCCGTGAAATTTTTTTAAGAGGGACTCATATAAGTCGTCAAGTTAATTTAAAACATGAAGAGTTAATTTTTATTTTATATTAATTTTTTAATACTTAAATGACTTATTTAACTAAGGGTGATACGGTAAAATTATGGTTAAAGCAGCTAACAACAGTCATGTCATAAATCTCTATTTCATGTTTTCTAATTAAATATTATTAATTTTTTAATATGTAAATGACTTATAATATTTAATTAGGGATATAATAAGTAATTAGGGAATGATATAGTAAAATTACGGTTGAAGCAGCAGAAACAGACATGTCATAAATATCTATTTTATTTTTTATTAAATATTATTTTACCTTTTCTAATCAAACATTGTTAATTTTGTAATATGTAATGACTTATAACATGTAATTAGGGGTCTAATAATTAATTAGAGATGATATAGTAAAATTACGATTGAAGCAACCGAAGCAGACATGTCATTAATGTCTATTTTAATTCTCTTATTAAATATTATTAATTTTTTAATACATAAATGACTTATAATAATTAATTGGGGGTGATACAGTAAAATCACAGTTGAAGCAGCTGAAGCAGGCATGTCGATCTCTTGCCTGCTTGAGCTGCTTATTCCTTGTTATTATATAGAGAATATGAGATTATTTTCAATTGAAGTTTTTTCACGCTAGTTTGATTTTACGACTACTTTTAATGAATATGAAAATTAGTGTATGAATTTAGAGTTTTAATAATCAAATATTTTGGCATGCTTAAAATTTTGTTACTTTACATTTTTTTTTATAGATGGATATACTAACAAAATACGTCGTAGCTAAATGTAAAAATTTATTTTGCTAAACAATTCAACAATAATTTTTTGTTTCCATAGTATTCGTAGAAATAAATGTGGCTAAAATTTATTTACCATTTTTTCACGGTTTATGATTCAGAATTTATACTGATTGGTATGAAATTTATTATGTTGTAGACTTTAATTATAACAAAACATTTATTTTACAAGAAATATCTTTCAAATGTACTAGTAAAATTCGGTAAGATCGAGTCAAATCAAATGATTAACACATTTAATTATCTTAGATCGATGATGTTTTATTTTACAATAAAGATTGTTCAATCACTATATAGACAAAATATCTCGCTCTTAAATGTGACCTTTTTTATTTTTTAGTGTTGCTACAACAAATTTCTACTCATGATAAAAAGTAATTATTAGCTACAAAGCTTTATTAAAAATTATTTCACCATAACAAATGGATATGGAACTTGAAGCAAAATTATTTAGAACTTGAAACAAAATTACTTATTTAGTTACATTATTTTGCTTGGAGTAATCTATTGTATCTAAAAAGTTAGTATTGTTGTTGTAATTTTACTATGACAGAGACATGTCAAGCTATACTTGTACGAGAGCATCCTTTTACTGATAAAAAATAAGAGTAGATTCCACTTTTAAGCAGTTAATGATTAATGAGTATAATTTTTCTATATCACTTTTACTCCTCTTATGTCTTATTTAAAAAAATTATTAAGAAATTGAACCAATAGTTTTGATGAGTAATTAATTCTCATTTTTATTTTAATAATTTTTTAAAAAATAATTGAGGTATGAAAAATTGTGGAACTACACTAAGCATGTTGTAGGTGAAAATTAAAAGAATTGAAAAATTGAATAACTGAAATCAAAGATCGGTAAAATTTATCTGTTATTACTTAACATTGATTCTATCATATAAAAAATTGGTTTCAATTTTTTAAAAACATAAACTCCTTTTAACTTTAAAATATAATGTATTTATGATATAAAAGTATTTATGATATAAAAGTATTCTATCTTTAAGATTTAGTACACAAAAATTATTTTATTTATTTGTTTAAAAGATGTTTACAAAATTTACTATTCAACTACATATATTGGTGCAGAAAATAAACAAATACATTTTATTCAATATTAATAATATTAAATTAAAATTATTAAAAAAAAAAACTAAGGAAAGCAAGTGTAATATTGTATACCCCCAACAAGTTGTGTTAAGAAGTAAAATATTAGAGATATTTCTAATATCATCCCGAATCTACAATATATTAAAAGTGTGAAGTGTGTTACAAATATTGTTTGAATTTTTGTCCTTCATTAAAAATTTATGTTTTAGACAAAATCGTCTTTTCACTATTTTTTCTAATATTTAAGAGTTAAAATTAATTAAATATATTTATGCTAAAACATTTCCTTATATAGAAGTAATCAGAATTAATGACAACCAATATTATTAGTTTAAAAATTCTAAATCAATTAAATTTGATTTTAAGAAGATTTGAAAAATCTAGAAATAAATATAAAAGCGTCATAGTAAGAAAAAGTTAAGAAGTGCCAAATTTTAAAAGTTTTATGTACATAATCAATGATTTTGTAAGGTTTTGACTTTAAAAATAAGGAAAGATTTTAAATATAGAAAAAAAAGAAAAATAATCATACCACAAATATGGTTAAATTGATTCATTTTTTTATCCTTTGACAGTAAGGGAAGAGGTATTGCGTGGAAAACGCAAAAGTGATGATCTATCAATCATTTAGAACTTCTGGTGGTAAAATATCTATGTGTCTATACTAAAATATATGTTTATATTTACATTATTATATTAAAGTATGAAAGATCTTTGAAAAATGATTTGAATTTTTTACACTTTATTAAAAATTATGCAATAGATAAAACTATTTAATTTTAAATAAATAAATATTACATGTGTAAGACACGTGCGGTTACACTAGTGTAATTAATTTGTTTTGGACCTCTATTATATTTTTGATATGATTTAGCAAAATTCAGATGAAATTTACTTTTTAATTAACTTGATATCATCCATTTCCTTTCTTTTTATGTCTCAATATTTACTTCTTGTAATTTTATGTAATTGCTCGTATTTTTATTTTTTAATTCCTTATTTTTTTATTCATTTAGTAAAACTAATTAACTGCATTACTATTTTAATTTTTGAATTAAAATAGAATTACGTTGTTGAATGAGGTTATAGACTCATATTTCCTTGTCTTTTGAATTATATTTAATTAAGTTACGTGAAAATTTATTGAATAATATGTATTAATTATTTTTAAAATTAGTTACAAATACATATTTATTTATATACTTTTGATAAATAATGAATGTACCTTAAATTCATTAATTATTCTTGTATAAATCAATTTTAGATGTTCAATAAGTTTTGGGAATAGGAAAAAGTTACTACATTTATTAAGAAAATTTAGAGAGAATTTATTTGAAAAAATATGGTAAAATCTAAAATAAGGCTATGAAAGTCTTTTCACAATTGTGATCAAATTTGGGCCAAAAAAGTATGGTCATTTAGCACTTTTCAAAAATAGCACAAGAAAAAATGAAAACAAAACATTACCAGTCAAGAACTGAACTTTAATAGCCAATTTATTTTAATGAAGGATTAATTAGTAGTTTTAACCAATTATTACTATGAACTAATAGAGTTGAAAGCAAGCCGAGAGCCTACTGTTTCCCTTCAATTTCATGCTAAAAATAGTTTATATAGAACTTTAGGGCTATTTTTTTAATCCCATTATTTTGAAGGAGACAACAAGCTGCGTGGAAGAGAGGAAAAAAAAAAAATAGAGAGTACCCAATCAATGTTAGCAGGCATCCTCATGAAGTGATAAGATATGAAACTTTTTTTTGTTGTTCTTTGGCGTAGAATTCTGAAACAGTGACTGCTCAAAACGGCAAATAGTGTGTATTTGATTTTCTTCATGGTGGGTAAGTTGTCTTCTACTGAGGTGAAGGAACAAGAATTGATTAATTTTGATTAGTTAGTGGGAAAAAAATAAAGAAGAGAAAGGAAGCACAACATATCGATCAGAACCATTATGCTTGCTTTAACTTCATGTTGCCGTCACTTCAAACAATTAGACAAAGAGGGAATATTTATAATGAGGCACTGACTAGGTAGTGATGAGAAATTGCTGGTTTCAGTAATAATTTTTAGGGTAGAATATTAACAGTGACAATATCGACATTGGGCATGAATGTTAGGAAGATTGGGACTTAACCCTGAATAGCATAATTGATATTATTATTTAATATTTTTGCATAGACTGAAGTTATTGGAGGCTATTTGATTGGTGTTTTATGAATTGCAAAGTTGGTGAACTTGTCATTAGCGAGGTAAATGAGACTTTAAGCTTTGGTACTTGCTTTTCAAACATGATTTATAAGACAATGTATTTTTCTGCCTTGTCCATGTGTTGGGACAAGCGTGTACTTGATAGAATCGGTGGTCTTTGATCAACCACGGATATGTATTTGTTAAGTATATTGAGAATCATTTAATGGGTAGTTGTGAGGTGATGTTGGGATTTTGAATATATTTACTAGGAGAGTACTTGTGCCGTAATATGTTAGGGACATATCTATGTTGCCTTTAATATGTTAGGGGCCTAGTACTTGTTGTCATGATATATTTACTAAGGGCATACATGTGCTGCCCTAATATGTTAGGGGCATACCTATGCCGCCGTAATATGTTAAGGGCCTTGTACTTGCTGCCGTAGTATACTTTTGGGGCATTATATGTGCTACCGTTGCCTTGTTGGGGTGCTAGGCTGATCACCTTCACTACCGTTTATGACAAGACGTGAGAGTGGATTGAGTTGAGAGATACATAATGACTTTTGAAACATTTGTTGGACCTTATTAAGCATTATATTATAAGATATATGTTGTACATATCGTTTATTTGGTCTTTGTGGTTTGTATATTCTAACACTTATTTCAGGATATTAAAGTAGCGAGTTGAGGATCTTACTGGGTTGTATTTATATATATCCCACTCCTTACTTGCATGTCTATGCAAATAATGTTGTGGAGGCTGAGACTACGGGCCAAAAAGTTCGTTGTGTATTCTGTTGCTGAGGTGAGCCTCCACATTATTCGTGGAGGCTATCATTTCCACTCTATCTATTTTTATTATTTATTTATTTTCTTGGATTTGCATGTCCGATAATTGAACTTATGTAATTCTATTAGATGCTCCATGATCTTAATGTGGGATTTGGGCTAGATAATTAGTATCTAATTGATCGTTGAATTAATTAATTGATTATGGAGTTTGTTGAATTATTATCCCCTTTTTATTAATCTTATTGAAGAGTTTGGGGTTATATATATATCCTATCTCAATGCTTATATAATAGGGTAAGTGAAAGGATGTTTGGTTTGCCCGACAAATGATGTTAGAGGGTGCCACTCACATCTAGGGGTTATTTTGGAATGCAACAAAGTTGGTATCAGAGCCTAGGCTTTACGTCCGAGGCCATGGAGTAGTGTTTGATAGAGTCTTGTTCATGAGTATGTAGACGTCCATACTTATGACCCTGACGCTATCGAACATGTAGGATGTTTTCCCTTCTTCTTTTCCTTATTCGTGCATTAAGCTGAATCAAGTTGCACCTTGAAATGTTCCTTTTCGCAGACGGCTAAGAGATGCATATGTACCTCTGCTAGATGACATAATTGACTTAGATGTTTTTATAGTATATATACAACTCAGAGAGAAATTGATTATATGAAATAATATGTGCATGATTGTAATTGAGATTGGACTGGTTGTACAATTGGGGATACCTCTATTTACAACTAAACCTCGAGTAAAAAATAATTATAGAACTTTGGAATTAAGAGAGGCACATATAAAGTATTACGCCTTAAAAGTGAGTAATTTTGTTCATGGGAAAGAATAATGAATCTATGCAAATGGTAATTGATAATAGAAAAATGATTTGGAGCTTTATGAGGAGTTAATATCTTTTCCTTTTATCCATGTTTTGCATGATTTATGCCTTCAGTTACATGGTGTTATATGTTATTCTAAAATAAACTTGTGATATAGATTCGTGAGCAAAAACAGAAGGATGGATGAAAAAAATGGATAATCTGAATACTTGTATCAGAACTTGATATGGTTAGCGTAAAATTAAAAAAAATAGCATCTATGAAATAGCTAAAGTCAATACTAATCATAATGGACTAGATGCATGAGTATGGACTTTCTATCGACTTAGAGAAGGCCTATGATAGAGTTCCCAGGGAGATTCTTTGGAGGTGTTTGGAGGCTAGAGGTGTGCCTATTGTGTATGTTAGGGCGATTAAGGATATGTATGACGGAGCTAAGACTCGGGTTAGGACGGGAGGAGAGGACTCAGAGCACTTTCCCGTCTTGATGGGGTTACATCAAGATTCGACTCTTAGTCCATTTATTTTTACCTTGGTGTTGGATATTTTGATGAGGTACATTCAACGCGAGGTGCCTTATTGTTTGCTTTTTGCTGATGATATAGTCTTGATTGATGAGACACGTAGTGAATTTAATGCTAAATTGGAGGTTTGGAGGCAAACTCTGGAGTCTAACGGGTTTAGGTTGAGTAGGTCCTAGACAGAGTATTTAGAGTGTAAGTTCAGCGAGGTATCTCATGAGTCCGATGTGATAGTTAAGCTTGACACTCATTCTATTAGTAAGAGAGATAGTTTCAAGTATCCGGGGTCTATGATTTAGGAGAATAGAGAGACTGACGAAGATGTCACTCATCGGATTGAGGTAGGGTGGATGAAATGGAGGCTCGCCTGTTGAATCTTGTGTGACAAAAAGGTACCTCTAAAACTTAAAGGCAAGTTCTATAAAGTGGTGGTTAGAATGACTTTGTTGTATGGGGTGGAGTGTTGGCCTGTTAAAAAGGCCCACATCCTGAAGATGAAGGTGGCAGAAATGAGAATGCTTAGGTGGATGTACTAGGAAATATAGGATTAGAAATGAAGTTATTCGAGATAAGGTGGGAGTGACTTTGGTGGAAGCCAAGATGAGGGAAACTAGGTTGAGATGGTTCGGTCATGTGATGAGGAGGAGCGTGAATGCCCCAGTGCGGAGGTGTGAGAGGTTGGCTAGAGATGGTTTCAAGCAAGGTAGAGGTAGATCGAAGAAATATTGGGGGGGGGGGGAGGGGTGATTAGACATGATATGGAGCAGCTCCAGCTTACCGAGGACATGACCCTGGATAGGAAGTTGTGGAGTAGGAGAATTAGGGTAGAAGGTTAGTCTGAGTTTAGGATATTGTATCTTTTGGTGTGTTTCTTGGAGTATCTTGCTTATGGTATTATTGGATATGCTAATTTCTGTTGTATCTTGTTCTTTTCCTATTCCTACTATTACTATACCCTATCTTGTATCTTGTTCTTTTACTATTCTTAATATTACTATTCCTTATCATAGAATGTTTTATTTTGAGCTGGGGGTCTATTGGAAATAACCTTTCTATCTCACATTTGAGGTAGTTGTATGGGCTACGTATACTTACTTCCCTAGACCCCACTTGGTGGGAATATACTGGGTATGTTGTTGTTGTAGAAGATATGAGAATATTTTGTTCATAATATGAGAAGCATGTGCATATATTGAAGAGGATTTTATGATCATTGAGCTAATACTATTAAACACGAGGATACTTTAGATATGTTTTTTACCCTTAAGTCATTTTCAACTGATAGCTGATGTTGCTTTATCTTTTAACTTCTATTTAGTTACTATTTTGAAACGGAAAAAGAAAAGTTAAAGTTAGTTAAAAAATTCGTCAAAAGATGTTTAGCATATAGATTGAAATTTTGACAAAAAAATGAACGAACAAAAATTATTAAGTGTCCAATCCTACTGTTCGTTCACCTTCCTAATCATCTTACTGATAGAATTTTTACACTTTTGCCTCTTTAAAATGTTGTTTCTTCTTCTGTTGTAGCTAAACCTTTCTAAAATTCTTGGTTATATGCAAGAACACTTTGTTTTGATAGGTAGAACAGAGATCCCAATTATTGATAACATCATAAGTAATCATTTAGGCAAAAAAGTTTACAGTTCTCAGCTTAATATTCCTGCACCAAAAGACTACTCTTTCTCAACAAATGGATTCAACTTGTTGAATCAAAAGGTCTAGAAGAGCTAGAAACAATTGGATAGACCTATTAGTGGAAATATTCATTGCATACAGCCATACATTCTGATTCTATTGATATTTCCACCAATATTATGCAACTCACATTCATTGCATAATATTGGTGGAAATATTCATTTTAATGTAATGTGCTGACACTTGGATTACTAATAGTGACCAAAATTATGTCACCACAACGTATAATCGAGAGAGTTCTAAACTTATCAGAACCTTAGATTATGAGATTACCAATTGAAGAACAATCCTCTAGTGTTAAAGACTCAAGAACCAAACAACTTTTTAAAAGCTAATAAAATAAGGTATGACATGAACGTGAGCTAGACTTAGACATTTCAAGAATTGTAAACCTTTTGGTGATAGACTAAAGTAACAACAAATCAATTTAGACTACAAAGAGTTTCAATATTATTAGTAGAATCACATTGCTTACATTCTGATTCTACTAATAATATTGAAACTCTTTGTAGTCTAAAATTGATCTGTTGTTACTTTAGTCTATCACCAAAAGGTTTACGGTTCTTGAAATGTCTAAGTCTAGCTCATGTTCACGACATACCTTATTTTATTAAAAGGCTTATGAAAAGTTGTTTGGTTCTCGAGTCTTTAACACAGGATGATTGTTCTTCAATTGGTAATCTCATAATCGAAGGTTCTGATAAGTTTAGAACTCTCTCGATTATACGTTGTGGTGACATAATTTTGGTCACTATTAGTAATCCAAGTGTCAGCACATTACATTAAAATGAATATTTCCACCAATATGTCTATCCAATTGTATTTCTAGCTCTTCTAGACCTTTTCATGCAACAAGTTGAATCCATTTGTTGAGAAAGTAAGAGTACTCTTTTGCTGCAGCAATATAAAATTGAAAACTGTGAACTTTTTTGCCTAAATGACTACTTATGATGTTAGAAATAATTGGGATCTCTGTTCTACCTATCCAGGAACAATTCATCTTAAAAATTCTATCGAAACAAAGTGTTCTTTCATATAATCAAGAATTTTAAAAAGGTTTACCTACAACAGAAGAAGAAACAACATCTTTAAGAGGCAAAAATGTAAAAATTCTATCAATAAGATGATTAGGAAGGTGAACAGTAGGATAGGCAGGACATGGGACAATTACAACTTACAGAGGACATGACTCTTAATAGGAATGTGTGGAGGACATAAATTAAGGTAGAGGGCTAATAGGTAGTGTCAAATTTGTGTTGAATGTCTCTCAATATTGAGATTCTTGCCATTAAATAGAAAGTATTCAATATTACATTCCCAAAAATTCGCCCTTCCTATCCCTAAAGATCAACTACTCTATCCCTTTGCATCTGCTATTGTATCCCTTATAATCTGCAATTCTATCTCTTTGATTACTACATCATATCTCTATAATTACAAATATACTACAATATATAATTACATTAATATATACAATATTCACTATTAATTCATGATCTTTGAGTTGTCCATCATTCTAACACCCCCCCTCAATTGATGTTAGTGGATCAAGAAGCATCAATTTGCCTACTAGAAACTGATGACGTTGTCTTGGCATAGATTTGGTAAACACATCAGCTATTTGAAGATCACTGAACACGTGTGGAAGAGTAATAAGTCTTTTATCTACAGCTTCTCGTATATAATGACAGTCTACTTCGATGTGCTTGGTTCTCTCATGATAAACCAGATTAGTAGCAATTTGAATAGCACTTGTATTATCGGTATGAAGAGGCGTCAGAGTAGATTGAAGAAATCCAATCTCAGCAAGTAATCCATGAAGCCATACAACATCAAAGCAAGCAGTAGACATAGATCGATATTCAATCTTTGTTGAAGATTTTGAGACATGATCTTGTTTCTTAATCTTTCAAGATATCAAGGAATCTCCAAGAAACATGCACTAACCAATAACTGAACGACGGATATCGGGACATCCCACCCAGTCAGAATCACTAAAAGTATTAATAAGAATGGGATAACCACTAGGAAAGAATAATTCATGATTAGATGTTCCTAGGAGATACCGAATGATGCAACGTACAACCATCAAATAGAGATGACGAGGAGCTTGCATAAATTGACTAACTTGTTGAACTGCAAAAGAGATATCAGGCTGGGTAACAATAAGGTAGTTTAAGCTCCCAACTAATTGCCAAAATGTAGTTGGATCAGGAAGAAGATCACCTTTCTCACAACGATTCTTTACATTCAATTCTAATGGAGTATCTACAGAAGAGGAATCTTGAAGACCAGCCAAGGAAATCAGATCTTAAGCATATTTGTGTTGGTTTAGAAAAACACTTGAAGAATCACTATGAACTTCCAATCCCAAAAAATATGTATGAGTACCAAGATCTTTCATATGAAAAGAATCCTTAAGCTGCATCTAGAGGCTAGTGATTAGTGAAGAATCAGTTCTTGTAATAATAATGTCATCTACATATACTAAAAGAAGAATACAGGTTGTAGATGTTTTTTGAAGAAATAAAGATGAGCCATAGTTGCTCTGCTCAAAAGAGAATTATAGCAAAGTAGACAAAAATTTGTCAAACCAAACTCTGGGGACTTGTTTTAATCTGGGCGCTTGTTTTAATCCATACAAAGACCTCTTATAATGTAGGCGATGAGAACAAACCTGGTAGAGGTTTCATATAAATATTCTTTTTGAGATCACCATGAAGAAAAGCCTTTTTGACATTCATTTGCTGAAGAGTCCAGTTCTGTGAAACAGTAATGATAATAATAGTTTGCACCATAGTCATTTTTTTTACCGGTGCAAAATTCTCCTCATAGTTCACACCATACTCTTGTCTATTTACAAGAACAACCAACCGAGCTTTGTACCGATGAAGAGTTCCATCAGAATAAATTTTAATTGAATAAACCCATTTGCATCCAATTGGATGGACATTTGAAGGACATTAAACAATATCCCATGTGTCATTTTCTTTAAGAGCCAAAAGTTCTTCCTCCATTGCTTTTCGCCAATATTCATGCTTGGAAGCTTGTGAGTAACAAGTTGGAATAGAAATAATGGATAAAGCAGATGGAAATCCATACCAATTAGGACTACGAGATACTCTGGTATATTGCCAAGTGGGATTAAGAGGAGCAGGACTTGAAGAATTCTGAGATTGTAGCTGTGGAATAGTTTCAGGTGGTGGATCAATATCAAGAGGGGGTAAAGTTGCCCGCCGACGTTCATACACAAATATAGGGATGAACCTCTTAGAAGAAGATGACAAATCCTCAAAAGTAGAAAGAAGAGAAGAAATAAGAGATGATTCAACATGAGTAGGAAAGAAATACTGATTCTCAAAGAAAACAACATTTCTAGAAATATGAAATTTATTAGAACATGGATCATAATAGAGAAAACCTTTCCGTGAAGTACTATAACCCATAAAAATACATTTAGTAGACTGAATAGAAAGTTTATTGCATTGAGAAGGAGGAAGATGCATAAAACAAATACAACCAAATTTATGAAAATTATCATAGCTAGGATTTTTGTGATAAAGACGAAAATATGAAGATTCAAGATTTAACTCTTTAGATGGTAGTCTATTAATTAAGTAAACAGCAGTAGACAAGGCTTCCACCCAATATTTAGATGGAACGGAGGACTCAGTCAATAAAGTACAAGTGACATTTAAAAGATGACGATTTTTACGTTCAGCAACCCCATTTTGTTGTGGTGTATATGGATAAGAGTGTTGTGAGACAAGTCCTTTTTCATGTTTTTTTTTGAATTTATAAGACATATATTCTCCACCAGAATCAGATCTTAATAATTTGATGCAAGTAGAAAATTGAGTCTCAATATAGGCCAAAAATGTCTTGAATATAGAAAATACCTTAGATTTGAAATGAAGAAAATATACCCACATAAATCGACTATAATCATCTATAAATGTCACAAATTACTTGAAATAAGCATGAGAAACAATTGGTGAAACACTCAAAATATCACTATGAATGACATCAAAACACTTTGTAGCATAACTATCAAAATTAGGAAAAGGAAGAATTTTACATTTGCCCAATTTACAAGTAGAACATTCAAAGAAAGCATTGGAAAATTGATTTCCCAATAGACCAGAATTTGATAAATGGGACAATACAATAGAATTTGAATTTCCTAAGCATTTATGCCAAACCTCAGTCTTACTAGATGTAGAAGTACAAGCAAATGATAGAACACGAGGAATGAAAAAGTGTATAGGAAATAGTCATCCAACTTTAGGACCCTTTGCAATTATCATTCTCGAAATATGATACTGCACAAGACAACTATTACAAGAAAAATTTACATCACAATTATTATCTACCAATTGTCCAACTGAAATAAGACTAGTGGAGAGCTTTGGTGACACAAGAACATTGTTGAAAGTTTTAGTAATATCCCCAACCTTTGTAATGGGTAAATTACTGTCACGCCCCAAGTCCTATTAAGGCGGACTGGCACCCGTTGCCGGTAAGGCTCGGGAGAACCAACCTGTAGCAATACATTACCTATGAACATTATAAGTTACTTTTATACTAAACATGCCCTCAAAAGATAAATGGGACTAGCAAGCCAAAAGATGTTGTATGACTAGGCCGTTGGAGCCACAATGTCTACGATACGATACATGACCATACTACACTTTACATAGTCTACGAAGCCTCTAGACAAGAAACATTATCTTATAAGGGTCGGGACAGGCCCCGCCTCATGATAAGATACTATACAATGCAAAAAGATATGATAAGACTCAAAGCCCCAAAGCAACCTGGAGCTCAGTGACTGCAGTTGATATCCTGTACTCTTACTGGGGAGGTTTATTAGCTTCTGCACCTGCAGCATGGAATGCAGGTCCCCCAACAGGGACGTCAGTACGAAATAATGTACTGAATATGTAAGGCAACATGTACTATGTATGAGATAAAAGCTCAAATGAAACCATATACTGCTGTAGGGTAAAAGACCACCTTTATGAATATTGTGGAGCCATGCATCTTATAACAATTATGTTACTTTACTCTTATCACTTGTATAATCTGTGCACATCATGTAATACAAATGACCAGCTGATCAGTGGTAAATCTATATCAGGATCGACCCATGCTAGGCTTTCCTTTCACCCCTGGGATACCCCCTGTAATACTGGGATTGACCCATGCTAGGTGATTCTTTCACCCCTGGGATACCACCCAACAGAAGCAACTGTATACATATATCTTCTTATTACTTTTGAGATGAATCTTTGGTGATCGTAACATTTGAGATATAAGCATGACAAATGACAAGTATGTGACCATGTAACATTATATCACAATGAAAAGAGTGGGTTATACAATTAGTGAAACATGTAGGACATAAACAACGTATGAACTTTATTTAGCTAAAAAGAAGACTCATATGTCATGGTATCCAATGTATGTATGCAGCAGTGACAATGCTCGAATCTGGACACACAAATACATGTGAAAGAGTGGAGTGGTTATATCGAAGTTTGTAAAGATCTCTATGTGCCAATAAAGACTTTGGATTCCATGCCAAATAATAAGAGATCGAATAGCCTTACATACCTCGACATATCAACTTGTTTTTACCTCGAAATGACTTCTTTTCTTCCAACTATTTATCTACAATATCATGTTTTAAAGCTAGTATTAGCAGCTAATCAATGCATCTGGACAGCCCAATCTCACAAAACACAACACTTTGGCAACAAACGTATAACCATCGACTCAATGGTGTTATTCCGACTTTCTCAATTCTAACTGTCTTCAACCAGTACACATTATCATATACATGATGTACACAGCCTATATCAGCTCTATAACATGCTGGCAACAGTCCATAACTACAACACAGAACCATTTTACAAAACGCTCAACTAAGAAGCACAACATCTCGTCGTCTCCCTACATTTCGTCGTTAACAATTCATACTTGTCCTAACTTTGAACCAGATGCTCCCAACATATATATACATCAAATAAACCTTAACATAGTCACAAAATAGCTCAAAACACAGGGGGGAAACGTGAAACATCAGCCCCCTCATCAAAACAGTCCAATACCATTTTGGAAGCACATAAGATCATATAAGGATACTTGTTTCCAAAGAACTAGCAAAACAGTCCAGCAACCTTGGCAACCATATACACACTATAACATATTAATAACCTCAACTTTATATCATATCAAAGTCAAAAATCAGGGTAAGAATCGTTCCAAAGCCAAGAAAATCAAACAACAACTTTCAGGACACAAGCTGTCCAGAAATTCCTGCACAGTACACCAGCCAACTTATCTTGTTTTCCATGGAAAATTCATATCAAGTATATGGTTATTTTTACATACCTTAACTCCCAAGGTGTAGGTCTAATTCAAGAACTCAAAAAGTAGCCTTTGGTTGCCTTCCAAGGTGAAGAAATGCCAAGAGAAACTTAGAGAGAAAAGCTGAAATTTTTGGTCTTCTACTAGTTAACCTAAGGAGCTCGGTTTTGGTCCCTTTTTAAGGAGACCTTAGACCGACTTTCTCCTGATATTTGCAAATGATTAACTCAAGTTGGTCAATGACTAATTTTCCCCTTTCACTTGGGCCTTTTGGATCTCTAAATCAATGGGCTTTAGTGGCCCATTTTCCTTAATCTTTCTTGCACTTTGTTTGGGCCCAATTTTGTTAGTAGTGAGTGAATGTAGTTGGGCATATTATATAAAAATCTTGGGCTGAACATCTTGGCCCAATATAATGCTAAACCATTGGCTTTAATAGCCTCCCTAACTTGGGCTTCGTTTGTCACAAGACTTGGAAAGTTTCGGTGTTAAGCCTTGTCTTCGTTCCCCTTTCTTTTTACTAACGTCTAGACTTCAAGTGAGTTCACTTATGAATGAATTATTCTCCCTCATGTATATATACATTTTTGTTAAGCCAACCACACAGGTGACTCACCTGCTAGCTTCCTAAGTTCCATAAGCACGTCAATGATTTTCTCCGTTTAAGGCCACAGTCTCTAAATAGACTTCCATATAGTGCCCCAATCTAACACTTGAACACTTGAAAAAAAATTTTTGGTAGTAATTAAATCAAGTCGTATGTCATTTTATGTGAACATTACTAGTACATGTAAAATGTGGGGTGTTACAATTACTATCATTGGAAACTTGAATTTGTGATGGAACATGATACTTATAAATATTTTTTATCATACTCGCTGAGTTGGTCATATGCTTGGAAGCGCCAGAATCAACAAAACAAAAACTAGATGTAAGATCATTACCTTGTAGCCCCAAAGCTGAAAAGGCTGACATGAACATTTGTTTTACCATTTTAGGAGTAAGAACTTGTCTCAAAGATGAGTTCTCAACAGTGAAACCATTTATCCCAGCTTGAAAAGCATGGACCTTATGGTTCTGAGGGCATGTGGGACACTCCTTGATAATGTGTCCTTGTTGTTTGTAATAATTACAAAACTTTCTGCCACAATTGCTAGCAATATGACCATACTCCTTGCAACTATAACATTGAGTTCTAGTCATATACCTACCATTTCCTTTACCTTGGGTAGCAAATGCAACAACAACATCATCAACTTGCTTGAAATCATTTTGTGTGACAAAATGCTTCTCTTCACGGAGTAATTCCCTAAAAAAAACATCTAAGAAGGGAGATGAGTCATGATTCATCAAGTTAGAGCGAACCCTCTCAAACTCAAAATGTAACTTCATCAAAAACTAGTCTCTCTTGCGTTGCTCATGAACTACCTGAATTACAGAAAGAGATTCGACTGGTATTTTGGCATAAATAATATCTGTAAATTTAGCTCATAAATTTTGAAATCCAGAAAAATAATCCTGAACGGATTGACCTCCTTGAGAGTAATTAGCAATTTCATACTCTAACTGAAAGCGTCTTGTGCTATTGTCTTGGTGGTAAACCTTTTGTAAATAATCCCACATAGCCTTACCAGTCTTGTAAGGACTGAGATTAAGAACAATAAGAGGGTCAATTGACACGGAAATCCATGTCATCACATGATCATCCCTAATCTTCCATTCACCTAACTTAGTAGGATCAGTAGGAGCAGGGTCGATTCCATCTATATGCCCCCGTAGTTATTTTTTGGTGATAAATAATTTAAATTGAAATTCCCAAGAAGATTAATTTTTTCCTGTGAAGTAAATATTGAAGGATTCAAATTAATGTAAAGCCATGTTCTTGAATAGCTATAAAAATGAGAAACACTACGACTCAATAAAGAAAACAACCAGAATGACCAAGATAAAAATTCCAAGATCTTGACGAACCCTTAACACAATTAAAATTTTCAGCAAAAATTGAAATGAACCAAGATGGACTCTATGAAACTAGACAGCCAAGAGAAGACTCTGATACCATGTCAAATTTGTGCTAAATGTTTCTCAATGTTGAGAGTCTTTCCATTAAATAGGAAGTATTCAAAGATTACATTCCCAAAAATCCGTCTTTCATAACTCTAAAGATTAGCTATTATATCCATTTGGATCCGCTATTGTATCCTTATAATCTGTTATTCTATCTCTTTGATTACTACATTATATATCTATAATTACAAATATACTACAATATATAATTATTTTAATATATGCAACAATCACTATTAATTTATGATCTTTGAGTTGTCCATCATGCTAACAGGTAGGAGTACATTTGTAATAGTAAGGAAGAGTGCTCTGTTTGTATATGTCCTATAGCTAGTGTCTTGTAGCCTCTTCTTTATGGTGTTTTGGTGATGTCCATGATTTCGTATATATAGTTAATAATGTTACTTTGTGGGTGTCTTGTTTTCTTTAATATCTAGCAATGTGATAACCCCTGTTGTTATTTGCTTTTATATTTTTCATTTGTTATTTGTTATCTGTCCTGAGCAGGGCATCTATTGAAAACAACCTCTTTACTTCATCTAAGGTAGTGGTATGAACTATGTACACTTTACACTCCCCAAACCTTTATGGGAATACACTGAGTATGTTTTTTTTTAGCTTGGTAACTTTGTATGATATCACCAAACAGTACATAGGTTGTATTGAAACCTTATCTACAAATGGTCCCCAAATCTTACTGATCTATGACTACATTGAGTCTAAAACATCAATTATAGAGATAGTATCATTTGAGTACAACTGATTACACCAAAAACATAAGAGTAGAATGCAGTTAAGCTTCACATTCTGTACATTATTCTCTATGCTCTCAAAATACCTAAAATTCCTCTCTTTCCATATTTCCCACCATATAGCAGCAGGGATAAGTCTCTATCCGTCTCTATCCTTTACTTGTGCTCCTGCTTCTTCCCATCTCTTTAAAGCCTCAGAGACTTTCCTCGGCATAGTCCATGAAATGCCTTTAAGACTAACAAAAATTCTCCGTAATTGTTGAGTGTACTTGTAGTGCAGAAACAGATGGTTAACAGTCTCTAATGTTTCCCCACAAAGAAAGCATATAGAGCATAAAGTTATCCCTCTCTTCATAACATTATCTTGAATTAGGACTGCTTCTTTGGCCAGCAACCAGACAAAGCATGATACTTTGTGTAGTATTCTACTTTTCTAGATATGTTTCCATGGCCAATTTATATTCTGCTGATTTGCTTGATCCATCAACTTATAAGCTCTATTCACTTTGTATACTTCTCTATTATTTTCTTTCCACCAAAAGATATCCTTCCCCGTTTGGAGTCCGTTGAATGGCTCCATTGTGTTCATAAATTCAGCTACCCTCTGAAATTCCCAGTCATTAAGTTATCTACTGAAGTTGAAGTTCTAGCCCTGCGTTGTCCATAAATCTTCTATATACCCTTGCTGAAATGTGACTAAGCTATAGATGTCAGGAAATAACTCTTCCAAGTTGCCTTTCTCATGCCAGTTATCCTTACAGAACTTGGTCTTGGCCCCATCAAACACTTTCACCTTTGAGTTGCTTTTCACTTCATCCCATAGGTTCCTGATTGATTTCCAAAGGCTGACCCAATAGGGAGAAGTCACGACTTTGGTCATCCATTTGTCTTCTGCTACATATTTAGCCCTAATCACCCCTTTTCATAACAATTGGTTACCATTTGTATACTTCCATAACCATTTCATTCTAAGATCTTTACTTTGCAAGTTTAGGTTCTTAATCCCCAGACCACCACTCTTCTTCCTAGTTATCACTGATTTCCACTTTACCAAGTGAAAGCCTTTCTTTTCCTTATTGCCCTGCCATAAAAATTTTCTCCTAATGTTGTTCAACCTCTTGATCACCTTTACTGGGATGGGTAAAAGGGACATCATGTAAGTTAGAAGAGCATCAAGTACTGAATTGATTAGTGTCAATATTCCACCCATAGATAAGTATTGTGATTTCCACCTGGCTAGTTTTTTCTCACACTTCTCAATTACACTGTTCCATATATCTATGGATTTAGATTTAGCTCCCAAAGGTAATCCCAAGTATATAGTTGGCAGAGTGCCAATTTCAGCACCAAGGATTGTTGCTAATCAGCTCATATTGTTGACTTGATTAATAGGGTACATTAGACTCTTTTTCCAATTAATATGCAAACCAGAAACCCCTTCAAACAAATCCAAGATTACCCTTAAATGCTTAAGCTGATCTTCTTCAACATCACAAAAGATAAGTATGTCATCCGCGTATTGAAGGTGTGTTACTTCCAGGCTGTATACCCTTTCTCTAGCTACTTCAAAACCCCTCATCCAACCTCTCAATTTTGTTGTCTTGATCATATTATTCAGTCCTTCCATAGCAATTATGAAGAAGAAAGGTGAAAAAGGATCACCTTGCTTGAGTCCTCTCTGTGATTGAAAGAATCCTATAGGAGAACCATTGACTAGAACTAAAAAGCTTACTGTTGAGATACATTGCTTCATCTATTTCAACCACTTCTGCCCAAAACCCATCATTTCTAATACTTTCACAAGGTATCTCCAGTTAACATGGTCATATGCTTTCTCTATGTCCAGCTTGCAAAGAATGCCTGAGTATATTGTTGTTGTTGAACCTAGAAATTTCTTCCTTAATTTTATTGTTAACCTTTTATTTCCCTTCTTATTTTAGACTCTAATCAATTAATTGTGAAAAAAAAATAGAATATCCAATCCTATATTTAAATATGATATAGAGAAGACAAATATCAATTTTATTCTTGAATAAGGAAATAATTAATCTAGATGACAACAGGTTATTTTTGAAGGTTGGATATTTACCATCCATCCTGGTTCCATCAATGTGACATCAATAACATCCTCTGGTGTTGACGTTTATACCCAACTCCTCATGCTCAAATTTTCTTGAAATATTTCATCGTATGACCTTTTCTTAGTGAAAGTTTCCATGAGCATAATGCCATAGCTATACACATCACATCTTCAAGAAACTAATCCTATTGATCTATAATCTGATCTATGTTACCAGAGAAAATTGAAGGCAAAGTGTCTTTTAAGTCTTGAATGAAGGATTGGTGACATTAACCAACTTAAAGGGTCAAACATAATTAGAAAACTTGATTAAGTTAATTGTTGACTTGACTAATATTTTCAAAAAATTTTAATCTTTTCAAAAATACAAATCAACCCATACCCCTCTCCTCTAAATCAATCTACTCTCTCCTCTCTCTCTCTCGATAGTCTCTCAACTCTGTCCTAACCAATAGTTCTACAAAATTTCTCCCTTTAAGCTCCGACGATAAATAACTTGGTGAGTTTCTTTTTGACTTTCAACCATAAATCGATGTGAATAAATAGAGGAACTTGAGCCAACTTCTCCTGCGACAACAACTTTGAGTTCTTCGTCGTCCCATTTCTTCTTTCAATTTCAATATTCCTTTCTTAAATTTGAAATTTGGACTAAATAATACACTAATTTCTGGCATTTCTTTTCTACTCTTTTCGGTGTGAAATATAATTTTTTATTGTTATTGTAGTTTTTGTTGTCAAACTGTTGATTTAATTTGTTGATGATTTTTGGTCATCATTTATGTTCTTAGTGTGCGTGTGTTGTGTTGTTGTTGTTGGATTGATTTGTTGTTTTTCTTGGTAGAAATGGTGATGAAACAGATTAACCATCTGATGAAACAGATTAATCATCTGATGCAATAAATTAGCCATCTGACGTAATAGATTAGCCATCTGATGCAATAGATTAACCATCTGATGGAACAGATTAACCATCTGATCCAATTGATAAAACACCTGATGCAATAAATTAAATATCCAATGCAACAAATGAATACAACAGATCATTCATCTGTTGTGACAGATGACTCTTCTGTTTGGAAGAAATCTAATAAATATTAATCCAATCGATAACTCATTTGGCAACAGATGATGATCTATTTCAACAGATGTGTGGCCTACTTTTATTATTTCCAATGGATTATTCATCCGCTACAATAGGTTGCTTATATGCTGCAACAGATATCCTACCTGGTGCAATAGATGAGTGATTTATTTTTACTGTCTCCAACAGATTACTCATCCACTGCAATAGGTTGCTTATATACTGCAACAAATAACCTCCCTGGTGCAATAGATGAGTGATCTATTTTTATTATTTCCAACAGATTACTCATCCACAGTAACAGATTGCTTATATGCTGCAATATATATCTTACTTGGTGCAACAGATGAGTTATCTATTTTTATTATCTCCAACGGATTACTCATCCGCTACAACAGTTGGTTATATGCTGTAACAGATAACCTACTTGGTGCAACAAATAAGTAATCTATTTTTATTATTTCCAACAGATTACTTATCCGCTGCAATAAGTTAGTTATATGTTGCAATAGATATCCTATCTGGTGCAACAAATGAGTAATCCGTTAGAAATAATAAGAACAGATCACTCATTTGTTGCACCAGGTAGGATATCTGTTGCTACCTGGTGCAACAGATGAGTGATCTGTTATAATTATTTCCAATGGATTACTCATCCGCTGTAATAGGTTGGTTATATATTGCAACAGATAACATTTTTATGCAACAGAAGAGTGATCTATTTTTATTATTTCCAAAGGATTACTCATCCGTTGCAATAGGTTGGTTATATGTTGCAACAAATAACCTTTCTGGTGTAGCAGATGAGTGATCCCTTTTTATTTTTTCCAATGGTTTACTCATCCATTGCAACAAGTCGGTTATATGTTGTAACAGATAACATACTTGGTGCAACAGATGTGTGGTTTGTTGGAACTATTATTTTACTATCTGTATGTTAGATTTACTGTTATCCCTTTTTAGTGATGCATTAATAAATTATAATTTATTTTATGTTTCTGTTAATTTAAGATAATATGACTCCCAAAATAAAAGAAACCGAATCAAGTCCAAGTAAAGGAATAAGTGAAGCAGCTAGGATACATCCACCACTCTATGAGCTTTCTTTATGAGTATTTTCTCAATCAGGAGTAGAAGATAATGAACACGGGGAGGAAGAATGTTTCAAAAGAGATGATCCAAATACTAATAGCTCTTCCACCAAAGAATCGGTCAAAACCTTCAGCATTGATCATTATCATGTGAGAATGTAGTGTGATGGCGCCACAAATTTAACGGGTGATTTCATGGTTAAGTCATCCATAGGAAAATCTTTTGACGCCTTTAGAAAAATACTTTGAGAATAAAAATTGGATTCTTATTTCAGGGAAAGCTGCTTTGGGAAATGTCTTGATATGCCGGAGGACAACAATGCTTGTTTCTAAATGAAAATGGTATATGATCTTCTCAAGCGTAGGTTTATGTATGAAAACAAAGACAAGATAGATGAGGTATGGATAAATTACTGTGGCATGCCTGTTTGTTTTGGTTGGAAGGAGTTTACCATAGTTACAGGACTAAGATGTTATCCTCCTCCTTCTCAAGTTATACCTACTCTAACCCTAAAAAAGCACCCCGCACACCTAAAAAAAGCAAAGGTAAGTCGAGTGATCGTGATGACCTGGTGTATGTTATTGGTCCAAGTTTCAAAAACAAAAATTTGATAGAAGCATTAAAAGGTAAAAGACTTTCGAAGAAGCACAAGCAATCATTGTGCTTGATTTGGTTTGTACATAATATTCTTTGGGCGAGAGACGTTAACAACAACACAAGTCTCGGTTTAATAAATCTCTCCGAGGATCTTGAGGCATTTAACAACTATCCTTGGGGTTATGAAAGCTTCAAAATGACTCTCAAATATTTGTTGACTCCGTTAACTCCAAAGACAGTCAACTTATATAGCTTTCCATGGGCTTTCATGGTAAATATTTCTTTTATTATAATATAATTCATTTTTTTATTTAATAATGTTGTTGATTTATTGGCGTTATGTTATAGGTTTAGGCATTTGAAGCCATTCCTTATTTGAGACAACAAGTGAACTACCAAGAAGAAGTTCCTATCCAAGAATCCTCAGATGGTTGTTGGTCAAAACTGATAAAAATGAAAAATTTCGTAATCTTTTCAATCCCCCGAAGGAAGCAGTAAGTCTAATTCTAATCAGGTTTTTTGTTTTAATTAATAAATATTTTAAATAATTTCATCATCATTCTAATATATGTACTGATTTATTTTAGATTGTCCATCCGTGGCTTGTTCCGACCAATCGAGAGTTGAAGATGCCATTTTTTCTTACTTTATGGTCTGTGCAAACTTTATCGGACCCTAAGATCGTTGAAAGAATAAAAAATGAAATTGTTTGGAGAAACAGTCATCATAAGAAAAATAATTTTGGAGGGTGGACTTGTTGTTATTGATGATGGTAGTGGTGTTGCTGTTGGGGCTAATAATGCTCCTCTTACAGTTTTTGAAACAACAAGCCATTATGATTATGATCATACTGGTTATACATATTTTTCCACTTCTAGCGAATGTTCTGCATGCAAATATCAAGACTGCAAGCGAAACATGATGGAGTGATTAATGCTATTAATGCACTAACTGCTTCTGTAAAGAAAATGACATCTAAGAGGGTTGTCAGTCCATCAAAGAGAATTTCATATCCATACACTCCACTAGAGATCAAGGTGGTTAAGAGGACAAGGAAAGATATTTTCAGGACATCATCAAGCATCGAAAAAAGCAAAATTGTAACACCTCTATCTTTGTATTATACTACTTTTCAATGTACAAGGGCCACAGAAGAGCAGCATGAGTTGAAGAAGGTAAATGTATATCATCTGTTCCAACAAATAAATAGGCACATATCTCTTTTAACAGATGATACATCTGCTGAAAATTATCAAATAGATAGATACATTTGTTGGAACTTTTGTCTAACCTGTTGCATCAGATGCATTATCTGTTACAACATATGTTCGTCTGTTTCAGCAAATCAAATAGATTTTTGTACTGTTTTAATTTGTACCAACAGATAAGCCTTATATTGCAACAGATGGGTCATCTGTTTGAAATTATCGTACCGCTCTATTTTACCTGTTCGAATTTGTCCCAACAGATGATCCATCTGTTGCAACATAAGACTCATCTGTTGCAACAGATAGACAATCTATTGTATATCTGTAATTAGCATTCATAATTTTGGCTTTCTAGGTGGATGTCATAGTAGAAGCTACTGCTAAAGAGCATAATATCATAGTTGATAATCTATTAACTGCTTCCAAAGAAGAAGAAAAAATGGAGCCTGTCAGTTCAGGAGAATGGAAGAATTATTCGTTGGAAGGGTTCAACATCTCGGACAAGACTCCAAAAAAATAACAAAGTTGATCAACGACTATTCAAAATGGATTGTCGATGTACTGTTAAAGCATCATACTGGCAGGTACATAAATCAATTTTAAAGATATTAATTTATACAATTCTTGTTGTAAAAATATGACATTAAGACATATAAATCATCATGTAGAAAACAAAATGACGAACACTACAAAGTAAATGAATCGAGTCTTGGTTTTGATATGTTCAACTTTGTTGTTGCATATTTTGAAATGAAGAATTGGTTCTATTTGATGTCATAGCCCCAAACTTGCTGGAATGATGAGGTTTAAATGCCTTACATATTACTATTAATTAATACTCTATTTAATTACATCTGTGCATTAATTTTTTCATCATGTAATCTGAAATATTTGATAATATGTGCAGCACATCGATGTCATTTTTTACTACCTCCAAAAGAAGGCCAAGTTGCAAACACAAGAGCAATATAGATACACGACAAATAATTATTTGTTCAAAGTTTACATCAATAATGCCTATGATAGGTATTGTCAACAACAGCCAGAATTTTTCCAAAATGAGGAATGCTTAATCAACATTATCAAAGGTTTTAGTATTCCAGCTGACTTACCCTGACATTTGGTCGACAAACTGTACATTCCAATCAATTATGGTGATGAATGTTATTGGGTGTTGGCTGTCATCATTCTAAATGAGAAGCGCATCCAAGTTTATGACTCGATGTCGTGAAGGAGATGTTTCGGGCCGTCGTTTGAGATATAAAAGCTGGCCAAAATAGTGTCTACTTACCTTGATATGAGTGGATTTTTGGACCAAAAGGTTCTTACTGATTGGTCAACGATTGAAGCATACCGGGATAAAATAAGTAATCCATTTGATGTACAATATGTTGAAGAAATTGCTCAATAAATCATTGGTAACCTGTAAGTGTAAGTATCATGATTTAGTTTCATTGCGCATAAATTTCACAACGCTTACATGAACTGCAAGATATGAATTATCTATTTTTTTAAAACACTGGGATTGCGATCTTTTTTGTTGCCGCTTACGCCAAGTATTTGAGCGATGGATTACAAGTACCAAATGATGGACTTGATGCCGGATTACTCCGCTAAATATATGCTGCTCTTTTATGAAAATACGGAGAAGCAAAAGCTCAAAAACCGTGCGCAAGTGATATTAAAGATCCACGATGACCAAAGCCCAATTTCATAGCACCGGATGAAGAACAAGTTGTCCCTATTGAGTAGATCTTTATAGCTTGAGTCTGTCAATGTAATAACCTTACCTCCTTGGTTAACTTGTTGATTTATTTGTAGAGTAGATCATTTGTACCCATAATAATTTTTTTACATTTCACTTCTTTATTGAGTTATTTTATGTAATTTTCGAAGGCTTAGATTTATTTTATGCTGTGTATGAATATAATTTAATCCTTAGTTTTGAACTTGTTAATTAAAATGAAATACAAGATTCAAATATCACAACAGATAATACATCTGCTGCAACAGATGACATATCTTATCAAACAGATTTAGACATATGTTGCAACATGTAGGTCATCTGCTAGAAATTATATAATGGGTCTTCCTACTTTTTTGATTTGTTCTAATAGATTACCCATCAGTTGCAACAAATAGATTATATGTTGCAATAGATTATATATATATTGTGATAGACAGATAGAAACATCTGCATAATGCAATAGATGACAAACCTATTACAACAGATAATCAATCTGCCACAACAAGAATGATATCTGTTACAACAGATAGATAATCTGTTGCATTATAAAAATTCAAATTTCGTCAGACATAAACCTCTCTTGGATTTCAACTCCTAGGCAGCTTCAGCAATAGCCTTTAGTTTTTCAAGGACTTTATCCTCTCTGTCCTTGCACACTTTGTATTTGCAATGAGAACATGAGGGTGAAGAGGGGTGAGAGGGACCTGTGCAAGGGGTGTTTCCAAAAGTATTTATTTTTCCTGAGCACCAACATTCTCATAATCATGACTGGCAGTAGTGGCATCAGGATGACTACTACCATCATCAACAACTCCACCAGCAACACCCTCAGAAGAAGCACACAGATCTATTGCAGTAGGTTGGTCATGAAGAGCTTCAACATTAAGCTGACCTTGCCTAACTGCTCTTCTTATGACTGTTGCTCCAGCCAATTTCTTCTTTATTAACTCCACCATTGGGTCTGCTGTTGTATCAACAAGACCTAGAGTAATAAAAGAAGTCATCCCCAACTCTTGCTCAGTAGGCACGATCCAAGGATGCACAACCTATAAAAAAGACTGAAGGCATTTAAATCATATCATATAATAATAATTGGCAGTTTGTTGGGTTATATGTTAACACAACCAACTTATGCAACCGATGATCTATCTACCACAACAACTGATTTATATGTCACAACAGACTAAAAATATGTTGCATCAGATTACCCACCTATTGCAAATTTGCGGTAGATGGGTAATTTGTTGAGTCGGGTTTAGGGTACTAGCAACAGATGGTTAATTTGTTGCAAAATATGGATCGTTTATCGCAACATATTACCCATCTGTTGCACCAGTTATAGTAGATGGGTAATTTGTTGCAACAGATAGTCCATCTATTACAACAGATGACACATCTATTTTAATATCTTTCTTTAAGACAAATTATTTTAGTTGAAAGAAGACATACTGCATTATCCGAAGGGTTAAAGAGATCAGCCTTCTTAATTTTTGGGTTGTTCTTTGCATCCAACCACCTAAGGATCCTTGGATGAGAAACCTCATCCGGGTAATCGATTACCTGCTTTCGGAGGTGAGGAATGACTTTAAATGACTAAGCCTAAAAAATGTAAACAGGAAGCAAGCAAAAAAAGTCATAATAATTATATTCAATATAAATTAATGGATGAGTAAAAATAATGATCAATTTTATCATGAAAGCCCAAGGAAAGCCATATAATGTGATCATTCCTGTGGATAGCTTTGTCAGTAAATATTGAATAGTCAAGTAGTAGTTGTCATATCCCCAGGGATAATCATTGAATTTCTCAAAATCATCAGCAAGTGCCAAAAAATCATCTTCTATGACTTTCCTGATGTTTCTTGCCAATAAAACGGAATGAAAAAACCAAACTAAGCACAATTTCTACCTTTAGTGTTTGGTATGTTTTTATCTGTAATACCCCATATTTTTTCTAGCTTAAATTTGTCCCTAGAATGTCAAGAATTTGCTTCAAATAGGAATACCATTTATTTCATGTGGTATTTTCAAAATTTCAAGTTTCTATTGTGTGGGGAATTGAATAAGCCTTCCAACGATATAAGATTTGCCTAATTCGATAACTGGATAAGAAGTTATGACTATTTTAAGTTCCAGTGGTAAAACACCATCATTTGGACCCTTAGCACATCGTGGAGTAGTGTAAAATCTCAATTGTCATTTTCCAGTGGCCCTCCGCAATTGCACCATATCGCGAAGAGGGACAATTTCCCGTTTGGAAATTTCTAGTGAGACCTCGTGACACTGGCGTGTCGCCCCAGTGGTCAAAATGACAAACATAAGGGCTCCACGATTATGGCGCGTTACGGTGGCCACCCAGTTAGCAAAATGTTGCATTTTTTAGTTTCGTTTGGGAGTTTAAAGAGAGCATTTTGGTCACTCTTTCAGCCCCTAGTCCGTCTTAGACAATGAATTAAACCCCTCCAAAATACTTTACATTCACTTTTCATCAAATTTCTCTCAATAAAAACCCTAGCTCATCAAGCTTTCTCCCCAAGCAACTCAAATTCCTCCATTAATCTTCCAAGGAAATTCAAGATTTAGAATTCCCAAGTTAAGTACTCTAGGAATTCATCTCCAAAGCATCAATTGAGATCCAAGATTCAAGTATTAACAACTAGATAATCAATTTAGGTATGTGGGGTTATGAACAAGGACAATCCTTTCGTCCTTGTGCCCAAAACTTGATTTTACTATGAAAGTTATTTTGATTTTACATGTTTTCCTACGAATTTGAAGTTTGGGTTTACACCCCATATTGCAATTCATGAGATTATGAGATTTTCAATGATTTACAAATTGAATTACATGAGTATGTTTATGTTTTTATGAACATTTATGAAATTTCCAGATTTTAAGATGATTTATGAATGTTTATGTTATCAAGCATGAATTTTGAGATGTTTTATCATGAGATTAATACTTGAGGTCATTAAACCCTATTTAAAGATTGTTATTCAAAGAATTGTTGTGCTATAAGCATGATACAAGAAAAACAAGAAAACACGAAAACACACTCCAAATCAGTCCACTAATTTTAAGGATCCGAGGACCTTTTGGAGACCACTCTCGGATTCACTACAACAACAACAAGAACGGGATAAAATGGTGTGTTTCAACACAAAAACAGCCACCCAAATTAAGTTATCACAACAAGATGAAGAACAAAAAGATGAGAACATCAACACTACACGGTTAAGATTACAAGAACATGAACTACACGATTACGAAAAAACAAAAGGATAGATAGATAAACTACATGAAAGCATAATATTAAGAACCCAAGAGCCTATTTCACTCTTGGACCCTTAACACTACCTACGATAATTCACCTATCTCTTACGTTGAAACAAGACGGACCTCGATCTCCCAAGCATCCAACGTTTCCAAGCTTGAATCCAACACGAGTGATTCAATACTCAAGTTGAAATCCCTAGTTACAAGGTTTCGGCCATAAGGGCCTTTCTCACAAGAGAGAGTGTTTCAAGTATTACAACTTTTAATATTCAACCAAAAACTAAGTAGTAAATGACCTAACATATTCTATTTATAGTAGGCTACAAAAATAGTGTGAAATATCCAAAAGACCCCTTAGTCAAATGCTTCACTTTAGGCTCCCTTGGAGTGTAGAATGTGGACTGTTTTTGGAGCCTATTTTGGCCCTCCTTTGCACTTCATTTGAAAACTCCAAGTCTCGAGTTCAATACATCTCACATATATCCACCTTTGTGCTCGTGCTCGTATCATCCTCCCCTTTTTGAAAGGGATTCGACCTCTAATCCATACCTTACAAAATCAAAGAGGAACTAAACATGCACACATCCTCATGGCATGAGGGTTAGAGTTAGCAAAATAAATAGTTAGCATTATCGTGCCACGGTGGTACACACTTAAATTACAACCAAGGATCCTTTGTGTTAATTATGAAAAGCATTTGTACAACATCACAGAGGAAAGGGCTCGGATGAACATCAAGAAATAAGGAACAAAAACCAAAACTACGCCTCTCATATGGTGTATATCCAACAATACCATGAATATCATCATATGCATTTAAGTAGTGAAGAAAGGCACCAAAGACACAATTCACATCCAAGATTTATTCACAAGTAGGAACACACAAAGAGATAAAGGAACATAAAAGCACGTAGGACCTCTCTTTTTTTCCAACCATTTACCGAGGGTAGGCATTCCATCAAAGGAATCATACCAATAGGGAGAATAGGGAAACTACCATGAAACAATCCAATCCAAGACAAGTAGTTTTCCCAAGAACTCGGTTTGCTTCTACAAATGATGTTAAAAATGCTCCCAAAAGTCCCACAAGATACTTCAATTTGTCCAACCCCATGAAGGTGACAAGAAGCCTTTAACATCCTTGGACCCTTCCATAAACAAGAATACAACTTGACATCACCAAGTTGTGGTTCACATAACTTAAGTACAAGTGTGTCAAACATGGATGCACGGATATGAGCAACACTCTAAAGAGACAATGACACATTTGCCCTAGGGTCCTCGAGTAGACACAAACCACCATTAACATCAAAGGAATCACAATTCAAGTCACCATATTCGTCAAGCACGGGTGGGGTGTCATGCAAAGGAGTACAAGTAAAATCATTTTTCAAGGAATAATCACAATTCAAGTTTCCTAAGTAATCAAGTAAACCATGGTTATCTTCACCCGATTGACTATTCTTTTCCAAGACTATACATTCCTTACCCTTAAGAGTGCTCTCATCTTCCAAGAAGAGATTTCCATCTTGAAGAGGAATGTTGTCACACCATAGTGGGATAACGTATAGGCCATAGCTTCCAAGACAAGCCATGCCATCAACTTCACTTGCACCACTAGGTTCATTAAGAGTGATTAGACTATCTCCAAACAAGATATTATACCTAAAGAGTGAATGATCTGACCCACAGAAAGATTTGGAACTTTCAATCTCTAAGGAATCATTATCAAGTTTCAAAGATATGTCAAGCACATGATTAACCCTATGAGCCAATCAAACATTAGAATCTTTACAACAACATAGGCCCACGGGTTCACTCCCTTTTCCTTGACCAACATCTTCAATTTCTCTACTCACTTGAGATTTATTAATTATATCATACATATTCTCAAGTGGTGGGCAAGTTTTACACACAAGTTGGTATACGCAATTTTCACATGATGATGTACTTTTATTCAACACAATAGCTTCAACACTAGGTGGACACAAATTGATCTTACTAGAATAGTCGATTCGGTCATCTATAGGATCAACTAGCGTATCTACTCGCACAACATGTACATCATTCATAAGTGGTAAGGAATCAATATACTCATATATAGGTAAGCTACTACTCACACTCAATGGTGTATTAGTCACACGTTCATTATTCATATGCACCAAAGTGTAAGAATTAGCTATTTTACCTTGGTGTTCAGGAGTATGTTCGTCTTTACCTCAGTGTGAAATTCCTTCACAAGTTTAGGCAGAAACTTTCTTTGGGAAGCTCTCACCGCAAGGTGTTTGGACCTTAGGTTTTGGATTTATTGGGATAATTATGAATACCAATTGGCGTAGCCTTTCAACGTGCCATTTAATGTCTTTAATATTGTCGATGATGCAGTCAAACATGGCATCGAGATTGGTGACAACCATGGTACCTAAAAGAAAAGATAGCAATGAACAACAAAACAAACAAACTTGTTAGCTCAAAAATGCCTCACCACACTCACTCTCGATTTTTACCTCACACTTGGTTTCACAAGTGTTGAAAGCCGACTTGTAATTCATTAGTGATTGAGGGTCGAGTCTACTCTTGTCTGGAATAGATTTTCGTTTGAGTTGACTCAAAAAAAAATTATTTACGGACTTGAACCAACAAGATATAATGAATTCACAAAAGAGAAAATCACACAACAAACGCTTAACACGAATGAACGAACACAAAGACTAACTAACAATATAGTAAATGAGTACTAGTTTGCCAATTGGTATTGGAATCAACGAAATTGAAACTAAGGACCAACAAAAGAAAACTAAGAAATCTGAAATTTGAGCTTAAATATATTGCGTGAACAGTAAAATATGATGACATGGTAGCCACATATTGGTCTCGGTCCTACACAACTTTTGTTGTCCAATTTTAAGTGTTGGTTAATTTTTCAATTTGACCTTTGATGGAATTTGTTTAAGGAGGGAAATTCAAACAAGTCTTGGAGTCCTTTTCAATTTCAAGTTTTCAAGACTTGACTTTCTTGTACTTCTTCTTAAAACATGGATCCTTAAATCATGGAAAAGTGTTGGAAAGTGGTTGAGACTTGATTGATAGGGCTTCGTTAGTTGTAGTGTCTTTCAAGACTAACAAATAATAGACCTTTTTTCTTCAACTTTTTAGATTTAGCATTCACTTTATCTTCAATAATATATGAAGGTGGTGATGAACATCAACAACAACAACAACAACAACAACAACAAGAACTACAACAATAATCTTCAAGAACACCAACAACTTTCACATGGCCACTCCCAAATTCCACAATAATAATATCTCCAACACTTGGCCAAGACAACTACAACTTCAACAAAATGGTTCTCAAGCCATCAATTAATAACAATATCACGTGGTCAAGCTTAGAACATCAAGGAGAAACCACACGGCCAAAACAGTCCACCACAACAATGTTCAACAACAATGCGCCAAGTTTATGTTCACGACAACAACATCAAAATACAAGCTCAAATCAAGATATAGATTCAATGTGTTAGTAAGGAACAAAACTAATGCTTAGAGACAACAAAGAAAAGTAAAAATCTCAGCCAAGACACAACAAAAAACCAATTTTCGGTGAAGAACACTAAATGGACAGATTAGAATATTTTCAGATTATTGAGAAAGATTTGACCTTTTAGTCTCAGAATAGATTTGAAATCCACTTTACAAGATTCAGATTACAGATTTACAGTTGGTTTTCATTATAAACAATTAGATTACTTTTAAAGTGGATTTTTTGGAGATCTTGAGCATAAAATTGGGAGTAGTATTTAGCACCGAGATGGGTAAGTTACTACGGTTTCATACCTTAGAACTACGTGCCAGCATAGGATTTAGATTATTCCCACTTCTATGTGGATGACTGAGATTGTGATCACTGAGATGAGATTGTTCTATTTCGATGGAAAGGGTAGAACAACCCTAACTTTATGGGAGCTAGTCGTGGGACACCATGGATGATCACATGGTGTATATATCGGTTAGAAGAATCTCCCAAAAGATGTCCCGCACTCTTTAACAGTCTATTGATTTATAGCTTTAAGATAAAAGCATATATTTTGGAAGTTATGATTTTAAGATTTTAAGCCCTAAGATAAAGTATTTTCCAGATTTTAGAAAACTATATGTAAAGGCTCACTGTTCTACTCAGATTATGCTTTACAGAAAGATAAGAGTTACATATTTCAGTTTTCAGGTTTCAGATTTAGAAGTGAGTCCTTCCTACACTTAGACAGTACGATTTAAAGATAGAGTATTAGAACAACTTTTAGAACTAAATGTTATGGCTCACTAGATTTACAAGTATGAATTGTTCTCATGATCATTATTATTTTCAATATTTCAGATATTCCAGCTTATGTGAGTCATTTACATTTAGCATGCATTGATTTATAAATTATGATGATAATATGATGTTTTACTTATGGATTTCACCCCATATACTCAGTACATCCTCAAAGTACCGATCCACATATATTTCTATGTGCTACATTATCTCATAATGTAGGTATCAGTCCAGTCATAACACACATACTATATTCAAATAGTTTGCAGATTCTAGCCAACAGATGATAAGTCCTCCTACTTGGGGGACCTTAGTTAGATGTTATTGATGTACTTTATTTTCTTGTTCATATGTATTGATTAGTGATAGTTGGAGTCGCATCCCAACTATCTATAGTCAGCATAGTAGAGGCTTCACAGATGTCAGTTAGAGTTAGTTACGTATTTTCAATCATTCTTTTAGACTTTATCAGAATGTAAAAGCTATATCAGTATTGTATTTTCTTAGATTCCCCCATTATATGTTTCCACATAGTAAACTCAGTCGTTTTATGCATATTATTCAATTGCTTATAAGTTATGCCAGTAGAAGGGTTAGCTTTGGATCACTTGTGATCCTAAGCACCGTGTGACATCTTGGGATAGATTTTTGAGGCGTTACATTATCCTTGAGATCTGCCATCAAATTCCCCGCTTTATAGCTACATCGTCCAACAATGCCCAACAACCCATATTTTTTTCCCTTGTATTTGTTGGACCCTTTGTGGGGTGTTTTCTTGATGAGAGGTTCTTCCAGAAGATCGCATCTCAAGCCTGTCACTATGGAAAACTCTTTCAATCTAAAACAAATCGACATGCAACAGTAGTTGATCCAGATTTCATCCATCTTTTTTTTCGCCCTTCTTTGGATCTTTATCATTCCCCGTGCACTTGATCCTGCATTTGAGAAGACCATATAACATGCTCATTGGAAATGGAGAGTGTGGTCCTCAGGCAGCTTAAGAGAGTATGCAGAGCAGTTTCTCTTAAAAGATCCGTCTATGGTTTCATTCTTCATAATTCTTCTTAATTCATCAAAATGTTTTCCCAACTGACATTTAAGTACAAGATCACCAGTTACTTCTTTAGGGCTATCCATCGGAATAGCAACTCGAAACTTGTCGATACTAATGGTTTTGACAGAATATTGTTGGGATTTCGATATTAATTCACACCCCATTGGTGAGAAGGAGTTATCACTTTCCTCAACTTCATTTTTTCCTGACTGAGATTGTTCAGGAAGTTCCTCCAAATCTATCTGTACTCTAGCCTTTTTTGTTGGGTGGTCAGAAGTTGATCCACTTTCACTTTATTTTCTTTCAGGAGACATCTTTTAACTACAAATAATAGAAAAATAAAAAATACATTGCATTTGATGTCTGCATAATTTTTTGAAAAAAGGTAAGACAAATTTTAATAAATTATTCTAAGCCACATTACAAAAAAATACTCCAACGGATAACCCATCAGTTGGAACAAATGGGGAATCTGTTTGAAGACCTATTTAATATCTCCCAACAGATATTCCACCTATTGCAACAGATGGACCACCAAGAACACCACCAACACCACAACCAATACCACCAAGACCACCACCAATTCCACCAATACCAACACCAAGACCACCAACACCACCACCAAAACCATAAATACCGACACCACCAACAATAGCCACCAATAACAACATCCAATAATACCACGATAGTCAACAAAATACTAAGACAAAAACTAGGGGTTTCTTGGGTGCTTCCTATTTTTTTAGCATCAAAACTCAAAATTGTTAACCCATTCTCGAAGATAATACAACTAAAAGTATTCTTTTTCATCATTATACAAAAGACACTAATTTTTAGAATAAATAACAAATGTAGAACTCTTATCAAACTTTGTTACTTGCGAAGATGGAGAAAATGATGGATACAAGCGAGTATGAAGTCAAAAATAACAACTATGTGGCCAAAAATGGGAAGAAAATCAATCTATTTTGAAGGGTTGGGCAATATGTTGAGTAGTTATTGTCTGTATTATTAAGAGAGAGAGAAGAGTGAGAACTTTATATTTGAAATGAGGAAATTTTTTTCACATAAATGGATAATTTATATGGGTTGATTTGTAATTTTGAAAAAAATGACAAGTTTTGAAATTGTTAATTTGGTCCGAATTGATCTTAATTAATTTTTAAAATTTTAAAAGATATAATTTTTAAAATATTAAATTAATGAGAATCTTTTCAACTCAGAGTGATCGATTGATGACTCGAGTTGGGATAAACGCAATACCAACACCATACAATTGCAAAGACTCAATTGAAGTTGTAGTTGACCCTATGAACTCATTAATTCATCCCTAGTTCCACCTAAATAAATTTAGGTACTAGCTTAACATAAAGTTAATGAGAATCTTTTCAAATCAGAGTGATCGATCGACGACTTGGTTCGGGATGAATGCAATACCAATACCATGCAATTGCAAAGACTCAATTGAAGTTGTAGTTGACCCTATGAACTCATTCATTCATCCCTAGTTCCACCTAAATCAATTTAGGTACTATCTTAAGATTAAGTTAATGAGAATCTTTTCAACTCAGAGTGATCGATCAGCGACTCGGGTTGGGATGAATGCAATACCAACACCATGCAATTTAAAGCAAGCTTCTCCGAATAGATAAAGTAGTACTGCTAAAGGCGGTAAAAAATATTTCTAGGATAACTCAAAAATCTCATTTAGTAGTCTTATCTTGGCTTTTCAATGTCACTTGTCTTTCTCATACCCCTCAAATTATTAATGAATATTAAAACCCTAATACATCTAGAATTATCCCATCTCTCTTTCAACCCTAAATTTATTTTATTCATCTCTCATCTTTTTCTTTTTCTCCTCTTTAGGGTTATCACAACCTTTTTTCTCTCTTTTATCTTCTCTTTCTCATAAAGATCCTTTCGGATCTAAATCGATCCATATCTTTCCTTGACTAAAATTGTTGTTTTGATCCCTTTTTGACATTAAGGTATGGTTCACTATTGCTCTTTTATTCTCATCTTCTTCTTTGTAAGTTATTTACATCTATTTTTTATTTAATTAACATTTACCCATATAATATTTATCTAAAAAATTTGTAGGAACTTTTAAGTGTTGAATAAACAAACTGAGGATTTTTATTACATTATGTGAAAAAGTCATCTATTAGGAGAAGTTTAAAAGACTTGTTGGTAGTATCATTTTTTTCTATGCATTTTGTTTGTTTCTTTGTTGTTGATACAGTTATTGATGTTGGTGAGATTGGCATTGTTGAAACTTGTGGTGTGGTATTATTGATGGCGTTGGAACAAAGGATGTTGCTTTTTTGTTATTGATGGTGTTGGAACAAATGATGTTGTTTCTTTGTTGTTGATGTTTTTTATTTGTTGTTTCTTTTTATTTATGTTGTTATTGATGTTTCAATAGACGGAGCAACTATTAGAACAAATTAAACCACCAGCAAGGCTGGTTTGATGTATTCTAATAGACTCCACATCTATTGCAATAGACTTCACATTTGTTGCAACAGGATCCACATCTGATGCAACAGGCTCCACATCTGATGCAAAAGACTCACATTTGTTGCACCAGACTCCACATCTGTTGCAACAGATGGATAATATTCTTTCCGTGATATCGATTTTTCCTCATCTTTATAGATATAAGGAACTAAAAGTTGATTAAGTTTTGCCCGACCAACACAAGAGGCTACAGTAAAGTTGGGTTCGAAGGAATAAGATGCTTGCATATAGAACCACTTTATATATAGGAGGTATGTATTACTGATAATGTTATCGCGACACACATAGAGTACACTGATGTTGTGAATATTGTTTTTATCGATTAGTCATTGATCATTCAAATAAAATATCTGTAATTTTACAGTTAAGTTTGATAGGTCCAAACTGATAAGGCCGAGGGACCTTGAATATGGTTCTGATGCCTTGTTAAGATTTAATGTTGGTTGTTGCTCATGTTTATGTGTCAAGCATTGTGATGGAATCTAGTTTTGGTGGTATTATAAAGAGATTCAATAGCGATTGGACTAACTTTTAGGGTGCATTGGACCTTGAGAGGGCCTTTGAAGCCTCCCACTACTTCAACCAAGAACAAAATCAATATAGTTATTGCCCTAGCCTAAATTTATATAGTTGGGCTGCTCAGGGTAATGATTATATGCTAGAAGGTGCGGTAGGAGAATGCCTTCGAGCAAAGATGGATGGTTGATGAAAGACTATATCATTTGAGAGATAATTGAAGAGAATACATAGGGTAGAAAGTAATTTTTCGCGAATCTGATCGATGAAACTATCTTAGAACATGAGAAATCTGTATCAAGTACAAATAGAAAATTGTATACGTTAATGAAAAATTCGTCTGTTGTTTCTCTAAAAGAAAAATAGTGCAGATGATCTCTTTGCTAGAGAGTTGGGTCTAGGTATTGTGGTTAGGATTATCACCTAGATTTAAAATAGCAGAAGATCAATAAATCAACCTTACAGGCATCAAGGGTTGAAATGATGTACAATAAGTCTAGAAAACTTACTCCAATAGCAACTGCAGTTAAAATAAGGAATTTAAGCGGGGAGACCAATTTCTAAATTTTAAATTGCATCCCATGCCTTCTTGTTTGTGGTTCCGATTAGGTCCACTGTTGTTGACCTGATCAGAACCACAAATGAGATTGAAAGACAGTTTGAGTGTCATTACTTTCTTAGCAATATGGATATAATTGATTGTGTTTTCTAGCCTTAGCATGCTTTCAACATATCTTGAAAAAGATTAAAGTCTTGCTGTAGTATGTGAATTTCGATAATTTTCAAGCTTGCCTCCAGCTTTGTGATTTGGTATTTAAGTTTGTCGTTGTCATCTTTGAAGTTGGTATAGATTTTTTGATATCTTGTTAGCTTAATCAGGAACACTATCTTTGAAGTTGTGGTATTCTAGAAACCCTTCAAAACACTTTCTTCAGAAGCCTTAATGGATACATGTAGGGTCATTGTGTATGTTTTTAGGTCAAATTATGTTGATGCACAGTCAAGATATGGTCCCAATAGTTGAATATCTCACTTTTATCAAGCATTTCTCAATGCAACTTGGTTAACCAACCTTTAAGGGATTCGATAAATTAATAAGCAAGGAGTTACATGACGTTTGATCTAAACTGACTCTACCAAGCCTATCAAACGTTACGTAACTCCAGGCTCATTACCCTATCAAAAAACTTTGAGTTAGTGCACAAATCAAATGAGGTCAATCTTTCAACCTTTCTGCTGATCGTTCTTCTCCCATATAGAGGACAATATATCCACCATACAAAAGTCTACACCGTCACTAGAAATTCTTGCCAGACTGGAAGTCTTCAGAAGGCATCAATAGTAATTTCTCAATGTCAAGTGATATTAAGAGATTACTAGTCATGCCTTCTAAAGACTTTCGCTATGGCAAGTCAAATATTTTCTCGCTATTGAGATACTACTCAACGAGGAAAATATTAAGGTTTTTGACTGCAACTTACCTGTCTTCAACAAGTAGTATCTCAACAGTGAGAAAATGTTTGACTTTCTAAAGCGAAAGTCTTTAGAGGGTGTAACACCCCGTAAATTTTTTTTCGTACACTTATCGCGATTATATGGAGTCCTAAAGACTTGCGTATGGGTTAAATTAAGTTTATGGTGTTCGTAAGTATCCCGTCAATAGTTGTATGAGTAGGTATTGGAATAAGCTTTCCAACGATATAAAGTTTGCCCAAAACAGAGGAGTATTTCATATAAGCGAGCACGTTCGAAATTTCAAATCGGTGGCCGGGAAGCCTGTGAACAGTGATTCTGCAGAAAAATTTCTGCAGCTAGGCACACCAACTTGAGACGATCATAACTCCTTGTGCAAACGGAACTGTGTGGGCTGCTGTATATAGACGAAAAGCTCCGAGAGTCTTCTTTCTAATGAAATTGGTTTCATTCAAATCCAACATCTGAGTAAGGAGTTATACTCGTTTTACTTCAGCCTCTCAAAACAGATTTTTGTGAACAGTAAATTAGCAGGAAAATACTGAGGCCTGCCAGTTTTTGGGTCAACTTTGAACGATCATAACTTCCTCAATATAATGAACTGGGTGAGCTACCATATATCAATAGAAAGATCTTTGAGTCTTCTTTCTAATGCAATTGGTTACATCCAAATCCAATATCTACGTAAGGAGTTATACGCGTTTTACTTCAGCCTCTCAAAACAGATTTTTAGGGTCAACTTCAAACGATCCTAACTCCTTGTACAGGACGAACTGGGTGGCCTATTTTATATGAAATGAAAGACCTCTTAATTATCTTTACAATGATACCAATTTCACCCAAATCCGATATCGGAGCAAAGAGTTATGATCGATTTACTTCAGCCTGTCAAAACTGTCCACTGGGGACAGATTCGGGATTTATTTCAATTTTTAGGGCACAATGGTCATTTTCTATTTGGACGAAAATTTGGTCTTAAAAACCTGCACTTAGCCTCAATTTTATCAGATTTTATCCAAATTTTAGGAAAGGTGGGAACCCTAACCAATTTCAACCCCAAATATTTTGTGATTCAACCGTAGAAAATTCAAATTGGTTCCGTAGTTGTGTTCACCATCTCGGAAGCTTCAAGAAGCACCCCATGGTTATGTAAGGAGGATCATAAATACAAGAGTTCATTGTTAAGGTATGAATATTGTTTATTCTTAATTCTTATCCATGAATAAGTATTTATAAAGGATTATGAGTGTTGTCTTGATGTTGGAAGATAACTAGAAACATAGTTATGACTGGTTGTGTATAAATTGTTAGTAGTAAATTATGGAAGTTGCTGTAAATTATGGAAGTTGCTGTATTGGATTATGGAGGATGAATTGTGGTGATATATCATTATATTAGTGGTTATGTATGCCTAGTGATCATGTTGGTATTGGATGGTGATTAAGAAGGGAAATAAAGGCTAAGAGTGATGTTGAGGGATATTTCATGAAAATGCATGATATGTGAATGTAATAAGAGTATAAGAGGATGTATGAAGTACTCTTATTGATGAGCTAAAGGATTATTTCCTAGACATTATTTGGTGAAGTTAATACCTAAATGGTAAGGTTTGGTTGCTAATACTTGTTGCCACAAATGACTTATTGTAGATAAGTGTTCGAAGAGTACGGGAAGTCACTTGTATTGAAGTGGTTATATCAAGGTATGTAAGACATACTCTATCAATTCTTTGGCATGAATAATGACCCATGGCACTCTCAAGTAAGCTTCCAACATTGTCCTACGACACATGACACATAATAACATCATATGATCTTCGACACTACCTATTGAACTTGTTTTCACTTTTAAGATGTCCGGCTAGTCAAAAACGTCCATATACTATTGTTGACTCCGAAATGGTTTAATGAGGTATCCATGATTCTCTACTTCATCTTAATGATATTGATTACCTATTTACATATTTTTCCTATTGAGGTATCATGGTTTCAAGTTCCATAAAGTGTGACCACAAAGTAACCAATCTCAAAGATTAATTGAATTATGAAATGGAATGTCTATATTTTAAATTGATGATTTGATGTATTGTATTAGTACCACTGATCAGTTGGCCATCGTATTATAAAGATTATCTATATATGCTATTCCAGGGGTGGTCCCTGATGTATTGTATTAGTACCACTGATCAGTTGGCCATTGTATGACATATGTTATGTATTGATAAGGATTACGGGAAGTAATGATATGAAAGTAATGTGCAGGTATCCCATCATTTCTTTTAAGTGTGGTCTACTCATACTGTTTATTCACTCGTATCTGGTTTTTGTTGATCTTTTGTATCTCATCTTGATACTCACTGCCTTACATACTCAGTACATATTTCCGTACTGACGTCCCTCACGGGGGACCTGCATTCATGCCTGCAGGAACAGGTACTTCAGGTCGTACACCTCCGCAGTAAGAGCCAGGACGTTCTGTTGTTAGTGGTGAGCTCCAGTTGTTTCGGGGCATCCCAAGTCGTCTCTATATGTACTTTTGGTATTTGCATAAAAGTCTTTTGTGGGCGGGAGTTTGTCCCGACCCCAACTCAGTTGTGTATCTATGTAGAGGCTTTTGTAGACATATTGTACAGCCATAGGAGTGTTTGGTTGATAGACGTGATGGCTCTGACGGCCAATTACTGTTTATATATATATATATGCGTGTCTGCTGGGCTGATACAGGTAATGTTTTCTTCTATTTACAACGAAGTGCTGCCCAAATTTCTAATTTCCATAAGTAATGTGAATGTGAAAGTATAGGTTATGAACGGGTTCTCCCGGGCCTCCTCGGCTACGGGTGCCAGTCTGCTCCAATGGGATTTGGGGTGTGACAGAAGTGGTATCAGAGAAGTTCGTCCTAGTGAGTCTACAAAGCCGTGTCTACGTAGAATCTCGTTTATCGGTGTGTTGTGCACCACATCTATAAACAGGAGGCTATTGGACATTTAGGGATTGTTTCCACTCTTCATTTCTTAGATCGTGCAATAGATCCCATATTAGAGATAAAGTCATAATCAATCGCTTAATCCAATTGTTTCTTTTTTATTTATTATAGTGACGATGCCGGTTACAAGGAGAAAGAATAAGTGGAAACGAGTAGATGCAGTGGCCGGAGAAGGTACTAGTAAGTCACCACCGGCACAAGTTGAGCAAAGTGAGTCTCAAGCTGAGCATATATCAGGCGCTTCTTCTCCTCCGGAAGGGCTGTCTATTAATGTGGTTGATCGAGATTTGAGGGATGCAGTACAACTTCTGACGCGTATAGTTGCCGGTCAAGTTCAAGGGCAAGCTATTCCTACCACGGGTTCTAGTGGTATGGATAGAGCAGCTAGCCTTCGGACTCAGGATTTTCTGAAATTGGATCCTCCTACTTTTACCGGATCAGATATTAATGAAGACCCGCAGGACTTTGTCGATCAAACCCAAAGGGTTCTAGATGTTATGCATGTATCCGGTAAAGAGATGGTTGAGCTAGCAGCATATAGACTGAAAGGAGAGGCTATATTGTGGTACGAGGATTGGAAACGATCTAGGGGTATTGATGCACCTCCAACTACGTGGGGAGAGTTCAAAAATGCATTTATTGATCATTATCTTCCATTTGAGACTCGTCAGGCCCGTGCAGATCAATTCTTGAATCTTCGTCAGGGTAATATGAGTGTAAGAGAGTATAGTCTTCGATTTAACTCCTTGTCTCGATATGCTTCTAATGTGGTAGCTACTATGGACGACAGAGTTCATCACTATGTGAATAGATTGGAACCATACTTGGTTAGAGATTGTACCATTGCTGCTTTGAACAAGGACATGGATATAGCGAGGATACAAGCTTTCGCTCAGAAGATGGAAGAGCAGAGGCAAAGAAGAAGAACCCAGGAATCAGATAAAGGATATTCTAAGCGGCCCAGAGCTATAGGGCAGTTTATGGCATCTCAGGGAGGTTTTAGGCCTTCGTTCTCTCATAGATTGCCTAGCCCGTTATCTTCTTATCCTGCAATTAGTGCTCCACCGCAATTTCAAAGGTTCAGAGGTAATCAGTTCGGGCAAAGCAGTGAAAATCAGAGTTCGCGAACAGTAGGGTATCAAGGGCAAGGGAGTATGAGTCAATTGAGACCTCCACGACACCCGTGCCCCATTTGTAGAAAATTTCACTTTGGCGAATGTCGGCTTGGGACGAATAATTGCTTTTGGTGCGGTAAGCCGGGGCATATGGCTAGAGATTGCCCACGCAGGACCACAGGTAGTATAACACGACCTATCGGATCAGCTGTTGCGTCATCTTCGGTGCCTCCTTTGAGTAGGGGTGCACAACCTATGGGTCATGGTAGAGGTGATAGAGGAGTAGCTAGTGCTAGCGGAGCTCAGAACCGTGTGTATGCCCTAGCAGATCGGCAAAATTTAGAGGCTTCTCCAGACGTGGTTACAGGTACGTTGTCCATCTTTGCATTTGATGTGTATGCCTTAATTGATCCTGGTTCTACATTATCGTATGCTACTCCTTTGGTTGCGGGAAGGTTCGAAAGAAAACCCGAATTATTAGCCAAGCCATTTGAAGTATCAACGCCAGTGGGGGAATCTCTTATAGCTAGGAATGTTTATCGAAATTGTGTTGTGAATATTTGTGGTCGTGATACTTTGGCCGATCTTGTTGAGTTGGAAATGGTAGATTTTGATGTTATTATGGGCATGGATTGGTTAGCGTCTTGTTATGCTACAGTAGATTGCCGTTCTAAGAAGGTATATTTCCATTTCCCAAATGAGGCAGTCCTTGAATGGAAGGGTAATGTTGGCGCGCCGAGAGGTAGATTTGTTTCTTACTTTAAGGCAAGAAAAATGATTTCCAAGGGGTACATATACCATCTGGTTAGAGTAAGGGATGCAGAGGCAGAGCCGCCAACTTTTCAGACCGTTCCGGTTGTGAATGAATTTCCTGATGTATTTCCTGAAGAACTACCAGGTTTACCTCCTGAACGAGAAGTGGAGTTTGGTATTGATTTGTTGCCAGACACACAGCCAATCTCAATACCTCCTTATAGAATGGCACCAGCAGAGTTGCGAGAATTGAAAGAGCAACTGAAAGACTTGCTAGAGAAGGGATTCATCAGGCCTAGTATGTCCCCTTGGGGAGCACCAGTATTGTTTGTGCGTAAGAAAGATGGTTCGCTGAGGATGTGTATTGACTATCGGCAATTGAATAAGGTGACTATCAAGAATAAGTACCCCCTTCCCCGAATTGATGATTTATTTGACCAGTTGCAGGGTGCCCAGTGTTTTTCCAAGATTGACTTGAGATCAGGCTATCATCAAGTGAGAGTCAAGGATAAAGATATACCCAAGACAGCTTTCCGAACACGGTATGGTCATTATGAATTCCTGGTTATGTCATTTGGGCTGACAAATGCACCCGCAGTTTTTATGGATCTGATGAATAGGATGTTTAAGCCGTTTCTAGATGTGTTCGTGATAGTTTTCATAGATGATATTCTGGTCTACTCTAGATCAGAAGAGGACCATGTTAATCACTTAAGGCAGGCATTGCAGATTCTTCGTGATCGTAAGCTGTATGCGAAGTTTTCTAAATGTGAGTTTTGGCTCAAGTCAGTGGCATTTTTGGGCCATATTGTATCCAGTGAAGGCATAAAAGTTGACACTCAGAAGATTGAGTCTGTGAAGAATTGGCCAAGACCCACGACGCCTACGGAGATTCGTAGTTTCCTCGGGTTGGCAGGTTATTATAGAAGGTTTGTTGAAGGTTTTTCTTCTATTTCTGCACCTTTGACTAAGTTGACGCATAAAGCCTCCAAGTTTCAATGGAATGAAGCCTGTGAAAAGAGTTTCCAGGATCTGAAGAGCAAGTTGACTTCTACACCGGTATTGGTACTTCCTGAAGGCACAAAAGGGTATGCAGTGTACTGTGATGCTTCGAGAATTGGCTTAGGATGCGTACTAATGCAACATGGTAGAGTAATAGCCTATGGCTCTAGACAGTTGCGACCTCATGAGAGGAATTATCCCACGCATGATCTTGAGCTAGCTGCAGTTGTATTTGCTTTGAAGATATGGCGCCACTACTTATATGGGGTTCATGTTGACATATATACCGATCATAAGAGCCTGCAATATATCTTCAGTCAGAAAGATCTAAACTTGAGGCAACGGAGATGGCTTGAATTGTTGAAAGATTATGATGTTGATATCTTGTATCATCCAGGGAAAGCGAATGTGGTAGCGGATGCACTGAGTCGTAAGTCTAAAATGGCATCTATAGAAAAGCAGGGGATTATTAAGGATCTTCACCAACTAGCTAATTTGGGAGTTCGACTTCTCGAAACTCCAGATGAAGAGGTTATTGTACGTAATGCAGCGGAATCTTCATTGATAGCTGAAGTGAAAGAGAAGCAGTATGCAGATCCAATTTTATTGCAGCTTAAGGAGGATGTGCAGAGTGGCACGACAAAGGCATTTGAGCTTACGCGAGAAGGAGTGCTTCAGTGTCAGAATCGTTTATGTGTACCTGATGTAGTTGAGCTAAGAAAGAGAATTATGACAGAAGCACACTGTTCAAGGTATTCCATCCATCCAGGGTCGACTAAGATGTATCAAGATTTGAAAGCAATATATTGGTGGAATGACATGAAGAGGAATATTGCCGAATTTGTAGCTGAATGTCCGAATTGTCAAAGAGTCAAAGTAGAACACCAGAAACCCGGTGGTTACATGCAATGTATAGATCTTCCAGTCTGGAAGTGGGACAAGATCAATATGGATTTCATCACGGGTTTGCCTCGTACATATCGGAAGTTTGATTCCATATGGGTGATCATTGATAGGCTTACCAAATCTGCGCACTTCTTACCAGTTAAGACAACTTATACGGCGGAAGAGTATGCGAAGTTGTATATTAAGGAGATCGTTCGGTTGCATGGAGTTCCAATTTCCATTATATCCGATCGAGGAGCCCAATTTACCGCGAATTTCTGGAAGTCTTTTCAAAGGAGTTTGGGGACACAAGTAAATCTAAGTACGTCTTTTCATCCTCAAACGGACGGACAAGCGGAACGTACCATCCAGACACTTGAAGACATGCTACGAGCATGTGTATTAGATTTCAAAGGCAACTGGGATGATCACCTACCTCTTATCGAGTTTGCCTACAATAATAGCTATCATTCAAGTATCAAAATGGCACCATATGAAGCATTGTATGGAAGAAAGTGTAGATCGCCAATAGGATGGTTTGAAGCAGGTGATGCGGTCTTATTTGGACCGGATCTTGTTTATCAAGCAATGGAGAAGGTTAAAGTGATCCAACAACGGCTTGCAACAGCTCAAAGTCGACACAAATCTTATGCGGATGTTAGAAGAAGAGGACTTGAGTTTTCTATCGATGATTGGGTATTCTTGAAAGTATCACCGATGAAAGGAGTGATGAGGTTTGGCAAGAAAGGAAAGTTAAGTCCACGATACATAGGTCCGTATAAGATCATTCAAAGATTTGGACAGGTTGCTTATGAGTTAGAGCTACCTCAAGAGCTCTCAGCAGTTCATCCTGTATTTCATGTTTCGATGCTTCGCAAGTACATTGGAGATCCATCGCACATCACTACTACGGAAGATGTACAAATTACAAAAGATCTAACTTTTGAAGAAATGCCTATTGCTATTCTTGATCGCCAAATTAAAAAGATAAGGAATAAAGAGATAGCATCGGTAAAAGTACTTTGGAGGAATCAACAAGTTGAGGAGATCACATGGGAAGCCGAGGAAGCGATGAAGATTAAGTACCCTTACCTATTCAACGATGAGGAGGAAGTTCATGAGACGGAAGAAGAACAATAACAAGTAAGTGTTTGTTTTTATGCAAGGATGTTATGATGATGAATATGTTAATTGTAAGCTTGGACATGTCTTAAATGAGTAACTATGCTAACATTCGAGGACGAATGTTCTTAAGAGGGGGATAATGTAACACCCCGTAATTTTTTTTTCGTACACTTATCGCGATTATATGGAGTCCTAAAGACTTGCGTATGGGTTAAATTAAGTTTATGGTGTTCGTAAGTATCCCGTCAATAGTTGTATGAGTAGGTATTGGAATAAGCTTTCCAACGATATAAAGTTTGCCCAAAACAGAGGAGTATTTCATATAAGCGAGCACGTTCGAAATTTCAAATCGGTGGCCGGGAAGCCTGTGAACAGTGATTCTGCAGGAAAATTTCTGCAGCTAGGCACACCAACTTGAGACGATCATAACTCCTTGTGCAAACGGAACTGTGTGGGCTGCTGTATATAGACGAAAAGCTCCGAGAGTCTTCTTTCTAATGAAATTGGTTTCATTCAAATCCAACATCTGAGTAAGGAGTTATACTCGTTTTACTTCAGCCTCTCAAAACAGATTTTTGTGAACAGTAAATTAGCAGGAAAATACTGAGGCCTGCCAGTTTTTGGGTCAACTTTGAACGATCATAACTTCCTCAATATAATGAACTGGGTGAGCTACCATATATCAATAGAAAGATCTTTGAGTCTTCTTTCTAATGCAATTGGTTACATCCAAATCCAATATCTACGTAAGGAGTTATACGCGTTTTACTTCAGCCTCTCAAAACAGATTTTTAGGGTCAACTTCAAACGATCCTAACTCCTTGTACAGGACGAACTGGGTGGCCTATTTTATATGAAATGAAAGACCTCTTAATTATCTTTACAATGATACCAATTTCACCCAAATCCGATATCGGAGCAAAGAGTTATGATCGATTTACTTCAGCCTGTCAAAACTGTCCACTGGGGACAGATTCGGGATTTATTTCAATTTTTAGGGCACAATGGTCATTTTCTATTTGGACGAAAATTTGGTCTTAAAAACCTGCACTTAGCCTCAATTTTATCAGATTTTATCCAAATTTTAGGAAAGGTGGGAACCCTAACCAATTTCAACCCCAAATATTTTGTGATTCAACCGTAGAAAATTCAAATTGGTTCCGTAGTTGTGTTCACCATCTCGGAAGCTTCAAGAAGCACCCCATGGTTATGTAAGGAGGATCATAAATACAAGAGTTCATTGTTAAGGTATGAATATTGTTTATTCTTAATTCTTATCCATGAATAAGTATTTATAAAGGATTATGAGTGTTGTCTTGATGTTGGAAGATAACTAGAAACATAGTTATGACTGGTTGTGTATAAATTGTTAGTAGTAAATTATGGAAGTTGCTGTAAATTATGGAAGTTGCTGTATTGGATTATGGAGGATGAATTGTGGTGATATATCATTATATTAGTGGTTATGTATGCCTAGTGATCATGTTGGTATTGGATGGTGATTAAGAAGGGAAATAAAGGCTAAGAGTGATGTTGAGGGATATTTCATGAAAATGCATGATATGTGAATGTAATAAGAGTATAAGAGGATGTATGAAGTACTCTTATTGATGAGCTAAAGGATTATTTCCTAGACATTATTTGGTGAAGTTAATACCTAAATGGTAAGGTTTGGTTGCTAATACTTGTTGCCACAAATGACTTATTGTAGATAAGTGTTCGAAGAGTACGGGAAGTCACTTGTATTGAAGTGGTTATATCAAGGTATGTAAGACATACTCTATCAATTCTTTGGCATGAATAATGACCCATGGCACTCTCAAGTAAGCTTCCAACATTGTCCTACGACACATGACACATAATAACATCATATGATCTTCGACACTACCTATTGAACTTGTTTTCACTTTTAAGATGTCCGGCTAGTCAAAAACGTCCATATACTATTGTTGACTCCGAAATGGTTTAATGAGGTATCCATGATTCTCTACTTCATCTTAATGATATTGATTACCTATTTACATGTTTTTCCTATTGAGGTATCATGGTTTCAAGTTCCATAAAGTGTGACCACAAAGTAACCAATCTCAAAGATTAATTGAATTATGAAATGGAATGTCTATATTTTAAATTGATGATTTGATGTATTGTATTAGTACCACTGATCAGTTGGCCATCGTATTATAAAGATTATCTATATATGCTATTCCAGGGGTGGTCCCTGATGTATTGTATTAGTACCACTGATCAGTTGGTCATTGTATGACATATGTTATGTATTGATAAGGATTACGGGAAGTAATGATATGAAAGTAATGTGCAGGTATCCCATCATTTCTTTTAAGTGTGGTCTACTCATACTGTTTATTCACTCGTATCTGGTTTTTGTTGATCTTTTGTATCTCATCTTGATACTCACTGCCTTACATACTCAGTACATATTTCCGTACTGACGTCCCTCACGGGGGACCTGCATTCATGCCTGCAGGAACAGGTACTTCAGGTCGTACACCTCCGCAGTAAGAGCCAGGACGTTCTGTTGTTAGTGGTGAGCTCCAGTTGTTTCGGGGCATCCCAAGTCGTCTCTATATGTACTTTTGGTATTTGCATAAAAGTCTTTTGTGGGCGGGAGTTTGTCCCGACCCCAACTCAGTTGTGTATCTATGTAGAGGCTTTTGTAGACATATTGTACAGCCATAGGAGTGTTTGGTTGATAGACGTGATGGCTCTGACGGCCAATTACTGTTTATATATATATATATGCGTGTCTGCTGGGCTGATACAGGTAATGTTTTCTTCTATTTACAACGAAGTGCTGCCCAAATTTCTAATTTCCATAAGTAATGTGAATGTGAAAGTATAGGTTATGAACGGGTTCTCCCGGGCCTCCTCGGCTACGGGTGCCAGTCTGCTCCAATGGGATTTGGGGTGTGACAGAGGGAATGACTAGTAATCTCTCAATATCACTTGATATTGAGAGATTACTATTGATGCCGTCTGATGACTTTCGCTCTGGCAAGAATTTCTATTGATAGTGTAGACTTTTGCATGGTGGATATATTGTCATCTATATCAGTGAAGAGAGATCAGTAGAAAGGCTGAGAGACTGAGCTCGTTTGATTTGTCCACTAACCCAGACAAAGTTTTTTGATAGGGTAATGAGCCTGGAGTTACATAATGTTTGATAGGCTTGGTAAAGTCAGTTTAGATCAAATGTTACGTGACTCCTTGCTTACTAATTTATCAAATCCCTTGAAGGTTGGTTGATCAATATGCATTGAGCAATGCTCGATAAAAGTGAGATATTCAACTGTTGGGACCACATCTTGATTGTGTATCAACATATTTTGATCTTAAACAAACATATCGACTCTCCATGTATCCATTAAGGCTTCTGAAGAAAGTATTCTGAAGGCCTTCAACAATGCCACAACTTCAAAGGAGAAAGTGTTCCTGATCGATCTCACAAGAGACCAGGAACTCTATACCAACTTCAAAGATGGCAATGACAAGATTGGATACCAAATCATCAAGCTGGAGGCAAGCTTAAAAATTATCGGGATTCACATACTACAACAAGCCTCTGATCTTCTCTAAGAAATGTTGAAAGCATGCTAAGGCAAGAAAACACAATCAATTAATTCATATTGCTAAGGAAGTAATGATACTCAATTTGTCTTTCAATCTCATTTGTGGTTTTGATCAGGTCAACAACAGTGGACCTAATCGGAACCACAAACAAGAAGGCATAGGATGCAATTTAAAATTTAGAAATTGCCGCCTTTTCTTAGATTCCTTATTTTAATTGCAAACTGCTATTGGCATAAGTTTTCTAGATTTACTGTACATCATTTCAACCCTCGATGCTCGTAAGGCTGCTTTCTTGATCTTCTGTTATTTTCTATATAGGTGATAATCCCGACCACGCTACCTAGTCGCAGTTCCCTAACAAAGTATCCATCTGCATTATTTTTCTTTTAGAGAAACAACAGATGAATTTACATTACTGGATACACTTTCATATTTGCAATTGATCCAGATTTCTCATGTTTTAAGTTAGTTTCATCGGCCAAATTCGTTAGAAGTTCCTTACTACCTTATGTCTCCTCTTCAATTAGCTTTCAGATAATATAGTCTTTCACCAACTCCCCTTTCCCTCGCAAACATTCTCCTTTGGCTCCTTCTGACATATAATCATCTTCTCAAACAACCCTTTCATATAAATTTGGGCCAGGGGAATTTCTATTATTTTTTCATTCTTGTTTGATGCAGTAAGAGGCTTCAGAGAACTTCTCAGAGTCCAAAGCACACTTAAAGTTAAGTCTAATCGCTATTGGATCTCTGCAATAATGCCAAATATTGATCCCTTCTCAAAACTTGACATACATAAACATGAGCAACAACCGTCAATAATTTGTAACAGGGTATCTGCACCATCTTCATGGGCCCTCAGCCTTATCAATCCAAACCCATCAAACTTAACTGTACAATGCAGGATCTTATTTGAATGATCAGTGTCTAATTAGTTAAAAACTTCATTCACAAAAACATTGTACTTTGTGTGTGTTGTTCCGATGACCTTATTAGTAATACTTAACTCCCATACATGAAAGTGGATCCATCCATATGCATGCACCTTTTTCTTCCTAGACATATATGACTTAAATTGAATAAACAGATGACTAACAAGTTGCAACCGATGCCACATCTGTTTAAATTATCAAACAATTGCAGCCATATGTTACAACAGATGATCAATTTATTGCAACATATGACATATTTGTTGAAAAAATCAAATAGATAGATCCATTTGTTGCAACAGATTGTCAATATGTTGTAAGTTATCTAACAGATGGAATATATTTTGCAACAAATTACCCATCTGTTAGATCTATTTTAAAGCAATTTCCTTTTCTTTCTGAAATACAATAAAAGATAAAATATTGTATTTAGATCCATTTTTTTAATTTATATATTTGAAAAGTCACCAGTTTTATTTAATTAAGGAATGAACAATCGTGGCTTTTTGGCTAATCCCTTTGAATTCAATCATTTATAAATAGGTACCTCCTTACTCGTTCATTTTACTACACTTACAAATATGACTGATCCAGATTCGCACAAGAAAATTCATATTGAGTCTTTGCGGGAACTTCAAAGGTAGTTTGATGAACTCTAGAGGAATTTGGCCGACATTAGAGCAAGGCTGAGGAGGGCCCTGCTGCTGCCTGATGAAAATTGTCCAGTTGACAATAATAGTAATAATAATAATAATAATAATAATAATAATAATAATAGTTGGAGTAGAAATAATTAGGTTATTTTTTCTTTTAGCGTATGTATTTTCCTCCTTTTGTATATCGAATCTACCCAAGGGATTCAAAAATTTATGTTTGGTGGTCGACTTTGAATTTTTAATTCTTATTTAATAGTTAATTATTATTTTATTTATTCTTTATTCTCAACATGTCGACGGTTGGTGGTAGGGATTGAGCATTTGTGGCCACAGAGGTTAATCTAATGTGACACATGGATCATATGTTGTTAATTAAAAAAGGTTATTGATGTTATTGAGAGGGTGAAAAGACATGATTTTTCAATTATTTAATATGAAAAATGGTTCGTAAATAAATAATAAGAAAATAAATGATAAACACAGTTTATAACCATAAAAAAAAGGTTATTTCATTTTAATAACTGATAGTGACTTTTCACCATTTTTATTTTTAAATTTATTTTTAAAAATTATTTATTTATTATATAATAAAAAAGTCACAATATTGAATTAATTAACTTATATGATGATTGTTAAAAAAAAGGTGAACAATCATGACTTTTTATCTAAATACATTCAACAATGTTGTTGATGCATCAAATTTCACATCTGTTGCGACTGATGTATCAGCTGTTAGAAGAAATCAAAAAAGCTATTAAAACAGATGGTCGATTTGTTGTAACAGATGGTATATATGTAGCAACAGATGGTTTATCTGATGCAACAGATATACAATTTGTTACCAGAACTCAATAAAAATGGTTATTATTTTATTAAAGAAACGGTTATTGAAAAGGTGTCTTCGATTTTTAAATTGAGAAAAAAGTTATTTAACAGTAATAAGCTAAAAAGTCATGACTTGTCACAATAATAAAAAACTCACCATCTTGATTTAATTAAGTCATTTTTTTCAAAGAAAACAATAAGGAAATAAATGATAAACACGATTTATAATCGTAAAAAAATAATTATTTAATTTGAATAATTAACGTGAATATTAAATATGATACAAGAATAATCCCAAACATGGATTTATAAGAGAGTGTGTTGGATCCGAGACTTGGTGTGTTCAATTGAAGAGCCAAAGAGGACCTAATGATGCACCCAAAACAATCCAAACACTACACTTGGGCTACACTTGATGGGAGCCCATCACTTAAGGGCCTTTTGATCATTTTTAGCTTTCATTTTGTAATAACTATATAAGTAACATGTTAGGGATTCCATTAGTAATTTTTGGGATATTATTTTAAGTCTTGTAAGACTTGGAACACCGTAGTTAGGTCTTGGAAAATCCACCAACCGAAACTAGGGCAAGATCTAGTGTAGAATCACTAGTGATTGTGTTTGCTTGGAAATATTGATGCTTGGGAGGCAGAATCCGAATCTGTATCTTTGTAAGAGATAGGTTTATTGTTGTGTGTAGTGTTAAGGGTCCAAGATTGTCCATTCTTGGGTTCTTAAGATTATACCTTCATGTGGTCTATCTATCTATCCTTTTACCTTCATGTAATCTTGTTTATTATTGTGTTGTAATCTTGTGTTCTTGTTGTTATTGTTAAATTCAAATCTTGTGTCTTTTTGTTCATCATATATTGTGGTTAATCTTAGTTTGGACTGCTGATTTGGTGTCAAATACACCACTATATCTTGAAATCTTATTGTTGGTAGTGAATCCGAGAGTGGTCTCCATCTTGGTCCTCGAATTCTTAAGATTTGTGGACTGATTTGGAGTGTTTTTCGTGCCTTCCTTGTTAGTATTGTATCATTTAGTATCAAATCCATCTTTGTTTTTGTTCTTACAATACCAATCTTTGGCTTTCTTTCTAAGAAAATAAAAAAAAAAAAAAAGACCTGTTCTTGAGCTTGAGATCTTGACCGAGAATTTAAACTTGTTGTTGTATCTTGGCCAAATATTGTGTGTCTAGGTCTAGGATCTATTTTTCTTGTGTTGTTGTTTCAAGTGTTAGTATTCTTGTCCATTAACACTGAGTCGATCTAGATGTGAGCTTTAAAAAAATTGATGTTGATGTTGTGAACAAGATCATGGCCGTGTGTTGAAGTTGTTGTTCTTGGAAATGTGAACTTGTTGTTATAGTCTTGGTTGGAAGTTATTGGTGTTTTTGTTGCTCTTGATAAATTTGTTGTTGAGTTCTTGACATTCATCATAACCTTCACCCTTGCTAAAACCAAAATACAACACCAAAAAGAACCTTGGCCGTGTGTTGACACTAAAATTAATCATGATGTGTGTTGATGTTTGCTGTGGGGTGGACATTATTGTTCTGTTGTTGATGTGTTCTTGAAGTTTGTTGTGGTGTTCATCTTTTTATTCATCTCATCTTACAACTTAAGACAACCAAAAGTGTAACATAGATTCAAAAAGGTGAACCTACTAGTTGTAAAGTTGTTTGTGAGAAGACTTGAGCCATCACTTTCTTGACATCTACTTTTCAACCACTTTCCTTGTTTAGGGACCTTGTTTTGTGGAAATTGTACAAAGTCAAGTCATGCCTTTTGAAGATTAGACTTAAAGGAGATTTAAGACATATACTTTCCATCCAAAACCAATTGTTTCCATTACATAGTAACTAAAGTTTGTAAACTTCAACTAGTGACTAATTGTGGGGTCGTGACCAATGGTATGCTGCCATGTCACTCAAGCTACTGTTCACACAAAAATTTTAAGCTCAAAATTTGATATTCTAGTTTCATTGTGTTGTTTCTTTAGTTTCCTTTGTTGATTCCATTACTAACTTACAAGCTAGTTTTAGATTGTAAGTTAGTTTTGAAGCCGTCCTTTGTGTATACGTTCCTTTGTATGTCTTATTCTCTTGAGTCGTTTTAATATATGGTCCACCTCTCACTACCTCATGGAGTACAAGCAAGGTTACGACACCTGTGAGATCAAAGTGAGGAAAAAAAATCCGAGACACAAAACAATAGAGAGGGAGTGTGAGGACCATTCTTGTACAACTAACTTATTTGTTGTTTTGTAGGTAACTTCTTGACCATAATGAAAACCATTTTGGCCCTCCTTGATGCTTTGTCTCGAGACCTTGCTAGGGCAAATGCGGTTCTTGAAAAAATTGACTCGAATGTGGTAACTATGAGTGAGAGGTTGGATCTAATTGAGAGTCGAAGGAACTCTCGTGCTTTTACTCCCAAAACTTTACTTCCAATGACCAATCCTCCAAGACCACCACATAATGCCACAAGCCAAGCTCCAAATACCCCTCAAAATCGAGAACAAGATAGACCACTTCCCCCGCAAGTTGATCAATTCCAACTAGGAGGACTTAGAAGCCAATTTTCTCCCATCCAAGCTCCACAACCGAAGCTCCACGTTACCAAATCGAGCCTCTCAACCGAAACTTCCCTTTTCAATAATCGACACATCCAAGAAGAGGAACATAGTATAAAAGAATATGAGGTACATGGAGTCTACAATGATGCTTCTATGATGGAAGGAGAATTGAATCGGGTGAGATTGAAGGCAAGTCTTAAGATGGAGAGGAAGCCGAGGTGCAAAATAAAGTTGTTGAACGAGACTTGTTGTATTGAGCTCTCGAGTTCCTCCTATTTTGCGGACTATTTTATGTCATTTCATGTTTTTGCGGGCTGTTTTGTGCTGTGAATTTGTGGGCAAATTCCTCTCAAGATGGAGAGGATGATACAAGAATAATCTCGAACATGGATTTATAAGAGAGTGTGTTGGATCCAAGACTTGGTGTGTTCAATTGAAGAGCCAAAGAGGACCTAATTATGCACCCAAAACAGTCCAAACACTACACTTGGGCTACACTTGATGGGAGCCCATCATTTAAGGGCCTTTTGGTCATTTTTAGCTTTCATTTTGTAATAACTATATAAGTAACATGTTAGGGATTCCATTAGTAGTTTTTGGGATATTATTGTAAGTATTGTAAGATTCGGAACACCATATTTGGGGCTTGGAAAAGCCACCAACCAAAACTAGGAAAAGATCTAGTGTGGAATCACTAGTGATTGTGTTTGCTTGAAAACATTGATGCTTGGGAGGCAGAATCCGAACTTGTATCTTTGTAAGAGATAGGTTTATTGTTATGTATAGTGTTAAGGGTCCAAGATTGTCCATTCTTGGGTTCTTAAGATTATACCTTCATGTGGTCTATCTATCTATCCTTTTACCTTCATGTAATCTTGTTTATTATTGTGTTGTAATCTTGTGTTCTTGTTGTTATTGTTAAATTCGAATCTTGTGTCTTCCTGTTCATCATATATTGTGGTTAATCTTAGTTTGTACTGTGGATTTGGTGTCAAATACACCACTATATCTTGAAATCTTATTGTTTGTAGTGAATCCGAGAGTGGTCTCCATCTTGGTCCTAGAATCCTTAAGATCTGTGGACTGATTTGGAGTGTTTTTCGTGCCTTCCTTGTTAGTCTTGCATCAAAATAGGCGCCATTTCTTTTCACAGAAAATATTTTTTTTTTAAAATCTATTTTTTTAATTTATATAATTAAAAAATCAACAAATTTGGATTAATGATATGATGATAATTTTTTTTTAAAAAAAGATCAAAAATGTAATTAATAAATGGAGGTGAACAGTCGCGCCTTTTTGCCACTCATTCAAATTCAATCATCTATAAATAGATCCCTCTTTACTCAATCGTTCATTCAACTACACTCTATTTATTTATTGCATCTTGTCTTTTATGTTACACCTTCCACCACTTTCTTTTCCCTGACTCAGATAAGTTTTTTTCTTGCCAATTTGTAGTGTACGTTGTATTACATTCGGATATTCTTTTCTTTACTTTTGTTTTTACGTTTTTTGTCAATTCATATGTGTTTTAGATATGGTTGATCCAGTGTGGGACGTTGCATTTCTGCAAGACGCTGTGAATGAACTTCGAATGCAGATTCGTTATCTGCAATGGAAACTAGGAGCAGTTAGAGCAAGGATGCTCTGTGAGATCCGCAGGCTGAGGAGGGTCTTGCTGCTACCGGTTGAAGATTGGCCGGTTGGCAACAATAACAATAACGATAACAATAACAATAACAACAACAACAATAATAACAGTAACAGTAACAGTAACAATAACAATAACAATAACAATAACAATAATAATAATAATCGGATTTTTTTTCTTTTAGTCTATGTGTATGTATTTTTATTTATTTTTGTTTAGTAAAAAATTAAGTTTGATCAACTTTGATATTTTAATTCATATTTAATTTTTATTCTGTCTATTATTTTCTCAACAAACATGTCGGCGATTGGACGTAAGGAATAATTTTGAATCCACTAGCAATAGCAAGAGTTGAAACATATTGGTTATCTGTTAATTTATGACAGAGGCTAATTTGTGTTGTTCCAAACAGATTACACATATGTTGCAACAGATAAGTAGTTTGATGCAACAGATAATCAGTCTGATGCAACAGATAACTAGTCTGTTTCAACAGATAACTAATCTGTTGCACGGTTTTGACATTTTAATTCATACTCCCTCCATCTCAAGTGACCCGTCCCAAATTGAGATAGAACATTGATTAAAAAAATAATTAATAACATGCCTAGTTTATCATAATACCTCTATTAAATGATGTTTACATTTTAATTTGAAGAAAAAAAATTAATGGAAAGGGTAAAACATGAAAAAAAAATTATGTATCTTCTTGATTAATGAAAAAAGAAAAATAAAATGAGAAATTAAATTAAGAAATTTGGGACGGATAATTTGAGACGGAGGGAGTATTTAGTTTTCATTCTATCTATTATCTTCTCAACAAACATGTCGACGATTGAACGTAAGGAATAATTTAGAATCCAGTAGCAATAGAAAGAGTTGAAACATATTGGTTATCTGTTGGGTTTGTGGCAGGGGCTGATTTGTGTTGTTCCAAACAGATTAATCATCTGTTGCAACAGATTACTCATATGTTGCAACAGATAAGCAGTCTGATGCAACAGATTACCCATTTATTCGATCCATGTAACGGGAACTATAGAAGCATAAACATGAATCCAACATATGAGTTTTCTGTTGCAACAGATTACTCATCTGATGCACCAAATGAGTGATCTATTTAAATTGTGAGCACATATGTCGGATTCATGATCGGGTTCTATCCATTGTTGGAAAAAACAGCAGTAACTGTGTACCTAGATGACAAATTTGAATAAAAATCATAATTTTACTTACCAAAGTCACCTATGAAGTAATGCCGAAGTGGAAAGTGATGTGGGAGATAAAATTTGACCTAAGAAATTGGTCAGATAGCAGCAGTAGCGGTAACAACAACAATGGTCGACAATAAGAAGATGAAGATAATAATGAAGTAGAAGATGATGATAATGAAGAAGAAGATGATGAATAAAGCTTCAGCAACAATGAACTACAATAATCGTGAAGAGAGAGAAAACAACAACAAATGAAAAGAGAGAAAAACGCGTCTTTTCCCCTCCGTTTTCTGTAATATTAACTAACATTTGGATCAAAGTGTAATAAAAAAATTGTGGATTATTTTCAAACTTTCCCAATTTTCTTAATCCATAATAAAGTAATTGTCACCTCCACTCAATTATTAAGACTTGTGTCACCTACAACCCAAAACCCCATGTTACCAAAGTAATTAGTTTTATGACGAGCTAACTAAAGAAATTAACTAATATCCATGTTTATACCGAAGAGTGTGGCCAAATGGTCAATAAGGTGGTTAAGAATAACAAAGTCTCGTATTAATTATCAAAAGAAAGTCCCGTATCAAAATCCCAACAAAGAGACAAAAATAGTAGTTGATTTCTTTCGATATATCCTAGTCTTGGTGGACAAAGTTACCTGCTACTTAATGCTGGTGGGAAGTGGGAGGTATCTCATGGATTATTTAATTTTTTTTTATGTATTTGTTAGATATTAAATATATTAAATCTACCTTGAGTAGATAAAAAATAAAAACTAAAGGTATAACGGCAATCAGTCTTTCTTATATTAGAACCAATAAACTAATTATTTGATGTAAAATAAAAGCATAATACATAAACATGCCCTTTAACTCGACTTCAAATCATATCTATAACCTCCAACTTTGGGTGTGCACAAGTAGACACTTAAACTTGTATAAAGTTGAACAAGTAGATACTCACGTCCTATGTGGCATAATACATGTAGGACGCAATGTAGGACAAGAATTGGTCACGTAGGGCGCCACATATGAAATATGTGTCTACTTGTTCAACTTTATAAAAGTTTAAGTACCTACTCGTGCGCACCTAATGTTGGAAGTCATAGATGTGATCCAAGACCAAGTTAAAGGGCATATGTTTATGTATTGCGACTAAAATAAAACTTCATATGCTATAATAATAGGACTAAAAGAAAGTTACCTGGTGCAATATAGCCCATTTAGAAAGTGTTTTAGTATGAGAAATTGATTCCCCTTCTCCTAATTACTTGGCCAGGCCAAATTCACTCACATGTCCAACCAACCTTTCGTCTAGCAAGACATTGCTGGGCTTCAAATCACTATGTACAACAACCGTTGCATAACCATGATGAAGATACTCCAAAGCGGATGCAACATCTATCATTATGTCTAGTCTTTGGATCATATTCAAGAAGTAATCTGTCACGACTCGCGTAGAGGCCTTAGCGGCGACAGGTGTCACACTCCTTTTTTAACCGAAAAAATTAAATTTTTAAGTTTGAAAGGATTTTTATTATTAAGTGACAAAAAAAAAAAAATTGTTTCGAAGAAGGATTGTTTTTACATTTGAAATCAGAGTCGCCACTTGGCATAATCTGGTCTGCCAAGTCACCATTGGAAAATCCTTTTCAAAATCATTTGACTCTTTAAACTGGTTTGCGAACAGAGATTCCAGCTAAGGAATTCTGTTGACCGAAGGGAAGGTGTTAGGCACCCCTCGATCCCGTGGTTCGACCACGGTTGCTTGGTGGAGCGTATCGGCTAATTTTGACACTATGAATGTACAACCCACACAAAACACGTAAAACAATCAAACAAACAAACAAAACAAAAAAAATCAATAGTACAGTGTCCAGTCCAATTTATACAGTCCAAAATAAAAATATGCAAAAATAAATCCTATCTACCCTACACTAATACTAACTACGCTCCCGTGCTTTACCCGATGCCTCGGGCCTTCATCACGAACGTCCTCCGAGTACAAAATACCTCAGGGCATTCCCCAGTGAATAAAGATATACAGATACTTCGGGGTATTCCCCGGCCAAATAGTACAATTGATCCAAAAGTGATAAAACAAAATCATTCAACACACATTTCAACATTCACCACATTGAATCAACACATCACTCCTAACTTTTGCCTACCCGCACCTAAATATTTTGACTATTCAATTCGACCTATTAGGATACCATCAAGTTCGATATCAATGAATCAAAATACTTAATATTCATTTTTATCACTTTTCAATTTCGCCACACTTTCATTCTTGAATTATCAATTTCAAATCTCAAACAATATATCGTTTCATCACATAACCAACAGAACCAACAATGAATCGACACCAGATAATTATTCACCACTCAACAAGGATCAAACAACACACGATATTCAATCCAACAACATATGATATTCAATCCAACACACAAAATATAGTAAACAAGGAAGTAAAAAGGGAAAAGTAGAATTGGACCTCGATTTTTATTTCAATCCGTCAAAGTATTTGATTAGAGCTCCGACCGGAATGCCTCAAATGACAAAGCCTCGACTCCGAACTTGCGAATGGAATAAAACCCAAAACTAAATTAATCCCCAAGCAACCCGAACGACCGTTTCAATATCGTGGTTATTTTCCGATGGAAATGGTCGGGAAACGAGTCTACTTTGGGATTTCGGTCGGTTTCTTTCCGAACTGTTTCGCCGAAAATGACCTGGACAGTTGGATGGAAGGGTTTTCCGATAGATTCAGTCGGAAATAGGGATGAGGGCGGCTGGTAGTGTATTTCCGATGGTGAATCAGGTGAGTTTCCGATGAGAAACTCGCCGAAAACAGTCAGTAAACGCCGGTTTCTCCCTCAATTTCGCTATCTCTCTCCGACCTCTCTCTCTCTAGATCATTAGCTCTCTTTCTTGCTTAATTCTTCACTCTCTTTCCCAATCTCTCCCTATTCTCCTCTCTTTCTCGATCTCTCCCCTTTACCGTATGTGTGCTCCTATATTAGTCCGTTTCTTCAATCCATAAAAAAAATAGAGTCATGTTGTGAGGTGTATGGATTTAGTGATTGTTGTTGTCGTGTGAGGGTGTGCGTATAGTGAATATTTTTGTTTCCAGTGAGTTGTAGAGTGTTGTAGTGTGAGTGGAATTGGTGTAGAAGATGGAAAAAAAAATGGAAGAAGTGTGTGCCTTGTTCTATGTGCGTATATATCCATTCTGTTGAAATTATGTGGGTCCTGATGGGAATTGTACGTGAGGTATGGGGTAGGGGGTGGTAAGATGGGTAGGGGTGGGGTAGGTTGTTAGAATAAGGTTTGTTAGGACAAAATTTGTTATGGTAGGTGGGGTAGTGGTTGTTTATTGTTTTGTCCTTTTATGGAGGGTATAATCACGTGGGTAAGGGTGTATGATAAAGGGAGGTAAAAATAAATAAAATTAGACTTGGGAGGAACAAAATTAGGTGTCTATAATAGGCATCCCGAGCCACGAAGGTTCCCTTAGCATGTAATCATAAGCATAACTCATTTGAAGTAAAAGTGCGAATGATAAATTGAAAACGTGATAATCTCATATTCAAACTTAATACTTTACGATAGAAATCCATAAGAAACCCAAATCCAATCTAAATCAATCTGCGAAGCCTCTACTGAACTGGAAACACAAGTTTGACTAAGTCGGGACAAGGCAACCGGCCAGACCATAAAACAACTGAAACTAACAACTGGATAGATTGCCTTCCGTAGAAAGGGAGGCTCACCAACTCTGAACATCTGAAGAAAATCTATTGGTTTGCGGGATCACAGGACTGTACCTCAGATTCTGAAATATAGGGGGTCAATACTCGAAAGTACTGGTATGTAGAACAATCCAAAAATATAACATACATTTTTATACAACATAAGTGAGAGCATTTCATAAAGCAATTTAACATACGGTAAATGAAAACACATGGGCATAATTTTGATGAGCTTCAACCATTCTTGTAAAATACTAATTCAACTCTTCAGATTACTTCTAAACTAGATGGTACACCCTACAATTCTATAATTCCGCGGGCTATATGGAATTCGTCCTTAACTCAGTGGCCAAGCCCTCAACCCAAGTTTGCCACAAGGGCTGGAGTTTCTGATTCTGATATGCAAAAAGGCACAAAGACAACGTATAATCCCCTCTTTCAGGGCACATCCCCTCTTTCAGGACACATCCTCTCTTTCAGGGCACAATAAATCACGTATCAACAAAACACGATTTCGGGCAATGATTTATCTGAACTCGTGACTTTTTCGGGTAACCATCTAACTCTCTTCAAGCCAATTTTAACCTTTCAAAACCATGCTTCATGCTTATAACATTTACTTTCATACTAAGGGCAATTCGTAATAGGTATCGTCATACTTAGACTTGCAAGTCATATCATATCCATAGCCCTTTTCATTCAAAAGCATATAAATGACCACCCAAAAGATTTAAACATCACGAGAGTTCTTATTTCGAGAGCACATGAAAACTTATGCAAACACACTCTTTTCAAGAACTAAAACATGAGGTGGTCAGTTCAATCATTTAATTCATGCATTATCGTTGTTTGTATGATAAAACCCATTTCTACATTTATGGAATAATTGACCAGAAATAATAACACACGCAAAATATACTGATAGTGGTATATTTGCCCCTTGTCCCTGCTCTTTATATAGTTTGTATGATAAAACCCATTTCTACATTTGTGACATTAGAATGTTTAAAAAGATTGGATACTTACAGTCGCATGAACCTTGTTACATCATCTGCGAAGAAATTCCCGCTTGATCTTCTTGATATTTGCCGAGACATCTTTCATGTTCAGCCTCTCATTAGGAGATTCAGCTGTGCAATTCAATGCCAACTCCAAAATAGAGGACACACAATGCAACTTTTTCTCAAAATCAATATCTTCAGGTTCCAATAAGGTGTCATCAATAATATCATCTGGTGCGACGGGTAGTGAATTAGAGACCCAAATCCTCATGTTCAAATTTTCTTGAAACATTTCATCATATGGCTTTTTCCTTGTGAAAGTTTCCATGAGCATAATTCCGTAGCTGTACACGTCATATCTTCGAGAAACTAATCCTACTGATCCATACTCTGATCCAATGTAACCAGAATAATTAGTTTCTTGACGAGCCAAATAAAGAAATGAAAATAATATACATATATATATTTGCTAGCTATTAAAAATAGTTGAACCTACCTTGAGTATATAAAAATTTTAAGAACTGAAAGGTATAGTGGGAATTAAACAAGACTAAGGCAATTGAAACGATATGACTTCTGGCTGATGAAAAAATGATATACAGACAGATTCAGTCCATGAGCTCACTTAGCCATTTCATTTTCTACCTAAGAGAATGTAACACTCCTGCTGACATGCGTGCTAACTTGTCTGAACAGTGCAAAATAACTACCTTCTTCACAGAGGTTATAAATCTTTCGTTTAAGATTATAGCCACATAGAAGAATGATGTAGTTGGCAAGACTAACATTAGAATCCGAGTGACGAGGCTACTTCCTTTTTGATCCTGGCTGAGTCTTCTCTTCTTGCTCTAAAGTAGTTATATGCCAAAGAAAGATAAAGTAGTTGCTGCAAGTCTCCAACTGTGGAGGGAATACTTCCTGACAGATGATTCCTCGAAAGATCTATGGAAGTTATTGCATTCAAATTTCCAAAATCTGGAGGTAAAGAACCAACCAAAGTGTTATTTGACAAGTCAAGCTCCAAAAGATCTTTGAGGCTCCATAGACTCAAGGGTACGTTGGTGAACCTATTTGACTTTAGATAAAGATTTCTCAAAGAGGTAACATCACCAATGCAAGATGGTATTGGACCTGAAAATTGATTATACGTCAAAGAAACCACACCCAACTCCGGCAATTTGCAAAGGCACTCTGGCAAGGGTCCACTTAACCTATTTTGGTCAAGACTTAACCCTTGAAGTTCTTGTAAATCACATAATGTTCTTGGCACTGATCCAGTTAAGTCATTCCCGAATAGGGACAAAGTGTTTAAGTTACTTAAATTCCCTATTCCTAATGGTATCTGACCCGTAATTTGTGAAAGAGCTAAATAAAATATTTCAATGGTGCTGGAGAGATTGCCTATGGATCCTGTAAGAACACCATTCAGAGGATTATCCGTGAATTCTACATCTATCATAGATCTGCAGTTCGCCAATGAAGTTAAGATACTTAGTTGGGGAGACGATAAGTTGTTGGTGTACAAATACAAGCGCTCAAGCTGTCTCAAATCCCCCAACAAGTTAGGAATTTGGCCACTGAATTTGTTTTCACTAAGATATAATTCCTTTAGATTTGAGGAATTGGAAATTGAGATGGGTATGACTCCACCTATGTTGTTTTGAGTAAGATCCAAATGCTCTAGATTTGTTTTCCAGTAGCCTGGAGCAGATGGAAGACTACCCGAAAGGTTATTGTTGTCAAGTAACATGGTTACTAGAGTAGAGATATTGAAGAGCTCTCTGGGTATAGTGTTGTAATTTGGTGGGCTCATTTTGTATTTGTATTTGTTGAGCCCAAATTGTTAAATAGAAGCCCAATCATAAATTAGCCCAAACCCAATTAAAAGGGGGTAGGTGGGGGGTTGGTGAAAAGGGTTGGTGAGGGTAGCTTAGGACCGTCGGATTAGAATCGATCCACACCGTCCATTGGAAAACTTGAGGCCTATAAATACCCTCACCTCTCATTTGTAATTACATACCAAAAACACAATTCTTCTCTTCTTCCTTAGCTTCTCTCCATTTGTAATATTTCCTTAGTGAAATATAAATATAATAGTGTCCGAGGACGTAGGCACAATTTGCCGAACCTCATTAAATTCTGGTGTTCTTCTTATTGTCTTGTCTAACTGTTTTCAGTTAATATTTGTCGGGTATAGTTGTTGTGATCTATTTGTGCTACTAAATTACTAGTGATAATTCTGTCAAGGCTAGACTGGTATTTAAGTGGTCCGCTTGTGACCCTCCACTCTTACCTGGGAATTTATCTGGTGTGATTTTCTAGTACAAATAATTTACACGCTATTTGAAATATCCCGAGCTTCCGCAACAATTGGTATCAGAGCCCAAGGTTTTATCTGAGTATGCTCTGTGGTTGCAGCACAGTCTGATCTTCCACATCAGAAAAGAATTACTTTGGTAATCTGGTTGTTAACTGAAAATAATATTTGTATTAAAAATGGAAGACAAGACTATTGAAACAGCCGCGTCGAGTGTCAACAATACGTCATCATTGGCATCTTCGCTTATGACAAGAATTGTGTCAAATGCGAAATTTGCAGTTGAAATTTTTGACGGATCAGGACATTTCGGGATGTGGCAAGGTGAAGTTCTTGATGTTCTTTTTCAGCAAGGGCTAGATATTGCAATAGAAGAAAAGAAACCAGACGGAATTGGAGAAGACGATTGGAAGGTTATCAATCGTGTTGCTTGTGGTACCATTAGATCCTACCTTGCAAGAGAGCAGAAGTATCCATACACAAAGGAAACTTCTGCAAACAAATTGTGGAATGCGTTGGAGGATAAATTCTTGAAGAAAAACAGTCAAAATAAACTATACATGAAGAAGAGACTGTTACGCTTCACATATGTTCCTGGTACCACAATGAATGATCATATCACCAGCTTTAACAAGTTGGCGACAGATTTGCAGAACATGGACGTGACCTTCAGCGATGGAGACATGGCCTTGATGTTGTTGAGTTCACTTCCCGATGAATACGAGCACCTTGAAACTACTCTACTTCATGGGAATGATGAAATTTCTCTAAAAGAAGTTTGCTCCGCATTGTATAGTTACGAGCAAAGAAAGAGAGAAAAACAAAAGGTCAACGATGGAGAAGCATTGTTCGTGAGAGGTCGTTCTCAAAACAATATGAGAACGAAGAAAGGAAGATCCAAGTCAAAATCCAGACCCAGCAAAGATGAATGTGCATTTTGCCGAGAAAAAGGACACTGGAAGAAAGATTGTCCAAAGTTAAAGGGAAAGGCCAAACCTAACAATGGTAAGGCTGTCATGGATTCAAATGTAGCTGACTGTGATGACTCTGATTTCTCACTAGTTATATCGGAGTCATCCACATCATCTGATGTATGGTTGATGGACTCAGCTTGTAGTTATCACATGACTTCTAATCGAGAATGGTTCATCAATCTGCAAGAAGAAAAATGTGGAACTGTTCACACTGCGGATAATAGCTCTCTTACCGCCCATGGTATTGGTTCAATTCGACTAAGAAACCATGACGGATTGAGCAGAACATTGACAGATGTTCGATATGTGCCAGATTTGAAGAAAAATCTCATTTCTGTGGGAGCCCTAGAATCAAAAGGGTTCAAAGTTCGTGCAGATAATGGGGTGATGAAAATATGCTCTGGCGCATTGGTGGTGATGAAGGCAATTCGGAAAAACAATAACATGTACCACTATCAAGGTAGTACAGTTATTGGGACAGCGGCAGTGACATCCACTAATAAGGAAGCAGAAATGATCAAGTTGTGGCACATGCGCTTGGGACATGCTGGAGGAAAATCCTTGAAAGCTTTATCAGATCAAGGATTGCTAAAAGGTGTAAAAATATGCGACTTGGAGTTTTGTGAGCATTGTGTCAAGGGAAAGCAGACAAGGGTTAAGTTTGGAACAGCTATCCATAATACTAAAAATATTTTGGATTATGTTCACTCTGATGTTTGGGGTCCTTCCAAAACACCTTCATTGGGTGGGAAGCACTATTTTGTAACCTTTGTTGATGACTTTTCCCGGAGAGTATGGGTGTATATGATGAAATCAAAAGATGAAGTGCTAGGAATATTTCTCAAATGGAAGTCAATGATTGAAACACAAACTGGCCGAAAGATCAAATGTCTTCGCACGGACAATGGCGGAGAGTACAAAAATGATTTTTTTCAGAAAGTTTGTGAGGAAAATGGTATTGTTAGACACTTCACTGTCAGGCATACACCACAACAGAATGGAGTGGCAGAACGCATGAATCGAACTTTGCTGGAGAAGGTTCGATGTATGTTGTCCAATGCTGGCTTGGGCAAAGAATTTTGGGCTGAGGCTATAACATATGCGTGCCATCTCATTAATCGTCTACCATCTGCCGCTATTGATGGCAAAACACCATTGAAAAAATGGTATGGAAAGCCTGCTGAAGACTACAGTTCTTTGCATGTATTTGGCTCAATTGCATATTATCATGTAAGAGAGTCAAAGTTGGATCCGAGGGCAAAGAAAGCTGTATTTATGGGGATTACTTCTGGAGTCAAAGGATACCGCTTATGGTGTCCAGAGACTAGAAAAATTATATTCAGCAGAGATGTTACCTTCGATGAATCCTCCTTGACAAACAAGGTAGCAGTTGAGATTGCCAAACAAATTGAAGGTACTTCGAAGTAGGTGGAGTTTGAGGGAAAAATAATTTTTCCCTCACAAAGATCAAATGAGGAAACAACAGAAAATGTTCCTTTGGAAGAAGAGCCAGTTGAAGAAGAGATTCCGTCCCACGAATCTCAACAACAACTTGAATCAATTGCAACGAGCAAGCCAAAAAGAACCATAAGGAAACCTGCTCGACTTATGGATACGGTGGCTTGTGCAGACTCAATTGTAGCTGATGGTATTCCTACCACTTATAAAGATGCAATCAAAAGTTCGAAAGAAGATAAGTGGAGGATTGCCATGAATGAAGAAATGCAATCTCTTCATCAGAATAACACATGGAGATTGGCCAATCTCCCAGAAGGCAAGAAGGCAATTGGGTGCAAATGGGTATTTGCAAGGAAAGAAGGATTTCCTAACCAAGAAGAAGTACGCTACAAAGCAAGATTGGTGGCTAAAGGATATGCTCAAAAGGAGGGAATTGATTATAATGAAGTGTTTTCTCCAGTCGTAAAACACTCCTCCATTAGAGTTTTGTTGGCTTTGGTAGCAAAGTTGAATTTGGAACTAGTTCAGTTGGATGTAAAAACAGCGTTTTTACATGGAGACTTGGAAGAGGAAATCTACATGACTCAGCCAGAAGGATTCAAAGTTGCTGGAAAAGAAAATATGGTGTGCAAACTTGAAAAATCGTTGTATGGATTGAAACAATCTTCTAGACAATGGTACAAACGATTTGACGAGTTTATGTTGGGACAAAATTACAGAAGAAGCAAATACGATAATTGTGTGTATTTGCGTGAGCTTGAAGATGGATCCTTTATATATCTTCTCCTGTATGTTGATGATATGTTGATAGCTTCGAAAAGTAAAGAAGAAATAGGCAAGTTAAAATCTCAACTCAAAGGGGAGTTCGAAATGAAGGATCTGGGTGAGGCAAAGAAAATTCTTGGCATGGTGATAAAAAGAGATAGACATTCAAAGAAGCTCTACTTATCTCAGGCAGAATACATGAAGAAGGTGCTAGATCGTTTTGGAATGAACGAAAAAACAAAGTCGGTTAGCACCCCACTCGCCCCTCACTTTAAGCTAAGTGATTCTTTGTCACCAAAAAATGATGTTGATCGAGAGTATATGTCAAGAGTACCATATGCGAATGCTGTTGGTAGCTTGATGTATGCAATGGTTTGCACAAGACCCGATATCTCACATGCTGTGGGAGTTGTGAGCAGATATATGCACAATCCTGGAAAGGAGCATTGGCAGGCTGTGAAATGGATTCTACGGTATATTTGCAATACTGTAGATATTGGTTTAGTCTTTGAAGATAGTCAATATCTGGTCGGATATTGTGACTCAGATTATGCTGGAGATTTGGACAAACGAAGATCAACTACTGGTTATGTTTTCACTCTTGCAAATGCACCAGTTAGTTGGAAGTCGACTTTACAGTCAACAATTGCCTTGTCTACCACTGAAGCAGAGTACATGGCTGTTACAGAGGCTATGAAGGAGGCAATTTGGCTTCAAGGATTGCTAAGAGAGCTTGGTATAAAACAAGAAGGCGTCACAATATTTTGTGATAGTCAAAGTGCTATTCATTTAGCGAAGAACCAAGTTTATCATGCAAGGACGAAGCACATTGATGTCCGATATCATTTTGTCCGAGAGATTATAGAAGAAGGTGGAGTCAAAGTACAGAAAATTCGAACGACAGATAATCCTGCTGATATGTTGACAAAGGTGGTAACGTCGATCAAGTTTCAACACTGTTTGAACTTGATTAATGTTATCAAAGATTGAAGATAGCATTTGGGGACACTACTATGTTCATGAGAGAATTGAAGAAAAAAAAAAAAAATCGCCCAAGGTGGAGATTTGTTGTAATTTGGTGGGCTCATTTTGTATTTGTATTTGTTGAGCCCAAATTGTTAAATAGAAGCCCAATCATAAATTAGCCCAAACCCAATTAAAAGGGGGTAGGTGGGGGGTTGGTGAAAAGGGTTGGTGAGGGTAGCTTAGGACCGTCGGATTAGAATCGATCCACACCGTCCATTGGAAAACTTGAGGCCTATAAATACCCTCACCTCTCATTTGTAATTACACACCAAAAACACAATTCTTCTCTTCTTCCTTAGCTTCTCTCCATTTGTAATATTTCCTTAGTGAAATATAAATATAATAGTGTCCGAGGACGTAGGCACAATTTGCCGAACCTCATTAAATTCTGGTGTTCTTCTTATTGTCTTGTCTAACTGTTTTCAGTTAATATTTGTCGGGTATAGTTGTTGTGATCTATTTGTGCTACTAAATTACTAGTGATAATTCTGTCAAGGCTAGACTGGTATTTAAGTGGTCCGCTTGTGACCCTCCACTCTTACCTGGGAATTTATCTGGTGTGATTTTCTAGTACAAATAATTTACACGCTATTTGAAATATCCCGAGCTTCCGCAACATATAGCACCTGCCATAATATAGATATCCCCACATTAATGTTATTTTACCATCGTTGCATCAATTATTAGATAATGATGCAATCAATAATCAAGCAAGAACATGTTGCTTGAGAATAAATTACCTGTTAAATTATTGTAGGAGAAAGTTAACTCTTCGAGATGTCTCAAATCCCCCAATGAGCTGGGAATGGAGCCACTTAATTTGTTATATTGCAAATAAAGTATCTCCAATTTCTGAAGGTTCCCAATCTCTCTGGGTATAACACCTGTCACATTATATATACACGGTTTATTGCTGCTGCTACCACAGTACTTCCTCTAGCAAGAACATATTTAGCAAAGCTTCTGAAAACTGCTTATTTGGTGAAGTATTTTTTTCAAAATAACTTTTTGGTGAAAAAAGAAAGAGGAGAGAATACTTCTTATTTCTCTAGCTTTTTGGCGAAGTACTTTCAGAGAAAAGTAGTTTTTGTTTGACCAATTCATTTGAGATATTGCTTTTTTTAATATTTGAAAAATATATTGTGTTTGACCAATTTTTTTTAAAATATTGCTCCATCAATGTATCAACTTGCATGCACGACGCAAGAGTAGTAGCCCAGATTAAGGAAAAAGAAAAGAGCATGTTGCTTGAAAACCCACCAGTTAGATTATTGGCGTTGAAATTAAGTAACCGTAGTGATGACATGTTCACGAATATGGTGTGCGGCATTGAACCCACGATTTGGTTGTCCTCCAGTTGAAATTGCTGCAAGTTCCGCAAATTACCAATCTTGACAGGAATTGTGCCTGCAAATTAATTTTATTTTCACACCATGCGACCAACTTGGAAATCTAGGTTTAACTTTGGAATCAAAGTAAAATAGAGCAGATAATCAAGGATAGACTTGGTTCAAGTCCATAAAATGTAAAAAGAAAGGAAATAACTGAAAAAGTTGGCCCAAGTGAGATGAGTTTTGGTGAATTAACATGGTCAATTAGGATACGTATAGCCGATCCAAACTAGTTTGTGATTGATGCGTAAATTCTTATTGAAAAAGGTGATCCGTATCAAAAGCAGAGAAAACATGAGAGGAACTGAAGAGGATCCAAATACATAAGAATACATCAATAATTTTCTATGGATCACAGGTTTATGAATACTAACAAAGCTTGCTAAAGACAAATCGAGAAAAGTATGTACCTCGCAAGTTGTTTCCCCCGAGGTTTAAGAACTCAAGCCTCTCCATGTTTGCAATTTCTGGTGGAATACTCCCACTGAAGCTATTGTATGACAACGACAATTCATACAATTCTGTGCAATTAGACAAACCTGCTGGAATGGGACCACTTAACTTGTTTGAAATTACGACTATCTTTTTAAATTTTGGAAGACTGTGGCACATATCTACAGGAAGACTCCCTGATAATTTATTGTCTGTTAATAGTAATGTAACGCCCCGCATTTCGGGCTACAATATAGACCATGACTCTGATGCGTTGATAATTCAGAATCCATAAATCCTATGCCAATTTGTCATGTTAATCAATGTTGTAGTATGTGAATCCATTTGAGCACGAATTTAGACCATAGAAGTCCTTCAACTCAAGGACGACTTAAAACCATTTCGATCGATTAAGTTTTAGTGGACGTTGTAATTTGTGTCAAATTCTATTGACCATAACTCATTGTATATGATGAACTGGGTGGCCTACTATATACCAAATTGTATATAATTGAATAAGCTTTCCAACGATATCAAATTCGCCTAAAACGGACACCCGGTGAAGAAGTTATGACCTTTCAAAGTTGAGTATGTCGCATAAGCACATATAGGCGATGCATAGTGCGGCGCCTATGCAAATATATGCGATGCATAGGGCGGCGCATATGAACAATTATGCGATGAATAGGGCGGCGCATATGCTAAATTAGGCGATGCAAAGGGCGGCGCCTATCCTAGTCTATGCGATGCAAAGGGCGGAGCATACTTATGGTTTTAGGTGACGAAAACACTCCGTTTCTTTCAGATTTTCAAGGTCAACTTCAAACGATCATAACTCTCAGAATATAATGAACTGGGAGAGCTGCAACCTATCAAACGAAAAATCTTTTAGTCCTCTTTCCAATGCAACTGATTTCATTCAAATCCAACATCTGAGTAAGGAGTTATATCCGTTTTACTTCAGCCTGTCAGTTTGTCAACTGAGGGATAGTTTCGACCTTTCTTGTTTTCTTAGGGGCATTTTAGTCATTTCACTTCACCCAATTCCGTTTATAACACCTGATTCAGCCCAAATTCAGCAAAATACATCTTTTTTTCTCAAATTCTCTCAAGAACACCTTTTAGGTTTCAAACAAAAATTCCAAATAACTCAAGATTCAACCGTTGGTTTTGGAAGATAATTCCAGATTTGGAATCCTCTCGACGTAGGCTTTGATAGACACCCAAAATTCGTGGAGAACAAGGTACGCGGGGTTTTCCTAAATTCTCATGGGCATAGAAATCATGTTTTAAGAAAGCGTTTTTTGAATTCAAGTACATATTCATGTTTTAGAAGCTTTATATGATATTGCTTTAGCCTTTTGGCTTTCCCCCAAAGTGACTTAAAAATGATATGTATATGTAGATATGTGTTTTGCCTTGAAATATGAATTGAGAGAACAATTTACATGAAATTCCTCTCTTGATGTAATTTTCCCATGTTTCACATGATATAGATTGTTTTGAAATAAGTCTTGAAAAATCATGATAGGAAATGCTTTGGCTTTGCTATGTTTCAAATACGATTTTGAACATGAAAGAGAGGGTTGTAAATGTTGAATATATATATAATGCAAGACTGCATGATTTTGCCAAAAGCACATGACCACCATATGTTTGATGAAAGTTTTTGCATGGTTTTGACTTGAGTTTCGGAACATGAACTCTTTTATGCAAATTACATGTTTGGGTGGTCTGAAACTACACTTTTATGAAAGATCATGCTTAATGCATTATGGCTCAGAAATAGAACCTGCAGGTCTTGGTATGACGATACCAACTCAGATAAATGGCATATCAGACTCAGACTAACAGACTTTTCAGACTAGTTCAGAAAATCAGACTTTCATGATTTTAGACATTCAGAATGTTGCATGTACAGAAAAGGTTAAAAATGGGCATACAGAGATGTTAGGTGGTTACCCGAAGAGGGCTTGAGTTCAGACAACTCTTTGCCTAAAACCGTGGTTTGCCGACCCGGGTATATTATTATACGCTGACTTAAATGTCCTGTGGCGTATCAGAATCAGAAACTCCAACTCTTGCGGCACACTTGGGTTGGGGGCTTCCCCGCCGAGTCAATGACGGATTTCATACAGCCCGTGGAATTTTCAGAAATGTAGGGGATACCACCTAACTCAGAAGTAAAACACAGATCATGATTTGAAATGAATAGACAGGTTGCATGTTTTCAGAAAGTGCCCATGTATTTTTCAGAAACAGTTTTACACAGGATGTCTTGATGAAAATTGCTTTCACTTATATATATGTATGTATGTTCCATTATACTATTTTTGGAGTGCTTCGCGTGCCAGTACTTTTGTGCTGACCCCCCCTCCTTCCAGGTTTTGAGGCACAGTCTAGGGGTCCAGCTACTCAGTAGACATTCTCGGGCTTGCAGACTTGATTTCACAGTGGTGAGCCTTCTATTATCCAGAAGGCCTAATTATGTCAGACATTATCTTATTTATTATGTTTTGGTCTACTGGGGGCCTTGTCCCGGTTTCTTTTCAGACAAATGTTTATATTCTTAGTAGAGATTTCGCAGACTGATGTCAGATAGTATATTTCAGAAATGTTGCAGAACTTGACCATGTTTTCCGTACTCAGTTTCAATTCCGCATTTTATTATGATTATGAATATTGTGCATGATAACCAGACAGAGAATGGGTGTTCCGGGCCTTCATGGTTCGGGATGCTCGTCACGGCTAGGGCCTAGGCTCGGGTCGTGACAAGTAAGGTCTCTAATGTGGAGATATTGAAAATGGAGAATGGAATGGAGCCAGTAAGTTGGTTTTTGACTAAATTCAACTCCTTTAGACTCCGAAGGTTGCCAATCTCCTCAGGGATGCTGCCTTGAAGCTAACACTGAGAATTTCTAACTTGGATAGGTTAGAAATAGAGGCAGGAGGTATAATAGTGAAACCGTTGTTATCAAGAATCAACATCTGAAGCTCAGAAAAAACGCCAAACCACATTGGAATCTCTCCAGTTCTGAAATTATTATATCCAACATCCATCACCTTCAATCTATGTAAATGAGATAATTCTTGAGGGAGATCTCCATGTAATCTATTATTTCTTACTACATCTAGAGAAATGAGAAAAGAGAGGTTTCCCAGCTGTGGTGGAATGGTTCCAAGAATATCCATGTTGGATATATTTAGTGCAGTCACCCTGTGGTGACGAGAGTCGCAAGTGACTCAATCCAATCACATACGGAAGCTTGAGAAGACCAATTTTGAGCTAAGGGATGAGAAGAGTTTAGAGTAAAGCTGGCTTTCAAGGTAAGTAGAGCTGATTGATCTGTGTTTATGTTTGTGGCCTCTAAGAAGTGGAGTTGCAAGACTAGTAGTAGTGAAAGAAAGAAAGAGTAGGCTTTCTCCATGTGATTGCTAGTAGTATTAGAAGTGCAGATAAAATAAGTAAAATAGTGTTGAGCTATAAATAGAGGTAGAAAGTTGCTAAGAAAGTCAGAGCCTAATGCCTTGTCAAAGCAAGAGGGCTATTGGGAGTAATCAATGTGTAGATAAGTGGTTGCAAGGTTTCTAGATATGTTCTGGCGGTTCGACTTTACTAATTATTAATTAAATTTCTGTTTGTATAATGTGTGACTTGACTCAGGGACGGCTCTATAGCCAAATTTGAGGAGCCCCATTATATATCTGACCATTAAAGGATGCCCATGCTGGTCTACAGACTATTAAAGAGAGAACAGACAGCCATACTAAAATTCAAGATGCAACTGGAAACTGAACCTATCACTCAAAGTAAATATTGAACTACATTTTCCACCATAATAGAAGCTGATATATTTGTATTTATATAAACAAAAAATATCTTTTATCTTATTAGAAACATAAAGATCCTAAGGATTGCAAGTTTGTAAATTCAAGTTAATAATAAGTTTGGCTTCAAATTTCTTGTGGACCATAATATTTTATTCATTGTTGTGGGGCACATACCTTCACTGTTGGTTTGAATATTAATGTAGCATGCAAATTTTATGTTACTTTACACACCATTCACGTCTGAAGCCAAAAGTTGACTAAAAGAGGGAAGAAAAAATGCAATAATAGCAGATGGCCTATATTTCAACCAAAAACGTCTTGAATTATGTCATTCAAGTTTTCTTCTTTTTCCTAATCATAAGTTTAGGGTATAGTCTTGAATTTCAAAGCAGGAGACAGATAGCACATACAAATTATGAAACTGATCCGAGACCGGAGATCCAAATGCCGACCCTAACCCAAGAACTGAGATCCAAATCCCGACCCCAACCCAAGACCCAACCCATGATTGAAACAGACTTCCGACTCGACCCATGATTCGAATTTTCACCTCGGCCTGGGATTCGACTTCTGACGCCAACTCAGAACCACTTATTTTCCAGAAAAATAGTTTCTTGAAAAACATGAAAATATTTTCTTTCATACGATACACATCTTAAAGAAGAAAAAGAAGGAAAAAAAAATGCTTGTAATCTCAAAGTACTTTTTTCTTTACATAATAAGAAACAATGGATAATATGGATATCCATATTATTGGGTTTACCCATTTTTATCCATATCAAATATGGGTCTGGACGGATATTTTATCCGTTTACCCCTGACCCATTTTTGACCCGCCCATATCCGACTCGACCCGCCGTTTGCCACCCCTAATACAACCAACTTTCAAAGCTGAAAGCTTTACTCGACACAATTGACAAGCCAATCTTATCACAAGAAGTCAAACACTATACTCACCAGCATGAGCAAAATCATTAAGCCATGACAAAATTTCTCAAGACTACATAAAATCGTTTCGAAAGTTGGATACTTACCATCACATAAACCTTGCTACATCATTAGCGAAGAAATTCATGTTTCATCTTCTTGATATTTGTTAGGAAAGCTTTCATATTCATCTTCTCACTAGGAGATTCAGCTCCGCAATTCAATGCCAACACCGAAACATAGGACACACAATGCAACTTTTTCATAAAGTCTGGTTCCATTAAGTTGACATCAAGAATATCCTCCTGTGCAAGATTTTACAATTCCTCTTGGGACAATACAACTGTTGCATAGTCATACTTCTTAAGAAAAAATGATTAAGGAAATAAAAAATATAACACACACTAAACTTTAGCTCAACATTATACAACTGCTCTTCGTGCACTCTTGTAGTTAATATCAGCACAATAACTATCACCAATATAATATACAGGGCATTCTTCCATTTCAATTGTAGTACAGGTCTTATATATGAAAGTTATATGACACACACACACACACACTCTCAAACTTGAAACATACACAAGAGGAAAGAACAATAAACAAGAAAAGTTCAATCCTCAGGAACAAATGTTGGTTTTCATCTCAATTGGTGTCACCAAATTTGCTAAAGGCAGCACGACCTGCACATATGCTCAACTGGGATCAAATTTGAGTTTGCACAGTCATTATGGATACAGACTCATAGCACACGCGAAAATAAACTAATAGTAATGGACACTTGAGTTGCTTACTTCACTTCTCAACATAAAGTATATATTTCAAATTCATCACAATTACATATTCACAGGCAAAAATGTTGGTTCTTCTCCTAATGAATTTTTCCTCAAACTCATAAAGTAAAAATGAGAATAGTAAACTCAATAGTAAGTTCCACACTCCAGTGCTTTTCTTCTTTCTCCTTTTACTTTTATTAAGAATTCCTGACCAATTTTGGGTTAAGGGATGAGAAGAGTTTAGAATAATACTGGCTTTTAAGGCAAGAAGAGCTGATTGATCTGTGTTTATGTTTGTGGCCTCTACGAAGTGGAGTTTCAAGACTAGTAGTGAAAGAAAGAAAGAATATGCTCTCTCAATGTGTGCAAGTGATTGATAGAACTAACCGGAACTGCAGATGAGATAAGGAATAAAATTTTCAGCTACATACAAGGATAAAAAATTATTACGGAAGTGAGAGGTAGGTGTCATATTAAAGCAAGAAGGCTACTGGGGCCAAACCAGTGCATGCATAAGCGGTTGTATGTTTTCCAGAGGCAGGGGACTTGACTTTACAAGTCTTCTCAATGTTATTTAAAGAAGACATATTCCATGATGAGCTGAATTGGAATTATCTGAACATCTCGCTCCTCAAATCAAAAGCGGCAAGAACAGTTTTACGAGGTTTATTCTCGTTTCTGATAACCCAGTAAGCAAACCCTTCAACAAATGCATCACAGTTGCAGGTAGTCATGTTTAATCTAAGATCAGTCTTCACATCTCTCCAAGAACCCAATTTGGTTGAATAAACCTCAACTATAGTCGCTGGCCTACCAGCATAATAGCTTAGAACCCTCACGACCTTGTAATCATCAGCATTCTTTTCATAACCAAAACCCACACTCACATAACAAATGCTTCTCTTCGGAAGGTTAACAATGTGCATAGGGAGAATCTTGAATTGATTTATCGAAGGGTTTCATAAGAAATCGATCTATGGAAAGTAAAAGTGGTTAGATCCACTTGGTACATTCAAAAATTTCCGATGGAGTGAACCCTCTCATTCCATAACGTTGATCCACGTCATCCATAACAGTGTGCCTATCAGGAAAAGGTTTACCCATTACGTACTTCACCAAATTGTTCATCATCTTCTATAGGGAATCTACAATTACTTTTCGACATTCCGAATAAAACACACAAACAAAATTCGAATAAATCGAGAACCAAGAACAAACAACAAAGGAAGCTTACGCGTTAAACCCCGAATAAAACACACTTAACAAAATTCGATCCCTATTTATTAGGGTTCTCTTCTTCGATTCCTTTACGCCTACGCGTTGACCCCCCGAATAAACAAGGGAATTTTAAAATGTACTCAAAAGAAATAAAAAGAAAACATGAAAGGTAAAAAAATATATAAAATTTTGCACAAATTTCCTTATTTAAACCATAAAATCATATTTTAAAAAATACGATAAGCAATAAAAATATAGTTAGGAGATAATAATTAAAGAGTCCTAATATATATATGATAGAAAAAATTAAATAAGGATTATCATAAAAGATATTATCTAAACTTCAAAAAGAGAAAAAGTTGATTAAAAAAATTCATGTGTGCAATATGTTCAATTTTATTTCATCTAAAATTTTTTATCCATATATATTTATTACGTACTTTTGGTGAACATACTTTATTTTTGGTTTTAGATTGTTTTTGGTTGTTTGATTTAGATTTATTTTTTCTTTCAAAAATTATAATATAATATTTGACTTGTTTTACATCGAGTTTTAAGTATCTTGAAGACGAATGATGATGAGAATATCAATATGACTGATAAACAAAATTTTAAAGATAAATTGTTTTTAGATGTCTTCTTTTGTTCAATCAATGTTGTGTATAAGAAACTTTTTTGTTGAATTAAAGTCGAAGAATTATCTTCATACTTTTAATATAACTAGTCAAGTATACGTGTGTTTATAACGTTAATCATGAATATTGCCTATAAAGTGAATAATTGTTATGGGTATGTTACATTAAGAAGTACAAATTAGTTTTTAAAAGTAGGTGATAAATTTAGGATTAAAGGTGTATTAAAAAGGAATGAGAGATACATAATTTATAATAAAATTCATTTTATTTTATGAGGTACCATATAATCTTGTGTATCGCACAAGTTCCTTCCTTGTCGGCTAAATGCATCGAGCTAATTTGTTCCATCATTAAGCGAATGAAGCTATTCTCCAAGTCCATCGTGTATTAATACTACAATATCAATTATTATTTCTATCGAACTAAAAAGGAGAGGAAAAAATAGAAGTAAGTACCCTGCCTTTTTAGTTTGTGGTCAACCTTCTAAAATTAGCTTATTTTGAAAAGTTTTATTTTAGAAGTGCTTTTATAAAAGTACTTTTGGTGTTGTGTTGATCTTTTTATTTTAGTTCCTCTTATGTATTCAAATTTAAGAGATTTAATTTCTGACAAATTTTCATTAAATAAAAGGTAAGTTTTTTGTAATTTATGCCATAATGAAAAGAAAAAATTCTTCTTGTCTCTTTGTACTTAATTTCTCCTTTTGTTTTATTCTTTCTTCATATTGATTTATTTTCAATCTAATGACTTAAAAAGTCACTTTTAATATGAGGCAAAAAAATTCGTTAATATCCCTATAATAAAAGAAAAATTACGTCTAAAAAAATTGAATCGTGAAATATCCAAAATCAAAGGACTAAATAAAGTTTTAATTGATTTTAAATTACCATATAAGTTAGGACTCTTTAATTATTAATTATCCTAATAACTCTTGCCATATAGCTTCACTTATTATATATTTTAGGACCCTTTAATTCTACATGTTATGAAAATAATTAATTAATAATTAAAAATAGACAAAAAGATAATTTTATATATTGTAGAAGTATTTTAACGAAGGATAAAAAGTTCAAATTACTTTTTTAAGAGTCTTTGCACTATAGATATAGATTATAGATTGTAGATATAGACAGGAGCGGATCTAGGATTTTCGGTGAAGGGATTCAGTAGTATATATATGGACCCTATGTAGATCCGTCACGGGATATAGATGTAGATTATAGATATCTATTATAGATAAGAGGAGTTCCTAATTCAATAGTTGTTGCATCTGAATAAGGTGTTGCAGCTTTGGGTCGAAAGTTTCTCGAGAGAAAAAAAATCTAACAAATTCTTAATTTTTTTTTATGTATATTAATGGTCCATGGAATGTGATTATCAATGAATGTATGAAATTGTTGGTGCATTGAGGCGATGAAAACAGTTGGTGAATCATCTTGGATCTTTTTTTAAAAATTTATCATTACCGTGAATTTTTTTGTTTTGTTTTTCTATGGAAGATGGATTAGGCATGGATATTTTTGAATTTTAAGAGTTACAAGTTTGTGTTCCTTTGCTTTAAAGTTTTGAATTGGTACGTTAGATTAACTTTGATGGATTTATTATTTTAAGTGAACATTTGTTTTGAATAATTAAATAATTTTTATTAAGTTGAATCAACGATAAATTTTACAACAAAATCTTCGAGAAAGGAGATATGTTATAGTCGTGTAAATAATAATAATGATGATGATGATGATAGTAATAGTAATAATAATAATAATAATATATTTTCTAATTATGCATTAATATAAAGATGGTCATAATCTAAGTCGGGTCCTTATAATTGAGAAAAAATTAATTTCTCACCTTACATAGAGTGTTTTTGACTTAAAATTGATTTTTTTCTTCAATAGGTTTTTTTAATTACTTTGGTCGCTTTCCTCTTCGTAATATTTATAATACTAGTTTAGTGTATGTGCGTTACACGTGGTGTTTAATGTTCAAAGAGAAAATTACATGTATATTAAGTAATTCCTTGTAACTATGTAAGATTTAATTTGTAGATCCATTGAATCAGATGTGCATCCACGATTTTAATTAGCTCATTCAAGTGTCGTTTTCATTGAGTCACCCCTACATTTTAGATTTTTTTAAAAAAATTTATCATCAGTTCGATCATTAAATAATTGACATCTTCAAATATTTTAGCTGATCCTCAGTCTCTCGGTATCAAAATTTCAGCCGCAAGAGGAAAAATGACTCTTATCTAAACTTTGTAATGTACCTATTCTATCCTTTACATTTTTTAATACAAATATTATTTCAAGTAGAATTTTATTTATTGAATGTGCCATCATATTAATAAATAATAAAAAGTTAAAAGTATATAAGAGAATGTTTTATTGTATGCAACTTTACCCTAGATCTTTATGGTTTGGCCATCCTCGAACCTCCGTATATTGTGGAAGCTTTAGTGCACCGATCTTCTATTGTAAAATATTTAAGCTCGTATTTCAGAATAGCAAAATGATTACGCTTCACCTGATATAACTCTTCAATATATTACTATTGAAATTTGGACACATTAACCCAAGTTGAAAACAATAAGGTAATTAATATTTGGTTAATTAATAAATTTGCCATATTTTTTTTCAATATCTAAAAAACTTTCATTCATGTTGTAGTAATTTTACCAAGATCAATTCACAAACAAACGTGAAAAAACACCAAGTTTTATATTGCCCTAATCCAAAAACCTGCCAAATTCAAACTACTAAGAGCTAGTGAACTTAGTAACAAAACAGCATGCTTAGCCAGTTTACCATGAAAAACAAGTCTCACTATAGTGTGAATTTTTGTAGATGTAAATGTAATAGTTGATTTCTTGTTGATCCTAGTCAATCTAGAAGATTTCTGAGTAAGCTTCTCAAAATATCATTAATGAAACTATTTATTATATCCATTGACTTGCTGAAAATATCGATATTTGGATGAACCCACTTTAGCACCTTCGAGGTGTAGATTTGTAGGTTTGGACACTCTTCTTTGCCTTCTTCTTCTCTTAAAGATTCATGCTTTAGGTAATTAATCACATCTAACTATACAAAAACATCAATAATTTTTTTTCTAGCTTCAAGGTGACAAAATTTCTATAAGAGCTTATTTTAAACTATTTCTCAATATACTCCTCGTAGATTAAAATTATAAATATATATAGAAAACAAAAGGCAATCATCACCAACAAAAAGGATTATGTGAGGATTTTCAAACTAAAAATTCAACTGAGCAGTCAATCACCTTCATAGAACCCATACGATTTCTCTTCTTTAACTATTTCTTAGTATACTCCTCGTAGACCACGATTATAAACATAAATAGAAAACAAAAAGCAGTCATCATCAATAAAAAGAATTATGTGAGATTTTTTAAACTAAAAGTTCAACTACGCAGTCAATCACCTTCATAGAACCCACACAATTTCTCTTCTTTAAACTATTTCTCACTATACTCCTCGTAGACTAAGATTATAAACATATGTAGAAAACAAAAAGCAGCCATCACCAACAAAAAGGATTATGTGATAGGTTTTTCAAACTAAAAGTGCAACTGAGCTGTCAATCACCTTCATAGAACCTATATGATTTCTCTTTGCTACTTCTTTAGTTGCTTTATGGACATTCTTCTCCTCTTTTTGTATATCTGGTCAATATCCCACAAAATTCACAAACACAAAATAAAATAATTTAGAAAAAAAACTACCAACAACAACATATTTTGGTTATTTCTGATAGACCCTCGGCTCAAAGAAAAATAATTCAAAGCAGTCTCAAATAGTAAGAAACAGAAGGTACAAGAAACAACAAATAATAGCAACAAATACAACAAATAGTAACAGAATAGGAGTTCATTGCTAAAATATATTGGATTTCATTGTTCAGAAAATTGTGACACCAGATTATACGAATTTGACCTTAACTTGGAACATGACCAAATATTATAAAGCTAGTTAAAGGTAAATTTAATTCTACGTATAAATATAAGATTCTGATATACAAATCTAATATTAAGCAATTTAAACTAATCTTCCCTACTCCAGGTTTCTTAGTTCGTACGTTTGCATTGATAGGTTGTGCAATAACAAGAGCTATGACAAGTATTACAGGCTTAACGTGAAGAAAGCTAAAACTGATCATACCGTTGAGTTCGGCTATATATATATATATATATATATATATATATATATATATATATATATATATATATATATTCTCACATAAATTTAAAACAAACCAACCAGATCAAACATTTGTTTTTAGAAAAAAAATAATGGGAGATTGACAACACATAATCAACATAAATTTAAATTTATGCACGCAAATCAAAATAAATAAAATAATTAGTAGTAGTGACATAGATTAAAAAAAAAAACTATGTTGTTTTGCACGGGAAGTATATTTTTTTCATTTAGATTTATTACCATGTTATGCAATTGAATTTTTGTACGAATTAATATAAATATATAGGTGAAATTGGACAACTAAACCTTCAAATTACAAAATAAAAGTTACTTCTTACCATATATTTTAGGACTCCTAACTTAAAACGAATTGTTATCATATATTTTAAAAGACTGATGATTCCATATATTATAAGAGTCAATAATATAAAAATAATTAAATAATAATTTTTTTTAGAAAAAAAGAATGAGAGATTGAAAACATATAATCAACATATATTTGAATTTATGCACACAAATCAAAACAAATAACATAATTAGTAGTAGTGACATAGATTAAAAAAAACCTATGTTGTATGTTTTGCACGGGGAGTATATTCTTTTCATTTAGATTTATTACAATGTTATGTAATTGAATTTTTGTATGGATTAATATATATATATAGGTGAAATTGAACAACTAAACTTACAAATTACAAAATAAAAGTTACCTTTTACCATATATTTTAAGACTCCTAATTTAAAAAGAAGTGTTACCATATATTTTAAAAGACTGATCCCATATATTATAGGAGTCAATAATATAAAAATAATTAAATAATAATTCACAAAAAATAGTAAAATGACGATTTTGTCTATTGTAGGATATTTTCATAAAGGACAAAAAGTTCAAATCACTTTTCTAAGGATCTTCACACTTTTAATATATTATAGATATAGATGTAATATATATGAATTTTTAATTGATCTGAAATACGTGCAAAGAACATATACTAAACAAGTATATATAAAGTAAAAACGTAGAGGAGATGATGTAACACCTCTTTATGGTCTCCATTGTTATTTATCTTTTTTGTGATTTTTGGGCTATTTTTTAATTTTAAAAGATTAAAAATTCACCTTAACATTATACACAACATTAAAGATAGTCATATTAAATTCCTTTTAATATGGATTGCATACATTTTACCCTCTCCAGACCCCACTGTGTGGAAAAACACCGGATTTATTGTTGTTGTTGCTATTAAAATTTTCTTATTTATGAGCTATGTAAAAAAAGAAAATTTAAAATCACTCTTTCAACTCTCTTAATCATTTTAAATATGCAAGAAAAAATTAAAAAATTATTTGTGAAAACTCAAATCTCTCTCTTCTCTCTCTCTCTCCTCTCTCTCTCCTCTCTCTCTATATATATAATATGCCAGAATTTTAATTGATCTTTTTTGTAATTTGTTTGAATTTTTTTCTAATTTTAAAAGACATGTAATCTATATATAATAATATTAGCTTCCTTTTCAAAAGTCTTTAAACTCAATTTATTATCATTTTTCTTGCCAAATAACATTTCAAATTTAATTACGTATTGGTTCAAATCCTTAGAAAGGCATATTTCAGTGCAATTGATTATTTATGTTTAATTGTAAATTTTATAAAATAAATACAAATTGATAATTCCACGATCAAGAATAATATTATATCAGGTTGATCCTTAGTTAAAAAATAGGGTAACTTACATAAATTCCGAAATGTTTAAGGGTTATTGCACTTTATCCCAATAATTTGTTAAATTACATCATATCCAGATTTTTAAATTTATGATACATATTTTTAGCCTTGATACATATACATTGTGATACATTTGTAATTTAGTGGTTAGTTAAATAAGGAAGTAACTAATTTTTAATTATTACGGGAAGTAAAATTAGGCACAAATCATGAAAATGATACATCTGATTTCAGATGTATCACAATGATACATTTCGTAAAATTACTTACTAACCATTAAAAATTTAATCTTACACCAAAATAAATAATTTACATTTGTCAAACATATGTTAAATGTATCAAACATTTATAAATAAATTAAAAATATGAATCATTATCACAAAGTATATGTCACCATCACATTGTTTAATTTCTCCTCTTTTCCTTAATGGGTACTGAATTAAAAGTTGAAAAAGAATTCAAAATTGATAAAAAAAAAAAGTTGATAAAAAGACAATGAAATTGGTGAAAAAGTTACAGTAAAGGAGATGAAAGTTGTATCAATTGGTGATAACTTGAGAGAGATTTTAGGGGATGAAATATTTGGAAAAAAAATCTTCAAAGAAAAGTAAATTACATGCATTAATTATGGAGTAAAAGTAGGGTGAGGGTTTGATACCAAACGGTATCTAAAAGAGCATGAAAATAGTCTGCAAACACACAAATAGTCCACACACACAAGACACTAAACGGAAACAAACTCAAACTTAAATGATAAAGAAGATATGTAACTTGACTCAATGAGAACTCATAATGCAGCAACTAAAGAGTGTATTAACACTCTAAAATATCCACAAAACAATTAACAAGAACCACGTTCTTACGGAACACAAGAGGAACTCGGTTCACTCAAGCACTCTCGTTTCTAGCCGATACACACAACACAAGAAGAAACCATTTCTTGTGATGTCAAAGTGGTGGTCTACTCTCTTCTTGAGAGGGAAGTGATGTTCAATATTACAAGTAATTTCAAGAATAAGATAGCTAAGAAACAAATCTAAAGAAACACCTTAAATAGTCTTTGCAAAAAGGATGGCAAAAGGACCCCTTTATCCTTAATAAAAGGGGTGGGTTTGGAGTGTATAAATGGGCTGCCTTGTAGTGTTTTAAGACACTCAAGGCATGCCTTCACACTTAAATACATACACTTCCTTGGATTGTCTCATGTCACACTTGCACATACATCGATCTTCATGGTCATCCCGTATCATTCTCTCCATCTTGAAAGGAATTTAACCTCGAATTCACGGCTCCGTCATCTTCAAGACTTCTTCTTTGAATCATCTGTTCATGGCCCTTTCCGAAGTTTGGATTCTTAGCTAAGGGTTCCATGGGATCATCAAACATGTGTTGGCAAGGAACTTTCTTTGTGTTTTCCTTTGGAAGCTCACGGCTTTGAACCTACACACAAGAAAAACCGATACTAGGAAAAGTGCTAGTACCTACGTTAGTGAGAAATAAGGGATCTTTGCGGGCAAGTCCCACAGGTGAGGACTTCCTTTCTTTTTTGTACCATTGCTGCCTTCCTTCCTTCACCACCACCACTTTTGGCTTCCCCTCTATTCTCCTTCTTCCACTTCTCCTCCAACTCCCTCACTTGTTGATGAACTTTGTCCACTTGTAATGGTGAGAGGGGGTGGAGTGTAAGCCTACGGCCTTGGAAGTCAAAAGTATATGTATTGGTTCTTTCATCATGCATGGTAGCTCGATCATATTTCCATGGTCTCCCTAACAAAAGTTGACATTCTTACATATGAATAACATCACAAAACACCTCGTCAAAGTAGTTGCCTACTTTGAACCGTATCATCACTTGCCGGGTTACCTTTAAATCCCCACATTTATTCAGCCATTGAAGCTTGTATGGGTTAGTATGAGGGATTGTGGACAGCTTCAAGACTTCAACCAAAGTACTACTAGCAATATTGGCACAACTACCTCCATCAATGATCAAAGAGTACACAACTTCCTTAATAGGGCATTTGGTGTTAAAAAGGTTCTCCCTTTGACTAGGATAGACCAAAACCTTACTAATCAAGGACCTTCTCACCATAAAACATGGCACTTCAAGCTCACCTTCACACGACCAAATATCTTCAACACCTCCTTCCTTGGACTCCTCGGCTTCTCTCTTCTCTCCATTTTGAGATTGTTCATCAATCTCATTTGGTTCAAGTCCCAACTCCTCTCCAAGAAAGTACATATTTCCCCTCCTATCACATTTATCCTATTTGGACACTCACTAGCCTTGTATCCCCAACCGTGGCATTTAAAGCATTGAAAACCCTTAGAATTAGAAAAAAATATGGTTTACCTTCATTTCTTGGAGGGTACCTTTGGTGAGGCTTTTTATCGGCTTGGAAAACTTTTCTCTCGGGTTTCTCCACCTTCAATAAGTTGTCTTTGTCCTTGTTCCATCCCGAGGGAGATTGTTCCTTAAGCTTGTACCCCATTTTCTCCCGTAAATCCCTTTTAATCTCTAAAGCAGCTTGGAAGATCCCTTTAATAGTTTTAAACTTATGAAGAGTCATGTGCATTGAGATTTCTTTGTATAAGCCAACCTTGAACCGGATGATGTCGTGGCTTACTTGCTCTCCTCTATGATCAAGTTTCAAGATGAGTTGTTGAAACTCATCATAGTAGCCTGCCACACTTTTGTTTCCTTGCTTCGAGTTGTACAATTTTGTAAGGAGTTCATGTTGATAGATTTCAGGAAGGTACCTTTGCCTCATAAGATACCTTAACCGAAACCAAGGAGGGGGTTTCCCCTCAATCAATACGTTGCCAAAACGTTTGACATACTCCCACTATATGGTAGCATATCCCTCAAAATGAGCAATGGCGTAGTTACTCTTCTTCTCCTCTGTGAGATCATTCACTTAAAAGACTCTTTCGCATGCGGATTCCCATACGAGAAACTATTCGGGATCACTTTTTCTCCTAAAGATTGGAAGCCCCATTTTTATGGTGTTGAGGCCAACATCCCTTTTCCGAACACCTTGGCTGCCCCTACCTTCAAGCCCCTAGTTTTCCCTCGATTCTACCCTTCTATCTCCCATCCTATATTCCATCAAATAAGAATTATCATACATTCCATACCTTCCCCTTCGGTTCTCCCTCACAAATCCCTCTTCTTGCATTGACGAGTTTTGGACATTTGGAATTTGGTATGGCGGATTGGCATTTAGTGGTAGAGGTCTTTGGATTGGATGATTTTGGTTTGGAGGAGTCATATTTAAGGGTGGAATTTGGGTTCCAATTCTGTCATGTGGGACTTGGTGATGTGGAGAATGGCTAGGTCCATCAAGGCCTTGGCCTTGTGAGTAATAGTTGGCTTGAGGTATGTCATTCCGTGGGTACATTCTTTGGTGAATGGCTTCGGGGGTAATGGTTGGGGATGTGTTTTGAGGAGTTGAGGGTCGTGAAATCCGTTGGCTTTCTACCCTTTCCATTCGGCCACTAATAGAGGTCACTTCCACTCCCAACTTATCAAGACCCACATTCACTCTAGCCACGTCCCGAGACAAGGATTCAAGATTAGCCACAAGAGAATTCAAAATATTTTGGTCCACGGTTTGTGCACTGGAATTTTCGGGTTCCATGTGTAGTTTTTCCATTTGCCAATGTACCTACAAAACTCACAAACGTTAGTTTAAAATATCCTCACACACTCTTCACACTCGGCTTCCTCACTTGGCCCTTCAAGTGTTGTAAGCCGGCAATCAATCCTTGAGTGCTTAGGAATGAGTCTACTCTTGATTTAGAAAGGATTTTGGTTTGGAAGACTCAAGAAAGTTTTGTACGCACTTGAACCAAGAATAACTATGAATTATAAACGAGCAAAGCACCACAAAGAACGTTGACACAAAAACGTACTCGAAAACTAGTTTACAACTTAGTAGGTTGTTACTTAGTTTCCAACTAGTGTAGTAGTAAATATAAAGGAAACTATTAGAGACAAGGAAAGAAACTTGGTCCTATGACTTGAGTTTTTGTTGTTGATGTGGCCCATAATTTTTTTTTTAATTTTGGTCGTTTGGGGTGTTGTTTTGTTGAAGTTGTTGTAGTCCAACTTGAATGATTCAATATTGTTGGTTTGCTGAGGCCTTGTTCGGTTTTTGGAGTGAAAAGACAAGCCTTGGACCCTTTTTTCAAAGGCCAAAAGGTGTCAATAAAATTTTCACCAACTTACACCAAAATGGCAAAACACCTTTTTGTCTTTGGTTTGTTCCTTTCCCGTTTTGGTTCTTTTTTAAAAAGGTTTCACACCCTTTTGGTAAGTAAGCTTTTTGGGAGGTCCTTTATCTATTTTCCTCTTTGGTGTTATCTTTAAACTAATTCCAAGACAAACACAAGACTTTTACATCTCTATTCCTTTTTCAAATCAAACACACCTTTTATTGAACATTCACCTCAAGAACATTATGAACAACAATAAGAACACTTATGAACAACAACTATATTTAAGCTGTCCAACCCTTCAACAACACTAAACAAAAGCTCAAATCTTGGACCTTACACACAAGTGTGCTAGGAAAACAAAAAGCTAACATACGAAACTACTAAGACAAGCAAAATAACACCCAAATCTAGATACTTCTCGGCCAAACACAAGTCACCAGATAACACTTTTTTTTTTATTTTTCAACTAGAAATGTCCAAGATTGGTGGTGTAAGAACACGACCAACCTTCTCTATGATACCAAATGATACCAAACAGTATCTAAAAGAGCACAAAAATAGTCCGCAAACACACAAACAGTCCATACGAATAAGACACTAAACGGAAACAACAAACTCAAACTTAAACGATAAAGAAGATATGTAACTTGACACAATGAGAACTCATAATGCAGCAACTAAAGAGTGTACTAATACTCTAAAACCTCCACAAAACAAGTTAACAAGCACCACGTTCTTACGGAACACAAGAGGAACTCGGTTCACTCAAGCACTCTCGTTTCTAGCCGATACACACAACACAAGAAGAAACCATTTCTTGTGATGTCATAGTGGTATTCTACTCTCTTTTTGAGAGGAAAGTGATGTTCAATATTACAAGTGATTTCAAGAATAAGCTAGCTAAGGAACAAATCTAAAGAAACACCTTAAATAGTCTTTACAAAAAGGATGGCAAAAGGATCCCTTTACCCTTAATGAAGGAGGTGGGTTTGGAGTGTATAAATGGGCTACCTTGTAGTATTTTTAAGACACTCAAGGCATGTCTTCACACTTAAATACATACATTTCCTTGAATGGTCTCGTGTCACACTTGCACACACATCGATCTTCATGGCCATCCCGTATCAGGGTTTTATTCATATGTATCAAGAGTAAAATATAAAATCCAGAATTTTAAGTAATTGTTTAAAAGGTAAGGGATTTTGGGTAAAAATGTCTTTTAGGTATGTGGTTTTGTGTAATTTATCCTAAAAAATATGTTAGCTTTATTTTTTTTCTCCTTTATTTGTTTTTACTTTTCATCTCCATAACTCATACTATTAAACTTCTACTCTTAATAACATCATTAATCTCGGAATCACTTATTCAACATATCTAGTACTTGAACTACCTAAGCCAGAATTTTAATTTATTTTTTTGTGATTTTTTGACCCTTTTTCTAATTTTAAAAGACATGTAATCTATATATAATAATATTAGCTTCCTTTTCAAAATTCTTTAAACACAATTTATTATCATTTTTCTTGCCAAATAATATTTCAAATGTAGTTACGTATTGGTTAAAATCCATAGAAATATTTCAGTGCAATTGATTATTTATGTTTAATTGTAATTTTTTATAAAATAAATACAAATTGATAATTCTACGATCAAGAATAATATTATATCAGGTTGATCCTTAATTAAAAAATATGTTAGCTTTATTTTATTTTTTTCTCCTTTTATTTTTCACCTCCATAACTCATACCTATTAAACTTCTACTCTTAATAACATCATTAATCTCGGAATCACTTATTCAACATATCTAGTACTTGAACTACCGAAATCCTAAACCTAATTCAAAACCTTCGATAAGATCTCGGCCGACATGGCCACCACCTCCGGTGGGGTTGACCCACCGGAAAGCAATCAGAATGCTACAGATGGCAGTAGAAGTGAGGGGAATAGAGGAGTATTAAACAACAAGGTTACGTGTGCTAATCTTCTGAAACCAAAAGGAGGTGAAAGTACAAAAGAAAGAATCCCACCTAAATCAGTGGTAATTCTTGAAGGGGAGCCGAGTATCACATGGAAAGCATCTGAAGTAAAAAGCCTAATTATGCAAGAAAATTTACAATATGCAATAATTGGTAAATTTTCGTATGGAAAATCTGATATAATGAAGTCGGGAAAGTGTATACCTGTTCAATACGGCATTAAGGGAGATTATAATATTGGCATGTTAGACTCAAGAAACATTCTCATTCGGCTGAGCATATTGGAAGATTATGTTAATATAATATCAACAACTGTATATTATATAAAAGCGAAAGAGTTGTATTGACAGATGCGAACCCTTAAGTGGGATTCATGGTTTGAGCCAGATGTTGAAACTACTGGGGGAATTGCATTGATATCAATGTCGAATCTTCCTTCTAATTTTTTTGCAAAGAAAGCACTTTTTTCAATTGCTTCAGCAATAGAGAAACCATTAACAGTGGATATGGCAACCAAGAATCAAACTAGACCTAGCTGCGCCAGAGTTAAGGTAGAGGTTGATCTTATTGCTAAATTACCACACAAAGTAAAGATAAATGAGGATGATGATGAGACGAGACAAGTTAAATCCAAGTGGATTAACATTCATTATGATTACAAGCCAAAGTATTGCAAAGAATGCTGCTTGCAAGGTCATGATGAAAATACATATTGGAATATTCATCCTGAGTTACTTGAAAAGCAAAAGGAAGAAAAGAATGAAGTTGAAACTACATAAGTTGAGGGGAAGAAAGATAATAATTTAGAAGCAGTGAGTAACAATCAAAGAAGCAGAAGACATTTCAAGAAGCAATGGTTAACAAGGAGGAAATTCACATACCTTAGTTGGTGAATTCTAGAAAAGTAACGATGGAATCTTATGTCTTTTGGTCTAACAAATGCTGCTACAAATTTTATGGACTTGATGAACAGGGTGTTCAAGAAGTACTTGAACTTATTCCTTATTGTCTTTATTAATGACATCCTTATTTATTCTTAAAGTGAGGATGAACATGCATAACAATTGACAATTGTCTTATTATGGTCGACGAAAGCACTAACGACTCGGGGGCGAGTCTTCTTCAACGTCGACGAGGAGAACTCGAAATAAAGAAAGTTAAGTACAAACAAGATAAATTTGGCCATATTGTTGGAAAAGTGGAAGAAGACAAACAACAGGATACTACAGTAGCTAATACTTTTGATGTGCTTACATAGGAGGATCAGGAAGAAACAAGAAATAATAATGTGTTGGAGAAAGCTCACCAACTAAAGAAGAAGAAGCAAAAGACGGAGAAAAGATAGAAGAGGAAAAAACTAATAAAAGTCAGACATAAAAGTGTCAGCATTATGAGTGCAAAGATAAAATTGATAGAAACAAGGACATAGTAGAGCAAGAAGCAACAAATGAAGTAGAATAGACAAAGCAATTGTAGCTAGTGTAGTTTAAAGAAGGAGAAGAAGCAGAACATGTGATAGAAAATATATTAGCTCTAGCAATCCAAGTTGAAAATCAGATTGAATACATCAATATAGAGAAGCTAAATTTGGATTAAGGAGATTTGGGAAAAAACATTGACAAAATGGGAGTGAAAGGGAATTTATCTCTGAGGCCGATAGAAAAGTTGAAAATAAATCAAGGCATATAGAGAAAGAAAGATAAGAGGGGTAAAACTTTTTTAATAAAGACAAGGAATTCTATAAAAAATAAGTCTAAATGAATGCATTAATCTGGAATATCAAATCAGTAAACACTCAGAAGGCATTCACACGGCTTATTACTTTGCAGAAAAGATATCACTTTTCATTCATTGATCTAATGGAACATTTCCAGGAAAATCAAACTATTGAAGAGTATAAGAGGAGATTGGGTATGCATCATGCAATAACAAATTCTTTAGGAAAAATATGGGTTTCATTGATAAGTTGGTGGTGTGTACTGTGATAAAATAAAGAGGATCAACAAATGACCATTAATTTGGTTAATCTGGCAACAGGCATTGCAGTAGTGGTTACATTAGTCTATATTAAATGTTCTCAAGTGGAGATATTAATTCTATGGGATTCATTAGCAGACATGGATCAGACTACCCAAGATTCTTGGGTGGTAGCAGGTGATTTCAATTTAATTGTAAGTGAGGAAGAAAAGTTAGAAGGTCTTCTAGTTACTGTGGATGAAACAGAGGACTTTAAGCATTGCATTAATCTATGTGGCTTGGAGGATCCAGGTTTCAAGTGAAGTAAATATACCTGGTGGATTGGAAGGACTGATGAAGAGTGTATTTTCAGGAGGTTAGATAGGGTGCTTTGTATTGACAAATTATAAGAACTTTTTCCAACAATGGAGGTAGAATATTTATTTAGAAGTGGATCAGATTATACTCCTTTGAAGATTCATTTTAGCACTGTTAAAGAACATATTCATAAAACTTTTAGGTTTCTAAATATGTGGTTGAAATAAGATGTTTTTTTTAAAGTAATAAATGATAACTGGGTTACTAATGTGATGGGAAATCCTTTCATCGTGTTCTATCATAAGCTGAAAAGGGTTAAAAATACTTTGGAAAAATAGAGTAGAGAGTACTATGGTAACATTTTCTAGGAAATTGTTACACTGGAAGAGGTTATAAAATTAAGGGAGAAACAATTTGAGGAAGATCCATCTGTCCATAATAGAAATATTCTATTCAAAGCTCAAACAGATTTGAACTTGCAATTGAAGAGAGAAGAAGATTTTTGGAGGCAGAAAGATGGGTTTGAACTTTGAATGGTTTAAAATGGGGAAAGAAATACCAAGTTCTTTCATACAGTGGTGAAGGGGGGAAGAAGCAGGCTTAAAGTGTCAAGAATACAAACTGATGAAGGGGAATGACTAGAAGATCAAAATGAAATTGCACATGTAGCTGTGACTTTCTTTTAGAAACAGTTCACTAAAGGGGAAGATAATGAAGATTTTGAAATTCTAAATGAACTTCCCAATGTAGTGAACCCTGAACAGAATAAAGAAATGAAAAAGATTCCTAAAATTCAAGAAGTCAAGGGTATTGTAATGGGACTGAACAGAAATAGTGCAGGAGGTCCAGATAGTATGACAGGAGCATTTTTCCAGGATGCTTGGGAGATTATTGGTAAGTATATACACAACATGGTTATAGCTTTCTTTTGTAGGTTTGAATTACCTAAATTTATTACACATACAAATTTGGTACTTTTACCCAAGAAGTTAGTTGTAAACACTTTTTCTGATATGAGACCAATCTCATTGAGTAATTTTGTGAACAATATATTCTCTTGAATTATTCATGAGCAGATTAAAAGAATTCTACCTCAGATTATATCAAAAAAAATAGGCTGATTTTTTGCATGGAAAAGCATTGTAGAGAATATTTTGATGGTGAAGGAAATAATTACAGACATAAGGAAGAGAGGAAAGATTTCCAATATGGTCATCAAACTTGACATAATGAAAGCTTATGATAGATTAGATTGGTTGTTTCTCACGAAGGTATTAAGGAAAATGGGATTTAGTGAGTTTATGTTTGACATGGTATACAGGTTAGTGGAAAACAATTGGTACTCTGTTTTGATAAGTAGGAAACCACATGGGTTTTTTTAAATCCTCTAGAGGTTTGAAGTAGGGGGATCCATTATCACCCACGCTCTTTATCATAGCAGTAGAGGTAATGTCTAGAGCATTAAGATCTTTGATACTTACAAAAGATTTCAAGTTATTTGGAATGCCAAGAAAAAGTCCTAAGGTGAATCACTTTGCATTTGCAGATGACATGATCATTTTATGCAAAGCTGTGCTTAATATAATGCAGAAAATGACTAACACTTTAGAGAAGTATGAAAGAATTTCAGGTCAAAAAATGAATAAGGAGAAAAGTTCAGTTTATTTACATAAAGGAGTTTCTCATGCTATTGTTGTTCAGGTAGAAGCGGCTACTGGGATTTTAAGGAAAGACTTTTCTTTCACTTACCTTAGGTGCCCTATATTTCACATGAGAAAGAACAAGGATTACTACTAGACAATTATAAGCAGAATTAGTGGGAAGGTACAAGGATAAAAAGAGAAGATGTTGTCCTATGGGGTAGAATCTTTATCAAACATGTGTTACAAAGCATCCCAATCTATTGTTTGTCAGTGATGAACTGTAACACCCCGCACTTTTTTCAGCTTAAAACCATTCCTAGAAATATCAAATATTTACTTCAAAGATGAATACCATTTATTTCATGCAGTATTTTCAAGATTTCAACTTTTTATTGTGTGAGAAATTGAATAAGATTTTCATTGATACCAAATTTGCCTAAATCCGACACTTGGTTGAGAAGTTAGAGAATTTTTGAGTTGACAGTATGCCACCTATACTCTCAGCATGTCGCGGAGAAGGCAAAAATGGCAATCGCCAATTCCAGTGGACCTCCATGAAATTGGCACATCGCGGAATGGTCCATTTTCCCATTTGTCAAAATCCAGTATCCCAACGCGATCTTACCGCGTCGCGTTGATGGTACAAATAAATTTTAAAAAGGGCATTGCAATTCCTCCACGCCGCGCCAAGCCCTTAGTTCCCAGTTGTCTATTTCCAGTGGGCCGACGCGATCACGGTGCGTCGCGCCAGGTGCCTATTTCAAAAAATTTTGACGAAATTTAAAAGCTTCGTTCAGGGTTAAATTGGCCTTTCCCCATAATTTTATTTAGTCCAGATATGGGATTTAATCCCTAAAATCATTCTCAAGTCATTCTTTATTGAATTTTCCCCAAATCAAAGCATTCTCTCTCAAGGAAAATAAAACCCTAGATCATCAAAGCTTTCTACCCAAGGAAATCCAATTCCTCCATTAATTCTGCAAGGTAATTCAAGATTAAGGATTTCCAATTCAAGAACTCCAATAACTCAACTTTAAAAGCATCAATAGGGATCCAAGATTTAAGCCTTAGTGTCTAGTTCATCAATTGAGGTATGTGGGGTATGAACAAGGACAATCCTTTCATCCTTGTTTCCAAAACTTATTTTAATTACAAATTTACTAAAATTTTATGTGATTTCTCATGAAATTGAAGTTAGGGTTATACACAATATTGCTATTTATGAGTTTATTAGATTTCCAATGATTTAGAAGTTGAATTACATGTTTATGTTCATATTTTCATGTATATTGCAGAAATTTTCAGATTTTAAGTTGATTTATAAATGTTTATATCACCAAGCATGAATATTATGATGTTTCAACATGAGTTTGATGCATGGGTCATTAATCCCTAATTAAGATTGCTATTTCAAGATTGTTTGTGCTATGAGCACCCTAAGATGAGATTATTCTTAGATTTTCTATAAAGATTTGACCTTTTTGGTCCCGAGCTAAGATAAAGAATCCACTTTGTTTATATGACTTGAGATTTAGATAAAGAAAGAGCATAATTGGTTTTCTTGTAAACCTTTGTGCAATATTTTTGAAGTGGATTTCTTAAGATCCTGAGCATAAGAATGGGAGTAGTATTTAGCACCAAGATGAGTATGTTACCAAGGTTTCATGCCCCAGAACTATGTGCCACCGTAGGATTAAGAATTTTTTCCACTTCTATGTGGATGACTAAGATTGTGATCACTTAAGATAAGAAGTTATATTCCAATGGTAAGGGTAGAACAGCTCAGCCCAACGTGGGCAAGACGTGGGACTCTATAAATGCTCACATGGTGTATGTCGGTTAGAAGAACCTCCCAAAAAGATGTCCCCTACTCTTAAAATAGTCTATTGGTTTAAAACCTTAAGATAAAAGCATATGTTTTGAAAGCTACGGTCTTAAGATTTATAAAGTCTTGAGATGAAGTACTTCCCTTACAAGTTGACAAGATGATGTAGTAGCTTTCAGAAAGAACAAATTTTATAACTGAATGTAATGTCTCAGAAGATTCATATTATATACTTTATTGTTCATGATTTTTGATCTTCAGTTTTCAGATTACTCAAGCCTATGTGAGTCATTTACATGTAGCATGCATGAATTTTTTTTTATAAATTATGATGATATTGTTTACTTATGCATTCACCCCCTATACTCAGTACATTCTCAAAGTACTGAACCACATATATGTCTATGTGCTACATTGTCTCATAATGTAGGTACGAGTTGTAGTACACATCTTATATTCAGATAGTTTGCAGATTTCAGTCAGCAGATGATGAGTTCTCCTTCTTCGGGGACTTTAGTTAGATGTTATTGATGTACTTTATTTTCTTATTCATTTGTATCGATTAGTGATAGTTAGAGTCGCATCCCAGCTATCTATAGTCAATATAGTAGAGGCTTCACAGACGTCAGTTAGAGTCAGTTATGTAATTTCAGTCCCTCTTTTCAGACTTTATCTGAATGTAAAAGTTGTATTAATATTGTATGTTCCTAGATTCCATAATTTTATGTTTCCGTATAATAAAATCAGTCATTTTATATATATTATTCAGTTACTTATGAGTTATGCCAATAGAAGGGTTAGCTTGGGATCACTGTGGTCCTAAGCACCGTGTGATGTCTCGGGATAAATTTTTGGGGCGTTACATGAACCCTCCTCTCAATGTTATGAATATTATCCAAAAAACGTTTTCTCAATTTTTTTGTAGTACTCATATAGGGGGAAAGAGTAGACACTGGGTTAAATGGAGTAAGATGTGTGTTCCTGAGGAAGGGGGTGGATTGGGGTTCAGAAATATCAAAGATATGTCAACGACCTTATTCTACAAGCTATGGTGGAATTTTTGCACAAAAGATTCCATATGGAGTAGATATATGCATAATAAGTATTGTAGGAATTACCACCCAAATGAGATTGTGTTGAAAACAGGAGCTGGAACTCAAGTTTGGAAAAAGATGTTACAAGAAAGGAATTTAGTGGAGCATCAAATAATTTGGAAAATCAAAAGTAGAAATACAAATATGTGGTTTGATAATTGGACCAGAGAAGGAGATTTGTAACTGTGATATAGAATTCAAGGGAATGGGACATCAATTATCAGTAGGTGAAAGATTTAATGCAGGATGAAGAGTGGAATGCACAGGTGCTATCTCAAATATTTCCAGCAAATATTGCAGACCATATCATTCAAACATTCAAAATTTCAGGTAGAAGTGAGGGGAAGGACATTCCGGTGTGGAAGGTTGATTCCACTAGAAAGTTCACTATCAAATCAGCTTGGAACTACATTAGAAAAAGGGAAGAGAAGAATATGATATACAAGAATATCTGGGTTAATGGAGTGCCTTTTAAAATGGCCTTCCTAATGTGGAGATTCTGGAAAAGAAAGGTGGAAGTAGATGATAATTTGAGAAGATGGGGGATTAAAGGACCTACTAGGTGCTGGTGTTTCACCATGCCAGCTCAAGAAACCATTTCACATATGTTTCTTAAGTCAAGCACAACTAACAGGCCATGGTCCTATTTCTCTTCTTTTGTTGGTAACAATATAAATGGACCAAGCATCAGAGAACTTATCAGAATTGGTGGAATGCTGAAGTTTTTGAAACAACTAGAGCCTAATATCAAGTTATTCCAAGCATGATATTGTGGGAATTATGGAGGAGAAGGAATAACTCTAAGCATGATGGTAAAACTTTGTCAACTCACAGGGTAATATTCAATATTAATAGAAATATTAGACTATTACTAAAAGTTAGAAATCCAAGACAAAACTTTCCAGATATATGGCTAGATATACAACATGAATTAGAACATAGTGACCCAGGGTAAAGATCACAAAGGTAGAATGGAAGGTTAAAGAGGAGGGATGAGTGAAATACAACACTGATGGGGCTTCTAGAGGTAATCCTAGGGTGAGTTCTTATGCCTTTTGCCTAAGGTATGAAAGGGGATATCTAATGTATGAACAGGGAGCTAAGATTGCTGATACTACAAACATGGAAGTAGAAGTATATGCTATTCTTAAAGCAGCAATACACTGTGGACAATCTGAATTCAATAAGGTCATTTTCAAACTGATTCTCTTATCATGTTAAAGATACTGACTAATGAATGGAGATGTGATACAGGAATAATTATGGTTATGGACTTAGGAGAGTGCATGTTGGACCCGAGCCTTGGAATGTCCAATTGAAGTGTAAAAGAGGCCCAAAATGCACCCAAATCAGCCCATAAATTACACTAGATGGGTGCCCATTCTTGAAGGGCCTTTTTGGTCATTTTAACTTCTATTTGTTTTGTAATATATAAGGAGCATGTTAGGGATTATTCACTTAGTTTTTGGATATTATTGTAAGTCTTGTAAGACTTGAAACACCATAGTTAGGGCTTGGAAAAGCCACCAACTGAAACTAGGATACAATAATAGGGTGGATTCTGTTTTGTTGTTGCTTGCTTGGAAACGTTGATGCTAGAGAGGTGCAATCCGATCTTGTGTCATGTAAGAGATAGGTTTATTGTTGTGTGTAGTGTTAAGGGTCCAAGAGTGTTCATTCTTGGGTTCTTAAGATTATACCTTCATGTGGTCTATCTATCTATCCCTTTACTTTCTTGTAATCGTGTTTAGTGTTTATGATGTAATCTTGTATTCTTTTTGTTATTGTTAAATCCGAATCTTGTGCTTTTGTGTTCATCTTGTTCTTCACGTATTTTTATATTTTGGTGTGAAATACGCCTTGTATTCTTGTTGTATTTGTGAATCCGAGAGAGGTCTCCAATCGGTCCAAGGATCTTAGTAATTTGTGAACTGTTTTGGAGTGTGTTTGTGGACTGTTTTTGAGTGATCTCGTGTCTTCCAAGTTTATATTGTATCATTTGGTATCATATCATGGCTTTATCTTATTCCTACAAGATCAAATCTTGGTCTAGCTCACTTAAAAAAAAAATTAAAATCTGAAAGTTCCAGAAAAATATACCAATCTGTCCGTGTTTGTGTTCTTGGCCAAAATTATGTTTTTGTTGTATCTTGACCGAGATTTGTTCATTGTGTGTCTAGATCTAGTTGTGTTCTTATTTGTTTTGTTGTTTCTAGTGTTAGTTTTCTTGTCCACTAACACTTTGATTCTAGATCTAAACTTAAGCTTGAACTTGTTCAAAGTTGTTGTGAACATAAACTTGGCCCATTGCTGTTGTTCTTGTTGTTATGGATTTGAAGTTGGTCGTGTGGATGTTGTTGTAATTCCTGGTTGATGTTGTTGTTGTTCTTAAAACTCGTTACAACCTTTATCTCTTGTTAAAACCAAAAATACCACACTAAAGACTTGGCCGATAGAATTATTGTTGGAGGTTTGTAGTTGACCTTGTTGTTCTAGAATTGTTGTTGTTCTTGGGAGATTGTTATTGGTTGTTCTTGTTGTGGTTGTTGTATTTTTTGAAGTTCTTCACCATATTCATCACCTTGTTAATGTTAAAGTTAACTTAGATCTTCAAAAGGTGAAGTACAAGGTGTAGAACTGTTGTTAAGTCTTGAAAGACCCACAACCACCAAAAGACTTTACATCACATCTCCACCACTTTTTCATAAAACAAGGGTCCATGTTTTAAGGGTTGTACAAGTCTAGTCAAAGACTTTTGAGTTTTGAATTTTGAATTGAAAAGAAGCTCCAAAGACTAGTTTGTATTTCCCTCTATTGAACAAGTTCCACCAAAGGTCCAAATTGAAAATTGACCAAGACTTGAACTTTTGAAATTAACAACTTGATAAAATTGAACCAATACGTGGCTGCCACGTCATATTTTACTATTCACACGATAATTTTTAAGCTCAATTTTTGACCTTCTAGTTTCAATTTGTTATTTTCTTGGTTTCGTTTGTTGATTCCAATACTAATTTACAAGCTAGTGATCATTTATTAGATTGTAAATTAGTTTTGAACCCGTTCTTTGTGTTAACTTTCCTTTGTGAGTCTTGATTATTTTGAGTCATTGTAATACATCCTTGTGTTTTCCTTACTCTTTGGAGCCCTTGTCAACGTTGGATTCACCTCTCAACACCACTCGGAGTACAAGCAAGTTTGCAGCACTTGTGAGATTGAGTGTGAGGGATCCGAGATTCAAGAAATAAAAAGAGAGAGTGGGGATGTTTTTGTACAACTAATGTGTTTTCTGTTTTTGTAGGTAACTCCTTTGCCATAATGGACACCTATTTGGTCCACCTTGCTGCTATTGCCCGAGAAATAGCTAAGGCGAATGCGGGTCTTGACAAATTGGGCTCGGATATGTTTACTATACTTGAGAGGTTGGATCAAGTGAAGAGTCAAAGAAACTCTCATGTTTCTACCCCCGAAGTTTTACCTCAAACGATCAACCCTCCAAGACCACCATTAAATGACATAGACATAAGTCAAGACAACAAATGTCCTCAAGCCCGAGATCTAAATGAGTCGCTTCCTCCTCAATTCGATCAAGTCCAACAAGAGGGACTTGGAAGCCAATTTTCTCTCATCCAAGCTCCACAACCGAAGATCTCCCTTACCAAATCATTCCTCTCAGTCGAAACTTCACTTCACCATAACCGATATATCCATGTAGATGAGTATGGTAGAAAGGAACATAAATGATATGGAGACTAATACAATAATTGTATGATGGTAGGAGACTTGTTTCGGATGAGATTGAAGACAAGACTCAAGATGGAGAGGAAGACGAGGTTCAAAATGAAGATGTTGGCTGAGACTTGTTGCTATTGAGACCTTAGATTCTTCATGATTTTGTGGATTGTTTTTGACTTGTTTGCGGATTGTGTTGAGTAGGTTTCCTTTGATTTGACCAATTGAATGAGGTGAAACCATGAATTTGTGGACAAATTCCTCTCAAGATGGAGAGGATGATACGGGAATAATTACGGTCATGGACTTAGGAGAGTGCATGTTGGACCCGAGCCTTGAAATGTGCAATTGAAATGTAAAAGAGGCCCAAAATGCACCCAAATCAGCCCATAAATTACACTAGATGGGTGCCCATTCTTGAAGGGACTTTTTGATCATTTTAACTTCTATTTGTTTTGTAATATATAAGGAACATGTTAGGGATTATTCACTTAGTTTTTGGATATTATTGTAAGTCTTGTAAGACTTGAAACACCATAGTTAGGGCTTGGAAAATCCATCAACTGAACTAGGATACAACAATAGGGTGGATTATCTTTTGTTGTTGCTTGCTTGGAAACGTTGATGCTAGAGAGGTGCAATCCGATCTTGTGTCATGTAAGAGATAGGTTTATTGTTGTATGTAGTGTTAAGGGTCCAAGAGTGTCCATTCTTGGGTTCTTAAGATTATACCTTCATGTGGTCTATCTATCTATCCCTTTACTTTCTTGTAATCGTGTTTAGTGTTTGTGTTGTAATCTTGTGTTCTTGTTGTTATTGTTAAATCTGAATCTTGTGCTTTTGTATTCATCTTGTTCTTCACGTATTATTGATGTTTTGGTGTGAAATACACCTTGTATTCTTGTTTTATTTGTGAGTCTGAGAGAGGTCTCCAATCGGTCCAAGGATCTTTGTGATTTTTGGACTGTTTTGGAGTGTGTTTGTGGACTATTTTTAAGTGATTTCGTGTCTTCCAAGTTTCTATCATATCAAGATATCCATGGAACTCGATGGATTGTATAGAGCATATTAGAGAAACACTAAGAGACAAACAAGTAAAATTCTAACACATATTGAGGGAAGGGAATCAGTTGGCAGATCATTTAACAAATATAGCAATAGACAAAGGGGATTTCGGCATAACAACATTTCAGCAATTGAAAATTCAAGGAATGAAGATCCCTAACAGTGACAACTCACAATGTCCATACATTAGATTATCATCAACAAAAGATGATAAGGCTGAAGGCTACAACTAAAAGTACTATAAGAGGCCACAAACAAATATTTACAATCCAAGTGGGCAACAACAACACCCAACAACTGACTAGCGCATACAGATTCAGACATCAAAAAGGACTCTTGGTAAAGAGGGAGGGTCGAGTGATATCTAGGCAACTAATACACCTGAGAAGCAGAAGGCAGGTCAAAAGTTTGTGGGTCCGAGAATCCCATTATCTCTTTCCTAGCTACATCTAGAATCAAATGACAGTAAATGAGAAGCTACAGCTAAAGAAAAAGGACAGGAAGAAGAAATTAAAGCTTACTTGGACATGCAATCAGTCTCAAGGACCAACGACCCTTAAATCAACACCAAAAAAGAAGAAACATCCCATCTACCTAGGGGTGTCAAGTGGGTTGGGCCGACCCGGCCCGACTCGGCTCTATTACCTAACCCGTCCGGGTTTGACCCAGCCCGGTAAGTCCTAGGGCTTTAGGGTTCTGGGTCCCGGGCTGGTTATTTTGTTAAAATGGGCCCGGCTAACCCGGCCTGGACCAAGCCCGGTCCAGGCCCGCCGGTTAATCGGCCCGGCCCGACCCGAAAAAATTAAAAAAAAAAGAAGAAGATATTTTGGATTTTTGGGCCAAACTAGCCGTTGGCCCAACGGCTATATAGCCGTTTTTGGGTCCAAACAACTAGTTTGGGCCCATTTATTAAAAAAAAAAAAACTTTAAAAAATATTTTTTAATCCCAAAAAAAATCTATAAATACCCTACAACTTCAAATCATTTTTCACACAATTTTTCACTCTCTCAAATCTCAATTCTCAATTCTCAATTCTCAATTCTCAATTCTCAAATATTCAATATATTTAATTTCTTAAAGTGTTCACTTTAATTTTTTAATTTTTTGTTTACAAAGTACGAGCGAAAGTTTCTAAAGTCGCAATCTTCGGATACTTCCAAAATTTGGTATTGTCGTTCCATCTCTTACGTTTAATTTTTATTTATTGTATTAATTATTTAATATTTAATTTTATTATATTTGTGTATTTTGAATATTTTTAGTTTAATTTAATTTATATTATGGATAAATTAAGAAACCTCGCTACTAAAGGTGTTAAAATTTTTTGTCCCGGAAGCGGTAGTGGTAGTAAAAAGCAAATTACTAGCGGTAGAGGTAGTTCAAGTAGTAGATATACCCGTGTGCCTTCGCCTCCGGTACCGCTTGGTACACCTTTTGAGGAAGAAATAGGTGTAGGTGCTCACGATATGGATTATGTAGAAGCTCAGGAAAATTACAGTATAGAAGAAGAAAATGAAGTAGATGCGGTTAATGTAGACGAAGATAGTGAAAATATTGCTGAGACACCCGCAGTAGGAGATGCTAATGTTAGATCTGAATCAGTTAATCTCCCTTCCCGTCCTCCCAGTGCCCCCAAACCTCGTAAAAGAACTAGTATTGCATGGCAATTTTTTGAACGTATATCAGATATTGAGGTGCAATGCAATATTTGTCAACAAATATATAAGCATAGAAGTGGAGGCAAGCAAGGGGGTACGGGTACGTTAATGAGACATCTAGCTGAAGATCATAAAAGAGAGTTAAATATTGCAAAAGGTGGCGGGGATGTTGGTGGGTCAACGCAAACTAGAATGGACCCAACAACCGGTCACGTAGCGAAGAATTATAATAAATTGAGGGACAGGGATGAAATAGCTAAAATGGTAGCTGTGGGTTGTTTGCCTTTTAGTTTTCCTTCTTCTGATGCCTTTATTCGTTATATACAAGCAATTTATAATCCTATGTTTAATGGTATTCCTAGAACTACTTGTCGGTCTGATATTTTTAGACTCCATTCACAATATTGTTTTTATTTATCAATATTATTAAATAATATTCAATGTAGATTGTCCCTAACTTCTGATCTTGGTCGTGCTGTAAATAAAAATGATTATTTAACCGTTACTTGTCATTGGATGGATAGTAATTTCATGATGCAAAAACGTATTCTTGCTTTTTTATATGATGAAGATCGTAAACATACTGGACAATTTATTGCTGATTCTATTGTTAAAATTGCCGGATATTATGGTATCGAAAATAAAATTTTATGTATTGCTTTTGATAATGCTTCTAACAACAAGACTGCTATAACAAAAATAAAATCTACGCTATCTCCGCCCTTGCCTGAAATTTTTCATATTAAGTGTGCATGCCATATATATAATTTAATTGTAAAAGATGGTCTTGACTTTTTTGAGCTTTATATTGAAAAAATTCGTCTTGCCGTTGGTTTTATTCAAGGAAATAATCGTAGATCGAGAATTAGAGAATTTAAAGTTAAATGTCAAGAAAATGGACTTACACCGATTTTGATGCCTGAGGAAATTGATACTAGATGGAATTCTACGTATGAATTTTTAAAAACTTGTTATAAATATAGAATTCCTATTACACTAGCTTTTAACCAACATTGCGGTTCATTTGCTGATTCTGCTGATTGCATGCTACATAATTCTGATTGGGTTGTAATTAATGATCTTGTTAAGTTTTTAGAAAATTTTTATGTAGCTACGGTTGAATTTTCCGGTGCTTATTATCCTACTGTTTGTAATATTTTGGCATATATAGACGATATTTCTGATTTGCTCAAAGAATATAAAAATAAAGAAGGTTATAAAGAAGCTGTTGGCGCCATGTTTACGAAATTTAAAAAATATTTTTTCCCGATTCCCCCTATTTACTTGGTTGGTGCTATGCTAAATCCGTGCATGAAATATAATCATATGTGTCACTTTAGTACTCTTATTTATACTAACTTAGAAATAAATACTAACCATGATTCTGAACAAGTATAACCTGATTTGTGGACGGCTCCGGCTGATGCAAAGGATTACATAGAAAAATTATATAATTACTATGCTGGTTTATTTGATTTAGCCGTACCTACAAATATCACTCCAACTGTCGCTCCTCATCCTCCCAAGGAGCCATCATCTTCTAAAAGGCCGGCACATAGTGGTTTTTCTGATTCGTTTTATGATTTAAATTGTTGGAACAATGTTGATGAGAGAACTTACACATCAACTTATCGGAAAGAGCTGAAATATTATCTTCGGACGGCACCAGAGGATCGCAGACGACGGATTAACACGTTGGATTGGTAGAGGAGTAATGAAACACAATATCCTGTGCTTTCAAGATTAGCTAGAGATATCTTGAATGTTCCAATGTCAACCGTTGCATCAGAGAGCGCCTTTAGTCAGGGACGACAGCAGCTTGGAGACAACCGACACTCATTGGGAAGCAATGCAATGAATGTTCTAGTTTGCCTCAGAGATTGGATTAGAGCGGAAAGAAGAAACCAAGAAATGGAACCGGAGCCGAGCGACGAGCTGAAACTTGAAGAAATTATGACTTCACGGGAGAACTCAGCAGAATCAAGTCCAATGCATGGTTTTGCCCCCGTTGACTTCGACTATCCTATGCAAGTTCCCATTAATATTAACATGAATGAGTTGGAAAAAATGATGCATAATTTATAGATTTTTCATTCATGTAAATTATAAATTTTGGATCATTTTGCAATTAATAAAATTCCCCTAATTCATTCACTCCTTAGTCCTTGTTTTTTATTTTTTTTCATTTAACGATTTAAAATTTTAAATTGAATTTCTAGTTTTCTACTTTAAATTAAAAACTTACTTCTAATATATTATTAATTTACTACCAAATATTATTAATTTATTATATTAAGTAGCATATGTTTTGTATATTTGTGCATATATCTTATATAGAAGTGTATATTTAACGTATACATGTGTATATGTTTTATAAATTAGTATATAAGTATATCTATATATATTGTAATGTATATATAATGTAGTATATTTTATAAGTAGTAGTATATATACATTGAATGGTGCGTATACATAGAATAGAGTGTATATATGTGAATAGATCTTCTATAGACGTGTATATTTAACGTATACATGTGTATATGTTTTATAAATTAGTATATAACTATACAAATATATATTGTAATGTATATATATTATAGTATATTTCATTTAAAGTATTACATATACATAGAATAGAGTGTATATATGTGAATGGATCTTCTATAGACGTGTATATTTAACGTATACATGTGTATATATTTTATAAATTAGTATATAACTATACAAATATATATTGTAATGTATATATATTATAGTATATTTGATTTAAAGTATTACATATACATAGAATAGAGTGTATATATGTGAATAGATCTTCTATAGACGTGTATATTTAACGTATACATTACTTTATGTTTTATAAATTAGTATATAACTATACAAATATATATTGTAATGTATATATATTACAGTATATTTGATTTAAAGTATTACATATACATAGAATAGAGGGTATATATGTGAATAGATCTTCTATAGACGTGTATATTTAACGTATACATATGTATATGTTTTATAAATTAGTATATATATTGTAGTATATACTTTTTTTAAAGTAGTACATATATATTGAATGGTGCGTATATATGTGTATATATCTTCTATATACGTATATCTTTAAAGTATACAAGTGTATATGTTTTATAAATTAGTATGTAACTACATATATATACATATTGTTGTATATATATATATGTATATATTGTAGTATATATGTTATTTAAAGTAGTACATATATATTGAATGGTGCATATATATGTGTATATATCTTCTAAAGTAGTATATATTTAACGTATACATGTGTATATGTTTTATAAATTAGTACATATATATATATATATATATTGTAGTGTATATATATATATATATTATACTATTATAGCACATGTTTTATTTAAAGTAGTACGTATAGTCATACATAATTATATATTGAATGGTACGTATATATGTGTAATTGTTTATATATATTTTTAAAAATATATATTGTATATATTGGAGTGTATATAGTGTATATTGGAGTGTATATAGTGTATATTGGATTATTTATTTATTTTTTAAACGGGTTTGATCGGTTTTTAACCGGGTTTTGGTGGGTTTGACCGGATTAGGTTAAGTGGGCCGGGTTAGGGTGAGTTTTAATTTTTTTACTGTTTGGCCCAGCCCGGCCCGGCCAGGTTAACGTCAAATCCAGTCCTTAACCGGCCCTCAACCCGGTTAAAATGGAAGGGCCAGTTCCGTGTTGGCCCGGCCCGCCCGTTTGACACCTCTACATCCACCAGAGAACTCAACTACATATAAGAAGAAATGAAAGAAAAGAAGTTAAAGGCGGAGAAGTTGAGTTGAACAGTAAGATTCAATGGCAATAAAGGGGAAAATACTTACTTCTGAGAGCTGAAGACAGTATAATCTTTGAGGATCCAAGGCGGAGTGTTGATGATCCAAAGCACAAGCATAATAAATTGAGGATTCAGGGGAAGGCACGCCATTTTCACCTGGAAATGAGCCTAAACGGCGGAGAAGAAGACAATAAAATGGATTAGGAAACCCTAGGGGAGATTATATATGTCTTAAGCAATTAGGATTTGGGCCGGGTCCTTTTTCAGAAATTGTAGAAGCACAATTTTCATATTCAGATTTTACGATGGGTTGGTCCATCAATGTAGGAACAATTTATTGTGTTTTGTTTTGATATTAATAAAATTTAAAAATTAAATTAAAAAAAACATCATTTACGGTATATTTGACGTGGGGCTGACATGGAAAGCTACTTGGCATCTTTAATGATGTGGAACGCCAATTAGGATTTCCGGTATATAATGGTCATTATTCTCCCGCCCGTGTCATTTTCTCAACAGTGTAAGTAAAGTCGAATGATTTTTAAATGTCATTTTCAATTAACCCCTTGATTTTGTTTCCTAATAAGAGAAGCAAAAAACCATTTAAAAATGGTAAAAACTAAAATGCAGTCCTTAGAAACAACAGAAATCATGATTGAATAGCTAGAATATAAAAAATAGTGGGCCAACCAAAAGTATGTTTTAGGATGGTTAGGATATTTTCATTTTTAACCAAGATCTTATTAGGACTTTTATCCTGATTTTCTTACTAAAATTAAGTTTTACTTTTTCTTAAAAAAAATAAATAAAAGTAATACCATAATCATTTATACTTTTCCTAAAAGAAAGTATAAAATTCTTCCATTTGGCTAACCTATTTCTAAGAGGAAAGGTTATGAAATACAATACCTTTTCTCATACCATAACACAGTAGCATCTACAATGTATTCCTTAAAAGTCTTGTTAGAGGAAGATTTTATCCAAATAATTTATGTTTTCTTTAATATTAGTTTTCATGTGTAGACCAATTGACCAAATTATATCAATAATATTATGTTTTTTAGTTTATATTGTGTCGTCTAAATTATCATCGTCTTGATTTGCAAACTTTAAGCTTCCGACTGATGCCCTTTCGATTTCGAAAATCAACAAGTGGTATTAGAGCCTATGGTTCAATAATCTGATGGTTCAGATTGAGGACATGTTGAGATCAAAGTTGCAATTAATTTGATGATAATGAAAATGTTTGTCTAGCTACATGTGGAGAAAAGTTTCAAATAAATTTTCAACAATCCATCTTTAAAATCAAAATCAATTTTCAACCCATGTTTATGGGCTCCAACTTTCAACTTCTGCTTACTTTTAATACTTGAGTTCCTTTCAACTCATGTATATACTTTTAACGCATGCGCTTCACTTTTAACCTGTGCGCACTTTCAAAGCTCAAGGTTCTACTTTTAACCCTCTTTACTTATAACATATGGTTCAAATAATGTTAACCCATGCTTTTATTTTTAACGCATAGGACTTCAATTGTTAATCCATATCAATTTTCAAGCATGATAAGCAACAATGATATATGAAGATCGTGTGAAAAAGGAAGATCAAGATTATTTTGCCAGAAAATCAAGTCAAAGGGGGAGATTTGTTAAGATTTTTTTCCGGATTTTCTTATCAAAATTAAGTTTTACTTTTTTATTTAAAAATAAATAAAAGTAATAACATAATTATTTTTAGTTTTACAAAAGAAAAATATAAAACCCTTCCATATTTGGTTAACTACTTTCTAAGAAGTAGAAAGTTTTTGAACCTCTAGAATATTCTTCTCATATCATGCTAACACAGTAGCATCCACAATGTAGTTCTTAAAGAATCAGATTTTCTCCCAATAGTTTTATATTTTCCTTAATATTAATTTTCATGTGTAGTTCAGTTAATCAAATTATATTAATAATATTATGTTTTTAGTTTATATTGTGTCATCTGAATTATGGTTGTATTAGTTTGCGCCCTCTCGATTTTGAACCCAACAGATCTTGGATCAAGTAGGTAGCCCTTTATCTCACTAACAAGTCAATGATTATGATTTAATCAGGTCAATAAACTTTGGATATTGGATGATTAAAGGGGGAAAAGAAGAAGCAGAGGCAAGTGGAAGAATTTAAGCGTGGTTGGCAAGTTGGTTTTTTTTTGGTCCTAAAATTTCAAAATTGGATGGCACCACCAAAGGCAAATGGAACACTTTAAGCAACTATGTATTTTATATATATATATATATAGAGAGAAGAACGTTCATCTCAAAACTCAAGTGAAGAAGTTGGCTGAAATTATACAAAATGTAGTAGATCTTGATATCCATAAAGAAGTCCATCTGAATGGATAAAAGGTTCAAAGAATGAGAGCACATAGGGTGGAGAAGGAAAGTCCACTATGGGCTATCACACTTGCCTAGTGCGTGGCCCTACTTGAGTTGAGTTTTGATTCATAAGCGATCAATGTCTAAATGTCCAATCACCCTTTTCACATTTACAACTGAGACCATACCAAAAAAGTGATGGAGGAATTTGCTGGTCTCTTTCCTTTTCTGTGTCTTTTATATCAAACAACAACAACATACCTACCCAGTATATTCCCACAAAGTAGATGCAGGTCTTGTTTCCAATACACCCCGGCTCTATGTCTTTTATATCCCTGTTTTAAATATTTAAATGTACCGCCACATTTTTGAAATCTATGCAGTTATGGTGATTCACTCAAAGAAAATCAGGATATCATTAATGGAGAAAAATTCCTCTTTTCCGCTTCTAGCTGTTTTGTTATTTCTTCTTCATGTTGTAGCAACTTGCTTGGCCATGAATATTAGCACTGATCAAATTTCTCTTCTTGCCTTGAGAGACCAAATCACTTCAGACCCTTATCACATTCTTTCTACAAACTGGTCTTCTTCTGCCGCTGTTTGTAACTGGATTGGAATCACTTGTGGCTCTCGTCATCAACGAGTAACTGTATTGAATATTTCAGGTATGGGCTTTTCGGGTACTATCCCGCCACAGCTTGGCAACCTTTCTTTTCTCGTTTCACTTGATCTAAGCTACAACTATTTCCATGGTGGAATTCCACCAGAGTTCTCTCGCTTGCGAAGATTGAGAGCTATTAATCTTAGTTTCAATAACATCACTTGAGAAATTCCTAAATTTTTGGGTGATTTTCAAGACCTTCAAATGTTGTCTCTTGAAAACAATAGTTTCAGTGGATTCATTCCTTCTTCTATCTCAAACATGAAGAATCTTGGATATTTGAATCTGAGGTACAACAATCTGGAAGGAAATATTCCAACAGGAATAACCACCCTTCGGAGTTTGAAATGGTTGAGCTTTGGATTCAATAAACTCAATGGCTCCAATGTGCTCTCCATGTTCAACATCTCGATACTTGAATATTTGGATCTCAGAAATTCTGGTTTAACTGGTGGTTTTCCAGCTGATTTGTGTCGTCGCCTTCCAAAATTGCAAAAGTTTGGACTTAATTTCAACATGTTAAGTGGAGAGATACCAAGACGTGTGTCAGAATGCTCGGAACTTCAAGTCCTATTGTTGATGGAAAATGATTTGATTGGAACTATTCCAAGAGAACTGGGGAGATTACAACTGCTGCAATTCTTATCTCTTGGTTCTAACAAGTTACATGGTATGTTTTTACCAATTTTCTCTGGATTGAATTTTGCGGTAGCTACATGTAGTACTCTTAGTTCAAGTTTAAATACTTCTAGATTTTAATTATACAAAATGAAGTTCTTGATAACTGTTATCCTACCTCAGTTTGCAACAAATGCTAAAAAGTTATACAAATATAGTTAGTTTATGCACGCAGTACATGTTCATGAGTTACCCTCATAAATCATTTCCATTCCTTGGGATTTTTGTTTGATCTTTCCTGCATAACAATTTGACAGGCACAATTCCTGATGAGATTGGTCGTCTTAATAACTTGAAGCAATTAGGCATCGAGAGAAATGAATTAACGGGTTCAATCCCTTTAACCATATTCAACATTTCATCCCTTCAAATTTTATCAATTTGGGACAACAAGCTTGAAGGACCTCTACCAAGGGAGATTGGAAATTTGACTATGCTTAACGTACTTGATCTTGGAATTAATAGCCTAACGGGTATGGAATAATATTTAGTCTGCAATATTCAGAATGCGAGTTGATCGAATACTTAAACTAATAGCAATTAACTCTACTTAATTCTGCAGGTGTACTTCCAGATGAAATCGGTAAGCTTCAAGAGTTGTCGGAGCTGAAGTTGGATTTCAATAACCTTAGTGGGTCGATCCCTATTGGTATATTTAATATCTCAACTCTTGTATCTATTACACTCACACAAAACCGCATTTCAGGCAATCTTCCTTCCACCATAGGCAACGGGTCACCCAATCTTGAACGAATTTTTCTAGGTGCAAATACCATTGATGGTGTTTTACCTAGTTCCATCTCAAATGTGTCTAAGCTAACTGTTCTCGAACTCAGTGCGAATAAACTCACAGGTTCAATTCCTGACTCTCTAGGAGACTTAAGGCTTATTGAAATTCTCAACTTGCAAGGTAATTCCTTCACTAGTGACTGTTCCATGTTGAGTTTTATTACTCCTTTGGCCAATTGTAAGAACTTAAGAGAACTGATATTGTCTGTTAATCCCCTAAATGCAAAACTTCCAAAATCCGTAGGCAATCTTTCTTCTCTTCAAAAGTTTGAGGCAGTAGGCTGTAATCTCAAAGGTCATGTTCCAAATGAAATTGGAAACTTGAGAAATTTATCTTATTTGAAGCTGGAATACAATGACTTCACTGGAGTTGTGCCAACGACTATAAGTTCTTTGAAAAAACTACAACAGCTTTCACTTGGTGCAAACAGAATAAGTGGTCCTTTCCCAATTGTTTTATGTGACCTACCCAACCTGGGTTTGTTAAACCTTTCACAAAATCAACTGCGGGGAAGTATTCCTAGTTGCTTGGGAGATGTTACTTCTCTAAGGGAGGTTTATCTTGATTCCAATAACTTCACTGCCACCATACCTTCAAGTCTATGGAACCTCAAAGACATCTTGAAGCTGAACTTGTCTTCAAATTTCTTCAATGGTTCTCTACCACTTGAAGTTGGAAATCTCAAAGCTGCAATACTTCTGGATCTTTCCGGGAACCAAATCTTTGGCAACATTCCTAGTACATTAGGAGGTTTGCAGAAATTGATTCAACTATCTTTGGCTCATAATAGAATTGACGGATCTATTCCTGAGACATTTGGGGAACTCATAAATTTGGAAGCATTGGATCTTTCATATAACAGAATGTCTGGTGTGATTCCTACGTCATTAGAGGCACTAAAGCAGCTAAACTCCTTTAATGTTTCATTCAATAGGTTACATGGGGAAATTCCGAGTGGAGGACCTTTTCATAATTTCCCTTACCAGTCCTTTATGTCGAATGAAGGATTGTGTGGTAAACCTCAAAAGCATGTCCCAGCTTGTCCTTCGAATTCAAAGAGTCGTTCACATTCAAAGAAAAAAAGACTGATATGGATTATAGTTGCCTCTTCAGTTATCTCTGCAATAGGGCTTGCTTTAGCAATAGTTTCCGTGTTGATGACACGTCGTGGCAAAACAGTCAATGCAGAAGAAGAGGGGTCGCCTGAGGTAGCACCACAAAGAATTTCTTACTACGAACTTCAAAGAGCAACTCGAGGATTTGATGGAAATAACTTGCTAGGTAGTGGAAGTTTTGGTTCTGTTTACAAAGGGACATTGGTAGATGGGATGATGGTAGCTGTTAAAGTTTTCAATGTGCAGATGAAGGGTACATTTCGAACCTTTGATAGAGAATGTGAAATCTTGCGGAATCTTCGTCACAGAAATCTTACCAAGATCATTAGCAGCTGTTGTAACTTGGATTTTAAAGCATTGATACTTGTGTACATGCCAAACGGGAGCTTAGACAAGTTGCTATATTCTCGAGATTATTCTCTAAATATAATGCAACGATTGAATATCATGGTTGATGTTGCATCTGCTCTGCAATATCTCCATCATGGTTACTCTGTACCTGTTATTCATTGTGATCTGAAGCCTAGCAACGTCTTACTTGACAACGACATGGTGGGACACCTGACTGACTTTGGCATTGCAAAACTTCTAACAAAAGAGGAATCTGTTGCTCACACTACAACCTTCGCCACAATTGGTTACATTGCTCCAGGTGAAATATTTATTTAACTTGTAACAAAGTTTTCGATTAACAGTTATTCAGTGTTACACCTCATAAGTTCAGTTGCTGACGTATTTTAATATTTCTTTTCTAGAATATGGATTGGAAGGCCTTATATCCAAGAGTATTGATGTGTATATTTATGGTATCATGTTGCTGGAAACTTATACAAAGAAGAAACCTAATGATGAAATGTTCACAGGCGATTTAGATTTGAAAAGCTGGGTACATAGTTCACTTCCTGATAAGCTGGGTGAAATCATAGATTCTGCCTTACTAACAGTAGATGAAGAAAAGTTACATTATGTGTCGTCAATCATGGAGTTAGCCATGAATTGCACGGCTAAATCTCCAGTAGAAAGGATGAATATGACTGATGTTGTTGCAGCATTGGAAAAGATGAGATAGGGTACTTCCTATATCCCTTTCAGGAGGTAAATATGCAAGTTGTAAAGTTTACTAGAATTTTAACCATCTGTAATTGTTCTTCAAATTATTTTGCAGGAGATTGTGTGGCTATTGTAATTGTCCTGCGTTGAGATTAGTCTTTTTTACAGTGTATTGCTTATTAAGGATCAACAAAATGCAGTGTTCCTCATCCGGCCTACGTGAATGGTCAACTAAAAGAGTCATTTACCCATTGCTTTAGTCTTGTCTCCGGTGAAAAAGTGTTTCAATCAGCACAACATCATAGCAGTAGATATCAGCACTACACTCTGTTCAGGATATAATAAAAGCACAGTTTGATATAAAAATGGTGCTGTAGGAACACTTAGCAAAAATCTTAAGATCGCTGTTACCTGAAGCATTTATCCCAATGTCATTTTTTGAGTAACAGATGTGCATAATAAAAAAGGCATTATATATAAACAGGCGCTTAGACTTGGCATCAGCTGGCAAGATACTCTAACTTTGAGTATGCACATCTAGATACCTTAATTCGTCTACATTGTGTCAGATGAACACTTCAACTTATAATTTAATTAAAAAAAAACAAGTCAAAAGAATGAATTAAGCTATAAGTTTTAGTGATTGTTTTTCTGCCTCACTATTGTACGATACTTTAGGATGAATTATAATGACTTGTTTCCTCTCTTATCCCTTCATTATCCAAATGATTGGACCTTTTAGTGCGTTAAATTCACCGAATCGTAATGAAAGATCTAATTTTTTGATGACCCACTAACTTCCCAGCTCTACTAATGTACCAGCAAGAGCACTTAAAAAGAAATGTATAAATCATTTATAATAAATTAATGTTAAAAAGACTTTCCAAATGATCTATTGATTAATTAATAGAAGGTTTTAATGCACTTGCCTATATATGTTTATACTAAATGGGAACTGATTTAATTGTAAATGAAGCGTCTAAATAAAAACGTGTGCATGCACATGTCAATTGGCAAAGAATCTATTGGATGTAAGATTGCTGGAGGCAGTGAAGACTGAAGTTACTTTTTCATGTGTTAGCATTTAGTACTAGATCTTGACCTACTCCCTCCGTCCCATTTTACTCGTCCCAAATTTATTAATTTGTTGTCCCATTTTATTTGTTCTTTTTTACTTATCAAGACAAGACAATTTTTTTTCCCGTTATATCCTTAGTGTAATTGATTACTCCTTATTATTAGCATTCTTGAAAAATATTGCTTAGGAGTACCATTAAGAGTACACCATTAAGAATACAAATGGTGCTTAGGTATTAGCCGTGCATCAATATTGAAACTAACAATAAAACACAATTAAGAGGGGCAAAATGGTAAAGGTACATTATCAATCATTGTTTTCTTAGTAGCTGTGCCATTCCAATTTGGGACGGGTAAAATGAGACGGAGGGACTACTTTTTTTTTATCTTTTCAAATTCCAGCATAGGGACTTGCACCATTAACGAAGTCAACAATTTCTGGAGTTGTTTTCTGCATGCTGGCATTATCTTCTTAATTATCAACCAAACATTTCTTTTTAAGGTAACTCAAGGAACACGAGGATATCATCAATCGAGAAAACATCCTCCTCCTCCTTTTCCCTATTCACCTTTTTATTAATATCTCTTCATGTTATATCAACATGCATAGCCATGAATATAAGAACTGATCAATCTTCTCTTCTAGCCTTGAAAGCGCACATCACTTCAGATCCTAATCACATTCTTCCAGCAAACCGGTCTTCATCTTCAACCTCAGTTTGTAATTGGATTGGAATAACTTGTGGCTCTCGTCATCAAAGAGTTACTGTACTGAATGTATCAGGTATGGGATTTACTGGTACCATCCCACCACAACTTGACAACCTCTCATTTCTTGTTTCACTTGATCTAAGCTACAATAATTTCCATGGTGTACCTCCATTGCGAAAGTTGAGAGCCGTTGATCTTAGTTTCAACAACTTCAATGGAGAAATTAATCCGTTATTCGGTGGTTTTAAGGACCTTGAAATGTTCTCCGTTGAAAATAATAGTTTCGGTGGGTTCATTCCTGCTTCTATTTCTAACATGACGAATCTTGAATTCTTGACTCTGAGTTTCAACAATCTGGAAGGTATGCGCTTACCATTTCTCGGCAGTCTTTTAGTGTAGATTTAACTTACATGCGTGACACTAAAACTACATTTGTAGTCGGTTTCACCAAGCTTCTTGGAAGTACAAGTGCTAGACATAATAACTTAAAACATCCAACTTTTGATGCGCTATTTCTGTTTATGAATTTGACAGGCGCAATTCCTGATGAGATCGGTCATCTTTATAATTTGGAGTATTTGCGCATGGAACGAAATAAATTAACAGGCTCAATTCCGTTATCCATATTCAACATTTCATCACTTCAAACTTTATATATGAGCAATAACATGCTTGAAGGACCTTTACCAAGAGAGGTTGGAAAATTGGCTATGCTTGACCTGCTTTATCTCGGTTATAATAACCTGAAAGGTACAGAAAAATATTTTATTGCAGAGAATTTTAGGAATTCAATTAATTCTTTAGATATGTCTGATGATCATAATTCAAACACATCTAACATGATTGTAAGATGAATGTGCCCTTCTCTGCGCTCCAGGAAAACATATGCATTTAAATTCCAGTTAATTTGTTATATTTTGGAATTCTTGGGCTATTTCCAATTCAAGCCTCTAATATTGAAAAGGGAAAACACTTATAAACAGTCTTCTGAAGACAACTAGTACGTGAAGTGCCAACTATTTCCTTATCTGAACAACTGTATATGTGCTTTTCATGTGGTATGAGAATATGTTACTTCATAAATAGACCTTTGGTTATGCTCATGGCCTCATCAAATCAGTTCCTTCGGGTTATTTGATATATTTGCTGGTTGTAGAATGAACAGAGACTACATCTAAGTTTTATGAACATATCAAGAAAATATGTAAATATACCTTTTAAATCTTGGAATAAAGATAAAAAGAAGGATAATTCCTCCATTGTCTGATTCGACATGGTATCAAAGCCAGGTCGTCCCAGTTTAGGTTCCCATTCTCTAGTTGGTGGTCTGGGGGCGTGGGGATATGTGTGTTAGAATGGGTTAGAGTCTCATATTAGTCGGAAAATGAGCTAATGGTCTCCTTTATACTGATTTAGACAATCCACTTCTCATGAGTTAACCTTTTGAGTGAGTTAGGCCCAAGAGTCATATCTTACACTGCTTTACAATTTTCAGGCACAATTCCTGCTGAGATTGGTCAACTTCATAACCTGAAGGACTTAGTCATGGGAGTAAACAAATTAACTGGCTCAATCCCTTCAACTATATCCAACATGTCATCACTTGAAGTTCTAGATATGATTGACAACAAGCTTGAAGGACTTTTACCAAGACAGGTTGGAAATTTGACTACGCTTAGGTTACTTGATCTTCAAAATAATAATTTAACAGGTAATGAAAAGTCAAAAATTATATAATCCACTGTCATTTTAGAGTTGTATTTTTTGGACACTTCTACTGATCTTAATCATACTGAATCTTGCAGGTGTAATTCTATACGACGTCAGTAACCTTCCAGAGTTAGAGGACCTCTCATTGTCTCACAATAACTTCAATGGGTCGATCCCTGTTAGTATCTTCAATATCTCAACTCTTGTATATATTTCTCTCACAGAGAACCATATTTCAGGTAATATTCCTTCCACTATAGGCCACGGATTACCTAATGTTCAAGGAATAGTTCTAGATGAAAACAATATTACTGGTGTATTACCTAGCTTCTACAGAGATAGAGAGTAGAAAATGGGAAAAAAATTATGTTATTGATTGATTGAATTATATGCACAGAATCTGTACAAGACTATATATAAGACCTATATCAACAAGGATAAACTTAAAGTTACAACAACTATAAGAACTCTACAACAAATAGGAGTCTAGTAATTATCCGTTATTACGCCCCCGCAAGTTGGTGGTGTCAACTACACCCAACTTGGAAAAATGCTTGACAAAAGAGACTCTTGGAAGTGGTTTGGTCAGTATATCTGCCACTTGATCAGCCAAGTGAAGGTGTTGAACTGCTATATCCTTGTTTTGAACTTGTTCACGAACAAAATGAAAATCAATAGCAATATGCTTCATCCGACTATGGAACACCGGGTTGGCACAAATGTAGGTGGTGCTAACATTGTCACAAAATATCCGAGGAATGTCTGAGATACGAAACCGAAGCTTATGAAGTAAACTTGTTAGTCAATTGGTCTCAGAAATAGTAGCAGCAACAGCCTGATATTCTGCTTCTGTGGAGGAACGGGAAACAGATCTTTGCTTTTTAGAGGACCATGATATCGGAGAGCTGCCAAGGTAAACAACATAACCTGTGGTGGAGGTTCGATCAAGAGGATCTCCAGCCCAGTCAGAATCTGAGTAAGCTAGAAGATGGTGATCATGTTCTTTGGCAATCCGGAGACCAAATGAGGATGTTTGGTGTAGATACCGAAGGAGACGTTTCATGGCTGTCCAATGAGATACGAAGGGCTAGCGCATGGACTGGGATAGTTTGCTGACAGCGAATGCTATGTCTGGACGTGTAAAAGAAAGGTAATGAAGTTTACCGATGATCCGCCTATAAAGAGAGCCATCAACTTGAGAATCTTCCATGGACTCTGGGAAAGTTACAGTTGAAGCCATTGGTGTTGGAACACCTTTGCAATTTTGCATATTAACTTCCTGTAAAAGGTCTATAATGTACTTCTGTTGAGTCAACAAAAGACCACCAGGATAAGACAACACTTCAACACCAAGGAAATAATGAAGTGGACCAAGATCCTTTAGTGAGAATCGGGTTGCAAGATTATCAATAATACTTTGAACACCATGAATCTGATTACCAGTAACAATTATGTCATCAACATATACTAGGACATAAATAATAAACTCAAAATTCTATAGGATGAACAATGAAGAGTCAGATTGGGACTTAATACACCCCAAAGTAACCAAATAATTTTTTAGTTCAATGTACCAGGCCCTGGGGCCTGTTTGAGTCCATAAATAGCTTTTTGCAGCTTGCAAACATGCATCGGATGGGCAGAAGCTTCGAAACCAGGTGGTCTTCCTCATCGAGACGACCTTGCAAGAAGGCATTATTGATATCAAGTTGACGAATGGGCCAGCTTTGTTGTGTTGCAATCATAAAAACTATTTAAACAGTTGCTGGCTTTACAACAGGGCTGAAAGTGCATTGGAACCCAAGAAGGTATAATCTTAAGAACCCAAGAATGGACAATCTTGGACCCTGAACACTACACACAATAATAAACCGATCTCTTACAATGATACAAGTTCGGATTCCACCACCCAAGTATCAATGTTTTCAAGCAAAGCAAACAACAAAAGAGAATTCACCCTTTTGATGTACCTAGTTACAATTTCGGGTTTAGGTGCCTCAAAGAAGAGAGGACTTGATGTTCCTTATGTCTTACAAGACTTACAACATACAAAAGCTGCCAATGAAACCCTAGAAATATTTCTTATATATTACAATAGAATTAGAAGTTAAAATGACTAAAAGGGCCCATCAAGAATGGACCTCCTCTCTAGTGTATGTAGCGGGCTGTTTTGGTGTGTATTTGGATCCTTAATTACACTTCTCTTGGCACACACACTTGGACAACTTCAATACACACCCATATGAGTCCATCTACGTGATCACACTCGTATCACTCTTCTATGCTTCCACCAACTCAGACACAAGGGACTTGGACCTTGCATCACCTCTCATGGAATACACTCATTGTCCTCCAGAGTGGTTATGTTAAACATTTGCTTAACTGATCCAACCTTCCCTTTTTCACACACCACATTCAAGTAATAAAAAATCATGTTAAGCCAGAATCCATATGCCAAGTCATGTTTCCCATGTTTAGCAGTCATCACTGTATGCATGTGTTCAATGACTATAGCAGGAAGACTATTTTTTTCAAACAATTTTTTTGGGTTTTATTGATTAAGAAAAAAATACACATAAAGGCCAAGTGGACCAAAAAAAATCACAATACAAAACAAATATGAAACTACCCAGCAGCCCAAATCTGCCCAACCCTAGCCTAATTAATTTTTATTACATATAAATAGAAAGAAGGGATCCTATTTCCTAACCTGAACTCATAGTTTCTTAATCCCTTCACCAGCTGAAAATTTTTGTCGTCGGTCTTCAACATCACCTTGCTCCTTCTTATCCTTTGGATTATCAATAGTGTTCCCTTCAGTGATTCCTCAATTTCTATATAAGCTTTCAAGAGTAAGTACGACCCATCTCTGTTTCTTCGATTTAGTATCTTCCTATATTTCTGACTTTTGCTCTTCTCAGTTGTGCTCTCTATTAGATGGTAGTGGTAATGGTTGTTTTTTTTAACTGAGGGTTCTTGTTTAGAGTGATGGATTCCATTACTAGGAAAGCTTTTTACATACTTGATACCTCTTATTTTCTCTTTGTTCTGACCGTTTTATCTAATTTCATAGGTAGATCCATGGTGAAGTGCATGAGAAGCATCACACTTCTGTCATAGCACTAGAATTGTCACTCAAGTTAACCACTGATTCTACCCAAGCCCCTTCCATTTTGCCAAGTCCTTTTTGAAGGTTGTAATAGCCTAGGCTAGATAGCATTTCACTCTTTTTGTTTCCTTTGATGCTCTTGTAAATTTGTATGTAGTGAAAAAACTTATGCCTCAGACTTCCCAGCCCTTTCATTCCTTAATCGATGAAACTCCCAAGTATGGGCTCTGTGTATAGCAGAAGACTGATTTTCCTGAATTTTTCCAAAACCTCCATGAGATATAGATCAGGAACTGTGATAATGGTTCTCTTTTTTGATCTAGGTAAAACACAATTATTTACCAACTTAAAGAGTAGTTGGTATTCACTCAAGGCCTTTTTGGTTACATTCTTCACATTCATATCATCCAAATTACTACAAACCTTAAAAAATTTAGCAAATCCTTCTTCCTATCTCACAGAATTTATCCCTTCAGTAGGGACTCCTAAGATCTTAAACATTATTTCCTCATCATCTACAATATTTGTTCTATTCACCTTACAAACCATCTTCAGAGAATGTCAAGTTGTGATAAAATAAATGTACTTCCTGTTAATACAAAACAAGAATAGGTCCCTCAAATAGATGCTCCCAAACTTGAAACCTAACCTATTCGAGCAGTTCCTTCATTCCAGGTAACTTAGCCACTTAGGGTCAAACACCCTGCCTCTCAGAACTTCCTGAGTCCTCAAAATTTCTTTCCTTGCCTTCCTTGACAATACTTTTCCCTTCCCAGTAGAGGAGGAGGCCTTTCCTGAGGCATTAGTACCCTTGCCAAATGACCCAGAAGCTCTTGAGATCTTTGCATTCTTGGGGCTGGGACCTAGTCCCTTGTTCTCTACTGTGGTTGCTCTCTTTCTCTTCCTAGTCATTTTTGACCTAGAACACTTCAGTTGAACTCCCTTTTATTTTCTTAGAGAAAATAGTATTCTTTCCTTTTACCATAGCCCTAGTGGTTCTCATACTGCTTTCCACGTCAGAATCAACATCACTATTGAAGGCCCTATCATTATCATCATCACACAAATTTTCAAACAGTTCATCTAGAGTATCATAGTCACCATCTCTATTATCATCACTCTCAGTTTCTTATCAGACTCAACTACAACAACTGGCTCAACAATATCAATTCCTTTTCTTTTCTCCATCCTAGACTTCTTTCTATCATTCTTATTTTAAGCCAAAGCCTCCTTCATTGCATTTCTAGAACTCACCCTAGTCCCTAGTGTCCTACCTAAACCTGAGAAAGATGACCTTTTCCTGGATAATTTCCAAGATAAGGGCTGATTATTATCACTATCCAAGTCACTCTGTGCATCCTTATTCCCACCTGAGATATCACGCACTGGGGGAGTACTATATGTTCTTCATCAGCACCTGAAGATGAAACATTTTCCCTACTTGTAAAAAGAGTTGCAGGAGGAGTTTCCCATCTTGGGGGTTTTACACTCAAAGCAGTAAGACCCTACATCTCTATTTCCTCACTCATAGCTTGAATATTGGAGAGAGGCTCTCCTGGGTAAATCTTTAAATAAGGTTTCATCCAAGGAGACACTTCCTGACTTGCTAGAGGATTTAGATTTATCAAGGATGAGGGTTTGGGTTTTGGAGGAGAAGTCCAAATCCCAACTGGAAGGAACTGGTTGATTAGGGATTGGTTTCTCAGATTTGTTGAACTGTAATGATAAGAAAAGACTTTTGAGGAATTCAATCTCACTAGGAACAAGGTTTTCAAAGGAATCAGCCTTATCATCTCATTCTTTGTTTAAGGAGAGAGTGATTTTAGATTCAAAGTAGGCATCAATAATATTTTCCCCCTTTTTAAGAGAATCATCAGGAGTTCCTACCTTCTTAGAATTGAATTCCCTAGCAATTTTGTACAAGAACAAAAGGGAGAACTTAGTGATAACAAATATTTCTTTAAACCAAGATGGAATAGAAGGAGTTTCTATTACTTTCAAGGTAGTGGGTTCATTCTTTTGGGAGGATGAAGAGGGATTCAACATTGTGGAGATTGAGTAATCTTGCATGAAAGTAACTAGTGTGAGTTTTGATGAGGGTTTGGAAACTGATGAGACTTGTTTAAGAGAGATTTTTTCAAAATGATAGAGAGAGAATTTGACTTATGATTGTAAATAAAACAAGAGGGAATGGGTCAGATGTTATGAAAATATATGTTTGAAGAGACATGTCTAGTTGGATGGGCACATGTCTTGAATTTAAAGGACACTGACAGTTTTTTAGAAAGAGCAGGAAAGTGATGTGGCACATATCTGTTCTTTATATGGTCACTATATAATAATAGTAAATTATACTGACCTAATTTGAGGCCTGGTCCCTAAGTGATTTTATTGTAAACATTCTGTGATATCTCACTTCCCCTTTTTGCCCAAGGTGTATATCTACAGAAGATATTAAGATGAATTAGACATGTAAATCACTATCTAGCCAGGATACCTTCTTGCCATTTTATAGCTATTAAAGTAGAGTTATGAAAGCAACCAACATTCATCTAGATCTCACAGGTTGTGTCTCCTCATGTTTCACTCAACCAATTCCCTATTATCTTTCTTCAAGGAACCATAAGGGCTTGATGAAAGAGGTACTCTCTCAAGTCTTTAGTTATATGCTCTGAGCAACTATCTTCAATCACCCTGCATTGGCTGCTATGTCTTTCTTTGCCCTGCGTCATAAATCAATTGTTAGTCTTGGGAACTCATTTCAACACTCTGAGCATAGATGATCATTCTTATTTTTTTCATGTCTGACAACATAGTTAGAATCTTCACCTTGACAGTAATACCTTGGGCCTCTCCTGCTATTTGTTTCTTGATAAGTGAGAGTAGTGAGAGCTTGTGATGAAGTAGTACACTTGAGCTCCTTTTCAAGCTCAGTTCTTACTCTAAATAGTCCCTTTTCAAGAATAGATTTCCTTTCACGAGAAGCAACTATCTTAACTTTAACTTCAGCTACTTCTTCTTCCAACTAAAACTGTATACTGCTTCCCTCAGCTTTTCCTTTGAAAACTGTCTTGGTAATTTCACTTAATTATTTACTCAGGTGATTATTCTCACATGAGAGATTCTTGCAAGTTGCTTGATGCTCAGCCACCTGCACACTTAGTTCAACCAATTCTTCTTTACACTTACCTAAATCATTCTTCAGCTTTTCCTTTTTACTAGTGAGTTCAGTCACTTGAATGCACAACTTAATAACTTCTTCTTCACATTTCTCAAGGGATTTCTGTAGATTTTCTTTGTCTTCAGCAATCTCATTCAAGGATTCAATCAATATAGAGGCAACAGATCTCAGCTTGTGGAGGAGTAGTCCTTCATATTCTCCTTGATATCTAGAAGAGTCACAAGTTTATCTTTATTATCATCAGTGTCTTCCATCAAATAAAAGAGTGATTCAAACATTTGTACTTCTTCTTCCATTACCAACATGGAGATGTCTTCTCCTCGCTCAGATTCATCTGAGTCACTTGGTGAATCACCCCAGCAAGCTGCAAGCACTTGACTTGAAATCTTGTCAGCTTCAGCTTTCCTGTTATACTTCATATGAACATGCTTCTTGCCTCTGTTCTTATTAACAATTTGTTTGACATAATCCTTGTACTCAACCTTATGCATTGGTCAATTCTTGATGTAATAACCCAGCTTACCACACTTGTGACAGGTATCATTGCCATTTTTGTCATTGAAATGCTTGCTAGATTCACCTCTTCTGGATAAGTCCCTTGAAATTTTTAAGTCTTTTATCACCCTTTTAGCAATATAAGATGTTTCATCTTGTTCTATTTCATGAGTATTCGTTATGGCCTTTAGGGCTAAATTTTTTTCCTTCTTGGCTTATCCTTTACCTTCCCATGTTTCTTCAACGTCTCATAGGTTTTGAGATTTCCTATGAGCTCATCCATAGTCATATTTTTCAGATCATTGGCTTCAATGATGGCATTAACTTTGATTTCCCACCTCTTTGATACAATTTTCAAGAATTTACTAACCTGTTTGTGAGTAGGAATAACTTCACCAAGATAGTACAACTCATTAGTTCTAGCAGTGAACCTGGTGTGCATCTCTTGAATGGGCTCTCCTTCCTGCATGGTGAAAGTCTTATATTGATTTGTCAACATGTCCACCCTGGACTACTTAACCTGAGTAGTTCCTTCATGGAATTTCTGGAGACAATCCCAGATCTCTTTGGCAGTTTGACAGACATAGATCCTATTGTACTCATCAGGACTAATGCCACATACAATGATCTTCTTAACCTTGTAATTATTTTGTTGATTTTTTTTTTTAAAAAAAGATGGGGCAGCGAAAAGGGGGTTAAAATGACTCTCTTTGAATTGAAATGACTTTCAAGCTTTTAATGACTTTCCAATAAGTTTATTGAGCATTGAGGGGCTTTAAATAGCCAACATAAAACAAAAAAATCAGCATAATTTAAATTTCAAAATAATCTAAAATTTCTCAACAACTAAATCAACCTAATCTAAAATTTAAAATTTAAATTCATTGTAACTATACAATTTGTTAAACTAAAATTACTGCAGTAACTAAATAGAAACTAACACTCCTCCTTTGTTTTAGTTACTGCAATTTAAAAATTGCTCCTCCTCAATTTGTGCTCTTGCAATTGATCTGGATTTTTCTTGATCTTTTTTCTTTTTTGAATTTGGACTTTCTTTTTTCTTCGTTTGGTTTTGTGCTTAAAGAAAAACATCAAAAATCTTGTCTTGTTTGAAAGAGATTTCATAGGCTTCATAAAATATTGTAAAATTTTTCTTTCATCACAACATCACATAAAGAATTGGTTTCAAGATATGATTTTTTCACAGAACAAATTTGATTACTTTTGTTTGTGAAAATTTTTGGTAGGAACAAAACGGCCCATCCTCAATGACATCCCATAGCTCTGAATCCACAGCCTTGATGAAGTCATGTATTCTTGTCTTCTACTACCCATAGTATTGACCGTTGAATCTTGGAGGTCTGATGGTTGACTTGCTTTCTTCTATGTTTGGAGGATCAGCCATGTTTCAAGGTCCTTTCAAGGTGTTAGCTTTTTATGGAAGACCTGCTATGATACCAAATGAAGAGTTGCAGCAGGTTGCTCCTCAACTGAGGGACCTGTACACAGATGAACTCAAACAACAGAACTAATGAAAGAATAAATAATAAAGTGCATGGTCCTCATCCAACCCAACTTGATACCTGATCCAAGACCCTGATTCTAAATTGACATGAGACACAAATTTGTACCACGATCCCTGAGTTGACTTCCAACCAACTCTAGAAACCCTGAAACCCAACTCCTTTTTAAATTTAAATAACTGATAGTTCAGGTGTGTTTCGCTAAATATTTTGTGATACGTCTAATAGAAAACTTAAATACCTGATAATTCAGGTATGAAACTCAGGAAAAGAGGATACTTTAGATATGTTTTTCACCCTTAACTCATTTTCAATGATAACTGATGTTGCTTTATCTTTTAACTTCATTGGCGAGCTTCAGATCTCTGATAGAATCCTACGGTTCAACTTCCTAATCATCTTACTGATAGAATTTTAACTTTTTTGCCTCTTAAAGATGTTGTTTCTTCTTCTGTTGTAGCTAAACCTTTTTAAAATTCTTGGTTATATGCAAGAACACTTTGTTTTGATAGAATTTTTAAGATCAATAATTGGGATCTCTACTCTACCTATCCAGGAACAATTCATCTTAAAAATTCTATCAAAACAAAGTGTTCTTGCTTATAACCAAGAATTTTAAAAAGGTTTAGCCACAACAGATGAAGAAACAACATCTTTAAGATGCAAAAAAGTAAAAATTCTATCAGTAAGATGATTAGGAAGGTTAACTGTAGGATTCTATCAGAGATCTGCATTTCGCCAATGAAGAAAAGATACTTAGATGCGGAGATGATAAGTTATTATTGAACAACTCCAGATATTCCAGCTGTTTCGAATCCCCTAGTGAATTAGGAATCTGGCCAGTGAATCTATTTTTGCCAAGATATAGTCCCTTTAGATTTGAAGAATTGGAGATTGAGCTTGGTATAACTCCACCAATGTTGTTTGCCGCAAGATTCAGAAGTTGTAGTTTTGTAGGACAGTAGCTTGAGGCAGATGGAAGACTACCCGAAAGGTTATTGAAGAGAACTGACACCCCTCTTAGCGTAGAGATATTGAAGAGCCCTTCCGGTATGGAACCACTTAACTTATTAAATTGCAAATAAAATCTCTCCAATTTGTGAAGATTCCCAATCTCTCGGGGTATAACACCTGCCACATGAAAGAGTATATCTAAATTAAGTTTATTTGATTGCTCCAGTTTACATCAATATATAGATTTCATAAATCAACAATTAATTCCATGCATAGTACTAGTCTAGATAACCAAACAAGACCACATTGCTTGAAAATTACCTGATAAATTGATGGCGTTCAAATTAAGCAACCTTAGTGATGATACGTTGGATATGGTGAGCGCTATTGAACCTACTATGTGATTGTTCTCCAGTTGTTGTTGCTGCAACTTTCGTAAATTACCAATCTTTTCTGGAATTGTGCCTGCAAATTATTTTAACAAACAGCTACCAAACTTGCAAACTTTTATGCTATACCAAAGTGCTATTTAAATCTTGCGGGCTTACAGTGTGAAAAATATCTAAAGTGAATTTTTTTGGAAGAATGAATATCATAATTTTTAGTTAAATTTCTAGAATAGTCTAGTGAATAATATCATAGTTTTCTAGTAAAGCCTCTAGAATACTCTACCATAGTATTTAGGATAATTATCTTAGAAAATATCTAGATTATTCTTAGATAGCTAGATGATAAAAGTTGTCTAAATTGTTCTTGTAGAAGTATCTAAAATAGTATCTAGAACCATCCATGAAAAAGTATAAATAAAGATAGCCTTCGTACATTTGTAAATGTAGACACCTAAAATTTATTGGGTCACATTCATATAAAATTTGGATTTGACCCATATTTTATTGGGTCTAAAATCATTTTGGGCTATAAAAATTGTTAGAGTTGTGACCCGAATTTTGATCGATGGACCTTTATGTTTTTGGGCCTAGGACCTATTTGTACGCACGTATATATAAGTGAGATTTAGTGGGTTATTTTATTATTCTGAAAATTTAGCCTTCTCCATATTGTACTCTCTTTCCATTATAGTGAAACCTTCTCTGCCTGTGGTTTTTTCCCGCAAGGGTTTTCATGTAAATTTGAGTGTTTTTCTTATTTTTTTTTTACTTGTGGTTTTCTTATTCCATCCGAATCCTAACAAACTGGTATCAAAGCTTGTTCGATTGTTTTCTCGGGGATGGCAACCATGAAGTATGATATTCCGTTGTTGGATCGCAACACCAGATTTTCGTTATGGTAAGTTGAGATGCGGGCTGTGCTCACGCAGATAGATTTGGACGATGCTCTATTAGAGTTTGATAAGATGCCCTCATCGTGGACGAACGAGGACAAATGGCATAAGGATCGGAAGGCTCTATCTCAGATCCACCTTCATTTATCCAGTCAGATTCTACAGGATGTTTTGAAGGAGACCACTTCTTCTGCGCTGTGGTTGAAATTGAAATCGTTGTGTATGGCGAAGAGCCTAAAAAGTAAGTTATATATCAAACAACGACTTTATTCCCATCGCATGTTTGAGGGTGCATCCTTAGAGGATCACCTATCTGTATTTAAATAAATCATCTCTAGTTTAGAGACTCTGGAGGTTAAGTACGATGAGGAAGATTTAGGGTTGATTTTATTGTGTTTGTTGCCTATATCATACATGACATTTATGGAAACGATTTTATATAGTCGTGATACCCCGACGATTGATGAAGTCTATGATGCGTTGTTCTCTAAGGAAAAGATGAAACATCTTATGGATAGGTTAGATACTCAAAGAGATGGTCTCATTTTTCGAGGAGGAAGGACTCGTGAGAGGAATTCTGGGGGTGATGACAGGAATAGGTTGAAATCAAGAAACATAAACAAAACCTGTAATTACTGCAATAAGAAGGGCCATATCAAATCTGAGTGTTTGAAGCTATAGAATAAAGAGAAAAGAAAAGCTCCAAAACCGAAGGAAAACCATCTAGAGAAGTCCGGTGAAGCTAGTTTTTTAGAAGATGATGGTAGTGATAGAGAACTCTTAGTAGTTTCTGATAGTAAGTCCAAACCATGTGAGGATTGGATTCTTGATTCAGCTTGCATGTTTCATATGTGTCGTAATCAAGATTGGTTTACAATATATGAAACAGTCTCTAAAGGTGCTGTATTGATGGAAAATAACACACCTTGTAAAATAACTGGTATTGGAACAATCAGGATCAAGATGTTTGATGGGGTTGTGAGGATACTTGGTGATGTGCGGTATGTCCCAGACCTGAAGAGATCTTATTTCCTTGAGTACCCTTGATTCGAACAGTTATAGGTACACTGGTGAAGGTGGAGTCCTAAAGGTTACTAAAGGTGCTCTTGTTGTGATGAAGGGATAGAGAAAGTCTACAAATTTGTATGTCCTACAAGCTCTACTGTTACAGGTGATGCAGCTATTTCTACCTCTTTTCTATCAGAATGTGACGTTACTAAACTTTGGCATATGCTCCAGGGGCATATGAGTGACAATGGGATAGCTGAACTAAGCAGGAGAGGACTTCTTGATGGGAAGAGTATTACCAAATTGGAGTTATGTGAGGACTGCATTTTCAAGAAGCAGAAGAGAATTAGATTCACTAAATGCATCCACTCAACTAAGGGCATACTTGATTACATTCTTCTGATCTCTGGAGTCCTGCTAGAGTACCTTCTAAAGGAGGCGCTAATTACTTATTGAATATTATTTATGACTATTCTAGAAAAGTTTAGGTGTTCTTTCTGAAGCAAAAGAATTATTTGTTGCCTACTTTCTAGGAGTGGAAGACTATGATTGAAAATCAAATAGGGAAATAGGTAAAACACCTTCAGACGGATAATGGTTTAGAGTTCTATTCTAATGAATTTAATGCTCTGTGCAGGTTAGAAGGAATTGTGCTGCACTTGACAGTTTGTCATACTCCACAGCAGAATGGTGTGGCTGAATAAATGAATAGGACCATAATGGAGAAGGTGTGTTATATGCTCTCTAATGCTGGTTTACCCAAGTCTTTTTGGGGTGAAGCTACTTCCACATCTTGTTTTCTACTTAACCGCTCTCCCTCAGTTGCGATTGATAAAAAGACTTCACAAGAGGTATAGTATGGTGCTCCAGCTAGTTATTCTGATTTGAGGATATTTGGATGTCCTATGTATGCTCATATTGATAATGGAAAGTTGGAACCTAGATCTGTCAAATGCTTATGTACGGGTTATAAGCCTGGTGTTAAAGGTTATAAGCTTTGGTGTCTAGAAAGTAGAAAAGTTATAATTAGCAAGGATGTTGTGTTCGATGAAACTACCATGCTTCAAGCTTCCTCCGAATCTAGTGCTTCGCCCCCAGATAAGCTTAGTGACATGAATCAGCAAAAGTCAAGCACCCATGCTTAATTGTAGATTGGAGCAGAGTTTACACCAGTTCCTACCTCTTAGTCTAGACCAGAGATACAGAGTGATACTATTTTTTCTTCACCACCAGTGACTCTACAATATTCTATTGCTAAAGATAGGCCTAGAAGAGATATTAGACCTCCTCAGAAGTATGCTGAAGCTGATTTGGTTGCTTATGCATTGAGTGTAGCAGAAGGTATTGATTTTGGTGAAGATTTTTCTTCTTACTCAGAGGCAGTTAGTTCTGATGATTCTGGCCGATGGATGATTGTTATGCAGAAGGAGATGGAATCACTTCATAAGAATGGAACATAGGATTTGGTGAGACTGCCTAAATATAAGAAAGTTGTCCGTTGCAAGTGCGTATTCAAAAATAAAGAAGGAACATCAAGAGTTGAAGATGCTAGGTACAAAGGAAGACTAGTTGCTAAAGGTTACAGTCAGGTTTCAGGTATTGACTTCATAGATGTGTTTTCTCCAGTTGTAAAGCATAGTTTGATTCGAGCATTGCTTGGTATTATGGCCATACATAATCTTGAGCTTGAGCAGTTGGATGTCAAAATTGCATTCTTGTATGAAGAACTTGAGGAGGACATCTATATGCAGCAACCAAAGGGTTTTGTAGTCTTAGGAAAGGAGGACTATGTATGTGATATGAGTACGACCACAAGGATGGACGAGAACGAGTGGATATTGAATCCATCCAAGGAAGTGCACGAGTGAAGTGCAAAAGAGGGCCTAAATGCACTAAAAATAGCCCTTAAGTTACACTTGATGGGCATCTCACCCTTGAGGGGTATTGTGGTCATTTTGTATTCTATTTTGTGATACACTATATATAGAACCTCTTAGGGTTTTTAGTCTTAGTTTTGATGAATATTAAAAGTTGTAGACACTTAGACATTTCTCTCTTGTGAGAAAGGGCCCTATGGCCAAACATTGTAACTAGGGATTTCAACTTGAGTGTGGAATCACTCGTGTTAGATTTAAGCTTGGAAACATTGGATGCTTGGGAGATCAAGGTCCCCTTGTGCCACGTAAGAGATAGGTGAATTGTAGTGTGTATTGTTAAGGGTCCAAGAGTGGAATATGCTCTTGGGTTCTTAAGATTATGCTTTCATGTAGTCTATCTTTTTATCCCTTTGTTTAGTGTAATCTTTTGGTGTTGTTTCTTGTATTGTTAAAACCGTTGGTTATTATTATTGTAATCCTCTGTTCTTCACGTGTTGATGCTGTTTTGGGTGTTATATACATCATTGAATCTTGTATTCTTCTTGTTGGTAGCAAATCCGAGAGTGGTCTCCAAAAAGGTCCTTGGATCCTTAAGATTAGTGGACTGATTTGGAGTGTGTTTCATGTTCTCCTTGTTTGTCTTGTATCAGTATACTTGTTGAAAAGGTCTCTTTATGGCTTATAGCAGTCACCCAAGAAGTGGTATAAGAGGTTTGACTCTTTTATGACCTCTCATATGTTTCAGAGAAGCAGCTACGATAGTTGTGTCTACTTCAAGGAGGTAAGTGATGATTCATTTATGTATCTTCTCTTGTATGTTGATGATATGTTGATTGCAGCAAAGGATATGAAAGAGATAATAAAAGTCAAAGCCCATCTCAGTAAGGAGTTTGACATGAAGGATCTAGGAGCAGCAAAAAAGATCCTTGGCATGGAAATTATGCAGGATAGAGAAAAGTGTAAGTTATATTTGAGTCCGAAAAGGTATATTGAGAAAGCTCTTCATTGGTTCAATGTGAAAAATGCCAAACTTGTAAGTACTCCATTGGTATCTCACTTCAAATTCTCGGCCACTTTATCTCCAAAAACAGATGATGAGCATGACTATATGTCTCGAGTTCCATACTCTAGTGCCGTTGGGTCTCTTATATATGCGATGGTGTGTTACTAACTAGATTTATCTTATGCCATCTGTGCAATTAGCAGATACATGGAAAATCCTGGCAAAGAACATTGGAAAGCAGTTCAGTGGATTTTCAAATTCTTGCATGGATCTGTTGATGTTTATTTGCAGTTTGGGCGAAACAGAGATAGAGTAATAGGGTATGTTAATTCTAATTTTGTAGGAGATCGAGATAAAATGAGGTCCCTTATAGGCTATGTTTTCACCATTAGTGGTTGTGCTATTAGTTGGAAAGCTACCTTATAGACTACGGTTGCTTTGTCAACTACTGAGGTAGAGTAAATGGCTATTATAGAGGCTTTCAAGGAAGCTATTTGGTTGAAGGGTCTATTTAGTAAACTTAGCAAAGACTTACATATTACTACGGTCTTTTGCAGCAGTTAGAGTTCTATCTTCCATATAAAAGATCAGATGTTTCATGAGAGTACAAAGCACATCAATGTTCGGTATCATTTTGTACGTAAAATTATTGCTCATAGTGATATTGTGGTGAGCAAGATTAGTACTTATGATAATCCCATTGATATGATGACCAAGACACTACCAAGTTCCAAGTTTGAGCATTGATTGGACTTGGTTAGTGTTAGCTGTTAAGATATGCCCTTAGGGGTTTTTGTGAGAGTTTGTCTTGAAATGGATTTGAGTTCTGACTTAGAATTCGTGTCAAGGTAGAGATTGTTAGAGTTGTGACCCGAATTTTGGTTGATGGACCTTTATGATTTTAGGCCTAGGACCTATTTGTATGCACGTAATATATAAGTGTGATTTAGTGGGTTATTTTATTATTCGTAAAATTCAGCCTACTCCACATTGTACTCTCTTTCCATTATAGTGAAACCTTCTCTGCCTCTGCCTGTGGTTTTTTCCCGCAAGGGTTTTTTACATAAATCTTAGTGTTGTTCTTGTTTTCTTTTACTTGTGGTTTGCTTATTCTATCCGAATCCTAACAAAAATAATAAGCCCATTTTATTCCTCATCAAGGACTTCAAGGTCCATCTCGCCTTGAGGCCCAAACTTATGCCACGTGCCAAGTGATATGGCATCCCAGTCAAATTAAAGACCAATAAGGCAAGGCCATACACTCAAATGATATGCAATCCAAGTCAAGTTCAAGAGCCAATAAATCATCGCCAAGTGTCCCAAATGACATAATTTTTGGCCAATCACAAGCAACTTATGACATGATAAGCTTGAAAAGTGAATGGACCAATCAGAATGAGGCAGAAGAGGTCATTTACACTTGCACTGCCTACCCCTTACAACTATAAATTGGAGGATTACATAATTTTTTTAGTCATTCTGCAAGCATTGGCGAAAGCTCTGCATTGACTACACAGCTCTTCAAAGAATTGACTTACAGAGTTTTTCCTGGATATCAATTCGACAAGACGAAGTGCTGTCTGACATTCCTGGAGATCCAAACGTATTTATAGGAGGCTCAAATCATCCAAAAGTATGAGAATTACACTACAAAAGTCCCTTGACTTGGATTGCCACATCATTTAAGTGTGTGTCCTTTCCTCGTTGGTCTTTAATTTGACTGGGATGCCACGTCACTTGACATGTGGCATAAGTTTGGGCCTTAAGGTGAGATGGACTTATGAAAATTTGTTGTGAACAATAACCAACTAAAATACAATCCAATTCAAGAAGTCTTATTCCATAACAAAACCTCTTCTTTCATAGCTTCCTCTTCTTTAGTTGAATCTTCCGATCTTAGTTAACAATCTTGGGTTAGTAGAAGGTCTCTCTGACGACACCTCTCTTTTGCTATTCTCCACATACTATCAGAACCAAAGTCACTGACTTGTGTTTATTTCAAGATCGGGTTAGTGGTCAATTCAACTAGTTTGTGCAAATGATTGAAGCGGTCATGTTGATACGATACAAACAAGGAGAAAATGAAACACACTCCAAAACAGTCCACTAATCTTAAGGATCCGAGGACCTTTTTGGAGACCACTCTCGGATTCACTACAACGACAATAAGAACGAGATATAAGGGTGTGTTTCAATCCCAAAACATCCACCATAAACTAATATTATCAACACAATATGAAGAGCACGAAGAACAATAACAATACTATAACAACAACTCACGGGTTCCACAAATAAGACACACTATGATTACAAGATTACAATGAACAAAAGTATAGATAGATATACTACATGAAGGCATAATCTTAAGAAATCAAGAGCTTATTCCACTCTTGGACCCTTAACACTACACATAACAATTTACCTATCTCTTACGTTGGCACAAAATGGACCTTGATCTCCCAAGCATCCAACGTTTCCAAGCTTGAATCTAACACGAGTGATTCCACAGTCAAGTTGAAATTAAGCCTAGTTACAATTTCGGCCAAGGAGGGCCTTTCTCTCAAGAGAAATGTTTCTAAGTGTTACACTTTCATATTCATCAAAAACTAACTACTAAAAACCCTAAAAGGTTCTATTTATAGCATGTTACAAACGTAAGGTGAAATGACCAAAAAGGTCCTTTAATGAATGACTTCAAGTAGGCGCCCTTGGAGTGCTATGTATGGGCGGTTTTGGTGTCCATTTAGGTTCTTCTTTGCACTTTATTTACACATACCAAGTATCAGGTCCAACATACGTCCTCATAAGTCTATTTACGTGATCGTACATGTATCACACGTTAATGGACTAGGAATGGAGATCAGTCTAATTATAAGGCATGTAAGACATGTATTGAATCATACCTTATGGGCGATAATTTATGGGATATTGTTAATGGGAGTAACACAAGTCCTCCTATTGATGGACCAGAAAATAGTGATGAATATAAGAAGTGGAAGTAGATTAATGTGAAGGTAGAGTTCATACTAAAGAGGACCATCTCTTCAAATTTTTTTGACCATATTATAAGGTGTAAATTAGCTCATGAAATATGGAGGACCCTCGATCAGTTATTCAACAAGAAAAATAAAGCTCGACTGCAGATCTTGGAGAATGAATTGGCTAACACCACCCAAGGAAATATTTCTATTATCGAGTATTTCTTAACGATTAAGAATTTATGTTCTGAGATCTCTTTATTAAATTTGGATGAGGCTATCTCTGAAGCATGAATGAGAGAAATTATCATTTGTTGTTTGAATCCAGAATATATTCCCTTTGTGACATTGATTCAATGATGGTATCAACAACCATCCTTGGAGGAATTTGAGAATTTATTGTCATCACAGGAGTTACTAGCCAAACAACTGGCTAGTAAATTGGTCAAAGAAAGGGAAGGAAATGCTCTTGTAGCTAACAAGAGGGATGTTAAAGAAACAACAATAGATATGGCTCACTCTCGATTATCAGGTGGTTCAAGCTCTCCTAGTAAGAATGGAAAGTATTTTCATGATTATAGTAAGAAGCCTCTCAGATGTTATTGATATGGAAAAGTAGTACACATAAGAAGATATTGTTGAGCCACAGAGAGCAACATGACTCTAACTGAAAAAGTTGTTGAAGAAGTAGAAGGCTGGAGAAGATGCTTAGTAGCTGAGAGTCGAGTGATAGATGCCTTGGTTTCTATAAATTTGAAAAGAGATTGGATCGAATATAATACAATCCATCATATGGAGAAGAAAGGCACTGACAAGAAGCAAGAAAATTTTGAAGACGTTTAGACAGGCGACACGGTAGCTGCTTTTAAGAAAATCAAAGAAGCAAATCCTAAAAATGACAATAAAAATCTGGACATGGATGATATTGAAGTAAATTCTGAGCAAACGGTGTCCAAAACTTTATATGCCAGTGATGACTTAAATGGAGAAAACACTAAGAGAGATGTAGTAGAAGTTGAAGTCTCTGATCAATCATCTATTGTATCAAGGTTAATTATTGGCTCAGAGAAAATATTGAAACTTCATGAATAAGCTAAAGATCAAATGACTGATGAAGTTAAAAGAGAGTCTTAATTTCAGATGTGGAGAGACATTGTATGATTGAAGAACTAGATAGGGAATCTAGTGGTGGATCCTATCATGGTATTGAGACTTCACAGAAAATTGATGATGGTACAGATGAATTCTCCTTATGTTAGTAAGTTCTAAAATCTTGAATCCTAGAGTTTCAAACTTTTTCATCACATGAGTGTCTCCAGATAATGAAGTTGTGGAGGAGTTCAGAGAAAGGGGGATCTTGAGAACTCAACATCATAAAACTCGTCATGGTGATGATTCATATGGATCTCAAAGGGAAAAGAGGACTATTGTCAAGCTATCTCGCTACATAGATGATAATTTTGTCATAAATATGCATGCTTCTTTGTAGGACAAATTGATGATGGAAAGTCTTCTTCATTTAAAAAAGAATGGAGAGTTGGAAAAAACTTGCTAAGAGTTTCAAGGGATGGTTCAAAGCTTTGTTTGAGTTCGTCTACAACAATTTTGGGATAGCTTCCAAAAAATCACTTTAAGAGGAGTGTGAGAAATACCTAAAGTGGATTTTTTGGAAGAATGAATATCATAGTTTTCTAGTTAAGTTTCTTGAATAGTCTAGTGAATAATATCATAGTTTTCTAGTAAAGTCTCTAGAATACTCTACCACAGTATTTAGGATAATTATCTTAGAAAAAATATCTAGATTATTCTTAGATAGCTATAAGATAAAAGTTGCCTAGATTATTCTTGTAGAAGTATCTAGAAGAGTATCTAGAACCATCCATGGATAAGTATAAATTGGGAGAGCCTTTGTACGCTTGTATCAACTAAAAAACAATCCAATTCAAGAATTCTTTTTCCATAACAAAGCCTTCTTTCATAGCTTCCTCTTCTTTAGTTGAATCTTCCGATCTTAGTTAAGGATCTTAGGCTAGCAGAAGGTCTTTCCAATGACACCTTTCTTTTGCTATTCTCTATATACAGATGCAAAGTAGGGTGTTTATTCACATTTAGAAAGTCTCAACAATGTACCTTGCAAGTTGTTCCCCCCGAGGCTTAAGAACTCAAGCAACTCCAAGTTTACAATTCTGGTGGAATGCTCCCGCTGAAGATAATGAAAATTCATACAGTTCTGTGCAGTTTGACAAACCTGTTAGAATGTGACCACGCAAGTGGTTGGAAATGATTGAAATGATCTTGATTCTGTAAAGATGATGACATATATCTACAGGAAGACTCCTGATAAATGATTATATGTGAGAGCTACAATATCTAACGAGGAAATGTTGAAAATGGAGAATGGAATAGAGCCAGTAAGCTGGTTGTTGACTAAAACCAACTCCTGTAGGTTCTGAAGGTTCCCAATCTCCTTAGGAATCTCACCCGTGAAATTATTGTACTCGATATCGATCACCTTCAATCAATGTAAATGAGACAAATCCCGTGGGAGGTATCTAGAAACTATTTTTGCTTAGATTGAGAGGTACGAGAAAAGAGAGGTTCTCCAAATGTGGCGGAATGGTTCCAAGACTATTCATGTTGGATATATTTAGTGTAGTTACCCTATGGTGGCAAGATCCACAAGTGACTCCAATACAATCACAAACTGAAGCTTGAGAAGACCAATTCTGGGTTAAGGGATGAGAAGAATTTAGATTAAAGCTGGCTTTTATGGAAAGTAGAGCTGATTGATCTGCATTGATATTTTTGCGAATGCAATCTCTAAGAAGTAGAGCTACAGGACTACTACTTAAAGAATGAAAGAGTAGTCTTTCTCCATCATTGCTAGTGTATATAAAATAAGGAAAAATAAATTTGCAGATATAAATAGGGATAAAAGTTTGCTAAGCAATGATTACCTTATTATCAAGGAAAGAAGGCCAAGCAACGCCGTATATAAGGGGATTCTAAATTTTCCAGATTAGGACCACTTGATTTTTTTAAAGTCCTATGAAATTAAAGTTTGTTTCGGAAAAAAGGCGTTAGATTCCATCTTTATTGAATGTTCTATGAAGTGTGACTTGATTGTCTGACTTTGGCATTATCTTGAATGTCACGATCTGAATCGAGGCCCTGACCGCGATGAACATCCAAAACTATGAAGGCTCGAGAGCCCTTTTCTAACCGAAAATCATAAGCATAATTCGTAAACTATAAAAATGCGGAAAACAAAACAAAATGGAATCATGGTCATCTTAATGTATCATTTAAACAATACGGACATAAGTTCAATAAGACCCAAAACCATCTAACACAAGCCTGTGAGATCTTTACAAAACTAAAAATAACATTTGTCTGAAATTGGGACAAGGCCCCCGAATGGACCATGAGCTAAAACCAAATGAAAACATTTCAGTGAAATCAAGCCTTCCGAAACAAGGGAGGCTCACCAACTTCAAATGTCTGAAATCGATCTACTGCTTAGCGGGACCCGGGAATGGGCCTCAGATCCTAAAATATAGGGGGTCAATACAAAATATACTGGTACGTAGAACAATCCAAAAACAAAATATATTTTTATACAACAAAGGTCAGAGCATTTCATAAAATCATGCCAGCATAATTTTTTTAAAGTACATGGGCAGTTTCAATAGACTTTAAAACATTTCTGTAAATCTCAACTCTTTGTCTTACTTCCGAGCTAGGTAAGGTACACCCTACAATTCTACAATCCCATGGGATATATGGAATCCACCCTTGACTTGATGGTCAAGCCCCCAACCCAAGTTTCCCGCAAGGGGTGGAGTTTCTGATTCTGATACACCAAAGGGGCACAAGGCCAATATATAATCTCCTATTTAGGATATAATAAAACCCGTATCGGCAAAACATTATTTCAGGCAATGAGTTTTTCAGACTCATGCCTTCTTCAGGTAACCACCTAACTCTCTTTAATCCCATTTTTAACCCTTTCTAAACATGCATCTTTCTAAACTCAAAATCTGAATGAAAATTTGCATTTTGTTTTGTTCTGTGTGTATCATGGCATTTTCTATTTTGGTATCATCATACCAAGACTTGGAAGTCATATATCTAAGCCATATCATATTTTGCTTTTGGTTTTAAATCAACCCATTCATTCAACCATAAAAAATATTTAAACAATGCAAGAGAGTTCTTAATTCAAAACATGTGAAACTTATGCAAATGCTCTCTCTTTTCAATACTTTAACACATGATGGTCATTTTCTTGCTAACAATACATGCAACTCTTTTAATTATCCAATAGAACATTTGCAAATAAGAAAACACCCTCTTTTTAATTCATAACCAATATCAAGTTTGTAAACAATATTAAAACATTTGTCTCATGCTTCTAATCATGCAATTTAATAACCCACAACATATGAGATCAAATGGTATCATAACAAGAGGGGGAAAATTCATTGTATATGCTCTCAATTCCACTTTTGCAAAATTAAAAATACTTCTATGTATACAAACATGATTTAATTCTATGAAAGGGCCTCAAGACCAAAACTCTATATCATCAAAAGGGTTCACAATGCATAATCTTTAAAGTATTTTTAGAACCCTTCATAAATGCATGATTTCATAACTTTAAAACTTACTAAAAATATATGCACTATGACCATGAAGTTTATGATAGCCCCACATACCTTAAGTTCCTTTCTTTGAAAAATAGAACCCTAATCTTGAAACTTTTCTTGAGAATCTTGAATTGAAAAGCTTGAATTCTTGTATCTTGGAGAAGAGGGAAGGGTTTTGTTTAAGAGTGAATTGAAGAGAATGAGAAATTTTGTGCCCTAATTATGTTATTAATCGGGATTAGACAAATAGAATTGATAGGAAAGGACATAATTACCCCTCAGGCATTTAAACTCATAACTGAATCCCGGTTTGGAGGTCCACCGCGATGCGCTTGGGGGCTTATCGCCTTAGGCACCGCGACGCAATACAATCTCAATGAACTACTATTTTTGTGATCCAAACATGACCCAATCCTCATTTGAAAAATCTAAAACTTCTCTGAGACATGCCATTTACACCCTTAAATGTGAATTGACTCAAAAATCTATGTCTCGGGGTTGGGAAGACCAAATTTAAAATCTTTGAAGTTAGGAGGCTGAAAATATGCCTAAGATCTCAACACTTAGAAAAATTTTCATGTCCTTAACTTCTCATGCATGCAACTAAAAGTTGAAACTAGTTAAGAATAATACGGGGTGTTACATTATCCCCCCTTGGGATCATTCATCCCTGAATAATGATGACTCGGGACACAACAAGAACGATTTCAAGCACTACAATGACAGAAAAGAGTACTATAAGATTTGTACCTTCCATAACATCATCCACGGTTTCAAAGAGAGTTGGATACCTCATACGCATATCATCCTCCGACTCCCAAGTAGCTTCTTCAGCTTTTTAATTCTTCCATAACATCTTCACCGAAATTATCTCCTTACTCCTCAACTTCCGAACTTGATGATCTAAAATGGCAATGGGTTCTTCTTCGTATGACAAAGAGTATTTTACATTAATTTCTTCCACATGCAACACAAGAGAATGATCTCCAATATATTTCTTCAGCATCGATACATGGAATACAAAATGTACAAAAGCCAGACTCGCAGGCAAATCTAATTTATAAGCAACTCCACTATTCCTCCTTGTAATTTGATATGGGCCTATATAATGAGGACTAAGCTTCCCTTTATTTCCAAATCACATGACTCACTTCATAGGGGAGACCTTTAGAAATACCCAATCATCAACCTTAAATTCCAACTCCTTTCGTCTAACATTGGCGTAGAAATTTTAGAGACTCTAAGCTATCTTAAGTCGCTCTATAATGACCTTCACTTTCTCTATCACTTGATGAATAAGGTCAGGCCCAAACAAATGGGTTTTACCCATTGCATACCACCCAATTGGGGATCTACATCTCCACCCATAAAAAGCTTCAAAAGGAGTCATCTGGATACTAGAATGATAGCTATTATTATAGGAGAATTCTATCAATGACACGTGATCCCCCTAACTACCCTTGAAGTCAATTATGCAAGCTCTCAACATATCATCTAAGGTCTGAATGGTGCGTTCTACTTATGCATCTATTTGAGGGTGAATGGCAGTACTAAGGTTTACTTGGGTACTTAAACCCCTCTAAAAAGACTGCCAAAACTGAGAAGAAAATTGTGTTCCTCGATTGAAAATAATAGACGTTGGAGACCCATGAAAACGGACTATCTCATGAATGTACAACTTAGCATAGTCATCCCTCAAATAGTTGGTCCGTACTGGAAGAAAATGGGCGGACTTGGTCATCCTATCTACGATCACCCAAATGGAGTCATATGGGTTTCATGATTTCGAAAGTCTTGCAATGAAGCCCATGTTGATCATCTCCCACTTTCACATAGGCAGAGTTATCTCTTGGAAAGTGCCACCTAGCGTCAAATGTTCAACCTTAACTTGTTGACAATTCAAACACTTAACTACAAAGTTAGTAATATCTCTTTTCATATTATTCCACCAGAAAATAGCCTTAAGGTCATGATACATTTTAGTAGAACTGGGGTGAACCACATACCTAGAAGTGTGAGCTTCATCAAGAATTCTTTCTCATAACCTATCTATATTCGGCACACATAGCCTTTCTTGATACCTCAAAATCTCATCACCGCCAATTTCAAAAGCCATTACCTTTTTTCCACCAACATCTTTCTTAATCTGCATTAAGATGGGGTCCTCAGCCTATTTCTCCTTAGATTTTGCATAAAGGGAAAATTTTGCTACCTCGTGAATGAATATCGCTCCATCTTTAGAATCTAAGAGTAGAACTTCCAAAGTTGCAAGCTGATGAATATCCTTTACCATATTCCTTTTTCCTTCCTCCATATGAGAAAGGCTACCTATGGAAAACCTGCTAAGGGTATCAACCGCTACATTATCCTTGCCGAATGATAATGCAAACTTATTTCATAATCCTTCAATAATTCCAGCCACTGCCTCTGCCTGAGATTTAGTTCTTTCTGTGTGAAAACATACTGCAAATTATTGTGGTCAGTAAATATATCAACATGCACCCCATAAAGATAATGACGCCAAATATTTAGTGCGAATACCACTATCGCTAATTCCAAGTCGTAGGTGGTATAGTTCTTTTCGTGCCCCTTTAACTGTCTAGATAAATAGGCCACCACCTTACCATGATACATAATCACACACCCAAGTCCCACTCGAGATTCATAACAGTACACAACAAAGCCCTCTGTACCCTCAAGAAGGGTCAAAACTGGTGCAGTAGTCAACTTCTCTTTCAATTTATCAAAACTATCCTCACAAGAGTTAGACCATAAAAATTTCACCTTTTTCTGAGTCAACCTAGTAAGTGGAGCAGATATGGAGGAGAAACTCTCTACAAATCCTCTATAATACCCTACCAAATCTATGAAGCTCTGAATATCGATTGGAGTCATGGGTCTGGAACATTTTTAACCTGCCTCAACCTTTTGGGGGTCAACTCTAATTCCTTCACTAGAAACAATATGCCCCAGGAAAGCAATAGCACTAAGCTAGAATTCACACTTGGAAAACTTTGCATACAACTCATGGTAATTAAGGGTCTGAAGGACAGTTCGGAGGTAATTTGCATGATCCTCCGCATTCTTAGAGTAAACCAATATGTCGTCAATAAAGACTATAACGAACAAATCTAGAAACTAATAAAACACCCTATTCATTAGGTCTATAAAAGTTACGGGGTCATTAATCAGTCTGAAGGACATAACTAAGAATTCATAACTACCATATCGGTTTGAAAAGCCATTTTGGGAATATCAGCTTCCCTAACCTTCAACTGATGATACCCCGAACGAAGGTCTATCTTACAAAAATATTTAGCACCCTGAAGTTGGTCAAAAAGATCATTAATTCTGGGAAGAGGGTATTTATTCTTGACTATGACTTTGTTCAGATGGCAGTAATCTATACACATATGGAGAGAGCCATCTTTCTTGCGCAAGAAGAGTACCGGAGCACCCCAGGATGAGACACTAGGATGAATAAAACCTTTGTCAAGAAGGTTTTTTAACTATTCTTTCAAATCTTTCAATTCTGCAGGAGCCATTCTATATGGCAGAGTAGAAATAAGACGGGTGTTTGGCAATGAATCGATGCCAAAATCTATCGGCCTATCTGGTGGTATCCCGGGAAGATTATCAGGAAAGACTTCTGTGAATTTATTAACTATGGGAGTAGACTGAAGGGAGGACTTTCAGTGCTAGAATATTTGACCCGAACAAGATGGTATAGATAACCCTTTGATATAAGCTTACAAGCTCTAACATAGGATATGAATTTCCCCTAGGTGCTATAGAGTATCCCTCTAACTCTATCACCAACTTTTTTGGGGAAAAGAAAGTGACCTTTCTGGTTCTACAGTCTAACATAGATAACATGAATAGAGATAATCCATTCCCAAAATAGCATCAAAATCAATCATTTCCATTTCAACAAGATTAACCACAGTATCATGATGACTAATAGACACCACACAATTTCTATAAACTTTCCTAGACACAATAGAATCACCAATAGGTATGGAAACAAATAAAGGTACCAAAATATTTTAAGGCTCAAAACCAAAACTAACTAACACGTATGGTGTCACATAGTACAAGGTAGATCCAGGATCAAGTAATGCATACACATCACGGGATAAAATCTATAATATACCCATAATAGCACCTAGCAAAGCCTCAGCGTCCTGACAGTTAGATAGAGCATACAACCTATTACAACCACTTCTAGTAGATAAAGTAGTAAACTTAGGTGGTGGAGCTGTGGAATTTTTTTGAGACCTAGCACTACCAAGATTTCCTCTTGCGGAAGGACGGTCTCTCTGAAAATGGCCTGACTAACAACAAGTATAGCACACCAACCTACCCAACTAACACTTCCTTGGGTGATGTTTACTGTAAGTCCTATATCATGTAAAAGATCGATACGGCTGAGCTACACTATCTTGGGACTGAGTACCCTACACACCCAGTCTATGGTTAGACTGGGAATTCTGAAATCTCCGATCGACTGGAGGTCTAGACGTTGGGGCACTAGCTGATGATTGAGCATTGCTCCAAAATTTCTTCTTAGACCATTGGTTACCCCAATTTCTACCTTGATGCTGATTGGTATTCTGATCTACAAACCTAGATTTTTTTTGCTTGTCTTTTTTCCCCCTTACCTCAGCCAACCTCTTTTTCTCCTCTTCTGCCTACTACATGTGCACCAATATTTTGGAAAAATCCATGTCCCTATTCAATATATCCCCCTCACCTTCTAGAACCAAATCATCCGAGAGACCAGATGCAAACTTCCTCATGCGAGCTCTTATTATTACCCACCAATTCTATAGCATAACGGGACAACTGGGTGAATTTTAATGTATATTCTTTGACACTTATCTTTTCTTATTTCAGGTTCACAAATTCTTCTGCCTTTGCTTCCCTCGGCTCTTGGGGAAAGAAATAATCCAGGAAATCTTCCACAAACTCACCCCATACAGAAGGTTTAACATCTCCACCCCTCAAATCTTTCCATTCATTGTACCACTAGTTAGCTACGTCCTTCAACTGATAGGCTGCCAACTCACAACATGTGAAAACAAATGGTATCATAACAAGAGAGGGGGAAATTCATTGCACATGATCTCAATTCTACTTTTGCAAACTTAAAAATACTTCTATGTATACAAACATGATTTAATTCTATATTATACGAGTTTCAAGGGATCGATACCATTTACTAGAAGCCAAGCTCGCGAACTACAAAGACTTCAAGGCGCGTTTATGAAAATAGACGTGGTTGAGCTTGTTTATAACTCAACCAAGGGAGTGTATCCTTAACATGTGAGGGATGACCTTAGGTTCTAAAAATACACCTAAGGCTGCCCCAAAACACTCCATACCTGCCACCCCTTCATTAAGGGTAAAGGGGTCCTTTTGCAACACCTTTGTAATAAACTATTTAAATATTTTCCTTAGTCTTGTTCCTTAGTTAGCTTATTTTTGAATCAAGATTGTAACATTGAAACATCATTCTCTTAAGAGAGAGTAGACCACCATTGACATCACAAAAGACGGTTTTCTTCTTGTGTTGTGTGTATCGACTAAAAATGTGAGTTCTTGAGTGAACCGAGTTCCTCTTGGATTTGCGTAAGAACTTGGTTCTTGTTAACTTATGTTTTAGAGGTTTTAGAGTTTGATACACTCTATAGTTGCTACCTAATGAGTTCTCTTTATTGTTTTTTAGTGTCAAGTTACCTATCCTTTTTATTGTTTTAAGTTTGTGTTTGCTTCCTGTATTGTATTGTTGTCTTGTTGTTGCGGGTTTAGGCATGTTGTTGTGACTGTTTATGGACTATTTTGATGTATTAGATACCTTTTGGTATCATTTGGTATCAGAGAGAAGGATGGTCGTGTTCTTACACCACCAATCTTGGGCTCTCCTAGTTGAAAATCATAAAAAAAAGGTGTTGTCGGGCTACTTGTGTTTGGCCAAGTTGTCCAGATTTAGGTGTTTTTGCTTGTCTTAGTGGTTTTGTGTGTTAGATTTTTGTTTCCCTATCACACTTGAGTCGAAGGTCCAAGATTTGAGCTCTTGTTAAGTGTTGTTGAAGGGATGGACAGCTTGGAAATTGTTGTTGTTTAAAGTGTTCTTGTTGTTGTTCATATTGTTCTCGAGTAATATTCAACAAAAGGCCTAATTTGATTTGAAGAGGAGAAGAAAGAGGTAAAGTCGTGTGTTTGTCTTGGAATTAGTTTCAAGACAACACCAAAGAGGTAAATAAACAAAAGACCTCCCAAAAGCTTACTTACCAAAAGGGTGTCAAACCTTTTTCTAAAAGAACCAAAAGAGGAAAAGGACAAAGCCAAAGAAAAAAGGTGTTTTGCCATTTTGGTACAAGTTGGTGAAAAGTTGATTGAAACCTTTGACCTTTGGAAAGAGAGTCCAAAGTCTTTCCTTTTCAGTCAAAAACCAAAAATCCTCACCAAACAAACAAGATTGAACAACTCAAGTTAGAAAACATCAAAGTGCAAACAAGAACAACATCACCAATGGCTAAATTTGTGGGCCACGCCAATAACTAGGCTTAAGTCATTGGACATTCTTAGTTTCTTTCTTTGTCTCTACTAGTTTCTTTCTATTAACTCCTACACTAGTTGGGAACTACGTAACAATCTACTAAGTAGTGAACTAGTTTTCGAGTACGTCTTTCATGTTAACGTTCCTTGTGGTGCTTTGCTCGTTTATAATTCGTAGTTATTCTTGGTTCAAGTGCGTACAAGACTTCCTTGAGTCGTCCAAACCGAAATCCATTCTAACTCAAGAGTAGACTCATTCTCAAACACTCACAAATTAATAGTCATCTTACGATACTTGAAGGTCCAAGTAAGAAAGCCGAGTGTGAGAGTGTGTGAGGATATTTTAAACTAACGTTTTGTCATGACCCGAACCGAGGCCCTGGCCGTGATGAGTATTCCGAACCATCAAGACCCGAAACACCCCTTATCTATCTGGTAATCATGCACATGACTTATATGAAGAGAAATACGGAAGATACACTATATAACGGAAACATGGTCAAGAATCATATGAAAACAATAATGGGGAATAATGTCCCACAATCTCAATCAACATCTCTATAACATCTGCGAAATCTATACTACATGACTAAAACAAATGTCTATCTAAAAACTGGTACAAGGCCCCCAGTAGACCTAAAACTAATAAATGATAAATTAAACTGCAGACATCAGGCCTTCTGAAATATAGAAGGCTCACCACTTGATTCTGCGATCTGTCAGAAGGAATCTACTAGTTGTCTGGACCCCTAGACTGTGCCTCCGAACCTGGAAGGAGAGGGGGTTAATACAAAAGTACTAGTACGCAGAGAACTCAAAACAGAAATATAATATTTTTACACAATATAGGTGAGAGTCATTATAAAGTAGTTTCATATCAAATTATTTGAAAACACATGGGCATAATGTAATAGTTTTCAATACCAATGTAATGCGATTGAGCTAGGTGGAATACCCTTCAATTGTAATTCCATGGCTATGTGGAATCCGCCTCTGGTGCTCGGTGGCCAAGCCTCCAATCTAAGTAGCCACCAGGATTTGGAGCCGGTATACCCCCATGTGAGTACACCGCAGGGAATCCCCCCATGTGAGATGTACTAATTATTTTAGTATCCTCCCATGTAGGATACTATATCATACGACCCATATCGGCAACTACGGTTTCCAGCGATGAGCCCTTTCACTCAACCGCCTTCTTCGGGCATCCACCTTTCTCATGAAAATCAATGCATTCAAACTTTGTTCATATCAATCACATGTCATACTCTGTAGGGTATCGTCATACCCGACTTGCAAGCCATCAATATCACATCATTCTTCTCATTCAACCATTGTATTCAACATGAATAACCTTCTCGTTTTTAAGTCAAAATCATATCAATTCTCAAAACATTTCATGTCATGCACTTCAAGATGTTTTCAAACAATTTACATCAAATGAACATTTAAAACAAATTCACATCAAGAGAGGAAATTTTATATCATTCATGCTCTCAAGTTAACATCTTTTCGGAACATATGCATATACATATATCATATAGCAAATGACTTTGGGAGTAGGCCTAAAGGCCAAATAAATATCATAAAATATTTAAAACATAATCATATTTGTAATTTCAAAACCTGTAATACCTCGGGAAATTTTTCGTTGAAATTTTGTGCATAAATGTGTTAGGTTTTATCTTCTAGAATGAATTATAAATTTTCCATGAGGAATGTCTTAGATTATGACCCACCATTGCGTAGAGTATCTAATAATCTTTGCAACGATATGTGGATCATCCAAAATGGACACTTGAGCGACGAGTTATGAACATTTCGATCGAACCATGAATAGTAGTGAACAGTAAAACGTGCAGGAAAAAGTACTGAGGCCTGGCGTATTTTTCTCCAACTTTAAAATATCATAACTCCTTGTACATAATGATATGGGTGATCTACTATATATCAACGAAAATCTCTGTGAGTCCTCTTTCCAATGAAATTGGTTTCATCCAATTTGTCTATCGGAGCAAAACGTTATGGTCAATCTACTTCAGTTTATCAAAAGCAAATTTTTGGGTCAACTTCAAATGATCATAACTTCTCATACACAATGATCTGGGTGAGATACTATATATCAACGGAAATATATGAGAGTACTCTTTCTAATGAAATTGGTTTCATCCAATTTGAATATCAAAGTAAAACTTTATGGTTGATCTACTTTAGACTATCAAAATAGTCCACCAAAGGACAAATTCGAGAATTATTTGATTTTTAGGGGCATTTTGGTCATTTTCCCTCACCCAAAATCCGTCCAAACCCAATATTAAAGCCTATTAGAACATTATATGTTATATTTTATCAAATTCCCTCAAAAAGAAAACCCTAAGCTCCTACATCCAACTTCAAGAACATCCAAAGTTCACCATTAATTCTGCAAATTTATTCAAGATTCCAAGTTCCTAGTTTAAGAACTCCAAGAACCATCATTCAAAGGTACGATTAAAAACTCAAAAATAAGTATCGCTCTAAAGTTCATATTCAAGGTATGTGGAGTTTTTCAACAAGAAATCTCTTTCGTTCTTGTGCCCAAAATTAATTTTCTTTACAAAGGAATGATTTTTATTTAATTTTTACGAATTTGAAGCATAAACCCATATCTTATGATGATTATTATGAAATATTGATGTTTATGATTTTGAAAGATGAATTTACATGTGTGGAGATATAAAACATAAATCTTGAATGATATTTATCATGATTTTAATATTTGAGTCATGAATCCCTATTAAAAATTGTGTTTTTTTAGAAAGTGTGTGTTATAAGCACGTTGATGTTGAATATTTGAGATATTTTGAATGATTTGACCTTTTGGTCTTAATAGAGTTATTTTCAACTCGAGTGTGAAAGAAATCCACAACGTGGTTGATTTTGATAGATGAGAAGCATGATGGCTCCCGATGTATATTTATATATTACTGAAATTGTTTTGTTGTGGATTGTCTTTGAGATGATCTGAGCTAAGTCCGGGAGAAATCTTTAGCATCGAGTGAGAGGTATAAAGTGACCTTACTTCCCTAGAACTACATGACCCCGTAGGAGTGAGCCTGAGGCTGATTTATATAGTGATCACTAGTTTGTGTGGATTTGATATCGATAGTCCTACTATGATGGCAAGGATAGGATGACTCTCCCCAACGTGGGTTGTACGTTGGACTCTATGTAGCTCACATGGTTTATGTCGGTTATAGGATCTCCAGTGTGTGCGTATTTCCTTGTGTCTATGGTGAATGGTGAAATGATTTAAAAGTGGAATTGTGAAAGTTATTCTCTCAAAAGATTTAAATGATATTTACATTTTGAGAATTGATATTCTAGATGAACTGAAAGTGATTGACAAATTATATGATGACTCACATGTGTTATTGTACTTATTTCACACTCTCGTGATTATGATGATTTTCTTTGGGCTATGTGAGTCTTCTATACATCCTGCATATTTCTTATAAATATTTATGATGATGATGTTTATAAAACTGCATACACCCCCATATACTCGGTTCCTTTCCATGGTACTGACCCACATCTTTAGATGTGGGCTGCATTTTCTCAAAATGTAGGTTCAGGTGCTCATTTCCAGGTTCGACAGTGATTCTTCGGGCACGTTGTTCTACATCCTCTGTCGTGGTGAGTCCTCATGTTTTAAGGATGTGATGTCTGATGTTGGTTTCACAAAATTGTTTACATTTGATAACTGAGTATGAGTCAGTTGGGGCATGTCTCAATGGCTTGCTGGTTTTATTGATTTTCTTAGAGGCTTGTCAGACTAGTATAGATGTTGGGAGTTGACTAATATGTCGTATTTTGTTATCTTTCTGAAATTCTTTTATTCTTGAATGATGATTACTCTGTTGATATTTGAAGGTTATTTATGGAAACCCCGTTGATTCATGTTGAACTGAATAAAAATGGCTCAAAGGGTTAGCTTGGGGCTACTCGTAGCCTCAAGTATCGTGTGACACTCCAGAACTCATTTTTAGGACGTTACAAACTTGGTATGAGAGTCTAAGGTTTTATGTTATCCTAGGGTGTCTGACAAGCCGCATTAAGTATAGTCTTGTCATCGGTGTGTAGCGCACCACATCTATGAGAAAGAGGCTATAAGATGTTTTAGGATAAAGTGTGATTCTTTCTTTCAGAAGTCTATCGTGCTTTGAGATCACAAGTTGTTTGCCAAGTTTAGTAAGTGTGAGTTTTGGCTAAGGTCAGTTGCTTTTCTGGGTCATATCATTTCTTCCGAGGGTATTAGAGTTGATCCCCAAAAGACCGAAGCTATTAGAAATTGGCCTAGACCTATTTTTTCAACTGATATATGAAGTTTCTTGGGTTTAGCTAGCTATTACCATCGTTTTGTTGAGGGTTTCTCCTCTATAGCGTCTCCTATGACTTGGTTGACCCAAAAGAAAGTGAATTTCTTATGGTCCAAATCTTGTGAGAAGAGGTTTTAGGAGTTGAAGACTCGACTCACTTCAGCCTCTATTTTGACTTTACCTGATGGTGTTGATGGTCTTGTGGTGTACTGTGATGCTTCAAGAGTTGGGTTGGGTTGCGTATTGATATAGAAGGGTAAGGTGATAGCTTATGCTTCTAGACATTTGAAACCCCATGAGAAAAATTACCCCACCCATGACCTTAAGTTGGTTGCTATTGTGTTTGCTTTGAAAATATGGAGACACTATTTGTATGGTGTCCATGTTGATGTTTTCACTGATCATAAGAGTCTGCAGTATGTGTTTACCCAGAGAGAATTAAATCTTAGGCAGAGACGATGGTTAGAATTGTTAAAGGACAATGATATGAGTGTGATGTACCATCCGGGCAAGGCCAATGTTGTGGCGGATGCCCTAAGTAGAGTGTCCATGGATAGTGTTTTGCATGTGGTAGAAGGTAAGAAAGAGTTGGCTCGTGATGTACATCGTTTGGATAGATTGGGGGTTAGGTTTTTTGACTCTGCTGAAGGTAGTATAGGGGTTCAGAGTAGTTTCGAATCCTCCTTGGTTTCAGAAGTGAAGGAAAAGCAATACTTAGATGCTAGTTTGGTCAGACTGAAGGAGTCAGTCAAGGACCAAAAAGTAGAGGTTTTCTCCCAAGGGGAAGATGGTGTGTTGAGATTGCAGGGTAGATTGTGTGTCCCAAATGTTGATGATCTAAGATAGAGGATTATGGCTGAAGCGCACGGGACGCGATATTCTATTTATCCTGGTGCCACCAAGATGTACCGAGACTTGCAGGAAATTTATTGGTGGAGTGTCATGAAGAAAGATATAGCAGCGTTTGTAGCTAAGTTTGCAACATGCCAACAGGTTAAGGTTGAACACCAAAGACCTAGTGATATAATACAAGAGTTTAGTATTCCTACCTGGAAGTGGGAAGAGATAAATATGGACTTCGTGATTGGTTTACCTCCTTCCCGACGCCATTATGATTCCATTTGGGTTGTGGTTGATAGGTTGACTAAGTCTGCTCATTTCTTGCCTGTTCATACTTCATATACTGCTGAGGATTATGCTAGATTGTATATCCGAAGCTAGTCCGACTGTATGGAGTTCCCTTGTCTATCATTTTGAATAGGGGTACTTAGTTTACTTCGGAATTTTGGAAAGCTTTTCAGAAGGGTCTTGCTACCGAAGTGCTTTTGAGTTTTTCTTTTCATCCGCAGACCGATGGTCAGGCTGAGAGGACCATACAGACCTTGGAGGATATGTTGAGAGCTTCTGCACTTGACTTTAAGGGAAGTTGGGATGATCACTTACCGTTGATAGAGTTTGCTTACAATAACAGTTTCCACTCTAGTATTGGCATGGCTCCATTTGAAGCCTTATATGGGAGGAAGTATAGATCACCCACAGGATGGTTCAAGGTGGGTGAAGCGGCTGTAAGTGGTCCTGATTTGGTATTTGAGGCTATGGAAAAAGTTAAGTTTATTAGGGAAAGGTTGAAACCTACGCAGAGTCATCAGAAGTCATATACGGATGTTAGAAAGAGAGACCTTGATTTTGAAGTTGGTGACCTAGTGTATCTAAAAATTTCACCCATGAGGGGGCTAAAGAGATTTGGAAAGAAGGGGAAGCTTAGTCCCCATTATGTTGGTCCTTACAAAATTCTTAGCCCTGTTGGTAAGGTAGCTTATAAGGTCGAGTTGCCTTCCAAGTTGTCCTCTGTTCATCCAATATTCCATGTCTCCATGCTTAGAAAGCATATTAGCGATGCTGTGGTAGTGGATTCCTCTGTGAGTGCTGACAATCAAGAAAATCTTTCTTTTGATAAGATTCCTGTTGAGATTCTTGCTTTCAGTGTCTGAAGACTAAGGAACAAAGAAGTTCCCTTGGTCAAGGTGTTGTGGCGAAACCAATTTGTTGAGGGTGCAACTTGGGAAGCTGAGGCGGATATGCGATTCAAGTACCCGCACTTATTTTCTGTGAACTCCGATCAAGCCGAAGGTACCATTCTTTCCTAAATCATGCACTTTTGATAAAAGTTGCAGCAGTTCATCTATCATTTATTACGTGTTCAGCTGTAGTTTCTTGAATTTATGCATTCTATGTTGCATTCAGAGTGAGAAATGATGTGATGTCTAACGAATGGTTTCAGCTGTATGCTCTATTCCCTATATAATGTTGTCATGTCTAGCATCATTTGAGGATGAATTTTTCTAAGGGGGGCTGATGTAATACCCCGGGAAATTTTTTATTGAAATTTTGTGCGTAAACGTGTTGGGTTTTATCTTCTAGAATGAATTATAAATTTTTCGTGCAGAATGTCTTAGATTATGACCCACCATTGCGTAGAGTATTGAATAAGATTTCCAATGATATGCGGATCATCCAAAACGGACACCCGACCGACGAGTTATGAACATTCCGATCGAACCGTGAATAGTAGTGAACAGTAAAACGGGCAGGAAAAAGTACTGAGGCCTGACGTATTTTTACTCCAAATTTAAATGATCATAACTCCTTGTACATAATGATCTGGGTGATCTAATATATATCAATGGAAAGCTCTATGAGTCCTCTTTCCAATGAAATTGGTTTAATCCAATTTGTCTATCGCACCAAAAAGTTATGGTCGATCTACTTCAGCCTATCAAAAGCAAATTTTTGGGTCAACTTCAAATGATCATAACTCCTTGTACACAATGATCTGGGTGAGATAATATAAATCAACAGAAATATATGAGAGTCCTCTTTATAATGAAATTGGTTTCATCTAATTTGGATTTTGGAGTAAAATGTTATGGTTGATCTACTTCAGACTATCAAAACAGTCCACCAAAGGACAGATTCGAGAATTATTTGATTTTTAGGGGAGTTTTGGTCAATTCCCCTCACCCAAAATCCATCCAAACCCTATATTAAAGCCTATTAGAAACATTATACGTTATATTTCATTAAATTCCCTCAAAAAGAAAACTCTAAGCTCCTACATCCAACTTCAAGAACCTCCAAAGTTCACCATTAATTTTGCAAATTTATTCAAGATTCTAAGTTCCTAGTTCAAGAACTCCAAGAACCATCATTCAAAGGCACGATTAACATCTCAACAAGAACTCTCTTTCGTTCTTGTGCCCACAAGTAATTTTCTTTACAAAGACATGATTTTTATTTGATTTTTATGAATTTGAAGCATGAACCCATATCTTATGATGATTATTATGAAATATTAATGTTTATAATTTTGAAAGATGAATTTACATGTGTGGAGATATAAAGCATGAATCTTAAACGATATTTATCATGATTTTAATATTTGGGTCGTGAATCCCCATTGGAAATTATGTTTTTTTTGAGAAAGTGTGTGTTATAAGCACGTTGATGTTGAATATTTGAGTTATTTTGAGTGATTTAACCTTTTGGTCTTAATGGAGTTGGTTTCAACTCGAGTGTGAAAGAAATTCACAACGTGATTAATTTTGATAGATGGAAAGCATGATGGCTCCCGATGTATATTTATATATTACTGAAATTGTTTTGTTGTGGATTGTCTTTGAAATGATCTGAGCTAAGTCCAGGAGAAATCTTTAGCACCAAGTGGAAGATATAAAGTGACCTTACTTCCCTAGAACCACGTACCCCCGTAGGAGTGAGCTTGAGGTTGATTTATATAATGATCACTAGTTTGTGTGAATTTGATATCGATAGTCCTACTCCGATGGAAAGGATAGGATGACTCTCCCCAACATGGGTTGTATGTTGGACTCCATGTAGCTCACATGGTTTATGTCGGTTATAGGATCTCCCAGTGTGTATGTGTTTCCTTGTGTCTATGGTGAATAGCGAAGTGATTTGAAAGTGGAATTGTGAAAGTTATTCTTTCAAAAGATTTAAATGATATTTACATTATGAGAATTGATATTCTTGATGAACTGAAAGTGATTGACAAATTATATGATGACTCACATGTGTTATTGTACTTATTTCATCCTCTCATGATTATGATGATTTTATTCGGGCTATGTGAATCTTTCATACATCCTGCATATTTTTTATAAATATTTATGATGATGATATTTATAAAACTGCATACCCCCCCATATACTTGGTTTCTTTCCATGGTACTGACCCACATCTTCGGATGTGGGCTGCATTTTCTCAGAATGTTGGTTCAAGTGCTCAGTTCCAGGTTCGAGAGTGATTCTTCGGGCACGCTGTTCTACATCCTCTGCCGTGGTGAGTCCTCATGTTCCGAGGACGTGATTTCTGATGTTAGTTTCACGGAATTGTTTACATTTGATAACTGAGTATGAGTCAGTTGGGGTATGTCTCAATGGCTCACTGGTTTTATTGATTTTCATAGAGGCTTGTCAGACTAGTATAGATATTGGTAGTTGACTAATAAGTCATATTTTGTTATCTTTCTGAAATTCTTTTATTCTTGAATGATGATTACTCTGTTGATATTTGAGGGTTATTTATGGAAACCCCATTGATTCATGTTGAACTGAATGAAAATGGCTCAAAGGGTTATCTTGGGGCTACTCGTAGCCTCAAGCACCGTGTGACGCTCCGAAACCCATTTTTGGGGCGTTACAAAATCCCCATTTGAAAACATGAATTTTTAAAGCCCATGATATTTTTGAGATAGCCCATCGTACCTCTATATGCGCAAATTATAGGTGCTTCTTGAAGCCTACGTTCTGGGGATTCCAATTATGCGATTAGTTTCTAAAACCCCCGATTGAATCTTGAGTTGCTTGGGTTTTTATTTTGAAACCCTAAGGAGAATCCTTGAGCACTTTTGATGAATGAAGGTGTATTTTGGGGTCTTTGGAACTTAATTTTGTGTTTAGGGCTAAGGGTGGAAAAGGAACATTTTGCCCCAAAAACAGAGTGTTTAAGCCACTTGAAACCTTTACATAGGCGCCGCCTATGCCATCGCCTATGTTTACCCTATGTTTGCATAGGCGCCGCCTAGGCTATCGCCTATGTTTGCATAGGCGCCGCCTATGCTATCGCCTATGCTTTTCAGTGGCCATGTGCAATTGGTTAGGCGACGGATATTACTTTGAAAGGCCATAACTTCTTGCTCGGGTGTCGGATTTTAGCAAAATTGGTATCATTGGAAAGCTAAATTGAAGACCTATCATTTGACACATAGTAGGCTCTCTAATTCGACATATATAGAGAGCTTTAGTTGATGGAAGCTGACACAAATTACAACGTCCACTAAAACTTAATCGATTGAAATAGTTTCAACTTATCCTTGATTTGACGGACCTCTATGGTCTAAATTCAAGCTTGAATGGATTCAAATGCTACACAAATAATTAACATGCCATATTTGCATAGGATTTATGGCTTCGAGATTTATCAACACATCAGAATCATGGTCTATATTATAGCCAAAAATGCGGGGCGTTACATTATCCCCCCTTAGGATTATTCGTACCCGAATGATGATGTGGGACACAGACATACACGATTTCAAGCATAATAAAGGACTAGGAAAGATAAGATAGGAATAGTACCAGTCTTATCCTCCATCGAAGCAAACAAATTGGGATATCTAATTCTCATGTCATCTTCTGACTCCCAAGTTGCTTCTTTGACTTTCTGATTCCTCCACAGTACCTTTACTGAGTCTATCTCTTTGCTCCTCAGCTTTCAAACTTGGCGATCCAAAATTTCAACGGGCTCTTCTTCATAAGACAAGGAATCTGTCACTTTGACATCCTCTACTGGCAATACCAAAAATGATCTCCAATGCATTTCTTCAACATGGATACATGGAATACCTGATGTACGGAACCCAAACTTGCAGGAAATTCTAGCTCACAAGCAACTGCACCAATCTTTCTCAGAATCTGATATGTCCCTATATAGTGAGGGCTCAATTTACCTCTTTTTCCAAACCACATAACTCCTTTCATAGGAGAAACCTTGAGAAACACCCAATCACCAACCTCAAACTCTAGTTCTCTTCTCCGAACATCGGCATAGGACTTCTGACGACTATGAGCAGTCTTGAGTCATTCTCTAATGATCTTCACTTTCTCCATCGCCTGATGAACAAGATCAGTCCTATATAACTAGGTCTCTCCCACTTCATACCATCCTATCAGAGACCTACATTTCCTCCCATACAAAGCCTCAAAAGGAGCCATCTTGATGCTGGCATGGTAACTATTATTGTAAACAAATTTAACTAGTGGCAAGTGATCTACCCAACTACCTTTGAAATCAATGATGCATGCCCTCAATATATCCTCCAGGGTCTGAATGGTACGCTCAGCTTGCCCATCCGTCTGAGGGTGGAAGGCTGTGCTCAAATTCACTTGTGTACCCTTTCTAACAAAATCTCCAGAACTGAGACAAAAACTGCGTACCTCTATCGAATATAATGGACACTGGTGCCCCATGCAACCGAACTATCTCCTCAATGTAAATCTTAGCATAATCCTCTCCCGAATAATTAGTCCTCACAGGCAAAATGTGGGCTGACTTTGTCAACCAATCTACACTCACCCATATAGAATCATACTGGTTTTGGAATCTCGGAAGTCCTGTAATGAAGTCCATGTTTATCATCTCCCACTTCTATAAAGGCAGGGCTTTCTCTTGGGAAGTACCACCTGGCCTCATGTGTTCTACCTTCGCTTGTTGACAGTTCAAACACTTGGACAAAAGCACGTGTCATGTTATTCCACAAATACAAGGTTTTCAGATCTTGGTACATCTTAGTAGAGCTTAGGTGAATGACATACCTCGAAGTGTGCACCTCATTAAGGACTCTTTCCCGCAACCCATCAATATTCAGAACGCACAACCTACCCCGAAATCTCAGAATACCATCACCACCAATTTTAAATGACATAACCTTTTGTTGACCCACATCTTTCTTGATTTACATCAAGATGGGATCTTCAACCTGCTTCTCCTTAACTTTAGCACAAAGGGATGACTTAGCTAACTCATGAACAATCCCCCCTCCATCTTCGGAATCTAAGAGTCGCACTCCTAGATTTGCAAGGCGGTGAATATCCTTCACCATCTCTTTCTTTCCTTCTTCTACATGAGAAAGGCTGCCTATAGACAACCTATTGAGGGCGTCGGCTACAACATTTCCCTTTCCCGGATGGTAATGCAGACACATATCATAGTATTTCAAAAGCTCCATCCAACGCCTCTGCCTGAGGTTTAATTCTTTCTATGAGAAAACATACTGCAAACTCTTATGGTCAGTATAAATATCAACGTGCACTCCATAGAGATAGTGCCTCCAAATTTTAAGTGCAAACACCACGGCTGCTAACTCCAAGTCATGAGTGGGTTAATTGCGCTCATGCACCTTTAACTGCCTAGATGCATAAGCTATCACCTTACCACACTGCATCAATACACAACTAAGTCCCACACGGGACACATCATAATAAACCACAAAATCATCTACACCCTCGGGAAGGGTCAAAACACTAGCAGTAGTCAGCTTGTCCTTCAACTTCTCAAAACTGTATTCACATAAGTCAGACCACACAAACTTCATCTTTTTCTGAGTTAGTTTAGTAAACGGAGAAGCTATGGAAGAAAAACTCTCTACGAACCTTTTGTAATAGCCCGCCAAACCCAAGAAGCTTTGAATATCGGTTGGAGTCGTGGGTCTAGGCCATTTTCTCACTGCTTCAACTTTATGGGGATCCACTCTTATCCCATCACTGGACACAATATGCCCCAAGAAGGCAATAGCATCTAACCAGAATTCACACTTAGAAAATTTGGCATATAGCTGATGATCCTTAAGGGTCTGAAGAATAATTTGGAGGTGATTGGCGTGATCCTCTTTACTCTTAGAATAGATCAGAATATCATCAATAAATACAATGATGAACAAGTCAAAAAACTGATGAAACACTCTATTCATAAGATCCATGAAGACTAAAAGGGCGTTAGTCAACCCGAAGGACATGACTAGAAATTCGTAGTGACCATATTGAGTTCGGAAGGCTGTCTTGGGTATGTCTGACTCCCTAAATTTCAACTGATGATAACCCGAATGAAGGTATATTTTTGAAAAATACTTAGCACCCTGAATCTGGTAATAAAGATATCAATCCTAGGAAGAGGATACTTGTTTTTAATCGTGACCTTATTCAGCTGACGATAGTCTATGCACATACGAAGGGAACTGTCTTTCTTTCGCAAGAAAAGTATAAGTGCACCCCAAGGGGACACACTGGGGCGAATAAAACCCTTATCTAGAAGGTTTGGCAGCTGCTCTTTTAACTCTTTCAGTTCCGCGGAAGCCATTCTATATGGCAGAATAGAAATAGGACGGGGGTCTGGCAACACATCAATGCCAAAATCTATTTCCCTATCGGGTGGTATCCCTGGGAGATCTTCGGGAAAGACTTCTAGAAACTCATTCACTACAGGGACTGACTGAAAAGGAAGATTTTCAACTCTTAAATCTTTTACTCGGATTAGATGGTACATACAACCTTTGGAGATAAGCTTTTGGGCTCTAAGATAAGAGATAAAGTGACCTCTAGGTTCCACAGAACTCCCTGCCCATACAATTGGTTTCTCATTTAGAAAAGAAAAGGTCACCTTTTGGGTTCTGCAATCAAGGGTGTGTCACGACCCGAGCCTAGGCCTTAGCCGTGACGAGCATCCCGAACTATGAAGGCCCGAAACATCCATTCTCTATCTGGTTATCATGCACAACATTCGTAATCATAATAAAATGCAGAATTGAAACTGAGTACGGAATACATGGTCAAGTTCTGCAATATTTCTGAAAAATACTAACTGACATCAGTCTGCGAAATTTCTACTAAGAACACAAACATCTGTCTGAAAAGAAACTGGGACAAGGCCCCCAGTGAACCAAAAACATAATAAATAAGATAATGTCTGACATAATTAGGCCTTCCGAATAATAGAAGGCTCACCACTGTGAGATCAAGTCTGCAAATCCGAGAATGTCTACTGAGTAGCTGGACCCCTAGACTGTGCCTCAGAACCTGGAAGGAGGGGGGGTCAGCACAAAAGTACTGGCACGTGAAGCAATCGAAAAATAGTATAATGGAACATACATATATATATATATATATATACATATTAAGTGAAAGCAATTTTTCATCAAGACATCATGTATAAAACTGTTTCTTGAAAATACATGGGCACTTTCTGAAAACATGTAACCTGTCTGTTCATTTCAAATCATGATCTGTGTTTTACTTCTGAGTTAGGTGGTATTCCCCTACAAGTTTGATATTCCACGGGCTGTATGGAATCCGCTATTGACTCGGCGGGGAAGCCCCCAACCCAAGTGTGCCGCAAGGGTTGGAGTGTCTGAGTCTGATACACCACAGGACATTTAAGTCAGCACATAATAGTATACCCGGGTCGGCAAACCACGGTTTTAAGCAATGAGTCGCTTGAACTCAAGCCCTCTTCGGGTAACCACCTAACATCTCTGTATGCCCATTTTAACCTTTTCTGTACATGCAACATTCTGAATGTCTAAAATCATGAAAGTCTGAAATGTCTATTAGTCTGAGTCTGATATGGCATTAGTCTGAATTGGTATCGTCATACCAAGACATTGAAAGTCATGATTTTTCTGAGCCATAATGTATTAAGCAAGAGCTTTCATTCAAAACATAGTTTAGACCACCAAAACATGTAACTGATGTAAAGGATTTCATATTCCGAAACTTAAAGTTCAATTCATGCAGAAATTTCATCAAACACCTGGTGGTCAAATGTCTTTAGCAAGTTCATGTATTCAAAATTGAAACACATTCATTCATATATGTACATAAACTGTCAAATCGCTTTGGAGATGGTCTAAAGACCAAAACAATGATGTTAAAACATCTTATACATAAATATATATACATAATTTAAAACCCCATTCTAAAACATGATTTTTCTATGCCCATGAGAATTTAGGAAAAAACCCCGCGTACCTTGTTCTCCACGAATTTTGGGTGTCTATCGAAGCCTACGTCGAGAGGATTCCAAATCTGTAATTTGTTTCACGAACCCGCGGTTAAATCTTGAGTTGCTTGGGTTTTAATTGTTGAAACCCTAGGGAGAGTTCTTGAGCAAATTTGAAGAATATAATGATATTTTGGCTCTTTAGGGATTTAATCCCGTGTTTAAGTTGATAGGAGAATGAGTATTTATGGAAATACCATTAAAAATCCGGATGGACTAAACATTTTGGCCGGGCGCGATCCAGCAGGCGGCGCGGGCTAATCGCGCGCTGCCACTGGATCAAAATCCAAACGAGGCCTTAGGCTCGTCCAAAAATTCTGAATTTTCTCTGAGACGTACTACAACCTTGCCCCATCGTAACGCAACAAAAAAATCCAAAAATGAAGGTCGGGAAGGTCGAGAAGTTGTATCCCGAAGGTTGCCAGCTAAGAATGAGTCTAAGTCATTTCAATACTTAGAAGAATTTAAAACTTAAGTCTAAAGCTCAGAAATTACAGTCTAATACATGCGTGACTTTTACAGGGCGTTACATTATTCCCCCCTTGGGATCATTCATCCCCGAATGATGACGCGGGAATAGTCACGCATGATTTCAAGCAGATTCATACATAGAAGGAAACATAAAGCAAGAATTGTACCTTCCAATTCGTTATTTGTTGGTTCAAATAGGCTTGGGTATCTCACTTTCATGTCATGCTCCGACTCCCAAGTCGCTTCTTCAACTTCCTGATTTTGCCATAACATTTTAACTGAGACTATCTCTTTACTCCTCAATTTTCTCACTTGTCGATGTAGGATTTCCACGGGCTCTTCCTCGTAAGACAAGGAATCTCCCACCTTGATCTCATCAATGGGCACCACCAAAGAGTGATCTCCGATGCACTTCTTCAACATGGATATGTGGAATACTGGATGAACAGAACCCAAACTTGCAGGCAATTCTAATTCATACGCGACTCCACCTATTCTTCTTACAATCTGATACGAGCCTATATAGCGAGGACTTAGCTTACCCCTCTTCCCGAAATGCATAACTCCCTTCATGGGAGAAACTTTGAGGAAAACCCAATCTCCAATCTCAAACTCTAACTCTCTTTTTCTGACGTCGGCATAGGATTTCTGACGACTCTGAGCTGTCTTAAGTCGTTCCCTAATGAGTTTCACATCCTCCATTGCCTGATTAACAAAATCAGGCCCATACATCTGCATCTTACCTACTTCATACCAGCCTATTGGAGACCTACATCTCCTACCATACAATGCCTCAAAAGGTTCCATCTTAATACTAGAGTGGAAACTGTTGTCATAGGCAAACTCTATCAGTGGCAAGTGATCAACCCAACAACCTTTAAAGTCAATCACACAGGCCCTCAACATGTCCTCCAGGGTCTGGATGGTGCGTTTAGCTTGCCCATCAGTCTGAGGGTGGAATGTTGTACTTAAGTTCACCTGGGTACCCAAACCTTTCTGAAACGATCTCTAAAACTGAGAAGAAAACTGCGTACCTCGGTCGGATATAATGGAGACAGGCGCTCCATGCAAACGGACAATTTCTGCAATGAACAGCTTAGCATAATCTTCCCCCGAATATTTAGTCCTGACAGGCAGAAAGTGAGCTGACTTGGTCAGCCTATCTATAATCACCCATATAGAGTCATACTGATTTCGGGACTTCGGAAGTCCTGTAATAAAGTCCATATTGATCATTTCCCACTTCCACAAGGGCAACGCTATTTCTTGGGAAGTACCTCCTGGCCTCAAATGTTCTACTTTCACTTATTGGCAATTCAAGAACTTAGAAACAAAGTTAGCCACATCTCGCTTCATATTATTCCACCAAAACATAGATTTCAAATCATGGTACATCTTAGTAGAACCAGGATGAACAACATACCTCGAGGTGTGAGCTTCATCAAGAATTCTTTCTCGAAGCCCGTCGACATTTGGAACACATAATCTACCCTGAAACCTCAGAATGCCATCACCACCAATTTCAAAAGACATCACCTTATGTTAACCCACATCTTTCTTGATTTGCATCAAGATGGAATCTTCAACCTGCTTCTCCTTCACTTCAGCACAAAGGGATGACTTAGCTAACTCATGAACAATCACCCCTCCATCTTCGAAATCTAACAGTCGCACTCCCAGATTCGTAAGGCGGTGAATATCCTTCACCATCTCTTTCTTTGCTTCTTCTACATGAGAAAGGCTGCCCGTAGACAACCTGCTGAGGGCGTTGGCTACAACATTTGCCTTGCCCGGATGGTAATGTAGGCTCATATCATAGTCTTTCAGAAGTTCCAACCACCGCCTCTGCCTGAGATTCAATTCTTTCTGCGAGAAAACATACTGCAGACTCTTGTGATAGTGAAGATATCAACATGAACACCGTACAAGTAGTGCCGCGAAATCTTAAGGGCAAACACCACAATCGCTAACTCCGAATCCTGAGTAGGGTAGTTCCGATCGTGCACCTTCAACTGCCTAGATGCATAAGCTACCACCTTACCATGTTGCATCAAAACGCAGCCAAGTCCCACACGGGATGCATCACAGTAAACCACAAAACCATCAACACCCTCGGCAAGAGTCAAAACTGGTGCAGCGGTCAGTCTGTCTTTCAACTTCTCAAAACTATTTTCACATAAATCAAACCACACAAACTTTACCTTTTTCTGAGTCAGTTTAGTGAGTGGGGCCGCTATGGATGAAAAACTCTCTACGAACCTTCTGTAATAACCTGCCAAACCCAAAAAGCTCTGAATATCGGTTGGAGTCGTGGGTCTGGGCCATTTTCTCACTGCCTCAACTTTCTAGGGGTCCACTCTAATCCCGTCACTGGACACAATATGCCCTAAGAAGGCAATAGCATCTAACCAGAACTCACACTTAGAAAATTTGGCATACAACCGATGATCCTTAAGGGTCTGAAGAATCATTCGGAGGTGATCGGCATGATCCTCCTTACTCTTAGAATAAATCAGAATATCATCAATAAATACAATGACAAACGAGTCAAGAAACTAATGGAAAACTCTGTTCATAAGATCCATGAAGGCTGCAGGGGCATTAGTTAACCCGAAGGACATAACAAGAAACTCATAGTGACCATATCGAGTTCGAAAAGTTGTTTTGGGAATGTCTGACTCCCTAACTTTCAACTGATGATAGCCCGAACGAAGGTCTATTTTTGAAAAACATCTAGCACCCTGAAGCTGGTCAAAAAGATCATCAATCCTAGGAAGAGGATATTTGTTTTTAATTGTGACCTTATTCAACTGACGGTAATCTATGCACATACGAAAGGAACCGTCTTTCTTACGCACGAAAAGTACAGGTGCACCCCAAGGAGATACACTTGGGCATATAAATCCCTTATCTAGGAGGTCTGCCAGCTGCTCTTTCAACTCTTTTTGCACTGCGGGAGCCATTCTATATGGCAGAATAAAAATGGGACGGGTATCTGGCAACACATCAATACCAAACTCTATCTCCCTATCAGGAGGTATTCCTGGGAGATCTTCGGGAAAGGCTTCTGGAAATTCATTCACTACAGGGACAGACTGAAGAGGAAGATTTTCAACTTTAGAGTCCTTGACTCGAATAAGGTGATACAAGCAACCCTTAGAAATTAGTTTTCGGGCTCTGAGATAAGATATAAAGTGCCCTTTGGGTGCTAAAGAATGTCCCTCCCATTCTATCATTGGTTCATTCGGGAAAGAAAAGGTAACTCTATGGGTCCTACAATCCAATATGGCATAGCATGAATGGAGCCAATCCATCCCTAAGATAGCATCAAATGCAACCATGTCCAACTCTATAAGGTCTGCCACCGTATCCCGACTACCAACAGTCACCACACAACCCCTATATACCCTTCTAGCAACAATAAAATCCCCCACCGAGGTAGAAACAGAAAAGGGTTCAGAAATCACACTGGGCTCAAACCCGAAACCAACAGCCATATAAGGGGTCACATAGGATAAGGTAGATCCGGGATCAAGTAACACACAGACATCACGGGAAAAGATTTGTAATATACCGGTAACAATATCTGGGGAAGCTTCCGCCTCCTGGCGGTTGGTCAAGGCATATAACCGGTTGTTACTGTTCCCAACAGCTGATGTGGCACCCTTCTGAGATGGGGGTGGCGCTGTGGAATTGCCCTAAAACTTTGCACCACCAGCACTCCTCCTAGCAGATGGATAGTCCCTCTGAAAGTGGCCTGACTGACCACATGAATAACATACAAGTGTGCCCAACTGACATTTCCCCGGATGATTCCTTCCATAATTTTTACAACGCGGGTAAGTGCGATGCTGCTGAGCCACACTACCTTGCCACTGAGTATCGGTGCTCTAGATCCATGAGGAGTCTGAAATCTCTGAGTCTGCCTGTCTGCAGGGGGTCTGGGCACTGGGGCGCTGGCTGCTGACTGTGTATTATTCCAAAACCTCGTCTTCTTCGACCACCTATCTCCCAGTTACCACTCTGCGGCTGACTCTGGTGCTGGTCCGTAGATTTGACTCTCTTGGCCTGTCTGTCCTTCTCTCTAGATTCAACGATCTTTCTCTTCTTCTCTTCCACCTACTGCATGTGGACTGTCAGTCTAGCAAAGTCTAACTCCCTATTCAACATTGCCCCCTGGCACTCAAGTACCATGTTATCAGCAAGGCCAGATGCAAATTTGCTCATCCGATCTCTCATATTGCTAGTCAATTCTGGTGCATAGCGGGCTAATTGATTAAACTTCAAAGTGTACTCCTATACACTCATACTGCCCTGTTTCAGATTCATAAACTCTTCCTCTTTGGCCTCCCTTAACTCCAAAGAAAAGAATCGTTCAAGAAAAGCTTCCACAAATTCGCCCCAAACTGTGGGCTCAGTACTCTCACCTTTTGCATCCTCCCAGTCAGCATACCACTGATTCGCAACATCCTTGAGCTGATAAGTTGCTAGTTCCACCCCTTCAACCTCATCCACATGCATTACCTTAAAGATCTTTTCCATCTCATCCATAAACTCCTGTGGATCCTCCTCCACCTTGGTGCTAGTGAACTTAGGTAGGTTCATCTTCATGAAATGCCCGACTCTAGTAGCCTCAGACATAACGGATGCAGACCCAACATCTTCCGATCGTTGAGCCTGGTTAGCTACCAGCTGTGTCAGCATATGGATAGACCGTCTGAACTCTGCATTTGAGATATCTCTCTGAGAAGTTGGTGAACGGTTGACATTAGTCCGCAGAGCCCGAGGTGGACTCATTGGGATTGAAGGGACTCCCGGAGTAGGGACAGGTTCTGGCGTGGAAGCTCTATTATGGGTCCGTATCCCATGGGTGGGACGGGCCACATCTGCCTGAGCACTCTGATCGATGTTGAGACAGGAAGGCATAGTCGTGTTTCTGAAATACAAGAGATCATTGATTAGGGGACAGTTTAGACTCTGAAGCATGAACTGAATCACAAAGAAGGGAAACATTCCTAAATGCCTAGTAGCCTCCTGTTTATAAGTGTGGCGCGCTACACACCCATAAACAGAACTCTACTCGACGCGATTTCGAAGACACCCTGGGACCATGAACCGTGCTTTGATACCAAGTTTGTCACGACCCAAGCCTAGGCCCTAGCCGTGACGAGCATCTTGAACCATGAAGGCCCGGAACACCCATTCTCTATCTGGTTATCATGCATAACATTCGTAATCATAATAAAATGCGAAATTGAAACTGAGTACGGAATACATGGTCAAGTTCTGCAATATTTCTGAATAATACTATCTGACATCAGTCTGCAAAATCTCTACTAAGAACACAAATATCTGTCTGAAAAGAAACTGGGACAAGGCCCCCAGTGAACCAAAAACATAATAAATAAGATAATGTCTGACATAATTAGGCCTTCCGAATAATAGAAGGCTCACCACTGTGAGATCAAGTCTGCAAATCCGAGAATGTCTACTGAGTAGCTGGACCCCTAGACTGTGCCTCAGAACCTGGAAGGAGGGGGGGTCAACACAAAAGTACTGGCACGCAAAGCAATCCAAAAATAGTATAATGGAACATACATATATATATATATATACATATTAAGTGAAAGCAATTTTTCATCAAGACATCATGTATAAAACTGTTTCTGAAAAATACATGGGCACTTTCTGAAAACATGTAACCTGTCTGTTCATTTCAAATCATGATCTGTGTTTTACTTCTGAGTTAGGTGGTATTCCCCTACAAGTCTGATATTCCACGGGCTGTATAGAATCCGCCATTGACTCGGCGGGGAAGCCCCCAACCCAAGTGTGCCGCAAGGGTTGGAGTGTCTGAGTCTGATATGCCACAGGACATTTAAGTCAGCGCATAATAGTATACCCGGGTCGGCAAACCATGGTTTTAGGCAATGAGTCGCTTGAACTCAAGCCCTCTTCGGGAAACTACCTAACATCTCGGTATGCCCATTTTTAACCTTTTCAGTACATGCAACATTCTGAATGTCTAAAATCATGAAAGTCTGAAATATCTGTTAGTCTGAGTCTGATATGGCATTAGTCTGAATTGGTATCGTCATACGAAGACATTGCAAGTCATGATTTTTCTGAGCCATAATGTATTAAGCAAGAGCTTTCATTCAAAACATAGTTTAGACCACCAAAACATGTAACTGATGTAAAGGATTTCATATTCCGAAACTTAAAGTTCAATTCATGCAGAAATTTCATCAAACACCTGGTGGTCAAATGTCTTTAGCAAGTTCATGTATTCAAAATTGAAACACATTCATTCATATATGTACATAAACTGTCAAATCACTTTGGAGATGGTCAAAAGACCAAAACAATGATGTTAAAACATCTTATACATAAATATATATACATAATTTAAAACCCCATTCTAAAACATGATTTTTCTATGCCCATGAGAATTTAGGAAAAAACCCCACGTACCTTGTTCTCCACGAATTTTGGGTGTCTATCGAAGCCTACGTCGAGAGGATTCAAAATCTGTAATTTGTTTCACAAACCCGCAGTTAAATCTTGAGTTGCTTGGGTTTTAATTGTTGAAACCCTAGGGAGAGTTCTTGAGCAAATTTGAAGAATATAATGATATTTTGGCTCTTTAGGGATTTAATCTCGTGTTTAAGTTGATAGGAGAATGAGTATTTACAGAAATGCCATTAAAAATCTGGATGGACTGAACATTTTGGCCGGGCGCGATCCAGCAGGCGGCGCGGGCTAATCGCGCGCTGCCACTGGATCGAAATCCAAAAGAGGCCTTAGGCTCATCCAAAAATTCTGAATTTTCTCCGAGACGTACTACAACCTTGCCCCATCGTAACGCAACAAAAAAATCCAAAAATGAAGGTCGGGAAGGTCGAGAAGTTGTATCCCGAAGGTTGCCAGCTAAGAATGAGTCTAAGTCATTTCAACACTTAGAAGAATTTAAAACTTAAGTCTAAAGCTCAGAAATTACAGTCTAATACATGCGTGACTTTTACGGGGCATTACAGGGTGGCATAACATGAATGGAGCCAGTCCATCCCAAGGGTGGCATCAAAATCTTCCATATCAAGTTCTATAAGGTCGGCCACAATATCCCTACTAAGAATAGACACAACACGATTTCTATAAACCTTTCTAGCAACAATAGAATCACCTACAGGAGTGGAAATAGTAAAGGGTTCATTAATGACTTCGGGCTCGAACCCAAAACCAACAGCCACATAGGGGGTCATATAAGATAAAGTAGACCCGGGATCAAGCAATACAAAAACATCATGAGAAAAAATTTGTAATGTACCGATAACAACATCTGGTGAAGCTTCCACCTCCTGGCGGTTAGTCAAAGAATATAACCGGTTGCGACCGCTCCCGGTAGCTGAAGGGGTACCCTTAGGAGGAAGAGTCGTGGGGGCAGCTTGGGGCCGAGTCCCCCTTGTATTTCCTCCAACAGAAGGGCAATATCTCTAAAGATGCCCCACCTTGCCACAAGTATAACTATTTTTCCCCTAAAAAAACACTTCCCTGGGTGATTCCTCCCACAAATCTCACACCGTGGATAAGTACTGGGCCACACTCCCCTACAACTGAGTATCTAGGGCTCTCGATCCATGATGAGTATGGAAACTCTGAGATCGTATGTCTGCTGGTGGTCCGGGAGCTGGGGCGCTGGTAGCAAACTGTGCATTACTCCATGACTTCTTCTTTTTCCATCTATTTCCCTAGTTGCCGCTCTGTGGCTGGTTGTGATTCTGATCTGCGGTTCTGGCTCTCTTTGCTTGCATGTCTTTCTCTCTTGTTTCTGAAATTTTCTTTTTCTTCTCTTCTATCTGCTATATATGAACGGTCATCCGAGCAAAGTCTAACTCCTTGTTCAATATAGCCCCCTGGCACTCAAGTACCAGGTTATCAGCAAGGCCGGATGCAAATTTTCTCATCTGGGCTTTCATATTACTAGTCAACTCTGGTGCATAGCGGGCTAGTTTATTAAACTTCAAAGTGTACTCCTAGACACTCATACTGCCCTGCTTCAGATTCATAAACTCTTCCTCTTTGGCCTCCCTTAACTCCAAAGAAAAGAATCGTTCAAGAAAAGCTTCCACAAATTCGCCCCAAACTGTGGGCTCAGTACTCTCACCTTTTGCATCCTCCCAGTCAGCATACCACTGATTCGCAACATCCTTGAGCTGATAAGTTGCTAGTTCCACCCCTTCAACCTCATCCACATGCATTACCTTAAAGATCTTTTCCATCTCATCCATAAACTCCTGTGGATCCTCCTCAACCTTGGTGCTAGTGAACTTAGGTAGGTTCATCTTCATGAAATGTTCGACCCTAGTAGCCTCAGATGTAATAGATGTAGACCCAATATCTTCTGATCATTGAGCCTGGTTAGCTACCAACTGTGTCAGCATATGAATAGACCGTCTGAATTCCGCATTTAAAATATCCCCCTGAGCAGTTGGGGGACGGTTGACATTAGTCTGTGGAGCCCGAGGTAGGCTGGTCGGGAGTGAGGGACTCCCGAAGTAGAGACAAGTTCTGAAGTGTGAGCTCTATTACGGGTATGCATCCCATGAATGGGACGGACCTCATCTGCCTGAGCATTCTGATCGATGATATGACGTGGAGGCATAACTGTGTTTCTGAAATACAAGTGATCATTGATTAGGAGACAGTTCAGACTCTGAAGCACGAACTAAATCACAAAGAAGGGAAACATTTCCTAAAAGCCTAGCAGTCTCCTGCTTATAAGTATGGCGCGCTACACACCCATAAAAGGGACTCTACCCGATGCGATTTTGCAGACACCCTGGGACCATGAATCGTGCTCTGATACCAAGTTTGTCACCACCCAAATCGGGACCCTGGCCGTGACGAGCATTCTGAACCATCAAGGCCCGAAACACCCCTTATCTATCTGGTAATCATGCACATGACTTATATGAAAAGAAATGTGGAAGATACACTATATAACGAAAATATGGTCAAGGATCATATGAAAACAATAATGGGGAATAATGTCCCACAATCTCAATCAACATCTCTATAACATCTGCGAAATCTATACTACATGACTAAAATAAATGTCTATCTGAAAACTGGGACAACGCCCTCAGTAGACCCAAAACTAATAAATGATAAATTAAACTGCAGACATCAGGCCTTCTAAAATATAGAAGGCTCACCACTTGATTCTACAATCCGTCGTAAGGAATCTACTGGTTTTCTGGACCCCTAGATTGTGCCTCCAAACCTGGGAGGAGAGGGGGTCAATACAAAAGTACTGGTACGCAGAGAACTCAAAACAAAAATATAATATTTTTACACAATATAGGTGAGAGCCATTATAAAGCAGTTTCATATCAAATTATTTGAAAACACATGGGCATAATGTAATAGTTTTCAATACCAATGTAATGCGATTGAGCTAGGTGGAATACCCTACAATTGTAATTCCACAGCTATGTGGAATCCACCTCTGGTGCTCGGCGGCCAAGCCTCCAATCCAAGTAGCCACCAGGATTTGGAGCCGGTATACCCCCATGTGAGTACACCGCAGAGAATCCCCCCATGTGAGATGTCCCAATTATTTTAGTACCCTCCCATGTAGGATACTATATCATACGACCCACATCGGCATGTATAGTTTCCAGCGATGAGCCCTTTCACTCAACCGCCTTTTTCGGGCATCCACCTTTCTCATGAAAATCAATGCATTCAAACTTTGTTCAAATCAATCACATGTCATACTCTGTAGGGTATCGTCAGACCCGACTTGCAAGCCATCAATATCACATCATTCTTCTCATTCAACCATTGTATTCAACATAAATAACCTTCTCGTTTTCGAGTCAAAATTATATAAATTCTCAAAATATTTCATGTCATGCTCTTCAAGATGTTTTCAAATAATTAACATCATATGAACATTTAAAACAAATTCATATCAAGAGAGGAAATTTCATATCATTCATGATCTCAAGTTAACATCTTTTCGGAACACATACATATACATATATCATATAGAAAATCACTTTGGGAGTAGGCCTAAGGGCCAAATCAATATCATCAAACGTTTAAACATAATCATATTCGTAATTTCAAAACCCCCATTTGAAAACATGAATTTTTAAAGCCCATGAGATTTTTGAGATAACCCTCACGTGCCTCTATATGTGCAAATTATAGGTGCTTCTTGAAGCCTACGTTCTGGGGATTCCAATTATGCGATTAGTTTTTAAAACCCCCGGTTGAGTCTTGAGTTGATTGGGTTTTTATTTTGAAACCCTAAGGAGAATCCTTGAGCACTTTTGATGAATGAAGGTGTATTTTGGGGTCTTTGGAACTGAATTTCGTGTTTAGGGCTAAGGGTGGAAAAGGACCATTTTGCCCCAAAAATAGAGTGTTTAAGCCACTTGAAACCTTTACATAGGCGCCGCCTATTCCATCACCTATGTTTACATAGGTTCCGCCTAGGCTATTGCCTATGTTTGAATAGGCGCCATCTATGCTTTCCAGTGGCCATGTGCGATTGGTTAGGCGGCACATATTACTTTGAAAGGCCATAACTTCTTGCTTGGGTGTCGTACTTTAGCAAAATTGGTGTCATTGGAAAGCTAACTTGAAGACCTATCATTTGACACATAGTAGGCTCTATAATTCGACATATACAGAGAGTTATAGTAGATGGAAGCTGATACAAATTACAACATCCACTAAAACTTAATCGATAAAAATAGTTTCAACTTGTCCTTGAGTTGAAGGACCTCTATGGTCTAAATTCAAGCTTGAATGGATTCACATACTACACAAATAATTAACATGCCATATTGGCATAGGATTTATGGCTTTGGGATTTATCAACACATTGGAATCATGGTCTATATTGTAGCCCGAAATGCGGGGCGTTACACGTTTGTTCATTTTGTAGGTACATTTTCAAATGGAACCTAAAACTTTCAATGCACAAACCGTGAATCATAATGTTATGACTTCCTTTGTAGCTAGTCTTGAGTCCTTATCTCGCGAAGTGGTTAGAGTGAATGTTATGGTTGAGAAGTTGGGTATGGAAGTGGCCTCTATTATTGGCCAGGTGGAAAGGGTAGAAAGCCAATGGAGTTCTCGACCCTCAAATGTTCAAAACACATCCCTAACCATTAACCTCGAAGCCATGCACCAAAGAATATATCCACCAAATGCCATACCTCAAGCCAAATATTACTCACAAGACTGAGGCCTTGATGGGCCTAGCCATTCCCCACATCACCAAGTCCCATATGAAGGACTTGGAACCCAAATTCCACCCTTAAATCCAAATCCTCCAAACTAAAATCCTCCAATCCAAAGACCTCCACCACTAAATGCCAATCCACCATACCAAATTCCAAATGTCTAAAACCCGTCAATGTAGGAAGAGGGATTTGTGAGGAATAACCGAAGGAGAGGGTATGGAATGTATGATGATCCTTATCTGATAGAGGATGGAGTGAGGGGTAGAAGAGTAGATCCAAGGAAAACTGAGAGCTTGATGGTAGGGGCGTCCAAGGTGTGCGGGAAAGGGATGTTGGTCTTAACACTATCAAAATAGGACTTCCAATCTTTAGGGGAAAAAGTGATCCCTAAGAGTTTCTCGCATGGGAATCCGCATGAGAGAGAGTCTTTCAAGTGAATAATCTCATGGAGGAGAAAAATAGTTGCTACACCATTACTCATTATGAGGGATATGCTACCATGTGGTCGAAGTATGTCAAACATTTTGGAAACGTATTGATTGAGGGACAATCCTCTTCTTGGTTTCGATTAAGGTATCTTATGAGGCAAAAGTACCATTCCGAAAGCTATCAACAATGAACTCCTTGCAAAATTGTACAACTTGAAGCAAGGAAGTAAAGGTGTGGTAGCATTGTCACGATGTCACAACCCAAACTGAGGTCCTGGCTATGACGAGCATTCCAAATCATGAAGGCCCGGACGCCCATCTCTATCTGGTAGTCATGAACAATATTCATATAAATAAAGAAGATGCGGAAATACTTAATATGGAATCATGGTCATACTTTGACATCAATTTAATGATAAAGAATTTAAAATCCAATAACTCTAGACAATATCTAAACCAGTCTACTAAATCTCTATTACATGCTAGAATGACCATTGTCTGAATCTAGGACAAAACCCCTAGAGGACCCAAATAAAAATAAATTACATAGTCTGAAATAAAAAGGCTTTTTGGGATAGAGAAGGCTCACGACTGCACAGTCTCTTCTCTCTAAAATCTCTACTGCTTAGCAGAAACTCTAGATTGAGCCTCAAACCCTGAAAAGTAGGGGGTCAATAAATATATCATATGGTAAGAACCACATGGGCATAATTAAAAGACTCTATAAAATCATCTAAACTCTGTGACACATCTTTATTTTGCTTCTGCGCTTGGTGGTATACCCTACAACTCTGAAATTCCATGGGCTATATGGAATCTTTCATTAACTTGGAAGCCAAGCCCCCAACCCAAGTTTACCGCAAGGGTCAGAGTCTCTGTCTCTAATATACCACAGGGTCGTTGCCAGCGTATAATAATAATATACCTGTATCGGAAAAATACGGTTTTAGGCTAAGAGTTCCTTGAACTCAAGCCTTCTCCGGGTAACCACCTAACCCTCTTTAAGCCCATTTTTAACTCTTTAAAACATTTCATTCCCTGAAATCAAACTTTGAAAAACTCTAGCTCTGTTATGGCATACATTTATATGGTACTGTCATACCATTAACTTGTAAGTCACATCTCTGAGCCATTAATAGCATTTTATAATCTCTGCTTTTAAACCATAAGTTTTGGGACCACCATATCAATAAATCAATTCAAAGAACTCTTTCTTAAAACTCATGTAAACACATGCAAGAAACTCTCTTTTTAATATTTCAAATACACAAGGTGGTCATATCAAAGTTCTCAATCACATGCAATTCTTTCACTTTAACACAAGAACGTAATTATATCAAGAAACTACCTCTCATCGTCTCTAAATCATGCCCAAATACTATGATATTGAGAAAACTATTTTCTAATCATGAATCATGCATTTCAAACCATTCACGATAAAATCATAAACTTAAATTCATCACAAGTGAGGGATTTCAAACCATTCACGATAAAATCATAAACTTAAATTCATCACAAGTGAGGGATTTCATAATTTGTGCTCTCAAACAATCTTCAAATCCAAATTTTCATATATATATATATATATATATATATATATATATATTCATACGTATAAATAAACTTTAAGGGCTAAAGACCTAAAGGTCAAAACAATAATGTCATTAAAGCATTCATGATGCATAATTTAAAACATTGATTCCAAAATCCCTTTGAATTTCGTGCTTGATGATGTTTAAATCATATTCAAGTGTTTTGACAAGCCCATGTAGTTTTAGGATAAACCCCACGTACCTTAGGTTGTTTAGGAGGAAGAGTGGATTCCGAATTTCACCTTAGTTCTTGAAACTATTGACTTGCAAGGATGAGCTATTGATCTTAAAAGAAGAGGCTAGGATTTTCAATTATTGTTAAGAGAGTAATTTTTCATGAAAACCAACCTAAAGTGCTGATAAGATGCTTTAATCTCGTGTTTTGGGCGTATTGGGATAAGGGAAAATGACTCAATTGCCCTTAAAAATGCGGATTTTAAAAACTAAATCAACTGGGCTTCGATGCGATACCTGATGCGTCGCTCCCTAATCACGCCAAGCCTCAATACTTTTTCCTGGTAGTTCCTGCACAAAATTGACCAACGCGATGGGTGATGTGGCGCGCCAAGATTGCGTTGGTCCACTATTTTGGGACACCAAACAAGGTCTAAGCGCGGCCTGAAAAAAATCTAAAACTTGTCCGAGATGTACTATCGACTTACGCCATCGTGAATCAACTTCAAAATTAACTATTGGAGGTCGAGAGGGTCGTAAAATGAATCCTCAAAGATTTGGAGCTCAAAATGAGACTAAGTCCTTTTAACACTTACAAAAATTTTCAAGTTTTCAACTTTATATGCATACTACTAGGAGATAACACATGGAGAACTTTTGCGGGGTGTTACATTATTCCCCCCTTAGGATCATTCATCCTCGAATGATGGGTGGGGACCTTTCGAAGCTCAGAAAGTTTAGAATAAAGAACGTAGTCTCACATTGAACAATTTTCCTTAACAACACATACAATGGAATCAAACGAGTTTCTTGATAACCCCGAGTGAATCGTGAAAGTACGAAACATGAGATAATGAGACTACATAGGGATGATCTTGCACATGAGCTCTATGCACCATAATCTTCACAACATAAGGAAGGGATTTATTTGATGATCATAGACCTGATTTATATTGGTACTAACAATGAAATAAGATTTCGCGGAAGATAGGATTAGAATCATTCTCCACCTCTCATGATACAATGAAATAGAGCTTACACTTAGAAACACTACTCATCTATGCCTTAAAGAACAAATAACACACTTCATTATTTCCAACTTACAATTCTCCAATCATACAACTAGCGACAATAATATGAGTCCCACTACTTAGTACTTTCTAAATGAAATCTCGAGAAGATACGATAAAATAACCACGAGCGCTCCATATATCAAGTGTCTGGATCATAAGTAGAGACTCATTCAGAAGACACAATACAACATGAATTCTTAGGATAGAGTACAATGAGAAATAGTGGTGCACATATCAAGGCAAAACAAGGGAAAGAGACTGAATTACCCTCCTGGACTCAAAAAAATAGTAAGATGAACTGGGCACCCGGCGCGATTGACGATGCGATGCGTCATGGTCGTATCGATACACTGGTTTGGCCAACGCAACTACCGATGCGGCATAACAATATCGCATTGATCCACTGGTTTACTCACTCAAATGCATCTCAAACGCGGTCTGAAAAATCTGGAACTTTCCTGGAACAACCTCTTTACACTCCTAAACAAGAATCAACTCTAAAATCTACTTCTCGGGGTTAGAAAGATTAATTTGAAAATGATGAGAGTTACAAGCTCATAAATATGACTAAGTCTTTTAACAATCAGAAATTTTTTCAAGTTGACAACTCTCTACATATGCAACCAAGAGTGGTATTGAGACGAGAATACTACAGGGTGTTACATTACAACTAAGACAAAGATTTGTGCTTGAAGCGATTTCTCCTTGCTTAAGGAACTGAGATTTTTCCATGAGTTTGCATAAACCTTATCACTTTGGCTAAACCCGACTTAGGATGAATTGGTGACATATAGAAACATATTCTCTTAGGACCAAACATACTGGGAGACATAGATTTTTATGGATCACGAACAACATAACATATGGCTTGAATACGTGAAAGACTGGATTACTAAGAGACCTAATTTGCTTCTAGTTTGGAGATCAGATCATAAACATAAGTCCATAGAGTACTCGAACCATAGGCACAGGCATGACTTGAACAAATGATGTAATACATTAGCAGAATAATCTCAGAAATGGAAGTAGGAGGAGTATTCTTCAGTAAGATTATATTTATCATGACTCATCTCCGCAACTTACCGAATTAAGAAAAAAAATTGGGAACTACCTTAATTCCCCATCTCCCCCTTAGATCAAAGTCATAACCCTAGACTTACGGACATATCCCCTTATCAAATCTATAGCCACAACTCTCAACACAAAAGAGACACCACTGCATTCTTAAACTCTAAACTCTCCCTGAAGAACTGTACTTTGCAGGCCTTACTTTTCTGTATATGCTACTCTTAGCTTTCTCTAGCCTCTATAACCATTATTCTACAACTCCCACTCTTATGAACACACACATTCACACTCCTTATCACAAGAGGAAGGTGTTGGTATCTTCATGAGCACAAACTTCTCTCATTAATCTCTAATACAAGGACACTAAATTATTTTCTAGGACATACCCTTTCAGGGACACTAATCGTAATTTATTATAACACTCAAAGTCATCAACTTACGACTAATATTATCATGGGCATAGACACCCACACTTCTAAACACTTAATGATCCATCTTTAATTCCTTATACTAGCATTACACCTCTAATTACCCAACTTGTAACTTAACAAAAATTTGTAACACTATGCCAAACGCACATATTGCCTACCTACATTTCCTGAACACAACTTTACTGAACACTATACAACAACTCCCCAGACTTCTCTATGCTACAAAGTTCAAAACACAAGTTGGGTACACATGATGCTTATACCATACAACATTATCTAACAACATTCCATCTTGGGTTCAACTTATTCTTATATGAATATCACTCTTATCATCTTAATGACTCAACCACAAATCATCATTTCTAACACTAGTCCTCAAGTACATATACCACAATTTATCCACTCCTTTTTTCACAATTTGCCAACCTAGGCCATTCCACATACCACATCAAGCCTACTAATTAATTCCCACAAAATATGCATCATCAACCTCGAGCTACTATTCTCACCACTATACTCCATATCTAGAGTTTAAGTCTGTTGTCTAGCCTCAATTATATACCACCGATAAACCATGCCACATATTACACTAATCCATCAAATTAGGAAATCAACCCCAATACTTTAATTTACTTAGCTACTACCTACAATCACAACCCCGCCATAACCTCATTATTACCACTCAAAATCCACTACATACCTTTCCACCTGAAGTGCTAGTTTACTACTACTAAAGAAAGGATCATCAAAGAGGTAAAGTCACATGATTGGGTTGGTCGATCTTAATCTTGCAATATAACTCATTCCAATATTATCAACATATTCTAATTTCTTACATCATACTTACCTAATCGTACATCACAATGATCTTCAAAAATCAATAAACACTAATGAGTCTCTACTTACAACTTATTAACTAATCTATCCTTTCTATTTACAACCTATAACTGATCTCTATAACCACTATAACTATCAACTCTAGGTTCCTTCCCTAATTTGAATAGATAATAATCATAGCTAGCCACTTCCTCCACATACTATCCTACAATCCACAAATATTGCTACCGCATTAGTCTATCACTATACAATGGAAACCCACTCCTCAGTCTACGATTATACAACTAAAACTATTTATTTACGCAAATGTCACCCTTGCTCTGACTGCTAACCTTGTGACTTCATGTCACCAACTTCTAGACCATCTCACTACCAATAGGTCATGACATTTTAACATATGCTACTACTCAGGTGGAAATACAGTTCCAACATTCTGCTACACATAATTATCCTTAAACATCACTCCCCCAACAAGAATTTTTATTAAAAGGGACAGAATACACTTCGTACCTCAGTCTGGAAAGCACAATTTCATCAAGATAAAGGTACACACCCGAATCAATACACCTTGAAGCACCACTGGACTCCTCTCAAGTCCTTGTGCTATCTCATAACTTTTTTGGATAACTCAATCAAAGAGAACCACATCGCTGGGGGAGCTAGACTCTTAGACTTGTATCGCATCAATAATAAGACATGACCCATGAAATTAGAACGAGGAATGAACTTGGATAACTTTCTTATGGATGACTCTATAGCACAAACTAGAGTATGAAAGAATGGAAATGAACTCCTAAATGCCCGATAGCCTCCTGATTATAAGTGTGGTGCACAACACACCCATAATCAAGACTCTACTAGACACGATTTCACAGACACCCTAGGACATGAACCATTCTCTGATACAAAGTTTGTCATGACCCGAACTGAGGTCCTTGCCGTGATGAGCATTCCGAATCATGAAGGCCCGAACACCCATCTCTATCTGGTAGTCAAGCACAATATTCATATAAATAAAGAAGATGTAGAAATATAACTTAATATGGAATCATGGTTATACACTGAACATAATTTAATGATAAAGAATTTAAAATCCAACAACTCTAGACAATGTCTAAACCAGTCTGCTAAATCTCTATTACATGCTAGAATGACCACTATCTGAATTTGGGACAAGGCCCCCAGTGGACCCAAATCAAAATAAATAACATAGTCTGAAATAAATAGGCCTTCTGAAATAGAGAAGGCTCACCACTGCACAATCTTTTCTCTCTAAAATCTCTACTGCTTAGCCGGACCTCTAGATTGAGCCTCAAACCCTGGAAGGTAGGGGGTCAATACAATTGTACTAGTACACAAAGCAAATCCAAAATAGTAATTTTTACTCAACATATATGAGAGCAATTTAAATCAGTTCATAAATATATCATATGGTAAGAATCACATGGGCATAATTAAAAAACTCTATAAAATCAACTGAACTCTGTAACACATCTTTATTTTACTTCTGCGCTAGGTGGTATACCCTACAACTCTGAAATTCCATGGGCTATATGAAATCTGCCATTAACTCGACAGCCAAGCCCCCAACCCAAGTTTGTCGCAAGGGTCGGAGTCTCTGTCTCTACTACGCCACAGGATCGTCTCCACCGTACAATAATAATATACCTGTATCAGCAAAATACGTTTTTAGGCTAAGAGTTACTTGAAATCAAGCCTTTTTTGGGTAACCACCTAACCCTCTTTAAGCCCATTTTTAATTCTTTAAAACATTTTATTCTCTGAAATCAAACTCTGAAAAACTTTAGCTCTATTATGGCATACATTTATATGGTATCGTCATACCATTGACTTGCAAGTCGCGTCTTTTAACCATTAATAGCGTATTATAGTCTCTGTTTTTAAAACATAAGTTTTGGAACCACCATATCAATAAATCAATTCAAAGAACTCTTTCTTAAAACTCATGTCAACACATGCAAGAAACTCTCCTTTTCAACATTTCAAATACACAAGGTGGTCATGTCAAAGTTCTCAATCACACGCAATTCTTTCTCTTTAACACAAGTGTCATATCCAATTTTTTCCTAAGGTCAAAACAAGCACGACATTATGAACTCTAAAAGAATTGATTTTATACAGAGTCGCCACCTAATTTTTAATAAAAATAGGAAACCTACTTATTTATTAACAGGTATGACTTTATTTTAATCTATGAAACCATTTTGAAATTTAGGTAAGGGTTCAAATTATTCTAAAGGAAAGGGGTTAGACACCTTTCAGAATCCACAAATATGGTTTCCGACCAGACTTAGGTTTATTAGAAAAGAAAAAAAAATTAATGTTTGTAAATACAAAAATAAAATATGTACTGAAATAATATGACACTTTTGATATCGTAAAATATATATATAAAAAAATATATAAATATGCATGTAAAGACAAGATTGAATAAAGAAAAATTACTTTAATGAAAAAGACTACGTAGTATTTTTTTAATGTAAAAGGTGTGAATTATTTGATTAAATATCTAAATCAATTTTAATATAAATATTAAAGACCTAAATTTGCCTAACGCGTAATGAGAATCGCGTAAAAAATAAAATTATCAGAAGATTATATTAAAGAAAAAAAAACTATGCAATATCTTTCAATCTATAAGTATGAATTAATTAAGTATCTAAATTAATTTAATTTTTTCATATAAATATTAACGACCTAAATTTGCCTAGACGCGTGGTGAATATTTGTATAAAAGAATTCCCGCTCAACGCTCCAAAAATAAAATTTTCACTATACTTGACATTTTGTACAAGTGTAAAAATATAAAATACAAATATAAAAATTAAAATCTTCTTTGCATGTTATTCCTGATAAATATTTCCAATAACCTATATAAACACTTGTAGTAAAATGTTAGTAACAAATAATAACTATAAAAATAAATTGTGAACGTATGTGTGCATATATGTAAAAAATAATAATTGTGCATATATGTAAAAAAAAAAAAAATTCTTTAAAAGGTGGGCTCAGATTAGATTTTAAATACGACATGGCTACGAAGCGGTTGCTGATTTATTAGCCGTCTTAAATCATCTTGCCAAGATACGAATAAAAATAGACCGCCTTCAAATAAAAATAGAAATGCATGTATGTGAAAATGGACACCTTAAATGAAAGGTAAAACAAATGCCCGTATATGAAGTGGACATCTTGAAAAAAGAAAGAAAGAATTTTTTTATTTTCTTGATAAAAAGTGCTGAAAGATGAAGAAGACAAGATCATGTCTTGGCTTCAGTTGTTACCAATAATTCGTAATGTGCATAAGAATTCCCTTATCCTTTTCTCAGCTAACCGAGATCAACTTCAGGCCAACTCCTATAGTTTTAAGTGGTACCTTAGACATGCCTAAGTATCGACAAGATTTTTTGTCTTGCTTCAAATAAATGTTTTGAGCTATGCCTATTCTCATGCTTCAAGTGTCATTTCCAAAAAGAAAGTCTCGTTTCACACATATTTGAGTAATTTGTTTTTAATTTGGGGACACCTAGAAGAATACGCTCACACTCAGAAAGAAATTTAATGCATGCAATTGTGATACCATAGGCTTGACCTTCATGTAAGTATCTACTAATATGAGAACACTTGAAATAGAATCTCGTAGGATTTGATATCGGCTTATAGTGTAGGCTTGGGGACGGGTAAAATAATATTTGGCATAGAAGTGACTAATTCCTCAATGATCATTACACTGTATTTGTGCTTTTGACGTTTGTTGTTCTTTGACACGTGATCTTTTTTATTGTGTTGTGTTGTTCCTTGCGTTGGAGTTTTCCCCTTTTCAAGAAACTATATATTTTTTGTTCTTTTTTTTCTATTCTCTTTTTTTGTGGGATTTTTGCTTTTTTTGAAGTTATTTTTTTCATCTGGGACAATATATTTTTTTTGCATTTTGCATTTTTGATCTTGAATTTTCGTCCACAATTTGCAGGCATTCAGTGTGCTCAAGGAGGTAGGACCAAGAGAGGGACAAAGCATGTAAGCACTTGAAAAGGTATAGGCTCAAATGCGGTTGTCCAAAGAAAGGTTTTACGCTCAAAAAGGGAATGCTAGGGATTAATGTCATTTGGTGGGCTGTGAAAGGCATAATCAGGTCAAAAAGGCCTATGGTCCTTTCCTAAATCAAGTGCAACTTAGAATTTCGCCTCAACAAACATTCAGGTTAAGTTCTAGATCAACAATGCAATGTAATGAATTGAACTAAAGCTCACCACACAATGTAATTGAAACGACGAAGTTGACTCTGTTCTTGTCTTAGATGTATGCAAGAGAATTTTCAAGCGTTACTCAAGTGTGATAAAAGGTACCAAAAGAATCTATGATTTATCATAAAATCGGTCCTTTACATCATACCAATTTGTTATTTCTCATGCACACTCCTAACTGTATTGGTACCAACCAAGTTAAAAATTTATTATTTTTCTAAAAGAATGGGACCGAATTCAAATGAAGGTTGCCTACGCATCTTGTGAAAATAAGAATCAGGTCTACGTAGTTTAGGCAAATCTGTAAATTTGAATGTAGCATGCATGATTGTAAAAAATAATGTGGAAGATAATCAAGAAAGAACTGCTTTTAACATCAAATTATTTCGATCAAACGATCGAGAGGATGGATGTCAAGCACGGGGAGAGTTTTAACACAACTTCAGTATACTGACAAGATTAAAAAAATCAGACATTGAAAAATTATGACATTATTTCACCGCAGTTGGTAGGATTAAAATAACTGAAATAATATTGAACCCTTACTTTTGAAAATGAGGATCGACACGCCATAAGTTTAATGGTTTACGACGTTTGAAAGAATAAGCCAGATATTCTTACACAAAAACAGGTGAGGAATTGAAGGTAGGACGGTTAGACAATAATGTAATTAAGATTTGGAGTTGAGGAGTTATTGATTGCGGTCTTAAAGAATTTTGGAGAGCATTTTTTAACTGTTCCAGAAAATTGCCCCAGTTTTAAGTACCAGAGAAATTATTCTAAAACAGCGAAGAGACAGAACCCTAATGCAGGGTTGCCTACGTATCTTGTCAGGACAAGAATCAGGTCAAAACGTAGTCCAAACCTATACGTAATTAATGACAATATTGCTAAGGTGCATTTTTAACTGATCCACTATGCAAAACAAAGGTTAGACGACACGTTCTCACTAAAGGATAATCAATTCAAAGCAAACAATTATGTACAGACACAATAATCTGTCAAATATATACAAAGAAAATAATAATGCGTCACTTGGGTCGTGAACCCTTCAGACATAAATTTGACTAGCGATGTATGCACCTAAAACGTATTGTTTAAGTTCTATCTTATGTTGACTAAGAATGGGTAGACTCGAACTTGAATTTACTATATTAGAAGACACGTGGCCCCACGGCAGTAAAACTCCCGCTCACTCCACGTATACGCCGACTCTCTAAAATAAAGTGATTTGAAAGAATTTTGAAAAAGTACAATGTATAATTCGTGCGTATAATGTGTGTGAGTGTCAGTATTTCAACATGGAGGAAATATGAACAGAATGTCAATTTATATAAAGCGATAAACAAATAAACAATTTAAACAAAATAATAACAAATAAATAATTTATGCCACATAAACAAGATAAATCAAGACAATTAGTTTGAAACAAATAACAATGTATAAAAACATAAATATTTACCTAAATTTGTAATGGTCAGAACCTTGCATCCCCAGCAGAGTCGCCAAATTGTTATACCCGATTTTTACCTAAGGTCAAAATGAGCACAATATTGTGGACTCTAAAAGAATTGATTTTATGCAGAGTCGCCACCTAATTTTTAAGGAAAAATAGAAAACCTACTTATTTGTTAACAAGTATGACTTTATTTTAATCTACGAAACCAGTTTGAATTTTAGGTAAGAGCTCAAATTATTCTAAAGGAAAGGGGTTAGACACCCTTCAGAATCCACAAATATGATTTCCGACAAGACTTAGGTTTATTAAAAGAAAAAAAATTAATGTTTGTAAATACAAAAATAAAATATGTACTGAAATAATATGACAGTTATGCTGCCGTAAAAAATATATAAACAAAATATATAAATATGCATGTAAAGATAAGATTGAATAAAGAAAAATCACTTTAATGAAAAAGATTACGTAGTATTTTTTTAATGTAAAAGGTGTATTATTTGATTAAATATATAATCAATTTTATATAAATATTAAAGGCGTGAATTTGCCTAACGCGTGATGAGAATCGCGTAAAAGTTAAAAATATTAGAAGATTATATTAAAGAAAAAAACTATGCAATATCTTTCAATGTACAAGTATGAATTAATTAAGTATCTAATTAATTTAATTTTTTAATATAAATATTAACGACCTAAATTTGTCTAAACGCGTGATAAATATTTCTATAAAAGCATTCTCGCCCAATGCGTCAAAAATAAAATTTTTATTATAATTAACATTTTGTACAAGTATAAAAATATAAAATATAAATATAAAAATTAAAATCTTCTTTGCCTTCCATTCTTGATAAATATTTTCAATAACCTGTATAAACAACTATAGTAAAATATTAGTAAAAAATAAAGAACTATAAAAATAAATTGAGAACGTATGTGTGTATATATGTAAAAAAAATAATTTTCATCAAAAGGTGCGCTCAGATTAAATTTTAAATACGACATGACTACTAAGCGATTGCTGATTTATTAGCCATCCTAAATCGTCTTACCAAGATAGAATCATAAAAGTTTTTGCGTTGTTATAAAATTTTTATCATCACCCAAAAAATATTCATTTTATTAAGTAGTTATACGTAATATCCGTCTTTTTATTTGTAAAGGTCTCAAAAATCGATGAAAAATTTCTTATATTGATCTTTAATATAAAATAATAACTTTAATAAAATAAAGTTCATCGTTTGTAATAAAGTGACCTCAAATATCCAAAGGAAGAGATAATTTCATTGCCAAGTGTTGTAGTATTTGTTCATTATCAGTCAAGCATATTCAGAGAGGATAAAAGGTTGCCCAAACAATCGTCAATGTGCAAAACATAGTTATGGAGAATTTGCCAAAGTAAAAAAATGTGAACAAATCAAGAATCAATCCTAATATCAAAGCAGTATTAGAGCAACAATCAGCCAAAAACAATCATAAATGGCAAAAACAATCACAAATGGATTCCCAAAGCAAGCGATGTTCATTCGAGAAAACCAAAACCTCGCCGGAAATCCATCACACAAAAATATTTTTTCAGTCAAGTTTTCCCAACTCCGATCAAATCCAAAAAAAACTACACAAGAATAAAAAATTGTAAAAATATTATCAAGCATTTGAAAGTAAACAAAGAAATCAACTAACACCGCTGCTTCAACGGCGATGGAACGCTGGAGCAGCGGGTTTTTTGGGGCAAATTCGTAGCAGATCCACCAGGGAGGGGGAGGTGTCTCGCAGGAGAAAAGGAGAGGAAGAAGGGGACGTGCAACACGGTGGTGTCTTGCAACGCCGGCCGACCGGTGGTCAGTTCCGGCGGCCGTGGCGACGGCATACGAGAGACGATGGGTTTGGTTTTTTTAGAAAGAGAAAGAGGAAAGAAAAGGGGAGCAGACATTGTGTACTGTTTTTGGGCGCGTGTGTTTGTGCGTTAGTTTTAGAGAAAGAGAAAAAATGGAAGAAAATATGTAGGAGTAAAAAATCTGAAGTTTTTGTATGTGTACTGTGTTTTGAGTATTTAAAAAGAAAAAATAACTCATCAAATCTACAATTTTTCAACATATTTCTTATATTTAGGAAAGCAAATTGAAAAAAGTTAAAAGATTTAAAAAAATGATAAGATTTCGACTTGACGATTAAAAAAATGATAAGACTTCGACTTGACTAATTTATTATTGTGTGTATTAAAATTAAATCGACTCACATTTATAAGTCGCATTAAATGATATACAAAAATATGAATGTTAATGTATAATTATAGAAAAAAAATATAAACAACAAATAAGAAATATAATTGTCTTGAAAAAAATATCTTATGCTATAAATAATTAAAATTATATTACACGGTAAAAAATTGCAATGCTGTGTTATATACGTATGCAGAGGACTGTGCAACAATATTAAAATAATAATAAACTGATAAAAATTTTAAAATTTACGAAATTAAGAATAATTATTAATAAATTATTCAAAGTTAAAAATATGACAAAAATTAGTGAAAAAAATATAAAATAATGACGATTATCAATAATTTGTTAAAAATTATAAAAAATTGTGTTTTGTGCACTTTAACTATCAAAGAGTTTAAATGCGTTAATTTTATTCAAAAAATAAAAAATATCTCTTTTAACTAATGTATAAATATTTTTTTACCCAAAAAATAAAGTCTCAGTCCATCACTTCAAATGTCTATCTTTTAAAAAGTTGACATAATGTTGACTTGACTGATTTTCGCTTTGTGTATTAGAATAATCAAATCGATATTATCGTTTGCAGACCATATTAAATAAAATACAAAAATATAAATGTCGACATAAAATTACAAAAAGAATGTAAAAAAATATAATTATCTTTAAAAAGTTATATTACGCTATAAACAATTAAATTATAGTATGCGGTAATAATTATAATGCTATGCTTATGTATGGATGCAAATGACTTTACAAAAAATATTACAATGACAATAAACTGATAAAAATTCTAAAATTTAAGAAATTAAGAATAATTATCAATAAATTATGCAAAGTTAAAATATGACAAAATTGATAAAAAAAAATCCTAAGATTATGATGATAATCAATAATTTATTAAAAAATAAAAAAATATGCAAAATTGTATTTGTATTATTTAACAATCAAAAAGTCAAAATGCATTAAATTTATGTTTGGAGAGTCAAAATTGGGAGTCAACAACAAAAATGTGATTATATCAAGAAACTCCGTCTCATCATCTCTAAATCATGCCCAAATACTATTATTTATATTGAGAAAACTGTTTTCAAATCATAAATCATGCATTTCAAACCATTCACAATAAGATCGTAAACTTAAATTCATCACAAGTGAGGGATTTCATAATTTATGCTCTCAAACAATCTTCAAATCTAAATTTTCATATATATATATATATATATATATATACATATACGTATAAATCAACTTTAAGAGGAAAAGACCTAAAGGCCAAAACAACAATGTCATTAAAATATTCATGATGCATAATTTAAAACATGGATTTCAAAACCCCTTTGAAATTTCATGCTTGATGATCTTTAAATCATATTCAAGTATTTCAACAAGCCCATTTAGTTTAAGGATAACCCCCACGTACCTTAGGTTGTTTAGAAGGAAGAGTGGATTTTGAATTTCACCTTAGTTCTTGAAACTGTTGACTTGCAAGGATGAGCTCTTGATCCTAAAAGAAGAGGCTAGGATTTTTAATTGATGTTAAGAGAGTAATTTTTCATGAAAACCAACTGATAAGATGCTTTAATCTCGTGTTTTGGGCATATTGGGATAAGGGAGAATAACTCAATTGGCCTTAAAAATGCGGATTTTAAAAACTGAATCAACTGGGCTTCGACGCGATAGGCGACGCGGCGCATCGATACCATCGATGCGATACCTGACGCGTCACGCCCTGCTCGTACCAAACCTTATTACTTTTGCCTGGCAGTTCCTGTACAAAATTGACCAACGTGATGGACGGCGCGGCGCACCAAGATTGTGTTGGTCCACTGTTTTGGGACACCAAACAAGTTCTAAGCGCGCCCTGCAAAAAATTTAAAACTTGTCCGAGATGTACTAATGACTTACCCCATCGTGAATCAACTTAAAAATTAAATATCAGAGGTCGGGAGGATCGTAAAATGAATCCTCAAAGATTTGGAGCTCAAAATGAGATTAAGTCCTTTTGACACTTAGAAAATTTTTTAAGTTTTCAACTCTATAAGCATGCTACTAGGAGATAACACACGGAGGACTTTTGCGGGGTGTTACAAGCCTACTATGATGAGTTTCAACAACTCATCTTGAAACTTGATCGTAGAGGAGAACAAGTGAGCCACAATATTATCTAGTTCAAGGTCGGCCTAAACAAGGAAATCTCTACGCATATGACTCTTCAAAAGTTTGAAACTATTGAAGGGATCTTTAAAGCGGATTTAGAGATTGAACGAGAGAACAAGGAAAGGTCGGCATACAAAACCAAAACATACCAAGGTTCCTCGGTTGGAACAAGGGGAGAGAAGTGGTTCCATCGACTTCAAGGTGGAACAAGTCCAAACAACAACCAACCAAGGCCCCTCTACCCATGAACAAGGTTGCTCCACCACCTCCTTCATGGTTTGAGGGCAAGTCGAATATTTTCTCCAATGTCAAGGGATTTCAATGCTTCAAATGCCACAAATGGGGACACAAGACTAGTAAGTGTCCTAGTTGGAGAAATGTGATATTGAGAGAAGGAAAGTTGTATTTCTTGGGAGAAGAATTGGGGCTTGAAACGGTTGAAAATGAAAAAGCCTCTCAAGATGGAGAGAGAAGGGAGGCCGAGAGGCCTGGTGATGATAATGAAGAGGAGGTTTGGCCACAAGTAGGTGAACTTTAAGTACCTAATTATGTGGTATGGAGAGCTATGATTAGCAAAGCGTTGGATGATCCTAGCCAACGGGAAAACCTCTGTCATACTAAGTGCCTCATTAAGGGGAGTGTGTGCTCCTTGATTATTGATAGCAGAAGTTGTGATAATATAGCTAGTGCCTCAATGGTAGATCACTTGAAGTTACCAACCACTCCTCCTGCGAGTCGTATAGACCAATGGTTGAATGATTATGGAGAGTTGAAGGTAACTCGTCAAGTGGTGATTCGGTTCAAAGTTAGAAATTATGAGGCTGAGGTACTTTGCGACATGATTCCTATGCAAGCTTCCAGTCTCTTGTTGGGTCGGCCATGGAAATACGATAGGTCGACCAAACATGATAGCCAAACTAACTACTACTCCTTTGAGTTCAAGGGTCGGAAGTACAACCTCTGACCACTATCACCATCACAAGTGTGTGAGGCACATCGACAAATGAAGAGTTTGCAAAGAAAGGGAAGGAAAAAAAACCCGCGGGTAGAGAGGATGAACCCAAGAGTGGGAAAGGTGAGGGTGAAGAGGGAGTCTCGGATTTGAGGGTTAGGGATTCGATGGTAATGTTGGCTCGCAAGGGTGACCTCTTCAAAGAGTATAATGATACTACTCCCATGTTACTTTTGGCTCATGTTTTGAATGTTAACCTATTCACTCCCCCTATCCCGTCTTCTATTTCTAATTTTTTGTAGGAATTTGATGATGTATTTCCTAGTGAATTGCCGTAAGGACTTTCTCCATTTCGAGGAATTGAGCATCAAATCGACTTTATTTCGGGGTCGCAATTGCTGAACAATTCGGCTTATAGGATCAACCCCATGGATACAAAGGAAATCCAACGGTAAGTTGAGGACCTCCTCAACAAAGGATAGATCAAGGAAAGCATGAGTCCATGCGCAGTCCCAGTGTTGCTTGTGTCGAAGAAGGATGGAACATGACGAATGTGCATGGACTGTCGAGCCATAAATAAAATTATAGTAAAGTGTCAACATCCCATTCCTAGGTTAGATGATATGCTTGATGAACTAAATGGCTCTTGTGTGTTTTCTAAGGTTGATCTTAAGAGCGGATATCACCAAATCCATATGCAATCGGGTGATGAACGGAAGACCGCATTCAAGACCAAGTTTGGTCTATATGAGTAGATGGGCATGCCATTCGGTCTCACCAACGCTCCTAGTACTTTTATGCGGCTAATGAATTATGTGATGAAGCCGTTTATTGGCAAGTTTGAGGTTATGTACTTTGATGATGTTTTAGTTTATAGTAAGTCCCTTAATGAACACGTATTGCATCTAAGGAGTGTGTTTGATGTTCTTAGGAAAGAAAAGTTGTATGCTAATATTGAGAAATAATCCTTTGGTGTTGATAAAGTTGTGTTTTTAGGATTTGTTGTGAGCTCGAGGGGAGTGGAGGTAGACGAATCCAATATAATTGCCATTAAATATTGCCCAACCCCTAAAACCGTGGGTGAAGTTCGGAGTTTCCACAGGTTAGCAAGTTTTTATAGGAGGTTCGTCAAAGAATTTAGTACCATTGCCGCTGTAATAACCCATATTTTCGTACTAAAATTCTAACCATCGATCTTACGCGTCTAAGCTCTAATAAAAATGAGTTGAATGTGAATAAAAGTTTCATGATCATTATCCTAGTCTATAGAGTAGTTTAGAGGTGACAAATGTTCATAGCAATGACCTAGAACAAAGTTGAGCTAAGACCAATTGATTCATCCAAAGTTTGACATTCGATTCTACAAGGGTCAACTTAAAACGTGTATATCTATTAATATACATGGAATTTTTCGACCCAAGACCTATCAAATTGTAGATAATTAAATTATGTTTCCAACGATACCAATTTTACAAAAATCCGATACCAGAGCAAAGAGTTATGCCCATTTTCGTGAGAGACAGTAAGGGTATGCGATTGGTTAGGCGCCGCCCAACCAAACTTAGGTGATTGGTTAGGCGCCGCCCAACCTGGCTTGTGTGATTACTTGGGCGCCGCCTAAGTCAGTTCCAAGTGCCAAAAACACTCCGTTTTGACTTATATCAAGTGTGTTGAAGTCATTTCACACCCCTAAACCGTCCCTAATCACTCCAAATCATTGATAAGGGGTTTTAAATACATAATTACAATCCCTAATACCTAAATCAGTCAAGTTACGATCCTAAACCTTTTATCTCTTCCCAAGAACAAAATCTAAGTTTACCTCTCAAGAATCAAGAAGTTAAGCTCCGAATTCAAAGTTATCTACAAGGATTCTTTCAACGAAGCTTGAAGGTCCAATCTTTCAACGAATCCGTTACCATAAAGGTATGTGGGGTTTTCAACAAGAGTCTTCTTTCGTTCTTGTGCCCAAATTGATGTTTACGTTTATAAATATACATGATTTTATATGCTTTACTATGAATTTGAGATGGAAACTTATATATATTATATTTTGTTCAAGAAACTATGATATTTTGATGCCTTGAAGTTGAATTCCATGAACTTTTATGATAATATCATGTTTAAAGTTAAAATTTCAGATTTTGTATGAATTATATATGGTTGCTACATAATGTATGAATCTTGAAGTATTTTGCTCAAGTGTTGATATATAGGATTTAAACCCTCTTTGAGATTATGATCTTTGGTGAAGTAATGTGTTATACACACCTTGATATTTGAATGATTTGACCTTTTGGTCTTGAAAGAGTTATTTTTGAACTTGAATGAGAAAAGAAATCCACATGTTTATTTTATTATGAAAAATGGGTAGCATGACGGCTCCCGATATGAATTACTGAATTCTGTTGTTGTGGGTTTTCTTTTGAAATGATCTGAGCTAAGTCCGGGAGTAGTCTTTAGCACCGAGTGGGAGGTATAGCTATGATTGGTACTTCTCATAGGATGTGAGCCTAAGGTTGCTTGATATAGTGATCACTAGTGAACCAAAGGTTAAGGTCCTACTCCGATGGCAAGGATAGGACATCTCTCCCCAACGTGGGTTGGACGTTGAACTCCATATAGCTCACATGGTTTATGTCAGTTGTAAGAGGCTCCCAATGTGTGTGTGTGTATTCTCCTATCTAATATGAAAAGTCTTATTCTTCTATCTGAGATAAAAACATATTTATTTGAAAAACAGAGTTTGAGAAAGTCATTATTTTCGAAAGATTTAATGAACATATATTCCAAAGAGAATTGTTATGAGATTTGATTGCTTTGATGATTTGGAATCGAGATGTAAGTGAATTGAGATTTATTATGATGACGCATATGTTTCACCTGATATATTTTACTCTCTTATGATTATGATGATTTTAATTCGAGCTAAGTGAGTCATTTATATCAGTATGCATAATTTTATAAACTGTGATGATATTAAGATATCATTTTATATATGCATTACACCCCCATATGCTCGGTGAGTTTCCATGGTACTAACCCACATATTCGTATGTGGGTTATATTTTCTCGGAATGTAGGTACAAGGTATAGTGTACATCTTTAGATCCAGTCAGTTCGCGGCATCCAGTCAGTAGGTGATGAGTCCTTTTGATTCAAGGGCTTGAGTTAGTTATACAATTTGGGAAGTGATGTATTTTGTTTATTCAGTCGTATTGAGTTGGGTTAGTCGGGATTCATTACCCGACTACCTACAGTCAGTACTAGTAGAGGCTTCATAGACAGTCAGTAGAAGTTGATGTATTCTGTTTCAGTTTTGGTTGTAATCTTGTAAATTTAGTTTTGTATCTATCATATTCAGAAAAGAGTTATTTTTTGCAGATTTGTATAGATTTATACTTTTTGTTCAGTTTCTTATGAGTTATGCCAGTAGAAGAGTTAGCTTGGGGTCACTTGTGATTCTAAGCACCGCGTGACATCTCGGAACCCGATTTTGGGGTGTTACAGCCGCACCCTTGACTGAAATCATTTGAAAAGACCAACCTTTCAAGTGGAGTGAATAACAATCTAAGGCCTTTAAGACCTTGAAATATATGCTCATTTCGGCACCATTTTTGTAATTGTCTAACTTTTACAAGATGTTTGAAATAGAATGTGATGTTAGCAAGGTAGGCATAGGCACAGTTTTGATGCAAGAATTGAAGCCTATAACTTACTTTAGCGAAAAGCTCAAAGGAGCAACTTTAAACTACTCTACACATGATTTGGTGTTGTATGCCTTGGTTAGAGTGTTAGGAAATTGACAACACTATCTTTTGCCCAAGAAATTCATAATCCAAATAAATCATGAATCTTTGAAGCACCTTTGGGAATAAGACAAACTTAACAAACGACATGCCAAATGGATTAAATTTCTTGAAATCTTTCCCTATGTGATTCAATACAAAAGGGGTAAGGATAATGTGGTAGCCGATGCATTGTCTAGAAAGCATGTTCTTGTGTCTACTTTGTCATCCAAGCTAATAAGGTTCAAGAGTCTTTAGTCTTTATATCCCGAGGACTTTTACTTTGCACCTATTTTTAGGGAAAGTGAAGTCATGGGTAGGGAAAGGAGGCATTCAGATTCCATCCCCTATGTCGTGTTTGATAGGTACTTGTTTCTAGGAAGATGGTTATGTGTAGCTTCTAGCTCTTGAAGAGAGTTTTTTATGAGGGAGGCATACGACAGTGGTCTCATAGGTCACTTTGGAGTTGATAAGACCCCCGAAATATTAGAGGAACAATTCTATTGGCCAAGGATGCACAAAGATGTTGTGAAAGTTTGTGGCCAATGCATGGATTGTAGGAGTGCTAAGTCTAGGCTCATTCCTCATGGGTTGTACACCCCGCTTCCCACTCTAGTAAGTCTATGGTTTGATATTTCTATGGATTTCATATTGGGGCTTCCATGGACTCAAAGGGGTCAGGATATCATCTTTGTTGTTGTTGATCGTTTATCCAAAATGGCACACTTTATTCCTTGCAAAAATAGTGAAGATGCGGCTAGTGTAGCTTCTTTGTTTATTGAACATGTTAAGTTGCACGGCATCCCAAAGACCATTGTAAGTGATAGGGACTCCAAGTTCCTTAGTCATTTTTAGAAGTCAATATGGGGTAGGCTCGATACCAAGTTGTTGTTTTCTACGTCTTGCCACCGACAAACCAATGGCCAAACGGAAGTAGTAAATAAAACCTTAGGTTTTATTCAACGTTCCATGGTTAAATGTAAGTTGATGTATTGGTAAGATCACCTACCACTCATAGAATTTGCTTACAATTAGGTGATTCATTCAAGTACGGGCATCACGCCCTTTGAATGTGTCTATGGCTTTAACCCCCTAACCCCCTTAGATATAACTCATTTGCCAAGTGATGTTTTTGTTAGCTTAGATGGAAATAAGAGGGCCAAAGCTATGAAAAGCTTACATGAGAAGGTGAGGATGCGGCTTGAGAAGAAGAAGCAAGAGTTGGCCAAATGAGTCAACAAGGGAAGAAGACGCCTTGTGCTTGAGCCGGGAGATTGGGTGTGGGTACATCTATAGAAAGACCGATTTCCCAACCAAAGAAAGGTAAAGTTGCTTCCATGAGGTGATGGTCCATTATAGGTTCTTTAAAGAATCAACGATAATGCTTACAAGATCGACTTGCCTCTGGAATATCAAGTGCATAACACGTTCAACATGTGTGATCTCTCACGGATTGATACTATTGAAGATGAAGAACCCATGAGTTTGAGGTCCAACTCCTCTCAATATGGAGAGGATGATATGAGTGTCGTAGGCTCGATACCATTTACTATAAGCCAAGCTCGGGAACTACAAATACTTCAAGGCACGTTTATGAAAATGGATGCGGTTAAACTTGTTGTGAACTCTCCCAAATGAGTGTACGCCTTGACATTGAGGGATGGCCTTAGGTGCTCAAAATACACCCAAGGCTGCCCCAAAACACTCCACACCCGCCACCCCTTCATTAAGGGTAAAGGGGTGATACAAGTCAAATGGCCACCCTAATTTTTGAAGACATGATTGGAGACCATCACTTAAAGTCTCAAGACTTGATCACCCTGAGGGCCCAAGAATATGCAAGGAACACCCATTTTGAGCCTACCATTGAGCCTACCATTCATCAAGGTCGTGAGTGGAAGATTGCTTGAAGCATTGAAGACTCGAGGATTCACGGTTTTGGAGAGTTAATAGCTCACGATTTTGGGCCATCTTCATTGAGGGAATTTTGATCACTTCACTTTTCCCAAAATGCAATCCATGGCCACCCTCTAATTATGGGTAGTGTAGTTATTTGTCTTCTTTTGTAATGTAATATAAATAGAACAATATAAGGTTTTTAGAATTTAGTTGTTTATTGAAGGAAGACAAACTCTCTCTCTAGTGTGAGGAGTGTAATACCCCTTAGTTGTAGGGCTTGGAAAATCCACCAATCCGTAACTAGGACTACCCAAATATGGATATCACTTGTGTTGCATCATTGGCTTGATACGTTGGTGATTAGGGAGGTAAAGTCCCTCTTTTGTCAACATTCATGTGGTTAGGGTTCTTAGATTCTTGAATATTGTATGTCAAACTATCTATCCATCTCTTTTGTTAAAACTGTATTGTTGTTGGTTTTTGAAGTCTAGTGAAGCCGCGTGGGGCTCTTTCGATTCACTAGCATTGTTGTTCTTGTGTTCATCTCTTTTATTGCTCAAAACTAAATCTAAAGTCTAGTGAAGTCGTGAGTGGCCTATTTCGATTCACTAGCACCTTCTTGTTCATCTTGTTGCTCTTGTGTTAGCTTGAATCGCTTGATACACACTTAGTCATGTATCAAGGGATCGTATCAAGGGTTCGTTTTGCAACACCTTTGTAATAGACTATTGAAACATTTTCCTTAGTCTTGTTCCTTAGTTAGCTTATTTTTGAATCAAGATTGTAACATTGAAACACCATCCTCTCAAGAGAGAGTAGACCACCATTGACATTACAAGAGACGGTTTTCTTCTTGTGTTGTGTGTATCGGCTAGAAACGTGAGTTCTTGAATGAACCGAGTTCCTCTTGGGTTTGCGTAAGAACTTGGTGCTTGTTAAATTATTTTGTAGAGGTTTTAGAGTTTGATACACTCTTTAGTTGCTACCTAATGAGTTCTCTTTGTGTCAAGTTACCTATCCTTTTTATTATTTTAAGTTTGTATTTGCTTCCTGTATCGTATTGTTGTCTTGTTGTTGCGGGTTTAGGCGTGTTGTTCTGACTGTTTGCGGACTGTTTTGATGTAGTAGATACTGTTTGGTATCACTATGAAAGGGCCTCAAGACCAAAACTCTATATCATCAAAAGGGTTCACAATGAGTAATCTTTAAAGTATTTTCAAAACCCTTCATAAATGCATGATTTCAAAACTTTAAAACTTACTAAAAACATATACACTGTGCCCATGAAGTTTAGGATAGCCCCACGTACCTTAAGTTCCTTTGTTTGAAGAATAGAACCCTAATCTTGAAACTTTTCTTGAGAATTTTGAATTGAAAAGTTTGAATTCTTGTATCTTGGGGAAGAGGGAAGGGTTTTGTTTAAGAGTGAATTGAAGAGAATGAGAAATTTTGTGTCCTAATTACGTTATTAATCGGGATTAGATGAATAGAATTGATAGGAAAGGACATAATTGCCCCTTAGGCATTTAAACTCGTAACTTGATCAAGAAATGCACACTGATCCTTGCACTAACAGTGCTGAAACTGTAGAAAACGTTAAATGTCAACTTGGTGAATATAAAGGCGAAACTTAACCTTCTGAATCTTGTGGAGATAAAGTTTACACTTTTGATGGATTTTAATGCAAAAAGTGTTTAGTGCATATATATCAGGGAAAACTAGTGGTTATAAATGTTCCGGAGGCAGGAGACTCTTGACTTTACTAACTCTTCTGAGATTTTTTTCCAAGAAGGCATTAAATTCTGTTGAATCCATTTGGGTGAGTAGGGTAGGGGGAAATGCTCTTTTCTTTTGAAATTCACTTTTTTTTTTTCCTTGTATTGGACAAATAAGCAGAAAATACAAATTCATCTAATATATTGTTATTATGACTGTAGCTTTTATGTTTGACAAACCATATAAAGGGACCTGGTACCATGATAAATATCGGCCTACTAGACAACTAAAAACTTTAGCAGGTCTGCTGTAGTCCTTTTCCTTTCAGCCAATAGCTGTGCTCCTAGGTTTTTTCCAAATTGAAAAAGTTGATGCTTTCAAGCAAAAACCGCATCAATATTCCACTGCATCAACAACAGAGACCTGCTCATAAAGTTCACTTTTGTAGTTCTTGTTGTTGATTTGTTTTCTTGTTCTTGAATTGAAAACCTACACTTTGTTCTAGACGTTTGGTGTATGTGTTTTGTGTTCTTGCTTTAAGTCATCTTCATTAAGTCCAGCCAGCTAGAATTGGTTGATGGATATATTACAATAGAGTTATTGTAATGTGTGCTGCAACAGAGTTGTTGTAGGAGTTGAGGCATTGAGAGTTTAGTTCCTCAATTACAAGAAATTTGAAGTTTCTCTTGTTTGATGGAGCCTTTGGTGAAATCCTACGTGGTAGGTCATGGAATTTCCTCCCTCGTGCAAGGAGGTTTCCACGTAATATCGTGTGTTCTTTAATTTACATTTTCGTTTCTGATGTGTTGTATTACTGCTAACTGTTCAGAGTTGAGGACCTGATCCCTTGACGGTGGTGGATTCTTGCAAGTCAACGTATACCTTATACAAAATCTATTCCTCCAAATTGTTCGGAATTAAATGAGAAAGAACTTCCAGTAGTGATACCTCTTTACTTGCCCTTAGTATGTAAAAAGTCTTTCTTATTATTTCGTGTTTAAATCATACGGACAGCTGAAGAAAATGGTCATTATATGCATTAAATCCGTTTCTAAAATTTTGGCTTATGTTTCATTAGCCTACTGGAAAAATTCTCTTACACTATGAAAGCAGTACATCATTCATCTATTTTGTGTCTATGAATACTGCTATTAGCGCTGCATATAATAATCAAAATGAAGAGATTTTTCAAGTTAGCTGCTCCACTATCCTTGAAACAACTGAGCATTGAAAGGGTGATACAAAAATTACAAGGACAACACGAAACACACTTCAAAATCAGTCCACAAGATCAAAGATCCGAGGATCCTTTTGAAGACCACACTCGGATTCAACAAACAGCAACAAGAACACAATGTATTGATGTGTTTATCACCTTATAAAAACAGCTAACAACAAACTATGTTAACAATAACAAGATGAAGAACAACAACAATGGAACGAGAACAACAAGTCACGGATTTGAATTACAAGAACACAAACAAACGATTACAACATAAACAAAATGGATAGATAGTTAGACCTTGGTTGGTATAATCTTAAGAATCCAAGAATATGGTAATCTCGGACCCTTAACACTACACACAATGGTTAACCTAACTCCTATGTTGACACAAGAGGAACTTTACCTCCTCTAAACACCAACGTCTCAAGCCAACATTGCAACACAAGTGATATCCACACTTGTTGCCCTCATTTTGGTGTGGTGGCTATTTCAAGCCCTACAACTAAAGGTGTTTCATTCTTTCAAGTCTTACATCAATGAACAACTAATGAGAAAAAGACCTAAAATGTTCTATTTATATTCTATTACAAGATAAGGCAAAATGACAACAATGCCCTTAAAGGGTGGGGTGGCCATGGAGTGCATTTGGACCCAATGAAGTGACCAAAATACCCTTAATGAAGATGACCAAATCATGACCCATTAAGTTTTATCCAAAACCATGAGTCCTCAAGTCTTCGATGCTCCAAGCAATCTTCCACACACGGCTTTGCTTGTGCTCAAAACGGGTCTTCCTTGCATATTCTTGTGCCTTCGGGCTGACCAAGTCTTGAGCCTTTAAATGATGACCTCCAATCATGTCTTCAAAAATTAAGGTGGCCATTTGACTTGTATCATCCTTCCCTTCTTGAAAAGGATTCGACCTCGAATCCAAACCTTGCAAGAACAAAGAGAAGAAAAACAAGCACCATATCCTTATGACATGAGGGTTAGAGTTAGTACAATAAACAACATCAACATGCCAAGGAGGTACACACTTGAGATATAACCACACGTCCTTGTTGTAATCACGAGGGACTTAGAAAAAAAATTACGAAGGAGTTGGCGAAAGGAATCACCATCAAGAGGTGGTGTCCTAATTGAAAGTAAAGTCCACCTAACACATATAACAATATCACTCAAACAAGTGGACCGACCAACAACTATCCATCCTTCACACCCTAAGAAGTTACCGGGATCGAATGGGAGATGTAACCAAGGGCTTAGGTCTCGGCCACTTTCACTTTCCCCTTGGGTGTCATCCTCGAAATTAAGCAATCCCTCTTTATCACTATTGAAAATATCATGAACTAAAAGAGGGTTGAGAAAGGTGTTCCATAAGTCAACTTCAAATAAAGGGTTCCCATGCATGCACTTACTACTAGTTTCAAAATTTCCACTAGGAATATACCCAACATAAGAAACACATAAAGACGAAGTAGATGGCATTTCTAATCACATATCACCTTCTCTTTCACAAGAGTTGTCCTCACATACGTACAAACCATCACGGGAAGCCAAAGGATGACAATCAAAATTATTTTCACAAAGACAATCACATCTCGGGTTTTCTAAATATTCAAGCAAATCAAGATCATCTACGCCCGGTTGATCATTTTCTCACCCTCACTAGTTGTTGGCAATTCACATACCAACGTAGACCACCTTTTTTTTCACAAGGGTCAACTAGTGTGTGAATACTCTCATTGCTTGGTAATGAAACCTTAGTCAAGTTGTAAGTGCTAGTACCAGATGGACACAAATCATTCTTACGAGGAGAATCAATTTCGTCCTCTAAAGGATCAACTAGTGTTTGTGTACCTACAACAAGAGTTTGGTCCTAATGTGACCTAACAATATCAAGAGTATCACAAAATGAAGACTCATTCACTCCTACACTACGTAAAACCGCAACTACGTTCATATGACTATAGGGGATAATATTTTTACCTCGTAGCTCACATGAGCTACGGTTTTCATCTTGACGTATGTCTGGGTAGCCTACTTGCTCCCTTGGAACTCCCATATGATCCAACCTTTCGTTTATCACTTCCCATTGATGGGTAATGGCTTCAAGTTTAGCCAAAATAGCACTTGTAGCCACAGGTTCCATCGTAATTGCACCTAAAAAAAGAAAGAACAAGTCTACAAAATAAAACACAAGTTAGTTCGAAACAACCTCACCACACTCTCATACACTTGATCGTTTCACACTTGGATTCACAAGTGTTGCAAGTCGTCTTGTAGTTCGTGATGAGTCGAGAGGTGAGTCTACTCCTTGGTCGGAATGGATTCTTTGTTTGAAGACTCAAGAAAATAATGTTCGAACTTGAACCAAGAAATTCTACGATTCAAAAACAAGAAAAGCACAAAATAACGCTAACACGAACAAACGGGCACAAAAACGAACTAACAAGCTAGTAGGAGATTACTAAGTCGTCAATTAGTGTTCAAACCAACAAACGAAACTAAGAAACAATAAAATGAAACTAATAAATCTAAAAGTTGAACTCAAAATATTGTGTGAACAGTAATTTAGTGATGTGGCAGTCCACTATTGGCCTCGGGTTTGTCAAAATTTTACTCTCCAATTTCAAGTCTTGACCAATCTACAATTTGGAAATGGTGGATTTGGTTAATGGAGGAAAATTTGATCTTGGAGCTTCATTTTCAAGTTCAAAACAAGACTTCACCTTCTTGGTACTTTCTCCTTGAAACAAGGTCCTTAAATCAAGGAAAGTAGGTGAAAAGTGGTTGTCAAGTCTTTTGAGTGATGTGATCAAGTCTTTCACCAACAAGTACTACAACTTGGTCTTTCACCTTTTGTGGATCTAATGTTCACTTTTTGTTTTAACAAAAGATGAAAAGGGTGAAGAACAACAAGAACACAACAACAACACCAAGAACAACAACAATATTCTCCAAGAACAACAACAAATTCCAACGCCCAACTCCACAACAACAAGGCCTTCAACACGGTCAAGGCTTAGAATAACAACAACATCAAATCAGCCACACTTTGTTCAAGTTCAAGCTTAGATTTGGACACTTTTTAGTGTTGGTGAGAAAGAAATCAACACTAGAAACACTCTAAACAACAAAATACTATAAGATCTAGTCACAAAGAAACATGTCTCGGCCAAGACAACAACAAGAACAACAACTTTCTCCTCCAAGAATAACAAGAACGGGTAGATTACTCCTTTTTTTAAATATTTTTTCAGTTTTTCAACTTTCTTTTTATATTTTTTTTTCAACTCTCAATCCCAAGATCGATCTTGTTAAAACAAAATCAAAGATGACTTTGATACCAAATGATACAAAAATTACAAGGACAACACGAAACACACTTCAAAATCAGTCCACAAGATCAAAGATCCGAGGATCCTTTTGAAGACCACACTCGGATTCAACAAACAACAACAAGAACACAATGTATTGATGTGTTTATCACCTAAAAACAGTTAACAACAAACTATGTTAACAACAACAAGATGAAAAACAAGAACAATGAAACAAGAACAACAAGTCACGGATTTGAATTATAAGAACACAAACAAACGATTACAACATAAACAAAATGGATAGATAGTTAGACCTTGGTTGGTATAATCTTAAGAATCCAAGAATATGGTAATCTTGGACCATTAACACTACACAGAATGGTTAACCTAACTCCTACGTTGACACAAGAGGAACTTTATCTCCTCTAAACACCAACTTCTCAAGCCAACATTGCAACACAAGTGATATCCACACTTGTTGCCCTCATTTCGGTGTGGTGGCTATTCCAAGCCCTACAACTAAAGGTATTTCATTCTTTCAAGTCTTAAATTAATGAACAACTAATGAGAAAAATACGTAAAATATTCTATTTATATTCTATTATAAGATAAGACAAAATAACAACAATGCCCTTAAAGGGTGGGGTGGCCATGGAGTGCATTTGGACCCAATGAAGTGACCAAAATACCCTTAATGAAGATGACCAAATCATGACCCATTAAATTTTGTCCAAAATCGTGAGTCCTCAAGTCTTTGATGCTTCAAGCAATCTTCCACACACGGCCTTGTTTGTGCTTAAAACGGACCTTCCTTGCATATTCTTGTGCCCTCGGGGTGACCAAGTCTTGAGCCTTTAAATGATGACCTCCAATCATGTCTTCAAAAATTAAGGTGGCTATTTGACTTGTATCAAAGGGGAAGTATACTGCAAAGAGAATGGCAGCAGCAATCTACAAGATTACCAGAAAGAAATATGGTGACTGGATAGTCGATAGGTAGGTATTCCTAGAACCAAAAAATGGAGTCTGTCAGTATATCTCATGTCAACATAGAAAGTTTTCATCGTATTACTTTTTCAATTTTAGAAGTATACTACTGAATTTGGACTATGCTGCAATTGTTTTAAGTCGCGAAAATTGTTAGTGCAGGATTTTATAATTCCTCTTAGACAATCCAGTTGTTGCATCTTAATACTTCTAAAGGAAAATGATAAAAGAAATATACAAAGGCAAAAATGTTGGTACTTTTCCTTATAGAATCATGATGTATATTACTTAGAAAATGAATTTTTCCTTGAACTCAGAAAGTAACAATGAGAATAGTGAGAGTATTAAATTCCACACTCCCCTGCTTTTCTTCTTTCTCTTTTACTTTTTCCTCAAGACTACGGGTGGGCGTTCGGTCGGTTCGGTTTGATTATTTAAAATCGATTTGGTTTATCGATTTTCGGATTCACAAAAATGACATCCATAACCAAACCCAAATAAATTTAGTTTGGTTCGATTATTTCGGATTATTATTTCGGTTTGAAATCTTAAAGTATTAGACTCTCTTTTTCAATTTTAAAACATAATTCATCTTTAAATAAGGTTCGAGATCAGCTCTTATCATGCAAACAAGAAAAACCATCTACCATAATTTCAAGACAACACAGACACTACAAACTACTAAGTACTAACAATACCATATACTAAAGAGATACTAATATATAAGTAAACAGCAGACCCTAGTCATCCCATTGCTCGATTAGAATAAAATGCAAAATGAAATCACAATATCATTATCTATTTTTAGTTACATCCATAGACCACAGGATAACTAATGAAGAGATTTTTGAGAACATTTGGTAAAACTGCAGACAAACAAAGATGTAGGGTGAATGCAACAGCCAACAGGGGAGACACTTAAAACACCTTAAGCTTAAACAACAAAACAGTTTATAAAATGATAAAACAATCCGTCAGTCACCACTACCATCCACCAATCCACAAAATAGCTGGTCTACTCGAAGCAATATGCAGATGACATCACCATTCACCAGGCAGCAACATAATTTAGAGCCAAAAAACTGCTTAAAAGAGACAAAATGATTATAATCACCAGTCTCCGATCAACAAACAAAAACTACGGCCAGTCGCTGCCTCAAACACAATCGATGGGGCCGCTCAACCAACACAAAACACCAGTCACGAGTCTTTATTTGCAAATCGCCGGTCGCAATGTTTTTATAAAGAAACAGAGTAGATCGCCGGTGCCCGGTGGTCTATCATCATTGTAAAGGAAAAGCCGAAAGCGGCGTGTGTGTGTGAATTGTAATGGGATTTTGTGATTTAGGCGCCTTTAGGATTAGAGTTATTAAATTATATAACTAATATAATATATATATTAATAATATATATATATATATATTATATATATAATAAATTAATAATATATATATATTATATTATTATTTATATAATTCTGATTTTTGTTTTTTCGGTTTAACCGCTTTTATAAGAAAACCAAAAACTGAACCGTAAAATAGAATTATGAAAATTAAAAATCAAAATCAATCCGAAAAATTGAAAAACCGAAACCAAAATTAAATTTCGGTTCGATTTTTCAGTTTTTTTGGTTTTATCCAAAATATGCCCAGGTCTACTTAAGACTTCCTGGGAAAAGAACATTTGGCCTCGAGTAGTGATCAATTCGGAGATGATTCCTTTTTCTAGACAAATGGAAATGGCCCAAGCCTAAAATTTCTTCCTTAATTTCATATTTAAACTCTTAAATTAATTGTCCAATTAATTTTGTTATTCTATTACAAGGGGATATATTTGTATGGAAAAATAAAATATTATCATGATCCAAACTGGGGCCCTGGCCATAAGGGACATCGCGAACCATGAAGGCCCAGGCGTCCCTATCTGTCTGGTAATCATGCACAATATTCATATGATAGAGGGAAAATACAGAATTTTATAAGTGAACGGAATCATGGTCATAAGTCTGATATAAATTCAACAATGGAAAAAAAATGAAATCCAAAACCATCTAGCAACACCTGAAAACCATCAGCGAAATCTCTATTACATGACTAATAACTTTGTCTGAAAACTGGGACAAGGCCCCCAGTAGACCAAAAGCATAACTGATAATAAATGTCTGAAAATAACTAAGCCTTCAAAAATATAGAAGGCTCACCGACTAGACCCTGCACTTCTGTATGAGGAAATCTACTGCTTATTAGGACCCTAGACTATGCCTCAGAACCTGGAAGGGGGGAGGGGGGTCAATACATATGTACTAGTGCGCAGAGCAATCCAAAATAAAGCTTTTAATGTAACTAAAATAGTTGAGAGCTAGTTATAAAACATCATATAGGATGTAAATTCTAAAATACATAGGTATTTTTGATAATCATAAAACCTTTCTGTCAATGCAATTTCTAATCTTTGTATTACTTCTAAGTTAGGTGGCACTCCCCTACAAGTCTGATATTTCACGGGCTATATGAAATCCGTCATTGACTTGGCGGGGAGACCCCAACCCAAGTGTGCCGCAAGGATTGGAGTGTTTGAGTCTGATACGCCACAGGGCACTAGGCCAGCGTATGATAATATACTCAGATCGGTAAATCATGGTTTTAGGCAATGAGTTGTCTGTACTCGTGACTTCTTCGGGGAACCACCTAAGCTCTCTTTATGCCCAATTTTGGTCTGTTCTGAAACATGCACCATTCTAGTTTCAAAATCTAAAAATCTGATTTCAAACATACATTCTATTCTATTTTGAATTAACATGGCATTATCTGAGTTGGTATTGTCACACCAAGACTTGCAAGTCCTTTTTCTGAGCCATAATGCATCATTCTTGATTCTTTCATCAAAACTCAATTCAGACCACCCAAACATGAAAATAGTATAAGAGATTTCATGTTCCGAAACATAAGTCAAAACTATGCAAGAATTCATAAAACATATGGCAGTCATGTGCTTTTGGCAAAACCATGCACTCTTTCATTATATGTATTCAACATTTATCAGTATGCAAAACCCTCTCTTTTGATTCCACAATTATGTTCAAATCGTAGTATGAATCAAGACCTTTCATATCATGCTTTTCAAAACAATCCATATCATACGAATAATGGAAAAAATCATATCAAGAGGGATTCATTATAATTCATGCTTTCAATTGAATATTCATCCTTAAACACACACATACATATATATAGAATTTTAAATCAATTTGGGAAAAGGCCTAAAGACCAAAACAATGTGTTTAAGCTGATAAGGGGGTAGAAAAATGCCTAATATGCCCTTAATGAGATGAAATAAAATATAACTGGGAGCCTAGTTTTATAGGCCACCACGACGCGCCACAATCGTAGTGGCTCACTAGAATTTGACGAATGAGATTCTTAAGGTCACCGCAATGTGGAGCCATCGCGTTGTCCCACTGGTTAGAACCTAAACTTCAGCGTGACGCGCCACAATCATGCTAGGCTACTAGAATTTGACAATTGCTAGAAATACCCCCTTCGCGACACGCCAAGCACCAAAATGACGGTGTTTTACGACTAGGACTTAAACTAGCCATAACTTCTTGCTCGAGTATCGAATTTGGGCGAATCTTATATCGACGGAGAGCTCATTTAATTTTCCACATGATAAAAAATCAAAATTAAGAAAACTATATATGGTTTAAACTTTACTTAATTTGGAAGTCAAAAAAATAAGACTAAGTCTCTTTGACACTATTCTAGTCATTTAACTCTATGAGTATATTACCACGAGCTAACGTATGGACAATGTGGGGCGTTACATTATTCCCCCTTTGGGATCATTTGTCCCTGAATGATGACACGAAGCACAGACAAGAACGATTTAAGGTATACTAAGATCATAAAAGAATAAGACAAGGATTGTACCTTCCATTTTGTCATTCACCGGATCAAAGAGGTTTGGGTGTCTTGCTCTCATGTCATCTTCTGATTTCCAAGTTGCTTTTTCAACTTTTTAATTTCTCCACCACACCTTAACTGATACTATCTCTTTGCTCTTCAACTATGGAACTTGGAGATCTAAGATTTCAATAGGTTCCTCTTCATATGCTAATGAGTCTGTCACCTTGATTTTCTCTATAGGAAACACTAGGGAATGGTCTCCAATACATTTCTTCAGCATGGATATTTGAAATACCGGATGAACAGAACCCAGATCTGCAGGCAACTCTAACTCATACACAATTGCACCTATCCTTCTCAAAATCTAGTATGGTCATATATAGCGAGGTCTCATCTTACATTTCTTCCCAAATCAGATAACTCCCTTCATAGGGGAGACTCTTATAAATACCCAATCACCAACTTCAAATTCTATCTCCCTTCTTCTGATATCGGCATAGGATTTTTGTCTACTCTGGGCTGTCTTAAGTCATTCTCTAATAATCTTTACGTCCTCCATTGCCTAGGGCTGGAAACGGAACCGGAACTTTTTATTCCGTTCTGATAGTGACGTTTTCGATTGATTTTCAGTAACGGTAATGACACGGTCCAGTTGGTTCTGGTTTACCGGTACCCAATGGTCCAGAAAATGATACCGGGCCATACCTATGAAAAATTCTGGTATTTTCGATTTCGGTACCTGTTGACTGGTTTTCGGTTCGTAACTTTTAAAATTTGGCCTTTTTAAAAAAAAAAACTTGGTTTGCAACGGCTCTTTTGGCCGTTGCATTTCAACCGTTATTACCCCCCCCCCCACACACACCTTCCAATTACCCCCGCCACCCATTAAATTTTTACTATAAATATACTTCATTTCAATAATTTTTTTCACACAAATATTATCAATGTTCATACTCTCTCTTAATATTCTCTCAAATTCTCTCTAAATATTTCTAGTTTTATTATATTAGTTGAACACTTGAAGTTGAGGATTCATTTATTATATTAGTTGGAGTTGAAGATTTTTTGAAGAAATTACAAGCTTTAATTATCATCTGTTAATTCTGACATTTGTTATACGTCTGCTTTTATGCAGGCGTTCGGTATATTTGTTTCAACTTTAATCTATTTTTATTTACGTTAATTATCTTTTTTTTTTATTTTTAGTATCTACATTTATTTACGAACATCAGTTTGTATTTGTATTGCTTGTTTTAATATTTTATTTTGAAATGTGGATTTTGAAAAAAATAGTAGTGGTAAAAAATCAAATTTTGGTAAGGTCTTTCGTAGAAATAAAAAAAGTAAGGTTAGTACTAGTTCATTACTGGCTAGATTTAATGAAACTTCATTATCACAACCTAATGATTTCGATGTTGGTATCGGTATGGATTTAGATAATCAGACCCTGAATAGGCGTTATAATAATTTTGAGGAAGACTTACCAGAGGAAGATGATATAGAAGAAGAAGAATTAGGTGATACCCCTACCCCTACTAGTCCAATTACAGAATTACCGAAACACGGTGAAGAACTGTCCCCTTTACCGAAATTTATTAGGTCCAAAGGTACCGAACGTACTAAAAGGTCTTTAGTTTGGAAATTTATGGAGCATGATAGGGTAAAAAGTACTGCTATGGTTCAAACACGTTTAGACATGTTTAACCCGGCTGAAGCAAGTTCATCCTCGACATATAGTGAAGATGTAGATAGAGAAGAACTAGTGAAAATGATTGTTGTTATGGGTTTGCCTTTTAGTTTTCCTTCGCATCCCAGTTGTATTCATTATATTCAATGAGTATATAATCCCTCTTTTAAAGGTTTTTTCACGAAATACAATTAAAAATGATATTTTTAAATTTCAAGCTGAAGTCATTTTCTTCGTTTCTTATTTGATAAATTTGATGGTAGAATATCTGTTACTTCTGATATGGGTACTAGTGTTGTCGGTAATGATTATTTTACTCTCAAGGATCATTGGATTGATCACGATTGGAACATGCAAAAAAGAACTATTGCTTATAAATATGTCAATGAGTCTAAAACCGGTATGTATATAGCTAATACAATAGCGGAGAGCATGAAATATTTTAGATTTATTGTTAAACCTATGGAATGCACATTAGATAATGCTTCTACTAATTTGAAAGTTATTGACAAGTTAAAAACTAGATTATGTTTAATGTATCAAGATCATTTTCATGTTAGATGTTCTGCACATATTTTAAATTTGATAGTACATGATGGTATTCATTTGTTTGGAAATGGTTGTCTTAAAGTGCGAATTGCTTGTAGTTCTATGTTTAAAAATAAAAAAAGAGGTTGTAATGGATGATTTTAAACTTAAATATGAACAATGTGGCCTTCCATATAGAAAAATTCCAAAATAAATTCCTACTAGATGGAATTCTTTGTTTCAAATGTTTGAAGTTGCTGTTATATATCGTAAACCTATACAATTAGTTTATAATTGTTATAATGAGGATGTTAATTTAATGCTAGATAAAGATGATTGGACTGAAGTAGAAGAACTTTGTAAATTTTTGAAAACTTTTTATCAAGCTACGAACACAGTATCTACTCAATATACTCCAACTATTTGGTCTATTTTAGTAACTATTACTGCTATTTCTAAAGTACTTGTTGAATATAAAAAAATATGTCCTAACAAAGAGGCAATTGAAGCTATGATTGAAAAATTTTAAAAATATTATTTTCCTATTCCACAAATTCTTTTAACGACTAATTTATTAAACTCGTTTTATAAAGAACATGGTACAGTGATGTTGGTTAGAAAATTATACAACAATTTAGAAATTGGACTTCATCAAAAGCCATCAGTTGAAACTTGTTGTGCTAGCATAGTATCTACAGCTAGGAGTTTATATAACTTGTATCAAGTTATGGAACAAAATATTGGGCCGATTGAACCTCCTAGTTCTAGACGTAGATATGATAATTTAGATGACGAGATGGACGAAGAACTTGGTCTTCAATGTTGTAGGAGTAATGATTTTGATCGTATCTTTCACAGGACCGGGAAAATATTAGAGATGAAACTGGAAAACAACAACTTTTATCGTGGTGGAAGAACCGGATCAGATAATTTCCAAAACTTTCAAGGTTGATTTGAGATTTGTTATCAACTCAAGTTTCTTCAGTTGCTTCGGAGCAAGCTTTGAGCGCAGGAAGATTTATAATAGGAGATCATCGGTATTCGTTAGCAAGGGATAGTTTGGAGATTAAATATTATTTAGAGATTGGATCAATGCCGAACGAAGAAATTTTGGGCTCCCCAAATTACCGCCCTATATTGAAGATGAAATAGATGAAATTTTTGAGAAAAATAGTGATGATGGAATGGAAGCAATGGAGGAACAAGGAAATAGACCAATTCCGGAGGATTTATCCGTCGAAGAATTAGAAAAGTTTGGCCAAAAAAATTATAGACAATTTAGATATTAATAAGATTCTACAATAGAAATCTAATTCACACAGAACCCTTCCTAGAAGGTGGCTGCGTAGATTAGATTTATATTTAATATCTTTGTAATAAATGTACAATGTACGAAATTTGAATAAATATAACGGCTATTCTCCTAATTTTGTTTTAAATTTTCTCTTTTGTTTGTTGCAATTATGAAAAAAATATATATATTATATTAAGTATTTAAGTTTATAAAGTTAGAAAAAAAATTTACTTCTTAAACTTACTAAAAATATTATATTAACTTAACATATATTTTTTAAGTTAAAATTTAAAACCTTTTACAATAATTAAAACTTAAACTTACTATAAAAAAGTTAATAAATTATATAAACTATATAAGTTAAAATATATATATATATATATATATATATATTAATCTCATTAAGTTATAATTTAAATTAAAACTTAAAAAAAAAAAAAGCCTGGTACCAGCGGCGATATTTCGGTAACGTTCTGGTATCACTCCAGTCTGTTTTGGTTCCACACCGGTAGCTAGCGGACCGGTCTGAACAAGGGAAATTTTTCGGTATTCCAGTTCCGATGATATAAAACGGTAATGAGGTTATGGTATCGTTCCGGATCCGGTCAAACCGGTCCGGCGGTTTCGATTTTGGTTCCGGTCCATTGAAAGCCTTACCATTGCCTAATGAACAAGATCAGGCCTAAACAACTGCATCTCACCCACTTCATACCACCCTATTGGCGACCTACATCTTTTCCCATACAGTCCATCAAAAGGATCCATCTTAATACTGGCATGATAATTGTTATTATATGTGAAATATATCAATGGCAAGTGATCTACCCAACTATCTTTGAAGTCAATCACGCTAGCCCTCAGCATATCCTCAAGGGTCTGAATGGTGCACTCATCTTGACAATCAGTCTGAGGGTGGAATGCAGTGCTCAGATTCACTTGGGTACCTAAACCCCTTTGAAAAGATCTCTAAAACTGAGAAGAGAATTGTGTACCTCGTTCAGCTATGATGGATACAAGTGCTCTATGCAAGCGTACTATTTCCTCAATATAAAGCTTAGCATAATCATCTCCCGAATAGTTGGTTCTCACAGGCAGAAAATATGTTGACTTGGTCAGTCTGTCAACAATCACCCAAATAGAATCATACTAGTTTTGGGACCTCGAAAGTCCTATAATAAAGTCTATATTGATCATCTCCCACTTCCACAAAGGCAAAGCTATATTTTGGGATGTACCACTTGGCCTCATATGTTCTACTTTAACTTATTGGCAGTTCAAACACTTGAAAACATAATTAGCAACATCACGCTTCATATTGGTCCACCAATATAAGGTCTTTAGATCATGGTACATCTTAGTAGAGCCTGGGTGAACAACATACCTCGAGGTGTGATCTTCATCAAGCATTCTCTTTCATAACCCATCTACATCTGGCACACATAGTCGACCCTGATATCTCAAAATACCATCACCACCTATTTCAAAAGAAATCACCTTCTGCTGACCCATATTTTTCTTTATCTGCATTAAGATAGGATCTTCAACCTGCTTCTGTTTAACTTCTGTATAAAGGGAATATTTAACTACCTTATGAACAACCACTCCCTCATCTTCGAAATCCAAGAGTCATACTCCTAGATTTACAAGTCGGTGAATATCCTTCACCATCTCTCTCTTTTCCTTTTCAACATGAGAAAGACTGCCCATAGACAACCTGCTGAGGGCGTTGGCTACCACATTTGCCTTGCTCGGATAGTAGTGCAGGATCATGTCATAATCTTTTAAAAGCTCCAACCATCGTCTTTACCCGAGGTTTAATTCTTTCTATGAGAAAACATATTGTAAACTCTTGTGGTCAGTAAATATATCAACATATACCCCATAGAGATAATGCCTCCAGATTTTAAGCACAAACACCACAACCTCTAACTCCAAGTCATGGGTGGGGTAATTTTTCTCATCCATATTCAACTGCCTAGATGCATAGGCCACCACCTTACCGTGCTACATAAGTACACACCCAAGTCCCACACGGGATGCATCACAGTACACAACAAACCCCTTCGTACCTTCCAAAAGAGTCCAAATAGGAACAGTTGTTAACTTACATTTAACTTCTCAAAGTTATTCTCACAGGAGTCAGACCACACGAACTTCACCTTTTTCTGAGTCAACTTAGTAAGTGGTGCAACTATGGAAGGAAAACTCTTTACAAATCTTCTGTAATACCCTGCCAAACCCAAGAAGCTCTGAATATCGATTAGAGTCGTGGGTCTGGGCCATTTTCTCACTGCCTCAATCTTTTGGGGATCAATCTAAATCCTGTCACTAGACACGATATGCCCCAAGAAAGCAATAGCATTAAGCTAGATTTTACACTTGGAAAATTTTGCATACAACTTATGATCTTTGAGAGTTTAAAAGATAATTCTGAGGTGATTGGCATGGTCCTCCTCACTCTTGGAATAAATCAGAATATCATCAACGATAATTATAACAAACAGATCTAGAAATTGATAGAACACCCTGTTCATAAGATCCATGAAGGTTGCAAGGGCGTTAGTCAACCCAAAGGACATGACTAGGAATTCATAATGACCGTATCTAGTTTGGAAAGCTATTTTGGGAATGTCCGACTGTCTAACTTTCAACTGATGGTATCCCGAATGAAGGTCTATCTTTGAAAAACATTTAGCACCCTGAAGTTGGCCAAAGAGATCATCAATCCTAGGAAGAGGATATTTATTTTTAACAGTGACCTTACTTAGATGGCAGTAATCTATGCACATACGCAGGGAACCATCTTTCTTTCGCACGAAGAGTACAGGTGCACCCCAGGGAGAAAAACTGGGACATATAAACCTTTGTCTAGAAGGCCTGCTAGCTGTTCTTTCAACTCTTTCAGTTCTGTAGGAGCCATTCTATATGTCAGAATAGAAATGGGATGGGTGTCTGGCAATAAATCAATACCAAAATCTATCTCCTTATCAGGTGGTATTCTTGGGAGATCATCTAGAAAGACTTCTGGAAACTCATTTACCACAGGGACTGACTGGAGAGGAAGACTTTCGGCATTAGAATCTTTAACCCAAAAAAGATGATACAAATAACCTTTGGAGATAAGTTTATGGGCTCTGAGATAAGATATAAAGTTTTATCTAAGCGCTAAAGAATACCCCTCCTATTCTATCACTGGTTTATTCGGAAAAGAAAAGGTGACTCTTCGGGTTCTATGAGGTCTATGATAGCATCAAACTCAATCATATCTAGGTCTATGAGGTCTGCCACGGTATCTCGGCCATAAAAAGTCACCACATAATTTCTATACACTCTCCTAGCCACAATAGAATCACCCATTCCGAATAGAAAAAGGTTCTGAAATTTCATCAGGCTCAAACCCAAAACTGATAGGCACATAAAGGGTCACATAGGATAAGGTAGACCCGGGATCAAGTAATACATAAGTATCACGGGAAAAGATTTGGAATGTACCGGTGACTACGTCTGGCGAGGGTTCCGCCTCCTGGAGGTTGGACAACATATACAGCTGGTTGCAACCACTCCCGTCAGTTGAGGTGGCGCCCTTTTGGGGCGGTGGTGATGCGGAAAAATTTTCTTGAGATTTAGCACCACCAACACTCCTTCTAGCCGAAGGATAATCTCTCTGAAAGTCACCCAGCTGACCATATGAATAGCATACCAGCGAACTCAGCTGATACCTTCCTGGATAATGCCTACCGTAGGTCTCACACCGCAGAAACGTACAATCCTGCTGAGCTATGCTTCCCTATGACTTGGTATCCTAAGCTCTGGATCCATAATTAGTTTGGAAAATCTGAGGTCGTCGGTCTACTAGAGGTCTGGGCACTGGGGCGCTGGCTGCGAACTGAGCATTACCCTAATTCTTCTTCTTCTGCCATTTATTTCCCCAATTACCACTCTGTGGCTGACTGTGGTTCTGATCCGCTGTTCTGTCTTTCTTTGCCTGACTGTCCTTCTCCTTAGATTCAGCGATTCTCTTCTTCTGTTGCTCTACCTGCTGCATGTGCATTGACAGCCTAGAGAAGTCCATGTCCCTGTTAAGCATAGCCCACTTACATTCAAGCACTAAGTCATCCGATAGGTCGGATGCAAATTTTCTCATTTGGGCTCTCATATTACCATCTCTCTCAAGAGCATAATGAGCCAGTTAGTTGAACTTCAGAGTGTACTCCTTCACACTCATTTTTCCTTTCTTAAGGTTCATAAACTCCTCATTTTTGGCCTTTCTCAACGCAAGGGGAAAGAACCGATCAAGGAAGGCTTCCACAAACTCGCCCCATACCATGGGCTCAATACTTTCACCCTCAGAATCCTCCCACTGATTATACCAATGGGTCACAACTTCTTTAAGATAGTAAGCTACTAATTCAACCCCTTCCACCTCGTCTACATGCATCACCTTGAAGATCTTCTCCATTTCATCCATAAACTCATGTGGATCCTTCTCTACCTTGGAGCCCAAAAACTTGGGAGGGTTCATTCTCATGAATTGACCCACCCTAGTAGCCTCATATTTGACCGATCCAGACCTAATATCTTCCAACCATTGATTATGTGTGGCTACCAACTGTACAATCATGTGAATGGACTGTTTGAATTCTGCATTAGATACCTCTCTCTCGCGAGGCTGAGTGCGGTTAGTCCCCATTCGGGGAGCTCTGGGTGCCCTAGGTAGGCTGGTCAGAGTAAGTGGGACTCCCAGAGTAGCATCAATCTCCGAAGTTAAGGCTCTATTTTGGGTCCTCATCCCATGAGTGGGATGGACCTCATCTGTCTGTGCATTCTGATCGATAGTATGATGGGGAGGCATGATTGTTTTTCTAAAATGCAAGAGATCATTGATTAGGGGACAATTTAGACTCTGAAGCACGAACTAAACCACAAAGAAAAGAAATATTCTTGAACGCCTAGTAGCCTCCTGCTCATAAGTGTGGCGCGCTAAACACCCATAAAAAAAATTCTACCCGATGCGATTTCGCAGACACCCTAGGACCATGAACCATGCTCTGATACCAAGTTTGTCTGACCCAAACTGGGGCCCTGGTCATAACAAACATCCCGAACCATAAAGACCTGGACGTCCCTATCTGTCTGGTAATCATGCAAAACATTCATATAATAGAGAAAAATGCAGAATTTTATAAGTGAGCGGAATCATGGTCATAAGTCTGATATAAATTCAACAATGAAAAAAATGGAATTCAAAACCATCTAGTGTCATGACCCGAGCCTAGGCCCTAGCCGTGACGAGCATCCCGAACCATGAAGGCCCGAAACGCCCATTCTCTATCTGGTTATCATGCACAACATTCGTAATCATAATAAAATGCGAAATTAAAACTGAGTACGGAATACATGGTCAAGTTCTACAACATTTCTGAATAATACTATCTGACATCAGTCTGCGAAATCTCTACTAAGAACACAAACATCTGTCTGAAAAGAAACTGGGACAAGGCCCCCAGTAAATCAAAAACATAATAAATAAGATAATGTCTGACATAATTAGGCCTTCCGAAAAATAGAAGGCTCACCACTGTGAGATCAAGTCTACAAATCCGAGAATGTCTACTGAGTAGCTGGACCCCTAGACTGTGCCTCAGGACCTGGAAGGGGGGGGGTCAGCACAAAAGTACTGGCACGTGAAGCAATCCAAAAATAGTATAATGGAACATACATATATATATATATATATATATATATATATATTAAGTGAAAGCAATTTTTCATCAAGACATCATGTATAAAACTGTTTCCGAAAAATACATGGGCACTTTCTGAAAACATGTAACCTGTCTGTTCATTTCAAATCATGATCTGTGTTTTACTTCTGAGTTAGGTGGTATTCCCCTACAAGTCTGATATTCCACGGGCTGTATGGAATCCGCCATTGACTCGGCGGGGAAGCCCCCAACCCAAGTGTTCCGCAAGGGTTGGAGTGTTTGAGTCATATACGCCACAGGACATTTAAGTCAGCGCATAATAGTATACCCGGGTCGGCAAACCACGGTTTTAGGCAATGAGTCGCTTGAACTCAAGCCCTCTTCGGGGAACCACCTAACATCTCTGTATGCCCATTTTTAACCTTTTCTGTACATGCAACATTCTGAATGTCTAAAATCATGAAAGTCTGAAATGTCTGTTAGTCTGAGTCTGATTGGCATTAGTCTGAATTGGTATCGTTATACCAAGACATTGAAAGTCATGATTTTTCTGAGCCATAATGTATTAAGCAAGAGCTTTCATTCAAAACATAGTTTAGACCACCAAAACATGTAACTGATGTAAAGGATTTCATATTCCGAAACTTAAAGTTCAATTCATGCAGAAATTTCATCAAACACCTGGTGGTCAAATGTCATTAGCAAGTTCATGTATTCAAAATTGAAACACATTCATTCATATATGTATATAAACTGTCAAACCGCTTTGGAGATGGTCAAAAGACCAAAACAATGATGTTAAAACATCTTATACATAAATATATATACATAATTTAAAACCCCATTCTAAAACATGATTTTTCTATGCCCATGAGAATTTAGGAAAACCCCCGCGTACCTCTATTTCCAAGGATAATAGATGTTTCTTGAAGCTTGCGGATTGGTGATTCTGAATATGTAATTATCTTCGAAAACCTACGGTCGAATCTTGAACTATTTGGGTTTTTATTTTGAAATCCTAAGGAGAATTCTTGAGCAATTTTGGAAAAGTATGTGTATTATGGTGTTTGAGGGATTAAATCCCGTGTTGGTGGTATATATAGGGGTGGAGGATGACCAAAATACCCCTAAGGAACAATTAAGGTCAAATCTGTCCCTCAGTTGACAGTTTGATAGGCTGGAGTAAATCGATTATAACTTTTTACTCATATATTCAAATTGGATGAAACCTACTTCATTTTAAAGAGGACTCAAATAGCTTTCGTTTTATATATTATAGCTCACACAGTTCATTATATACAGGGAGTTATGATCGTTTGAAATTGACCCATAAATACTGAAAACTGGGCAATAGGCTATGCATTTTGCTACTGTTTTGAAATCCAAACACAGCCTTATGCATTCCGAAAAATTTCAAAACTTATCCGAGATGTACTATGAGCTTGCCCGATCGTAACGCAACTTGAAAATCTAAAAACGAATATCGGAAAGGTTGAAAAGTTGTATCCCGAAGATTGCCAGCTAAAATGACACTAAGTCCTCATTACACTCACAAAAATTTCAAGTTTTTAAGTCTAAGGGCACTCTATTAAAGGCTAATCCATGCACGACTTTTACGGGGTGTTACATCTAGCTACACCTGAAAACCATCTGTGAAATCTCTACTACATGACTAATAACACTGTCTGAAAACTGGGACAAGGCCCCAGTAGACCAAAACCATAACTGATAATAAATATCTGAAAATAACTAGGCCTTCTGAAATATAGAAGGCTGACCGACTAGACCTTGCACTTCTGTCTGAAGAAATCTATTGTTTATCAGGACCCCTAAATTGTGCCTCAGAACCTGGAAGGTAGGGAGGGTCAATACAGATGTACTGGTACGCAGAACAATCCAAAATAAAGCTTTTAATGTAACTAAAATAGTTGAGAGCTAGTTATAAAACATCATATAGGATATAAATTCCAAAACACATGGGCATTTTTTATAATCATAAAACCTTTCTGTCAATGCAATTTCTAATCTTTGTATTACTTCTGATTTAGGTGGCACTCTCCTACAAGTCTGATATTCCACGGGCTATATGGAATCCGTCATTGACTCAGCAGGAAAGCCCCTAACCCAAGTGTGCCGTAAGGGTTGGAGTGTCTGAGTCTGATACGCCACAGGACACTAGGCCAGCGTATAATAATATACCCGGATCAGTAAATCACGGTTTTGGGTAATGAATTGTCTGAACTCGTTCCTTCTTCGGAGAAATACCTAAGCTCTCTTTATGCCCAATTTTGGTCTGTTCTGAAACATGCACCATTTTAGTTTCAAAATCTAAAAATCTAATTTCAAACATGCATTCTATTCTGTTTCGAATTAACATGGCATTGTCTGAGTTGGTGTCGTCACACCAAGACTTGCAAGTCGTTTTTCTGAGACATAATACATCATGCATGATTCTTTCATCAAAACTCAATTCAGACCACCCAAACATGCAAATAGTATAAGAGATTTCATGTTTTGAAACATAAGTCAAAACTATGCAAGAATTCTTCAAACATATGATGGTCATGTGCTTTTGGCAAAACCATCCACTCTTTCATTATATGCATATTCAACATTTATTAGCATACACAACCCTCTCTTTTGATTCCACAATCATGTTCAAATCATAGTATGAATCAATACCTTTCATATCATGCTTTTCAAAACAATCCATATCATACGAATAATACAAAAATTCATATCAAGAGAGGGATTTATTATAATTCATGCTCTCAATTGAATATTCATCCTTAAACACATGCATACATATATATAAAATTTCAAATCAATTTGGGAAAAGGCCTAAAGACCAAAACAATGTCATTGAGACTTCTAAAACATGATTATAAATCATAAATCTAAAACTCTTTTCTTAAAAATCATGATTTCTATGCCCATGAGATTTTTAGGAAAATCCCACGTACCTCAATACAGAAAATAATGGATGATTCTTAAAGACTACGGTTTGGGAATTCTGAATCTTTAATCAATTTTGAAAAACCACGGTTAAATCTTGAGTTATTTGGATTTTTAGTTTGAAACCCTAGAGAGTGTTCTTGTGAATTTTTTCTGACAATATGAATAATATGGTCACTTGGGAGTATAATCCTGTGTTTAAGCTGATAAGGGGGTAGAAAAATATCTAATATACCCTTAATAAGACGAAATAAAATATAACTGGGAGCCCGATTTTATGGGCCACCACGATGCGCCACAATCGCGGTGGCTCACTAGAATTTGACGAATGGGATTCTTAAGGTCACCGCGACGCGGAGCCATCGCATTGTCCCACTGGTTGGAACCTAAACTTCAGCGTGACGCGCCACAATCGCGCTAGGCTACTAGAATTTGACAATTGCTAGAAATAACACGCCAAGCACCAAAATGACGATGTTTTACTACTAGGACTTAAATTAGCCATAACTTCTTGCCCGGGTATCGGATTTGGGCGAATTTTATATCGACGGAAAGCTCATTCAATTTTTCACATGATAAAAAGTCGAAATTAGGGAAATTATATATGGTTTAAACTTTACTTACTTTGGAAGTCAAAAAAAATGAGACTAAGTCTCTTTGACACTATTCTAGTCATTTAACTCTAAGAGTATATTACCACGAGCTAACGCATGGACGATGCGGAGCGTTACAAATATCCAGTTCTATAATTAAATATGATACAGAGAAGACAAATATCAATTCTATTCCTTTATAAGGAAATAATTTATCTAGACGACAACAGGTTTTTTTTGAAGATTGGATATTTACCATCACATAAACCTTGCTACATCATTTGCAAAGCAATTCCAACTTGATCTTCTTGAGATTTACCAGGATTTCTTTCATGTCCAACCTTTCATTGGGAGATTCAGTTGTGCAATGCAATGCCAACTCCAGAATAGAGGATACACAACGCAGCTCATTCTGGAAAGAAATCTTTTCTGGTTCCATCAGCGTGACATCAATAACATCCTCTGGTGTTGACATCAATACCCAACTCCTCATGCTCAAATTTTCTTGAAACATTTCATCATATGGCCTTTTCTTTGTGAAAGTTTCCATGAGCATAATGCCGTAGCTGTACACATCACATCTTCTAGAAACTAATCCTACTGATCCATACTCTGATCCAATGTTACCAAAGTAATTAGTATCATGACGAGCAAAATAATGAAATGAATATAATATCCATGTTTACATCCAAGAGTGTGGCCAAATGGTCAATAAGATGGGTTAGTTAAGAATAACAGTCTCTTATTCAAATCCCAATAACGAGACAAAAACTAGGTGATTTCTTTCCATTTATCCTAGTACCTCTTGCTGGTGGGAGGTGACAAGTATCCCGTGGGTTATCAAAAAAAAATTATCTATTTGTTAGATATGAAATATATTGAATCTACCTTGAGTAGATAAAAAATAAAAACTGAAGGTACAACGGCAATCAGTTTTTATTATATTAGAACCAGTAAACTAATTATTTGATGTAAAATAAAACCTCATATGCAATAATAATAGGACTAAAAGAAAGTTACCTGGTGCAATGTAGCCCATTGTAGCAAGTGTTTTAGTATGAGCAATTGATTCCCCTTCTCCTAATAACTTGGTCAGGCCAAAGTCACTCACATGTCCTACCAACCTATCATCTAGCAAGACATTGCTAGGCTTCAAATCACTATGTACAACAACTGTTTCATAACCATGATGGAGATACTCCAAAGCGGATGCAACATCGATCATTATGTCTAGTCTTTGGATCATATTCAAGAAGTAATCATCAGAATGTAACCATTGCTCCAGACTCCCCTTCGGCATGTACTCTAGAAGTAATGCTTTAAAATCCATGTTAGTACAACTGCTGATAACTTTGGTAAGATTCCTATGACGAAGGTTGCGTAGAACATCACATTCAGTGTCAAAACTCTTGAATGCGCCTTCAATCTGTAAATTAAACACTTTGATTGCCAAAGTCATCCCGTTTGCAAACGTACCCTTGTAAACAGAGCCAAAACCTCCGGAGCCTAGCAAGTTGCATTGGTCGAACCCTTGAGTTGCCCTTTCAACTTCAATGTATGAAATTTTTGCTAGTTTTATTGTTGCAGGATAGGATTCGGCTTGAGTGCGAACATTTCTATTCCCACGTCTCTTGAACATAAACACAACGATTGATGCAAGAACCATCAGTGCAGCTCCCAATGGGGCAAGTATAACCAGAAGTAATTTACTTCTCCTTGAATGATGAAAAGACATAGTCATACAAGGTTGGAAAAGCAAACCGCCGCATAACTCTTCATTTCCCATAAAAGATTGAGAGGTGAAATGGAGAAAAGGTCCTTTACTTGGTATTTCACCTTCAAATCTGTTGAATGATACATTGAAATCCTTCAGATATCGAAGTGACTCTATTGATTTTGGAATCATTCCTGAAAGAATGTTATTGGATAGATTCATCGATACCAAACTTATCATTTTCCCAAGTGACTCTGGAATAGATCCTTGTAACTCATTATAAGCCAGGGAAAGATAAAGTAGATTCTGCAAGTCTCCAACTGTGGTGGGAATACTTCCTGAAAGGCGATTCCTTGAGAGATCTACTAATGTTATGGCATTCAACTTACCAAAATCAGGAGGTATAGAATCAACCAAGGAATTATTCGACAAGTTAAGTTCCAAAAGATCTTTGAGGCTCCATAGACCAATGGGAATGCTACTGAGTCTATTTGAATTTAGATAAATATTTCTCAAAGAGGTAGCATTACCAATGCAATATGGTATAGGACCCGAAAACTGATTATAGGACAACTCAAGGAAGTACAACTCCGGCAATTTGCAAAGGCACTCTGGCAATGGTCCGCTTAACCGATTATTGTCAAGACTTAACCATTGAATAATGTGTAAATCACATAATGTTCTTGGCACTGATCCAGTCATGTCGTTGCGGGATAGATACAAAGTGTTTAAGTTACTTAAATTCCCAATTCCAAATGGTATCTGGCCCCTAATTTTAGAATGATATAAATCTAATATCTCAATAGAACTGGAGAGATTGCCAATGGAATCTGGAAGAACACCATTCAAAGGATTATCCTCTAATTCTAGTACTTTCAAGGATCTACAGTTCACCAAGGAAGCAAAGATACTTAGACGCGGAGATGATAAGCTGTTAATGAACAATTGCAGAGATTCAAGATGCCTCAAATCCCCCAATGAGTTAGGAATTGGACCACTGAATTTGTTTTCACTAAGATCTAATATCGTTAGATTGGAAGAATTGGAGATTGAGCTGGGTATAACTCCACCAATGTTGTTATCACCCAAATGCAAAAGCCTCAGATTTGTTCGCCAGTAGTTTGAAGCAGATGGAAGACTACCCGAGAGGTTATTGTATGCAAGTGACACCCCTCTTAGGGTAGAGATATTGAAGAGCTCTTCCGGTATGGAACCACTTAACTTATTAAATTGCAAAAGTAGCTGCTCCAATTTGTGAAGATTCCCAATATCTCTGGGTATAACACCTGCCACGTGAAAAATTAAGTCGATTAAGTTTATTTGGTTGCTCCATTTTGCATATCATATCACATTGTGCTAAAACTGGAAAGCTCCTATGTTCAGCTCCTATGTTCAAAGTTAGATTACAATTTTGCTCCTTCAGTAAACTAATTAAAATGTATTAAACCATTAAATCTAAACATAATAGTTATGCAGATTAATTCCTTTACAGTCTTCTCAAATTTCAGCCTTAATTATTGGTTCTTTTCAGCCTTCAGGTGTAACAAAACACTAAACCAAAACCTAATACTTATGCAGATTTAATTTCTTTGCAACCTTCTCATATTTCAGCTTTTATTACGTGTTCTTTTCAGCTTCCAGGTGTAATAAAACATTAAGTCAAAACATACTAATAGTTATGCAAATTTAGTTTCTTTACAACCTTTTCATATTGCAGCCTTTATTAGTATTTGATCTTTTCAGCATCTAGGGTAATAATATCTTTACACAGCCTTTTGACATTCTTATTGCACATTATAGATGTAAACAACGCATGTAATCAACTCTTCACTTTAGCTATTCCTTTTATCTTCACTGTATCAGAAATGTTTTTTCTGTACAACTACAACAAAGATGTAATATCTCTTGCAAGAAAGATTCAGTTCTGGTAGTGGCTAAAGAGGAGTACGAGAAATGGAAGTCAATCCAATTATGCATTCGGATGCTAATTATGTATTCAAAAATTGCAAAATAAGGAAGTATTTGTAATTTAGCAAAAAGCAAGAATAGAAAATAATCTATATATTAAAAGGAGAGGACAAAGCCTCTGCATTAAGCCAAGTGGCAGTCCTTAAAATTGACACATGTAGTCTGTTATGTTAGGTTAGTTAATTAGGTTAAAATTAGTTAATATTTACTTTAAATTTTTTCAGTTTTTTTTTAAATCAAATTTGCATTTACTTTAAGTTTTTACTATTTTTAAATTGTTAAGTTTTACAGAAAAATTAAATTACCTGAACAATAGGATTTTTTTTTTCTAAACTGCTACTTTCATTTCTAAAAAATGATTGAAAATATACTAAAACTTTCTGCAAATCCCTTAAAAGAGTCCTTATCATTGATGATTTTCATGTTTGTGTCCATCTCTTCTATTGACTCTTTAAATTGGATTTATACTTAAAATAAAACAAATTTTATTTAAAATTAAAAAAAAAAAAAAATTAATGGGACAACTGCATATTTCAAATACACATTTAGTTTTTCTTTATAAAAGCTGCTTTTAAATCTGAAGGGATTTATCCTTATCAATTTTCCATTAGGATTATATCCAACTGCTCAACTTTATCTTTATAAACTTTCCTTTTAATTTTATTCTCTTCTCATTCTTTTTCAACCATGCACTGCATTCTTTTTCAAAAAATTTCTTTGGCAGAGTCAAGAAAAGATTTAAACTACGACATAATCATGCAATTAATATTGCAGTAACACCAATATTTACCAAAAAGACAAGGAGAAGATTTGTCCTTGATTCTTACTGACATATATTTAAGGATTAACTGCATTTTATTTCTTTGTGCAGAAGTACAAGGAGAAAATTTTAAGAGCAATTTGTTAGCATCAAATTGCGGTTGGAAGGCGAAACGGGGAAGCCTTATAGAGCAAATATTCATGACTGTGATGAAAGATTGTCCAATCTCAATGGTTACAGGTTTCAACCGCATTAACTATTAACAACTTCTCTTCTCTTTGAATTTTTTATTTTTTATTGTCAAATTTATTTATATTATTATAATATTCAATCTAAATTCGCTCCTCATTACCATTTTTCCACAAAAGACAAAAAAAAAAAAAAGGAAAAACTAAATAATGCACATTAGGTCATCAACTACACGTAAATTGCATATCAATATTTTTAAATTGCATATTTTTCAAAAAAAATTAACCCACTTCCCCGAATCCCTCTCCTCATTGACGTGTTTTTCTCTTTGTGGAAAGTTTTTTTTTGTTTTTCCTTTTTTTACCATTTTCAAATATAGTGAAAAAAAAATCACAAAAAGAAGAATTTCTAATGGAAAAAGGATGTGAATAAAAGAAAATGACAGAGAGGATAAGAAGAAGTTGATTAGCAATAGGGTAGGAAAAATATCAACCAAACCTTAAAGAATTCTTTCTTTCCTTTTAGTTTACTTTCTTTTTTATTTCTTCACATTACATACAATCATTCGTTTTTTATTTGCCTTTACTTTTTAATTTCAGTTAATCCATTATTATTTTTTAAATATTGTATACTCAATTTGCATTAAAAACAGTTTTTATTAATTTCTTTGAGGAGCTAATTGGATTTAAAGGAGCCTCAACGAATGTTATTACATTTACGTTAAATTGAAAAAATGTCTCATATGAATAATCAGCGAGAAGTAAAAGTTCTGATTTTTCATTCATGATTAGATAATATGTGTCGGGACAATTTTTTTTTCCTATAAAGCTTTTAAAAAATACATTCATCACTTATTGTTTTTATGAATGTTGCATGTCTAATTAAACTTTCTTTATTCTCCAACACGTGAAAAAATAAAGATGATTTGAAGTCGATTTATTGTCCAAATTAAGCTTCGACATTATGAAATTGAAGGTGATTGGTTTATTCTATTGTTGACTTACTTGAGTAGTTTAATGTTTTATCTTCTACCGTCACATCTTGACTACCGATTATTTTTTAATTGACAGATGTTACAAACGAAACGAGGAAGATCGGAGATTACTTTAATGATTTTCTAATGAATCATTGAAAAATATTTATTGAAAATGTTCCTCTTCAAGAAGAGGTTTACGAAAAATATTAATTTCTCACCAATCAATATTATGCTAGAATACATGTACAATCATATCATACTTTTAATATGATTATTTTAGTTTTACTCATTTTGAAATTGTCAATTGTTCATGTTGATTTGATGATGTAAAGACATTTGAATCAAATTGGAGACTTTTTATGTTTATTTTTATTTTGTATACATAATTACAACGTTTAGCTCTTTTTATTTTACTAAAGGACAAGTTAAGAATGATAAAAATATTAGGATAATGTTAAAAAAATATTTATAAAGAAAAATAAATAAAAATTTAGTCTTATGACAATTAACCATAATCTTTATTTTATAGGCAAATGTTAAAAATTATTAAGCGAGCATAATAATTTTAATAGTGGAGTATATTAAAGGTCTTCAAGTTAGTTGTGTTTTAAATTTCCTATTATTTGATTTGATTGTAATTTTAATTAAAAGTCCAAACTATTGCTTTCAAGTGGGTCGGGCCGGTCCACCCCGAAACCGGCCCATGTTATTTAACCGGGTAGAGGGCCGGGTCGGGCCGGGTTCGGGTCTAAGTGGGTCGGGCTGGTTCAGGCCCAACAATAAAAAAGTCAAAAACCACCCTAACCAGGCCCACTTAACTCAACCCGGTCAAACCCATCTAAACCCGGTCAAACCCGATTAAAAAATCGATCAAACCCGGTCAAAAATATGAAAAAAAAAAAAAACTTCTTTTCAATATACATTATATATACCCACCTATATATATGTACTAATTTAAACTTTAAAGTTTAAATAAAATATACTACAATATATATATATGCACATGTATACATTAAATATACACGTCTATAGAAGATCTATTCACATATATACACTCTATTCTATGTATATGTAATATTAAATGAGATATACTACAATATATATACATTACAATATATATTTGTATAGTTATATACTAATTTATAAAATATATATAAATGTATACGTTAAATATACACGTCTATAGAAGATCTATTCACATATATACACTCTATTCTATGTTTATGTAATACTTTAAATGAGACATACTACAATATATATACATTACAATATATATTTGTACAGTTATATACTAATTTATAAAACATATACACATGTATACATTAAATATACACGTCTATAGAAGATCTATTCACATATATACACTCTATTCTATGTATATGTAATACTTTAAATGAGATATACTACAATATATACATTACAATATAGATTTGTATAGTTATATACTAATTTATAAAATATATACACATGTATACGTTAAATATACACGTCTATAGAAGATCTATTCACATATATACACTCTATTCTATGTATATGTAATACTTTAAATGAAATATACTATAATATATATACATTACAATATATATATTTGTATACTTATATATTAATTTATACAAAAAAAAAATTATTTCAAAAAAAAAAAAATCCGGGCCGAGCGGGTTAACCGGCAGGCCTTGACTGGGCTAGGTTCGGGCCGGGTTAATCAGGCCCAAATTAAGAAAATAACCGGCCCGGGATCCGAAAACCTAAAGCCCTAAGACTTACGGGCCAATTTATTTAAGTAGGCCGGGTAGCCCGGCCCACTTGACAGCCATAGTCCAAACAGAATTATACTTACCTTAGTGATATCATTCACCCGTTGGATTGGAGAGCAACTTTTTAACGAAAAATATTTAGTAAAGATATTAATTCAAGCGACAAACTAATAATAATGACCGATTGAACACTTGAAATAATATTAAAATTACATTATAAATTAAATGAGGTTAATTTTTTAGTTGTAATTAATTTATAAAGTTTTAAATCTAAGTACGGATTTGCATTGAAAGGTTATATTAAATTTGATTAAATATAAAATTAAGTTCTCATGTCTTAACAAATTAACAAAGAAATATAGAAGTCAAGTAAGTAGCAATTATTTTTTTAATATCATAACCTTTATTCAATAAGTCAATGACATATGATAAGAATTTTATTTTTCATATAAAAATATCTAAAATAATTGCAATCGTAATACCAACCGCGTATCGCGTGGGTACGAATACTAGTTAGGTCCTAAAGGGTTGGAATTTATGTAAGTTTTCCTTATTTTTTTTAATTCAGCAAATATAAGTGTGCAAAAGAGTAAATATGCGTTAGATGACAAGGATAATATATCCGTTCTAAATCACCAAGTTGAGGGGTATAGCTTATCTATTTTTCCCTTAAGTCTATTCATGGTACTGGTCAGGCTAACCAAACAAGACCATGTTTACTTGAAAATTACCTGATAAATTGTTTGTGTTCAAATTAAGTACCCGCAGTGATGTTATGTTGGATACGCTGCAGGGTATTGAACCCACCATGTGATTGTTCTCCACTTGTAATTTCTGCAACTTCCCTAAATTACCAATTTTTGCTGGAATTGCGCCTGTATAATACCAACTTGCAAATTTAGCTTCTTGTTCACTTATGATGTAGCTCAATGTGTTATTTCTCAATCAACAAACTGAGAAACTAGCCTCATGCTTGAAGGTTTTAGTCCGTAGGATGTTTTTAAAAAATAGATTATTTGAAAAAGGTATTTCCATAGTGATTATTTAATACTAGGGATAGTATGGGAAAGAAGTAATAAAAACTTCACGATTTGTGAAAATTATTTTTATATAGGGGTAAGTAAAATGAAATGAAGGAGTATATCAAAGTCTCAACAATGTACCTTGCAAGTTGTTTCCCCCAAGATTTAAGAGCTCAAGCTTCTCCAAGTTAACAATTTCTGGTGGAATAGTCCCACTGAAGTTATTGTATGACAATGACAATTCATACAGTTGTGTGCAGTTAGATAAACCAGCTGGAATGTTACCACTCAAGTGGTTGGAAATGATTGAAATGGCCTTTACTCTTTGAAGGTGGCGGCATATATCTACAGGAAGACTCCCTGTTAATTGATTACCTGAAAGACCTAAAATTTCCAATAGAGACATGTTGAAAATGGAGAGAGGGATAGAGCCAGTAAGTTGGTTTCCGTATAAAATCAACACTTTTAGATTCTTAAGGTTCCCAATCTCCTTTGGGATACTGCCTTGAAGACGATTGTTTCTAACATTCAGAGTTTCTAACTTGGAAATAGAAGCAGAACTTAAACCGAGCCACATTGGAATCTCTCCAGTGAAATTATTGAACCCGAGATCCATCACCTTCAATCGGCTTAAACGAGACAAACCCTGAGGGATGTCTCCACTGAAATTATTTTTACTTAGATTGAGAGAAATGAGAAAAGAGAGGTTTCCCAGATGTGGCGGAATGCTTCCAAGAATGTTCATGTTGGATATATTTAGTGCAGTCACCCTATGGTGGCGAGAGCCACAAGTGACTCCAATCCAATCACAAGCGGAAGCTTGAGAGGACCAATTCCGAGTTAAGGGATGAGAAGAGTTTAGAGTAAAGCTGGCTTTTAAGGCAAGTAGAGCTGATTGATCTGTGTTAGCTATAAATATACTTTTGCTAATGCATGTCTCTGAGAAGTATAGTAGCAAGACTAGTAGTGAAAGAAAGAAAGAGTAGGCTTTCTCCATGTTTACAAATGAACGGTAGTATCAGATAAAATAAGGAACAAATTAATCAGCTATAAATAGTAATAAATGGTGGCTAAGCGATGGGTACCTTTATCATCAAGGAATTAAAGAGGGCTAATCAATGTCGTATATAAGGGGCTAAGCAACGCCGTAGTTAAGAGTAAATAAAGATGAAGGATGATTAACCAACTTTGATCAAGCAGAGCACACTACACAGTGGGTTAGAACAAAATTCTGCAGGAGCACAACTTGGTGAACAATAAGTTTTACCTTCTGTAGTTGATGTAGATAAAGTCGACAATTTTCATGGATAAAAAGTACAGTGTTTAGTGCCATATATGTCAAAGCAGTGCATGGAAAATTAGTGGTTATACATGTTCCAGAGGTAGGAGACTGACTTTTCAAAGTCTTCTGAGAGTTTTTTCCACAAAAGCATTAAATACTGTGGAATCTATAAGGGGGAGTAGGGTAGGAACGTAAATGCCTTTCTTGTACTTTTTTTTTGTACTGAAATGTTTCCTTGGAAAAATATATTTTTTGTTGCATTGGATAAATAAGCAGAAAATACAAATTCATCTGATATACCTAATGCTTTATCTGTGCTCTTATTATATTGAAATCTTTTCTCTTATTCATTCCTGTTTAAATCATATGAACAGCTGAAGAAAATGGTCATTTTATGCATTAAATGTATAGCCTAAAGTTTTGGCGTCCGTTTCATTAGCCCATCAGAAAAATATAGAAAGCAACTCAATATTTTCATAACATTAGTGCACTCTGTTTTGCAAGGTTTTATTGATGAGTTTTTACACACTCAAAGCGCTTAATAAATATTGCAAAAGAAATGTCTCCAATTACTGATTTTTCTGGGTATAACATCTGACTCATTTATAGAGTAAAAAGATCCAGAGTAATGCTAATATTAATTTTGTTGCTACTTCCATGAAACCACTCCAAAAGAGTATCTGGGATTAAGTTGATCTGATTGATCATGTTTAACGGCGTTGCATTGATATATCAACAATCAGCAATTTCCATACACGGTGCAAGATTAATTTGGATTACCAAACTAAAAAACGTTGCCAGAAAATAAACCTGACAAATTGTTTGTATTGAAATTATATAGTCATAGTGATGATGTGTCCAAAATGATCCCATGAACGTTCATGTTAATTGGATACATTTAGTGCAGTCACTTTCTGATGGCGAGAGCTGTAAATGACTCCAACCCAATCACAAACTGAAGCTTGAGAAGACCAGCTTTGGGTAATCTGTGCTTATGTTTGAGGCAATGCATGCCTCTAAGAAGCACAGTTGAAAGACTAATACTGAAAGAAAGATATAGTAGGCTTTCTCCTTGTGTACAATAGTGACAACAAGAAAAGTTGAAGAAGTGTGAGAAAATACACCGCGTGGACACAAACAGTGACAACCAACTTTCTAAATGTTACAATATGCTCTGCAGCCTCAATCCATAGAACAATCCATCCGTAGGTTTATAATCAAAACAGCTGCCAAACCACAAGGACGATCTCTCACAATAATCCCAAATTCAGACACTCTGAATGGAAAAAAAGAAAATAAACAATAAAGTGCAGATCCATAGGCCATAACCAATTAGGATAAGTACCAATTCTTCTTCTACTATTAGTTTGCAGAAGACTCACAAGATTTTAAGGAAAAAGAGCTGCCGGCTTCTATGAGTGAGAATATCTGTTTTTTGAATTATGACAGTGATGGAGATATCCACCATACTGAACCACTGATAAATTTTGATATAATTTAATAATAATTGATCTTATTGATATTGAAGGGGTTACAGCTGTATATATAGAGAACTGAAGAATAACTAATTACAGAATAACCCAGATGTATTTAATAATTATATATGTAGTCTATTATCCCCCCGCAAGCTGATCAGCGGTAACGAGGGGCAGCTTGGAGCAGAGATACTGAAAAGGCTGTAACGGAAGAGGCTTGGTGAGAATATCAGCAACCTGGTCAGTAGATGGGACATAGTGCGTGACCATCGTTCCTGCAAGTACCTCATCGCGAACAAAGTGACAGTCGGACCCAACATGCTTCATACGATCATGAAGGACTGGATTTTTGGTAACACAAATAGTGGACTGATTGTCACAATAAATCTGTGGTTTCGTCGGGGGAATGCCAAGTGCATCTGTAAGGTATCGTAACCACATGGCTTCAGCAACACCCGCAGCCATGGCACGATATTCTGCTTCTGTGGAGGAACGGGACACTCGCGTTTCCTTCTTGGTGCACCAGGAAATCAGATTCGGTCCCATCATAACAATATATCCAGTAGTGGACTTCCGATCATCTTTGTCGTTAGCCCAATCCGAATCAGAAAAAACAGATATATCAAACGAGCCCTTTTGAAATAAAATTCCACATTAAAGAGTACCTTTAAGATAGCGCAGAATGCGTTTCAAGGCCTGAAAGTGTTGTTCTGTGGGAGCATGCATTGATTGGGAGACACGATTGACTGCATATTGGATGTCCGGACGAGTAACAGCAAGATAATGAAGTCCAGCGACGAGGCTCCGATATAGTGTAGGATCGGCAAAGGGAGTATTCGGCCCTGGGGATTGGCGGACTGCCATGGGAGTGACCGCGGGTTTGCAGTCTGTCATGCCAGCTCGATTTAGAAGTTCAAGGGTATATTTTGTCTGATGCATCAATATGGTTCCCGATTTGCGGATGAGTTCGAGGCCAAGAAAGAACTCCAGAGGACCAAGGTCCTTAAGTTTGAAGTCACGATGCATAGCCTCAGTAATTTCAGTGATGAGTGATGACGAGCTGCCTGTAATAACAATATCATCCACATAGATAAGAACGATGACTGTCCCTCGAGAACAGTGAAGGGTGAAGAGGCTGTTGTCATGATGGTAGGTGCGAAAACCAAGACCCTGCAGAAAAGTAGAGAGGCGTGTGTACCAGGCACGTGGGGCCTGTTTCAGGCCATACAGTGATTTGCGAAGCTTGCAAACATAGTGAGGACGGTTGGGATTAACATATCCCGGTGGCTGAACCATATAGATGTCTTCCTCAAGATGACCATGAAGAAAGGCATTGCTGACGTCTAACTGATGAAGCGGCCAATCATAGTGAAGAGCAAGAGACAAGACCAGACGAATAGTCTGTTGCTTAACAACAGGGCTGAAGGTCTCCTTATAATCCACACCATACTCCTGATGATACCCTTTTGCAACCAGACGTGCTTTATAGCGAGAAAGAGATCCATCTGAATTTCGTTTGATGCGAAACACCCATTTGCACCCAATAGACTTTCGGTTACTAGGCAGAGGCACCAAATCCCATGTACGTTGTTCATTCAGAGCCTGAAATTCCTCATCCATAGCTTGGCACCAGAAACTATTTTTGGAGGCTTGGTTGTAGGTAGTAGGCTCAGTTATGGGATGTGCATCAAAGGGTATTTGAGTGTGGTAGACTTTGGGTTTGAAGGTACCGGCCTTGGCTGGGGTTGTCATAGGGTGAGTGTTGAGTGGAGGGTGATTAGGAAGGGGTGGTGGAGTTGTATGATGTGTGGACGGGGGTTGGGTGGGGCTGCCGTGGGAGCTGGGATGTGAAGCGATGGATGGGGTGGTTGTATGTGTGTTAGGAGTATGATGTAGGGAAGTGGTGGGTTGTGTGGCAGTCGGCTGGGTGTTCGGGTGGGAGGTTTGGGGGTTCGGGTGGGTGGGTGGTTGGTTCGAGTGGGTAGTGGTGTAGTGGGGTACCGGGTTAGGTGCCGAGTGAGCCGGAGCATGAGCATGTGAAAAGGATGGAAATAATGGCACAATGCCAAGTGGATTGGGGGAGTATGGAGTAGAGGAAAGACTTGTGTAAGGAAATTGTTCCTCCACAAAACGAACATGACGGGAAACATATGTTTTCTGAGATACAGGATCGAAACATTTGTAACCTTTGATAGTGGGATGATAGCCTAGAAAGACACAAGGGGTGGACCGAGGTTGAAGTTTATGTTGAGTGTGTGGACGCAACCAGGGATAAACCAGACACCCAAATGGGCGGAGATGGATGTAGTCGGGTGGATGATTGTAGAGACGGGCATATGGAGTGGAGTTGGAGAGAGTGTGAGTAGGCATGCGATTTATGAGGTAGTTGGCAGTAGCAAGGGCATCAACCCAAAAGGAAACGGGTAAGGTGGAATCATGGAGGAGCGCAACAACTGTTTCTATGAGGTGACGGTGTTTGCGCTCAGCAACGCCATTTTGTTCTGGGGTATATGGACATGAAGTGTGATGAAGAGCCCCTAGACTTTGAAGAAAAACACCAAATGCATTGTTGACAAATTCTTTGCCATTGTCACTTCGAAAAATTTTGATTTTGGCATTAAATTGATTTTGAACCATTCGGTCAAAGTTGACAAAAACAGTATAAGCTTCGGATTTAAATTTCAGAGGATAAAGCCAAGTGAATTTACTGTAATCATCAACAAAAGAGATATAATAACGAAAACCTTGAACAGAAGGAACTGAGGTTGGACCCCAAACATCAGAATGAATTAATTGAAATGGCGCAGTGGCCTTGTGTTCAGACAGTGAAAAAGGTAAACGACAAGATTTAGACACTGAACAGGACTCGCAATGTAATTTCTCTGAAAAATTAAAACCTAAGGAAGATAAAATGGATTTGGTGATGGCGGATGATGGGTGCCCAAGCCGGCGATGCCAGGTGGACGAGAGAATGGCTTGACTCACAACAGACGGAGACCTGGATGGAAGAGTGTATAGCCCATGCTCACAGCGGCCCGTGTACCGCACCCGGTTCGTGGTATTGTCCACTATCTGGAAATTGGTGTCATTAAAAATGAGGGTGCAGTTATTATCTTTAGTAAAGCGATAAACAGATAAAAGATTGGATGTGAGGGAAGGGACGTGGTGAAGGGTTGAGAGATGAAATTTACCATTTGGGGTATAGACATACCCAGAGCCGGTGTTTGTGATGGGAAGGGATTGACCATTGCCTACTGTAATAGTTTCTGAGCCATGATACGGATGAGGAGCTTGAAGTTGTGAATAATCCGACGTCACATGGGTGTTAGCACCTGTGTCTAGATACCAATCGCCAGATTGAGCGTTTGTGGACGCATGCATCGCCCTTGATCCACCGGACTGGCGATTTACATTCTGCCAGTCATCATAACGATACCAGCAATTAGCCGCAGAATGGCCCCGTTTAGCACAAATTTGGCACGTCAGAAGATCTCGTGTGGGCCCCCGCTGGTTTCCTCGTCCCTGTCCGCGGCCTGACTGGAAGCCGTCCCTCGGTGGATGCCCGCCTCTGCCTTGCTGCCCGGCGTTCCGACGGTCACCGCCGCCGCTGCCTCGCCCTTAGTTACGACGATCATCACCGCGACCCCTGACCGAGCCCCCGCTGCCAGCCGAGTAAAGAGCCGTGACGCCAGGGGTGGAACTGGCTTCTCCGAGCAGTAATTTGTGTTCCATGTCTAGATTCAATTCTTCTGCATTAAGCCATCCAGACAGTTGATTCAGAGTGATTTCGACAGGTGAGAGGCGAATATGCTGTTTGAGAGAGGAATAGCCAGACGGAAGACCACGTAGCACGGCATTCACCACGTCTCGTTCAGGAATAATCTCGTTCACAGCATCTAGGTCAGACAGAATAGAGGCCACATCATCAAGGTATTGAGTCATCGTCTTCGTTCCCTTCTGAAGAGTATGCAATCTGTTACACAACTGAAAGATATGAGCCGTGGATACAGAGTTGTACCTTGTGGCTAGTGCGTCCCAAAGTGAAGTCGATGTAAGAAACCCCCGGGCGTGTTTGTGCACAGAGGGGCTAATAACTGCGAGAAGACAGGCTCGGATTTGAGTGTCTACGATCATCCACGGAAGGTAGTCGGGATTTGGGAGCATGACGCCGTCCTCCTCGGTTGTCTCGGGCGGCGGCTTCTCCGCACCGTCAATCCATCCGAGCAGCAAGTTGGCTGCGAGGGCGGTGCGGACGTTAAGTGCCCAGGACGGGTAGTTGTTGTCAGATAATTTTTCGGGGATGAGATTGTGGAGATTCCTGAGCAGTAATTTTACTCCAGACGGTAAATTTGACAGAGGATCAACAACCTTGTCCATGGCGCCGACCTACGATGGAGGAGGGAGGCCGTGCGGCGTGGTGTAGACGGTGGCGGCGGCGCACACACGTCGAAAAAGAGAGATTAGGGTTTGGGCGGAAGAAGAAACCCTAGCTTTGATACCATGATATAATTTAATAATAATTGATCTTATTGATATTGAAGGGGTTACAACTGTATATATAGAGAACTGAAGAATAACTAATTACAGAATAACCCAGATGTATTTAATAATTATATATGTAGTCTATTAAATTTAAGCATAGTATTTCATTTGCTAAGTGTGAACTATAGGAGCTGTGATGTTGTCTTTGTCAGTGAGAACTCAAATTTGTACTCCAACAAGTAAATTCTGTCATTGGAGGAATTTATGATAACGTACAAGTGAAAACTAAACCCAATGATTTTTGCATGGTGCTCAAGTCAGTGTTGGATTATACAGGAAATTGCTTTCCTATTAGAGTCACTGGATTTGAGTTCCTCTTGGAATATCCAATTGTTTCATTGTAATACTTCTAGAGGAATACGATACACATGCTAAATTTTAGTTCAACATTGTACACTGCTCTTAGTGGAAAATCCAATATTATACAGGGCATTCTGCCATTCCAACTGTAATACGCATATTATATATTGACACAAACTCAAACTTGAAATATACACAACAGAAGACCACAAGAAGAAAGAAAAGTTCAAATCTGGAAACAAATGTTGGATTTCATCTCAATTGGTGTCACCCAATAATTTGTTAAAGCCAGGAGTAAAGGCAATACTACCTGCCTAAAGGTTCAATTAGGATCAAACTTGAGTTGGTACAGCATACACAAAAATATACTAATGGAGACTGAGTTTCTTACTTCAATTGAATTTTTGTTGTTCTCCTTATAAAATCATGAGTTATGTTACTCACCAATGAATTTTTTCTTGAACTCAGAAAGTAATAATGAGAATAGTGAACGCAATAATAAGTTCAAATTCTATATTCATATGTCACGACCCGATTTCTCAAGTCGTGATGGCGCCTACTTTAACCCACCAGTAGGCAAGTCAAGCCATAGTCCGAAATGATAGGTAACGGGCTAACAAGCAGAGACCAAATAAAATATCACGTATGAAGGTAACAACAACAATAATAAGTGAAAACTAAGAAGCGAGCATATATATTATATCAAAATGAGAGGAGGAAAAGGACCAACTATACAAATGAATCCCTCACAATACCTGATAAGGTCACTACTAGAGCCACTACTAACAGGTACCCAGAGTACTAGACAAAAATCAAAATGTACACAATATATATAAGCAGTCTCGAGTGCAAAAGACTAACAAGAGTAGATAGAGGAGTCACGTCAGCGTCGACTGCTAGTACCCGGATCTGCATCAGAAAAATAGATGCAGAAGTGTAGCATGAGTACCACACCAACGGGTAATCAGTAGACATCATCCGCCGACTGAGCTCAATACAAAAAAGGTATAACTACAATGCGAAAGTGTAATCCAAGTCAACAGTAAAGGGACAGGTTAAACAACTGCCAAGCTACGCCAATGAGATAAAGGAATAAATGTAAGCGGTATAGAAAATAAATAATGTAGTAATGATAGACAAGTCAAACATAACCTAGCTGGGCCCCATAAGCCCGCTAGGCACACTGAAGAAGACAATCAACCCAACCGTATCCCCATAAGCCGGTAGGATACACAAGTAATGAAAATAAACATAAATAATCTGTAACCGAACTGATCTCAAGCAATCATGATAGTCATTCATATGTGCACCGGACTCGAACCGATACCAATGGATAGTAACGAGAGGACACGTGTTGGATTTGAACCGGACATAGTGGGTAATAACGATAGGCCACATATACAAAACTCATAATTAGATGCCGGACTCAAATCGAAACTCAGAGAAACCACAACCATAATCAAATGTCGGACTCGAACCAGAACTCATAGTAACAATAATAGTCAAATGCCGGACTCGAACTGGAACTCATAGTAACGATAATAGTCAGATGTCGGACTCGAACCGGAACTCATAGTAACCATAATAATCAGATGCCGGAGTCAAATCGAAACTCATAGTAATCATAATAATTAGATGACGGACTCGAACTGAAACTTATAGTAACCATACCCAACCGTAATATTAAAATCCATACCATATCATAACAATGTCAACGTCTAAATAATCATCCGCCAATTTTAATTAAAAAGGGATAAATTCAAGATTTTTACATTTTAGTTTCACGTCCTAAAGTAATAGATGCTATATTATATTAAAAAAAATATTCCAATATTTACTAGAACTGGGTCATAATCCGGATGAATAAGACAGTTTATATAAATCACATGATACGCATTCACAAGCACCTATCCAACGCTAGCATAATAGTTTATAATTGCAGTAAATAAACTCAATTTAAAGGTAGGATAAACCTAACCTACCTAGATGCCAAAGCTAGAATATCTTTACGTGAAGCTTCCAAATAGTATCTCGCTAGAACCTGAGTTTGAATAATATTAAAGAAATTATTTTTCACTTGCCTCCTAACTTATACGCAACTTTGTACAGCTAATCAAGAATTTTAACCAAATTTTCTTAAAAGAAAAAGAAAAACAAATCGAGGAGGTGAAAGAACAAGAAGAGAGGACGTCTATATATATATATAAAAACAAATCGAGGAGGTGAAAGAACAAGAAGAGAGGACGTCTATATATATATATATATGAACTGCTAAGTGATGATCACTTGTGCTTTCCCTTTTAAAAATGGTCAAAGTTACTACATATATATGCACATGTAGAAATAAAGATAACTTAATGTTAGAAGGCAAGTGGCATATATATGCATATGTAGAAATAAAGATAGCTCAATGTTAGAAGGCAAGTGGCAACCCACTTGTGGTCCACCCTTTCCCACGTGTGTGGTGGTGTTGCCATAATTAATAATTTTCTACATCGTGTATATATTTGAGTATGGTATAAATTTATAGTAAAATAATTATAATATTTTGAATATACCATAATTAATAAAAAGTTATTTATAACAAAACCTCTATTATATAATAATAATAATAATAATAATATTTTAATATTTCTAAAATTACTATCTCTGCGTAAAATATTATTGAATCATAAAAGTCTATTATAAGGTAATATAAATATATCATCACTTAAAGAATTTTACCTATATCAAAAATATTCTAGAAGGGTACTAAATTATATTTCTACCAAATGTTAAATTAAATTAAATAATCCACGATACATTTAGATAGTGCTAAAATTATATGAAGATACAGGAAAATGGTCGTAAGGGTCATTACAACATCCACTACTAAAAGGACTTTCGTCCGCAAAAGTAAAAGATAAGGCCGTACCTGAAGGCTCAAACAGGTAGGGATACTGGGCGCACATATCACGCTCGACCTCCCAGATAGCTTCCTCAACTGGACGGTGACACCACTGAACCTTAACTATCGAAATATCCCTGGAGAGCAATAGCCTGACATCCCTCACCAAAATATAGGTTGGCTCCTCTACAAATGCCAATCCCTCGTCCAACTGAACCGAGTCCCACTGAAGTACGTGTGACTCATCTGGAATATACTGCTACAACGTAGATACATGAAACACCGAGTGAATGGATAAGAAGGCAGGTGAAGATGCCAACACATGAGCTACCTCCCCAACTCTTTGTAGGATCTCAAAAGGTCCAATATATCTAGGGCTAAGCTTGCCCCTCCTCCCGAACCTCACACGCCCTTCATGGATGATACTTGCAGAAAAATCCTATCACCAACTCTGAAACTTAATGGTCGATGTCTCCAATTAGCATAACTCCTCTATCTGCTCTGACCTGCTCGTAGACTGTCCTGAATCACTCAAACCCGATCCAACAAATCACGAAGCAAATTTGTACCTCAAGGCCTAGCCTCAGAAGTCTCAAACCAACCAACAGGAGATCGACATCTCCTACCATACGATGCCTCAAATGAGGCCATCTGAATACTCGAGTGAAAGTTGCTATTATATAAAAGCTCTACCAAAGGTAGAAACTGGTCCCATTGACCTCCAAAATCCAACACACAAGCGTGTAGCATATCCTCTAAGACCTGGATAGTCCGCTCTGACAGCCCATCTGTCTGGGGATGAAAGGTTGTGCTAAGGTCAACCTGGGTCCGCAACTCCTCCTGAAATGCCCTTTAAAAGCTAGAAGTGAACTGAGAGCCTCGGTCAAAAATAATGAACCCAGGGACCCCAAGTAGGCGAACCACCTCCTGAATGTAAACACGAGCTAACCTCTGGCACTAAAGGAAACTTGAATGGGGATAAAATGTGAAGACTTGGTCAATCGATCCTCAATGACCCAAATGCTATCAAAACCACACAAAGTACGACCATCAAGTTAGCTAAGGACTGAATGTCCAAAACCAACGGCCGCTGAGAAGATAAAATACAGGCTAAGCTACCCATGCTCACTGACTTTTGACTCAAGGCGTCCGTTACCACATTCGCCTTACCGGATGGTAGAGAATAGAAATATCATAGTCCTTCAGCAACTCAATCTACCTGCGTTGCCTCAAATTAAGATCCTTGTGGGTCATAATATACTGAAGACTGCGGTGATCAGTAAATATCTCAAAACGAACCCCATACAAATAATGTCTCCAAATCCTAAGCGCAAATACTACCGCTGCCAACTCTAAGTCATGAGTGTGGTAGTTGCGCTCATACACCTTCAACTGTCTGGATGGATATGCAATAACACGACCACACTGCATCAGAACATACCCCAATCCAACACCAGACGCATCGCGATAGATAGTAAAACACTTGCCCTCAATAGAAAGAGTCAGAATAGGAGCTGAAGTAAGCAAATTCTTTAGCTTCATAAAGCTTGCCTCACAACTCGCAGACCACCGAAATAGAACCTCCTTCCTGGTCAATCTAGTCATAGGGGTTGAAATAGAAGAAAAGCCCTCAATAAATTACCTATAATACCCTGCCAACCCAATAAAGCTTCGAACCTTAGAAGGTGACATAGGCCTGGCCCAACTACGAATATCCTCAATCTTGGCTGGGTCCACCATAATACCGTCTGTGGACACTATGTACCCCAAGAAAGCTACAAACTCAAGCCAAAACTCACACTTTGAGAACTTGGTATAAAGCCAGTGGTCTCTCAAAGTGCGGAGTACAGTCCTCAAATATTGCTCGTGTTTCTCCTTACTCCTCAAATATACTAGAATGTCATCAATAAATACCATCATGAAGGAGTCCAAATATGGCCTGAACATACGATTCGTCAGATCCATAAAAGTTGTTGGCGCATTGGTCAACCCAAAAGACATCACCAGGAACTCATAATGACCATAACAAGTCTTGAAGGCTGTTTTAGGGATGTCCACAACCCTAACTCTCAATTGATGGTGACCGGACCTCAAATCAATCTTAGAAAACATCGCCTCACCTTCAAGCTGATCAAACAAATCATCAATATGAGGCATATAATACTTATTCTTCACAATAACCTCATTCAATTACCTATAGTCTATATACATACGCAAGGAGCCATCTTTCTTCTTTACAAACAGAACTGGAGCACCCCAAGGAGATACATTCGGTCTGATAAAACCCTTACCCAGAAGATACTGAAGCTGAATATTCAGCTCCTTCAACTCATTAGGAGCCACATGATACAGAGCCATGTAAATAGGTTGGGTGCCTAGCTCAAGGTCAATAATAAACTCTACATCACGCTCAGGAGGAACACCAGGTAGGTTGGTCAAAAAATATATCAGAAAACTCACGAACAATAGGGACAGATTCAAGTGGGGGACTCTCAGCACTAATATCCCGAACATATGTAATAAATGACTCACAAACTCTCATTATCAGTCTCCTAGCCTGGATGTATGAAATAATCCCCATCGGTGCGCAACTAACAGAACCCTGCTACACAACTGTGGGTATGCCAGGCAAAGCTAAAGTAACGGTCCTAGCAAAACAATCCAAGACCTCATGGTAAGGAGAAAACCAATCCATGCCTAAAATCACATCAAAATCAACCATATCTAGTGTAGTGAGGTCAATCTGAGTATTAAACTCTCGAATAGTCACCAAACAAGATCTATATACCCAATCCACTACTAAAGAATCACATACTGGGGTAGCCACACATAATGACACAGATAAAAATTCCGAACATAAACCCAGTCGAGATGTAAAATGAGTAGAACATATAAAAAGGTAGAACCAGGATCAAACAAAGCAGAAACTAGTTGATGGAACACGAAAATCGTACATGTGATCACAGCATCCAAAGCCTCAGCCCCTGATCTACCTGGAATATCATACAAATTACCATATCCACTACTACACTGGGTACCTGCCTGACCGCCTACCCTACCACCCTACGGACGACCCCTAGAACCTTGGGAACCACCTCCACGACCCTGTACACAACCCCTACCTAATAGCGGTACTAATCTGATCGGCTGCACAGCCAGAACTAAAGCCTCAATCATTCTATGTCGCAGACACTCACGGACAAAGTGGCCAATAACCCCTCAGTCATAACATGCCCCGGGCACCCTGCTCTGTCTAGAAGGTTTAGCGAATCCAGAATGACCACCCTTACTCGATGATCCTGACTGAACAACCCTCTGCGACTGGCTGCTGTTCTAACCATTGGATCTACTATAGACGGGCTGACCACTGTCAGATATCTGAAGCGATGGCTGATATGGCCGACTAGGCTGACCTTGATGCTGAGAAGGCTACTGATGAGGGTACCTACCATGAAATCCTCAACCTAAGAACTGTGAACTGCTGTAACTGCCCTGGTAGTATGGTCTCTTATCGCCGCCCTCTTGGGCTTCACGATCCATCTCCTTTATAGAATAAACATTCTCCTCTATCTTTGAAAAAGACTTCTCTGAAGTCATCAAACTCTGTGTAGCCCTACGGAGTGACAATCTCAATTCCCTGATGAAGCATCGAATCCACTCGTATTTTGTATCTAGAATTATATTGGCATGTCTGGCTAACTCATGGAATCTCGCCTCATACTCAGCCACCATTATAGAGCCCTGTCTTAATGCAGTAAACTCATCTCGAAGATGCTCATGCATGCTATGAGGCATATACTTCCCCAAGAAAGCCTCAAAGAACTTAGTCCAAGTTACTGGTGGAGATCCAGCTGGCCTGGAATTAAGATAACCACTCCACCACCTTCTCATTGTTGTGTCGAATAGATAAGAGACAAATTCTACTCCTCGCGCCTCAACCAGCCCTAAATTCTGCAACCCCTCCTCACAACTGCATAAAAACTCATAAGTATCCTCTGTTGGAGTCCCAGCAAACCTGGGTGGAGTCAATCTCAAAAATTGTTCCAATACTTCTACTCTTCTATAGACATAAGTGGCTGGGCTACTACCAGCTGTAGGACTACTGGTGCTGGCAGAACCTCTACCCTAGGTGCCGCTGCCATAGGCTGTGCCCCTAAATTAACACCACCCTACTCTGCTGGCTGAGCTCATACAACTGGTGGACTGCCAACTAACCCCAATAACTAAACTAATGTATCTTGCATAACTGAAAAAGATATAAAGCCAGGTGGATCCTGGGCTGCCCCCTGGTCCACCTGCTGATATGGCAGAATACCTAAAGCTCTCTCAATCTCCCGAGCTATAATAGGATCAGGGGCTGGATCCCAGGCCTAATTTCGAATAGGGGAGCTGCTCTACCCTACCCATGATATCTGGGTTGACCTCGACCCCAATCTAGAACTCTAGAAGCGAACCCGCGGTCCTGACACCCTGCTCTCAAACCTCGCATCCTAGCTATCTACGTAGAGAATGAACCAATAAAAATATTACAACCAACCCAGACTCAACACAGAAAATAGATCAAGAAAATGAGATTTTCCCCTAAAAATGCTCTATAGCCTCCCAAGGATAGGATACAAACGTCTCCATACCAATTTGTGGGACTCTACTAAACATCGGCTCCAGTACTAATAATACCAATAAGACGTAAGCTTGGATACCAAGCTATAACAACTTAATTTCTCAAGTCATGATGGCGCATACTTTAACACGCCAGTAGGCAAGCCAAGCCATAGTCCGGAATGATAGGTAATAGGCTAATAGGCAGAGACTAAATAAAATATCACGTATGAAGATAACAATAACAATAATAAGCAAAAACTAAGAAGGGATCATATATATTATATCAAAATGAGAGGAGGAATAAGGAAACTATACAAATAAATCCCTCCCAATACCTGACAAGGTCAGTACTATATCCACTACTAACAAGTACCCAGAGTACTAGACAAAAATCCAAAATGTACATAATATACACAAGCAGTCTCGAGTACAAAAGACTAACAAGAGTATATAGTGGAGGATCAACATCGGATGATAGCAAAATCACCCTTCTCTAGATCAGTACTGAAAGGTAGGAGTTATATTAGAGTCGACTGCTAGTACCCGGATCTGCATTAGAAAAATAGATGCAGAAGTGTAGCATGAGTACCAAAGCAATGGGTACTCGGTAGACATCATTGACCGACTGAGCTTAATATGAAAAAGGTATAACTACAATGCGAAGGTGTAATCTAAGTCAATAGTAAAGGGATAGAAAGGTAAACAACTGCTAAGCTACACCAATGATAAAAAGGAATAAATGCAAATAGTATAGAAAAGAAATAATGCAGTAATGGCAGACATGTCAAAAATAACCTAGCTGGGCCCCATAAGCCCGCTAGGCGTACTGAAGAAGACAATTAACCCAACCATACCCCTATAAGACGATGGAGCACACAAGTCATGAAAATAAACATAATAATCTATAATCGAACTGATCTCAAGTAATCATGATAGTCATTCAGATGTGCACCGAACTCGAACCAATACCAATGGGTAGTAACAAGAGGACACGTACTGGATTCGGATTGAACATAATGGGTAATAACGATAGGCCACATATACAGAACTCATAATCAGATGCCAGACTTGAACCAGAACTTAGAGGAATCACAATCATAATCAGATATCAGACTCGAACCAAAACTCATAGTAACTATAAAAGTCAAATGTCAAACTCGAACCAGAACTTATAGTAACAATAACAGTCAAATGTCTGACTCGAACCAAAACTTATAGTAACCTTAATAATAAAATATAGAATGCAAACTTGAACTTATAGTAACTATAATAGTCAGATACATAATTCAAATCAGAACTTATAGTAACCATAATAATTAGATGCCGGACTCAAATCGAAACTCATAGTAACCATAATAATTGATACAGGACAAATGGTCATCTTATATTTTGATAACATCTTTAGAGGCCAACACATAGAGGCTCAAGACTTGGTCACCTCAATAATAAGAGAACATGCATGGAGGACCAGTTTTGAGCATGTCATTAAACAAACTTGTGTATGAAAGATTGCATAGGGGCTTACATTTGATGCCAATTCGAGACTACAAGTTTTGAAGCGTGACCCCATGGTTTTAGAGCATTTTAGAATCACCCTTCACTAAGGGTATTTTGGGGATTGCACATGTTAAATAAACAAACTATGACCTCCCCTTTCTTTTAGGGTATTTTGGTCCATTATACTATGTAATAAGCTAGGCTATATATAGTCTCTTATTAGGTCTTTTCTCTTTAGTTTTAGGAATGATGAAATATTGAAACATTGAAAGTCCTCTCTTTGAGAGTACACCACCTTAGTATAGTCTTATTTAGGGCTTGAAAAAGCTATTGTAGTTTAGGGCTTGGAAAGGCCAATATTGATATTTGCTTAGAAACGATGGTTCTTGAGGTGAGTTGATTCCCTTAGCGGTCACCGTAAGAAGATTGATGTTTGATTATTCTGACTTTGAGAGTCTCTTAGTTCAATATACGTGTTGTTTCTTATTGTTTCATAATATCTTAGGTTATCTTTCCTATCCCTTATCTTATTTCACTTTGTATGTTTGTATCTTGTCTTCTTTATCTCGTGTATTTGTGTTGTAGTCGTGATTTGTCTCTATCTTGCTCTCGGTTTCTCCTTATGTTATGAACTATTTTAGCACTTCATAGATCATTACCGTATCATTTGGTATCCGATCCATCACTGATTTCGTTATAATGAGATCAATCTTGGGTTTGTTCACTCAAAAATTAAAAAAAAAGTATTGAAAAGCTAAAATACTCAAAAATAGTAATCTGTCCACGTTTTGTGTTTAGGCCAAAATTTGAAGCCTAGTTGTCTTGTGATTTTTGTGTGTTTTATGTGCTATACTATTATATCTTTGTTTTCTAACGTTATAAGAGGTGTTCAAGGTCAAAAATCTCATAAAAAGAAGTTATTCTACGGGTTCGGTGTCTTGGCCGAAGTGTTGTTGTTGTTTGGCCGAATTTGTGTCTAAATTTAGGTATTGTTTATATTGTCTTTGTTGTTTCTTGTGTTGGTTTTATTTCTCTCTAACACTACTTGAGTCTAACCCAAGTTCTTGAGAAAAAAAATGCAAGTTATTGTGGGAAGAGTGGACGATTTTGTTGTTGTTGTTGAAGTTCTTGTGTTGTGTTGAAAAAGTCTTAAAAAAGGTTGTTTTTTGATCCAAATTCAAAGGTAAGAGAGTGTAGGTTCTTGTTAGTCTTGAAACAACTTTCAAGACATTACCAAAGGGGAAAAAAACAAAAGACCTCCCAAGAGTCTTCATACCAAAAGGGAGTAAGTTCATTTTTCTAGACAAGCCAAAAGAGGAAAGGGGGACAAGACCTCTAAAGGGTTGTCTTACCAAAAAGGTGAAAGTTGGTCAAGGTTTGAATTTTGAAAAAAAGGATTTAAAGTCTTGTCTGTTAACCTACCAAAACCGAAATTCTCCCCCCCCCCTCCCCCCATCTTTGTGAAATTTGAACAACCAAAATTGTGGAACAAAATTTTTCAACTTCAACAATATTTTTTTTGTCCATCGACTAATAGTCGAGTGCCACATCATCAATAGCTCAAGAATGTTGGAATTCCTAGTTTCACTTTTTTGATTCTATTAGTTTCCACTTTGTTGGTTCTCATACTAATTAGCAAACTAGTAAATACCTACAAGATTGTAGATAAGTTTTTTAGTATGTTTTCTTTCATTGTAAGTGTTGTATTTTGTGCTTTTCTCATTTATAAGTCATAGTATTTTCTTTGTTTTAAGTTCGTAAGTAAATTTTGTTTTTATGTCTTGAGTAGATCAAATAAGAATCCATTCCGGTTGCCAAGTAGAATTGACATCCTATTAACTACCAGAGTATAAGCAACTTTTAATATTTGCCGCTCCAATTGTGAGAATCACAAAGGTGGGTGTATACGAGTGTTGGTAAGGAGCTTTTAATACTAATCTTGTTTTTTTATTGTGTAGGTACAAAGGTGATATAAGGGGAACATGTCTTCAATAGCCGGGTATTATTGTGACTACAACATGGGAGACTATGATTGTAGTAAGGGGTTTTATGACTACGAAGTTGAGGGAGATTGTGGAGGCTATAAAAATAGCTTTAATCAAAACTTGGGTAGATTTGAGAGTTATGGTTTTGAGGGGGGAAATGAGGTGAATGAAGTTCCTAGTGCTTATGGTGAATTTGGAGATGATATATGATCTCAAGATAGATCTTATGATAACGTTGAGGCATGTGAGGAGTCTTACACTTCTCACTCCAAACCTAGATTTGGTGTTAGGTATAACCCTTTCATTCTTAAAGCTTATGAGAGCTATGATGAGAGTACATGTGAGGAGTGTGAAGATTCTTATTCTCTACCTTGTAGTACTTCTTATCAATATCGATATAGTGTGAATGGTTATACTAGCTCTAGTAGAGGTTGTCCAACGAGAAGAAGAGGGTGTGCATCTCCAAAACCGAGGGGTACTCGTGTGCTTTACAATCTTGATACAAGAAGTGTAAACTCTGGAAAGGTGACCATTTGTGGGATACCGAGATGCCTCGTTATGTTAAATGATAGGTACTATAGTAACTACATCATTCCATCCATGGTTGACTACTTGGGGTTTTTTCGTGAGCCTTTACTTGTTCCATACTTCTTGGATGGGTTTAAGGTTACCGAGAGGGTCAAGGTTGTCTTCTTTCAATTTAAATACCATGAGGAGGTGTGGTACAATATTATTCCATTGACATATGGTCAGGTATGCTTAGGTACCAATTGGTTTGCACAACATAGAGTTCCAAATGTGCAAAATTGGCCAAATATTGTGAGAGACTGGTGGGGAAATCACCTCGTAACATACATGTTGCCTGAGCCGCAAAGAAAAGTGAATACTTAATCCAATCCTAATGCTTATGAGATACAAAATATTGAGAAGTGTAAAGGTGTGCAAGGTGGTAATTCGAGATTGGAAAAAGGAGCAGTTGTGTGGAGCGAAGTGAGGGGATTGTCACCAAACCAAGCTAACATTGTTTGTCCTTCTATTTTTAAGGATATTTGTGTAGGTACCGACAGGAAAAGTGAAGGAGAGCAATGCCGAAGTGAATTTGCTGCCTAAGCTTGTAGAGGTCTTTCAGAACACGGCAAAGGAGAGTCGACTGAAGAACTTCAAGGTAAAATAGCTAACTCTTATACTTTTGTGCATGTGAATGATAATTGTGTGGCTAGTAGCCCATTAAGTGTGAGTAGTAGCTTACTTACTTGTGATTTTAATGATTCTTTGCCTTTTTTGATGATGTACATATTGCGAGTGTGGATACACTAGTTGATCCTATTGATACCAAATTGACTCTTCTTGTAAGATCAATTTATATCCACCTAGTGTTGAAGCCTATATGTTGAACGGAAGTACATCGTCTTGTGTAATTGGTGTTGATCAACCTATTTATGAAAATTGTCCACCACTTAAGTATGTGTTTGATGTGATTAATCAAACTCAAGTGAGTGAAGTATTTGAAAAGTTGTTCAACAAAAGGGGGGTGAACCCGAGAGCTATTCTTGGGACAATCTTCTGCTTGAAATTGCTTTGAAACTTGATATTGATCTCTTAGAGAGTGAGGAACTTTCTCGTTCCAAATCTGCCCGTGGGTTGGATCATGCACTCTTTAGGTATAATGTCTTTTTTGAAAATAATATAAACACTCCTAATGAGCCTAGTGGTGAAAAATATGGTATAGCTTACCTTAGAGGCTATAGCCTATATGTTAACCCACTATGGTGTGAAAACATTCCTCCTAAAGATGAAAATCTCTTCTTGGCAGATAAGAGTACCCTTAAGGGTAAGGAATGTGTACTCTTGGACGTTATTCCTTCTTCTACTTTGTATGACTTTATTGTTGAGAGTACTCATGGTGATGATCGGGAAACTAGTAGTGAGTACACATATGAGGGAACCTTAGTAGAAGTCGACTTGAGTGATACTTTTCTCTACTCTCTATTTTCTTTTGATGATATATATGTTATTGTAGCGAGTATGTCGTTTAGTTTGGGTGGAGACCACGGGAAAGGGGAGTATTGTCTAGACCCGTGTCTATGGCCACTCTTTCCATTTAACCTCAATTCCAAATATGGAAATGGTGATGTTGGTGCACCCAACTTGTTACTTGGTCTACATGACAAGCAAACTGTCACTCTTGGTGAATCCCATAACCAAATCCTTCGTACATCTTTCATTGAGTTTTTAATATTTCATTCAAAGGATCCTTGGTTATATTGCAAATATATGCAACCTTAGTATTTTGAGATACTTTGTTGTTCTAACCCTAACCCTCATGCCATGAGGAGTTTGTATTTGTCCCCTGTTCAATTTTGCAAGTTTTGGATTCGAGGTCGAATCTTTTTCAAGAAGAGGAGGATGATATGGGACAAATGGTCATCTTATCTTTTGAGGACTTCTTTAGAGGCCAACATATAGAGGCTCAAGACTTGGTCACCTCGAGGATACGAGAACATGCATGGAGGACCCATTTTTAGCATGTCATTAAACAAACCCGTGTATGGAAGATTGTGGGGGGGGCTTACATTTGATGCCAATTCGAGACTACGAGTTTTGAAGCGTGACCCCATGGTTTTGGAGCATTGAAGAAGCACCCCTCATTAAGGGTATTTTGGGGATTGCACATGTTAAAGAAATAACCCATGACCTCCCCTTTCATTTAGGGTATTTTGTTCCATTATACTATGTAATAAGCTAGGATATATATAGTCTCTTATTAGGTCTTTTCTCTTTAGTTGTTGAATGATGAAAGATTGAAATACTTTAAATCCTCTCTCTTAAGAGTATACCACCTTAGTATAGTCTTAGTTAGGACTTGGAAAAATCATCCTTAGCATAGGGCTTGGAAAAGCCAATATTGTTCTTTGCTTGGAAACGGTGGATCTTGAGGTGAGTCGATTACCTTGGCGGTCACCGTAAGAGTGCGTTTTTGATTATTACATTCATTAGGGGTTAATGTTGAAACACACTTGGTTCTTAATCTTGTAATAATCTTGGTCTCACTATCTATCCTTTCATTAATTTGCAAATCCGTGTGTTTTTGTGTTTGTCATCTTTTATCCCTTTGTATTGCATTGGTCAAATGATTTGACTCAAATCCTTGTGCTGTCCTTTCAACTTCAATGGAATAGAGCAAGTAAGTTGGTTTATGAATAAAATCAGGTCCTTTAGACTTTGAAGATTGCCAATATCTTTGGGAAAATTGCCTTGGAGATGATTGTATCTAACCCTGAGAGTTTCTAACTTAGACAGGTTAGAAATAGAAGCAGGAGGTATACTTATGAAACTGTGGCTATCAAGAATTAACATCTGAAGCTCAGAAAATAAACCAGGTTACCTTGGAATCTGTCCACTGAAATTATTATATCCGAGATTCATCACCTTCAATCGACGTAAATGAGACAAATCTTGAGGGATATCATCATGTAAATAATTTCTGCTCACATCTAGTGAAAAGAGAAAAGAGAGGTTTCCCAATTGTGGAGAAACAGAGCCATAAATGTCCATGTTGGATACATTTAGTGCAGTCACCTTATGGTGGGGAGAGCCGCAAGTGACTCCAATCCAATCACAAACGGAAGCATGAGAAGTCCAATTTTGGGAAAAGGGATGAGAAGAGTTTAGAGTAACACTGTCTTTAAAGGCAGGAAGAGCAGATTAATAAGTGCTTATGTTTGTGGAAATGCATGATCAAAGGGCTGTTTAAAGATAATTAAAAGCACATAATTATATTGCATGATCACTTTGAAAGGATAGTAATATGAAATGTCAAGTGGGAGAGTTAATAAGAAACAAAAGGATAAATGTAGAGAACTAATGAAGTACTATAAATGATTGCATGAAGAGAGTACACATGATATTAGTAAAGAAATTCTAACTGCTACACTAAATTTCTTACAATCAAAGACTAACACAATGAAGTTTAACATTTCAAGACAATTTTTCTTATATATTCGTTTATACCATAAAATGACAACATACATTAATAATAATTGTCATTTGTGGCCATTATTTAGCATTTACCAGTAAACCTTTGGTTTTCTTTATTGTAGGAGTTACTATTATTATTTAGTGTGGATGATTCTTCAACGTAGTTGTACAATTGTAAGATGAATATAGTATGTTAAATTATTAAATATAATTAACTCTTTAAATTTTTCAACTTTTCAAGCCTTTAAATTTTATTGTTTACTAATATTTAATTGTCTAGAAAGGGATTCAAGGAAGAAGCTTTAGACAAGTGACTAAGGATGATTGTCATCCTCTCACTTTCATCAGCATGTGCCTTAATAATCTGTTGAGTTGGGTCTTCATTTTTGGCAGTTAAGGCTTTAATCTTGGCTTCTAGCTTCTTCACCCTTTCATGCAGGGCAGCATTTTCAGTGCACAACTTCTCTTCTGCATTTGTTCCCACTTCACGTCCCTTTGCAGATGCAGCCTTTAATGCAACAATCTCTGCATCCCTTAAAGTAATTGTGGCAGCCATGGACTCCAGTTTTTCCTTCAAACTCTTCTATGCTTCCACCAACTCAGACACAAGGGACTTGGACTTCGCACCACCTCTCTTGGGAACACACTCATTATCCTCCATAGTGGTCATGTTAAATATTTGCTTAACTGATCCCACCTTTATTTTTTCACATACCACATTTAAATAATCAAAAATCTTGTTAAGGCAGAATCCATATGCCAGGCCATGTTTTCCATCTTTAGCAATCATCACTGTATGCATGTGTTCAATGACTATACCAGAAAGACTCTTTATTTAATCAAATTTTTTGGGTTTCATGGATTAAGAAAAAATATACACAGAAAGGCCAAGTGGGCAAAATAAAAGCACAATACAAAACGAATATGAAACTACCCGACAACCCAAATCTACCCCAACCCTATCCCAATTAATTTTTATTGTATATAAACTCATAGTTTCCTAATCCCTTCACCACCTGAATAGCGTTGTCACTGTGCTTTAATATCACCTTGCTCCTTATTCTTCTTTGGATTTTCAAAAGTGTTCCCTTCAGTGATTTCTCAATTTTTATTTCATCTTTCAAGAGTAAGTCATATCTATTTCTTTGATTTAGTATCTGCCTATATTTTTAAATTTTGCTCTTCTCAGTTGTGCTCTCCGGTGGATGGCAATGGTTGTTTTGCTTAACTGAGGGTGCTCGTTCAAAGTGATGGATTCCATTGCTAGGTATGCTTTTTACATACTTGATACCTCTCATTTTCTCCTTGTTCTGACCGGTTAATCTAATATCATAGGTAGATCCATGGTAAAGTGCATGGGAAGCTTCACACTTCTACCTGATACTACTAAAATCGCCACTCAGGTTAACCGCTTCTAATTTGACCTATGCCCCTCCCATTTTGCCAAGTCCTTTTTGAAGGCTATAATATTCTAGTCTAGATAGCATTTCACTCTTTTTGTTTCCTTTGAGGCTCTTGTAAATTTGTATGTAGTGAAAAAACTTATGCCATGGCCTTCCCAGACCTTTCATCCCTTAATTGATGAAACTCGCAAATATGGGCTCTGTGTATAGCAGGAAGACTGATTTTCTTAAATTTGGCCAAAACATCCATGAGATATACATCAGTGACAATGGTTCTTTTTTATGATCCAGGTAGAACACACTTATTTACCAACTTAAAGAGTAGTTGGTACTCACTCAGAGCCTTCTTGGTTACATTTTTACATTTATATCATCCAAATTACTACAAACCTTCAAAAACTTAGCAAATCCTTCTTTCTGTCTCACAGACTTTATCCCTTTAGTTGGGACTTCCAAGATCATGTACAATCCATCTTCAGAGAATGTCAAGTTTTGATAAAATAAATTCACTTCCTGTTCATACGAAAAAAAAGAACAGGTCCCTCAAATAGATGCTCCCAAGCTTGAAGCCTAACTTCTTTGAGCAGTTTCTTTATTCCAGGTAACTGTAGGATCAAACACCCTACCTCTCAGCACTTCCTGAGTCTTCAAAATTTCTAGCCTTTCCTCTCCCTTGACAATACTTTGCCCTTCACAATATAGTAGGAGGCCTTTCCTGAGGCACCGTCCCCTTTTCCAGATGACGTAGGTGCTCTTGAGATCTTTATAAACTTGGGGCTGGGAGCTAGTCCATTGTTCCCTACTGTGGTCTCCCTCTTTCTCTTCTCAGTCATTTTTTACCCAGAATACTTTAGTTGAACTTCCTTTCATTTTCTTAGAGACACAATATTCTTTTCTTTTGTCATAGCGTTAGTGATTATCATACCTCTTTGCATATGAGAATCAATATCATTATTAAAGTCACTATCATTATCATCATCAAACAATTTTCAAACAGATCATCTAGACTATCATATCCATGATCCCCGCTTTCATCACTCTCTCACTCTCAGTTTGTTCATCAGAATCAACTATAATAACTGGCATAACAATATCAATTCCTTTTCTTTTCTCCATCCTAGACTTCTGGCTATCATTCTTATTTTTAGCAAAAGCCTCCTTCATTGCATTTCGATAACTCACCCTAGTCCCTGGTTTCCTATCTAACCTTGAGAAAGATGAACCTTTCATGGATAATTTCCAAGACAAAGGCTTATTATCATCACTATCAAAGTCACTTTATGCATCCTTATTCCCACCTAAGATATCAAGTACTGGGTTAGCACCTAAAGATAAAACATTTTCCTTACTTGTGAAAAGAGTTACAAGGGGATCTTCCCATCTTTGGGGTTTTAGACTCCAAGAAGTATGACCATCCAACCCTATTTCCTCACTCATAGCTTGAATGTTGGAGGGAGACTCTCCAGAGGTTGGTAAATCTTTAAACAAGGTTTCATCTAAGGAGGCACTTCCTAACTTGCAAGAGGATTCAAATTTGTCAAGGAAGAAGCTTTGGGTTTTGGAGAAAGAGTCCAAATTTTGACTGGAAAGAACAGGTTGATCAAAGATTGGTTCCTCAATTTTGTTGTCCTGTGAGGCGAGTGCAAAGAAAAGACTTTTGAGGAATTCAATCTGGGTTTCTTATTAACTAGGAACAAGGTTTTCAGAGGAATTAGCCTTATCATATCCTTATTTGTTTAAGGAGGGAGTGATTTTAGATTCACAGTTGGCATCAGGAATATTCCCCCCCCCCTTTTAAGAGAATCATCAGGAGTTCCTACCTTCTAAGAATTGAATTCCTTAGCAATTTTGTATAGTAACAAAGGGAAGAACTTAATGATAGCAAATATTTCTTCAGATCAAATTTGATTTATGATTGTAAATAAAACAAGAGGGAACATTTTAGATTTGATGAAAAAATGTGTCTGATGAGACATGTCCGGTTAGATGGGCACATATACAATTCAGCTTTCTTGTTACACTTCATAGGAACTGCTCCTTACCTCTCTTCTTATCAATAGTTTGTTTGACATAATTCTTTTACTCAACCTTGTTCATTGGACATTCTTAATGTAATAATCTAGCTTACCACACTTGTGATAGGTATCATTACCCTTTCCTTCATTGAAATTCTTGCTAGATTCACCCTTTCTGGATAAGTCCCTTAACATTTTCAAAGTTGTGAGCACACTTTTAGCAATATAAGATGTTTCATGTTTTTTGGTTTCATGATTATATTTTGTCTCCTTTAGGACTAAATTTTTTTTATTCTTAGGCTCATCCTTTACCTTCTCAAGTTTCTTCAACATCTCATAGGTTTTGAGATTACCTATGAGCTCATCCATAGTCATCTTTTTCAGATCCTTGACTTCAGTAATGGCATTAACTTTGCTTTCCCACATATTTGGAAGAATGTTCAAGAATTTCCTAACCTATTTGTGAGTAGGAATAACTTCACCAAGATAGTACAACTTATTGGTTCTTGTAGTAAACCTGGTGTGAATATCTTTAACGAACTCTCTTTTCTGTATGGTGAAAGTCTCATATTGATTTTTCAATATGTCCAACTTAGACTACTTAACCTGTGTAGTTCTGGAGACAATTCTAAATCTATTTGGCAGTTTGACAAGTAGATATCCAATTGTACTCATCAGGACTAATGTCACATACAATGATCTTTTTAACCTTGTAATTCTTTTGTATTTTTCTATCAACTGCTAGAGTTATGACCTGAATTTTATTGATCCAGCCCAGAAAGTTTTGTGGTGTGACCCATGTTGGTAATTTTCAATGGGGTCTATGGTGGTAGCGTAGGTATTGGGATGACAGGCCTGATATAGACTTTTATGTTTTGGGGCCAGACTTATTTGTATGCACATATTATATAAGTGCATTTAGTGGGTTGTTTTGGGTATTTATAAATTCAGCCTTCTCCACATTGTACTCTCTTTCCATTATAGTGAAACCTTCTTTGTCTCTGTCCATGGTTTTTTAGCAAAAGTTTCCACGTAAATCTGTGTGTTGTTTTTGTTTTTTTTACTTGTGGTTTGCTTACTCCATCCGAATCATAACAAAATGGTATCAGAGTCTGTTCAATTGTTTTCTCGGGGATGGAAACCATGAAGTGTGATATTCCGTTGTTGGATCGCAATTCTAGGTTTTTATTATGGTAGGTTAAGATACGATTGTGCTCATGCGGATAGATTTGGATGATTCTTTATTAGGGTTTGAGATAATGCCCTCATCGTGGACGGACGAAGACAAATGACGTAAGGATTGGAAGGCTCTATTTCAGATCCACCTTTATTTATTTCAATTAGATTCTAAAGGATGTTTTAATGGAGACCATAACCGCTGTGTTGTAGTTTAAATTGGAATCGCTGTGAATGACGAAGATCCTAACAAGTAAGTTACATCTTAAGCAATGACTTTACTCCCATTGCATGTTTGAGGGTGCGTCCTCGGAGGATCACCTATTTGTATTTAAGAAAATCATCTTTGATTTAGAAACTCTAGAGGTTAAGTATGATGAGGAAGATCTAGGGTTGATTTTGTTGTGTTACCTGTTTCATACATGACTTTTAGGGATACAATTTTATATAGTCGTGATACCCTGAGATTGATGAAGTCTATAATGCGTTATTCTCTAAGGAAAAAATGAAGCATCTTGTGAATGGGTCAGATACTCAAGGAGATAGTCTCATTATTTGAGGAGAAATAACTCGTGAGAGGAATTCTGGGGGTGATGATAGGAATAGGTAAAAATCTTGAAATATTAACAAAACCTATAATTACTGCAAGAAGAAGGGCCATATCAAATCTGAGTGTTGAAAGTTACAGAATAGAGAGAAAAGAGAAGCTCCAAAACCAAAGAGAAACCAACTAGAGAAGTCTGGTAAAGCTAGTTTTATTGATTATGGTGGTAGTGATGGAGAACTCTTGGTAGTTTTTGATGGTAACTCCAAACCCTGTGAGGATTGGATTCTTGATTTAGTTTTCACGTTTCATACGTGTCATAATAGGTATTGGTTTACAATATATGAAACAGTCTTTAAAGGTGCTTTGTTGATGGGAAATAACACACCTTTTAAGATAGCTAGTATTGGAACAATCTGGATTAGGATATTTGATGGGGTTGTGAGGACACTTGGTGATGTGCGTTATGTCCCAAACCTGAAGAGAAATCTTATTTTCTTGAGTACCCTTGATTCGAATGGTTATAGGTACACTGGTGAAGGTGGAGTCCTGAAGGTTACTAAAGGTTCTCTTGTTATGATGAAGGGACAGAGAAAGTCTATAAATTTATATGTCTTAAAAGGCTCTATGATTACAGGCGATGTGGTTGTTTCCACTTCCTCTTTATTAGAAAGTGATGTTGCTAAAATTTGGCACATGCCCCTGACATATGAGTGAAAATAGGATGGCTTAACTAAGCAGGAGAGGACTTCTCGATGGGTAAAGTGTCACCAAACTAGAGTTCTGTGAGTATTACATTTTTGGGAAGCAGAAGAGATTCAGATTCACTAAAGGCATTCAATTAACTAAAAGCACACTTGATTACATTCATTCTGATCTTTGGGGTCCTTCTAGAGTACCTTCTAGTGGAGGTGTGAATTATTTGTTGACTATTCTAGAAAAGTTTGGGTGTTTTTCCTGAAGAAAAAGAATGATGTGTTGCCTACTTTCAAGGAGTGGAAGATTATGAATGAAAATAAAATAAGGAAGCAGGTAAAATACCTTGGCACTGATAATGTTTAGAGTTTTGTTCTAGTGAATTTAATGCTTTGTGCAAGTCAGAAGGAGTTGTGAGGCACTTGAGAGTTTGTCATACTCCGCAACAGAATGGTGAGGCTGAACGAATAAATAGGACTATAATAGAGAAGGAGCATTATATGCTCTCTAATGCTGGTTTACCCAAGTCTTTTTGGGCGGAAGCTGCTTCCACAACTTGTATTCTTATTAATTGCTCTCCCTCAATTGCAATTTATAAAACGACTCCATATGAGGTATGGCTTGATACTCCTGCTAATTATTTTGATTTTATGATATTTGGATGTCCTGCGTGTGTTCATGTTGTAATGGAAAGTTGGATCCTAGATCTGTCAAGTGCTTATTTATGGGTTATAATCCTAGTGTTAAAGGTGATAAGCTTTGGTATTAGAAAAGCAGAAAGGTTATAATTGGCAAGGATGTTGTGTTTTGATGAAAATGCCATGCTTCGGGCTCTCTCTTAATCTAGTGTTTCGCCTCCAGATGATCTTAGTGATAGGAATCAGCAAAATTCATTCACCCACATTGAATTTCAAATTGGAGTAGAGTCAACACCAGTTCCTACTTCTCAGTCTAGCTTGGGATACAGAGTAGTACTATTTTTTCTTCACCACCAGTGATGTCACAATATTCTATAGCTAAAGGCAGTCCTAGAAAAGATATTAGACCTCCTCAGAAGTATGTTGAAGCAGATTTGGTTCTTTATGCATTAAATATAGAAGAAGGTATTGATTCCGATGAAGAACCTTCTTCTTACTCAGAGGCAGTTAGTTATGATGATTCCGGCTGATGGATGATTACTATGCAGGAACAGATAGAATCACTTCATAAGAATGGCATATGGGATTTGGTGAGATTTTCTAAAGATAAGAAAGTTGTCCGTTGCAAGTGGGCATTCAAAAATAAAGAAGGAACATCGGGAATTAAAGATGCTAGGTACAAATCAAGACTAGTTGCTAAAGGTTACGGTCAGGTTCCAGGTGTTGACTTCACAGATGTGTTTTCTCTAGTTTAAAGCATAGTTCGATTTGAGACTTGCTTGGTATTGTGGCCATGCATGATCTTGAGATTGAGCAGTTGGTGTCAAAACTATATTTTTATATGGAGAACTTGAGAAGAATGTCTATATACAACAACTAAAGGGTTTTGTATTCTCAGGAGAGGAGGACTATGTATGCTTTCTGAAAAAGTCTCTTTATGGCTTAAAACAGTCTCCCATATAGTGGTATAAAAGATTTGACTCTTTTATGACCTCTCATATATTTTAGAGGAGTAGTTATGATAGTTGTATCTACTTTAGGGAGGTAAGTGATGGTTCGTTCATGTATCTTCTCTTGTATGTTGATGATATGTTGATTGCAGCAAAGGATATGAGAGATATAATAAAATTCAAAGCCCAGATTAGCAAGGAGTTTGAGATGAAGAATCTAGGAGCAGCAAAGAAGATTCTTGGCAAGTAAATTATGAGGGATGGAGAGAAGTGTAAGTTATCTTGAGTCAAAAAAGGTATATTGAGAAAGTGTTTCACAGGTTTAATATGCAAAATGCCAAATCTATAAGTACTCCATTGGCAGCTCACTTCAAACTCTTGGCCATTTTATCTCCAAAGACAGATAATGAGTGTGACGATATGTCTTAAGTTCCACACTCTAGTGTCGTTGGGTCTCTTATGTATGCGATGGTGTATTCTTGACCATATTTATCTTATGTTGTCAGTACAGTTAGAAGATACATGGCAAATCTTGTAATAGAATATTGGAAAGCAGTTCAGTGGATTTTCAGATACTTGCATGGATCTGTTGATATTTGTTTGCAGTTTGGGCAAAATAGAGATGGAGTAATCAGGTATGTTGATTCTGATTTTACAGTAGACCATGATAAAAGGAAATCCCTTATAGGCTATGTTTTCACTATTAGTGGTTGTGCTATAAGTTGGAAAGCTACCTTACAAACTATGGTTGCTTTGTCAACTACTGAGGCAGAGTATATGGCTATTACATAAGCTTTCAAGGAAGCTATTTAGTTGAAGGGTCTATTCGGTGAACTTAGAAAAGACTTACAAATTACTACGGTCTTTTTCAATAGTCATAGTGCTATCTTCCTTATGAATGATCAGATGTTTCATGAGAGTATAAAGCACATCGATGTTCGGTACCATTTTGTGTATAAAATTATTGCTCGTGGTGATATTGTGGTGAGAAAGATTAGTACCCATGATAATCATGTTAATATGATGACCAAGACATTATCAAGTGTCAAGTTTGAGCATTGTTTGAACTTGGTTAGTGTTAGCTGTTAGGATGTTCCCTTAGGGGCTTTTGTGGAAGAGGTGGAGAGTTTGTCTTAAAATGGATTTGAGTTCTGAATTAGAATTCATGTCAAGGTTGAGATTGTTAGAGTTGTGACCCAAAGTTTCTTGATCCATCCTAGAAAGTTTTGCGGTGCGACCCATGTTAGTGATTTTCAATGGAGTCTGTGGTGGTAGAGTAGGGATCAGGACGACAAGCCCGATATGGACCTTTATATTTTTGGGCTTAGGACTTATTTGTATGCACATACTATATAAGTACATTTAGTGGGTTGTTTTGGGTATTCAGAAATTCAGCCATCTCTACATTGTACTCTCTCTCCATTATAGTGAAACCTCCTTTGCCTCTGCCCGTAGTTTTTCGTACAAGGGTTTCCACATAAATTTGTGTGTTGTTCTTATTTTCTTTTACTTGTGGTTCGCTTACTTTGACCGAATATAAGATCAACATCATCAAATTCCTTCTTAGTCTTAGGAACTTGTGAGGTCACATCTCCAATCTTCACTTTCCTTCTAGGAACAAAAAGGTCATCCTGAATGACATCGCATAGCTCTGAAGATGAAGTCATGCATTCTTGTGTTCCACCACCCATAATATTCACCATTGAATTTTGGAGGTCTGATGGTTGACTGGACATCATCTAGGTATGGAGGAGCAGCCATGTTTCAAGATCCTTTCAAGGTGTTATCCTTTTTATGGAAGACCTACTCTGGTACCAAATTAAGAGTTCCAGCGGGTTGCCCTTCAACTCAGGGACCTATTCACAGATGAACTCAAACAATAGAACTAATAAAAGAATGAATAATAAACTACTTGGTCCTGATCCAACCCAACTTGTTACCTGGTCCAAGACCCTGATCCTAAATTGACATGACACACAAATTTATACCACGATCGGTGACTTGACTTCCAACCAACTCTAGAAACCTGAAACCCAACTCCTTTTTTAAATTCAAACAACTGATAGTTTAGGTGTGCTTCGCTAAATATTTTGTGATACTTCAGATAGAAAACTCAAATACTTGATAATTCAGGTATGAAACTCAAGAAAAGAGGATACTTTAGATATGTCTTTCACCCTTAACTTATTTTCAACTGATAACTGATGTTGCTTTATCTTTTAACTTCTATTTTAGTTACTACTTTGAAATGGAAAAGAAACGTTAAAGTATTTTAAAAAAAATCATCAAAAGATGTTATCATATAGATTAAAATTTTGACAAAAAAAATGAATGTAAAAAATTATTTTAGTGTCCAATCCTACTGTTCACCTTCCTAATCATCATACTGATAGAATTTTTACTTTTTTGCCTCTTAAAGATGTTGTTTCTTCTTCTGTTGTAGCTAAACCATTTTTAAATTCTTGGTTATATTCAAGAAAACTTTGTTTTGATAGAATTTTTAAGATGAATTGTTCCTGGATAGGTAGAGCGGAGATCCCAATAATTGATAACATCAAGTAATCATTGTTGGGTTCGTAGTAATGAAAGGGTGTGAATGGAAATGTTAATACATGCAGGAACTCGTGAACAGTAGCACTGTTTTGCGTGAACAGTGCACTACTTCATGAACTGATGCGTGAACAGTGACTGTTTCGCGCGAACAGTAGCACTGTTACGTGAACAGTAGCACTGTTTCATGTGAACAGTAGCACTGTTTTGCGTGAACAGTAGCACTGTTTCGCGTGTACAGTGCACTACTTCACGAACTGCTGCAACACTTCATCGAACTGACACACTTATTCACGAAATAACATGCCTGTTTAGGAACAGTCACACTGTTTGACCGAATGGACATGAATTTTCAGAAAAGGTAACACCTTTTTGATGAACCTTTGTCTCTTTTCAGAAGAGACATCATTTGGCTATAAAAACCTTCTTTGATTCACAGGTTTTCATTCAAAATTATCAGATTACAAAAATATTCTTCTTGTCTTAAAAATACTCCAAGTGTGATCATTCAAACCATGAGTGTGTTCGAAGAATTCGCCTATTTGAGGTACCGCTATAGTCGGATTGAAGGCCATTTTATCCTGGGAGGAAGATTCCACAACCTCGGGTACAGTGAGGGGAATTATTTCCTTAAGGAAAGTCCGTGAATTCGGACGACTTGGCCTTAACAACTATCTGTTTCATCTACTTTCTGAAAAAAAAAATACACCTCTTTGAAAGATCATTTTGATCTTGTGTTGAGGGTATTTGTTCAACTTCTTTGTGTTCTTGTTCATACTTGAACTCAAGAGTTGAAGTTGTTATTCTATTATACAGATTCTACGTACCAGTATTGTCGGAAATAACAATCTTAAGGAAATAATTCTACAGAATCTGTATAACTTGTTTTTGGAGATTAAAGCTTATGCTTTCTACTCTGTTTGAATTTAACTTGTGATTAGAAGACATAAAATCTTCATCAAAAGTTGAACTTCACTCGATTGACGATTTGAAGTTATAAAAACTTCGTCGTTAATTAGAAACAAAAAGGAAAAGTTGTAAAGTTATTTAACTTTATTAAAAGTATTCTGGAAAAATACTAATTTTCTGTCTTGTGGTGACAGGAAAAATGACAAATGAAAGTCAAATAATGGATGCGACAATAAGTCACTCAAGTGCTCCGCCAACGATGGCCCTGACGGAGAAGCCCAGAAAATTTTCTGGCATCGACTTCAAGCGGTGGCAACAAAAGATGTTCTTTTATCTCACCACGTTATGTCTACAAAGGTTCACTAGTGAAGATGCTCCCGAGGTACCTGAGGGAACCTCGGACAAGGATCGATTCGTCATTGTAGAAGCTTGGAAACATTCAGATTTCCTTTGCAGGAACTATATTCTGAGTGGTCTCCAAGATGACCTCTATAATGTCTATAGTGGGACCAAGACAGCAAGAGAACTGTGGGAGGCACTTGAACGGAAATATAAAACGGAAGATGCGGGAATTAAGAAATTCCTTGTTGCACGATTCCTGGACTTCAAAATGATTGATAGCAAATCTGTTGTCTCTAAAGTACAGGAGTTGCAAGTCATCATACATGATCTCCTAGCAGAAAGTATAATTTTGAAAAATACCTTAGTTGAACAAATTAAAAATGTCCATAATACTCACATAAACTGTTTTGTAGGTTTAATTTTGAATGATGCTTTTCAAGTAGCAGCAATAGTTGAGAAGCTACCACCTTTGTGGAAAGACTTCAAAAACTACTTAAAGCATAAGCGCAAGGTGATGACCGTTGAAGATCTTATTGTCCGACTTTGGATTGAAGAAGACAATAAAGCTGCCAAAAGAAGGTCAAAGTGAAATTCTACAATGAATGGAGCACATATTGTAGAAGATGGCCAAAACAACTCAAAGAAAAGAAAGAATGTTGAACATGGAAGCAATCATCCCAAGAAAAAGTTTAAGGTAAATGCTTCAACTGTGGCAAAGCTGGCCACAAGTCAACAGACTGTCGAGCCCCAAAAAAAGGGAAGAAAAAGGACCAAGCGAATCTAATTGAGTCCAACAAGGATTATGACGACTTATGTGCTATGTTCACGGAATGCAACATGGTCGGTAATCCACGCGCTTGGTGGATGGATTCAGGGGCCACACGCCATGTCTGTGCAAGCAAAGAGTTGTTCTCGACATATGCTCTAGCTCAAGCGGAAGAAACAATTTACATGGCCAACTCCGCGACGGCTAAGGTGGAGGGAATAGGAAAAGTTTGCCTAAAGATGACATCAAGGTTTTGACACTAAATAATGTGTTATATGTTTCGGAGTTACGTAGGAACTTAATTTTTATTTCACTCCTAGATAAAAATGGTTTCAAATGTGTAACCGTTTCTGGAAAAATAGTAGTTAGCAAAGGAGAAATGTATGTAGAAAAAGGCTATCTCGAGGAAGGCCTTTATAAGATGAATGTAATGAATGTTGAAATGAATAAAAATTCAAATTCTTCTTACTTGCTTGAGTCTTATAATTTATGGCATGAGCATTTAGGCCATGTTAATTACAAAGCGTTACAAAAACTGATTAACTTAGAAGTTTTGCCAAATTTTGAGTGCAATAAATCTAAGTGTCAAACGTGTGTAGAATCAAAGTATGCTAAGCATCCTTATAAGTCTGTTGAAAGGAATTCCAATCCCTTAGACTTAATACACACTGACATTTGTGATATCAAGTCAACTCCATCACGTGGTGGGAAAAAGTATTTCATAACTTTTATTGACGATTGCACTAGATATTGTTATGTCTACTTGCTAAACAGTAAGGATGAAGCAATAGATGCGTTTAGGCAATATAAAACTGAAGTTGAAAATCAATTAGACAAAAGGATCAAAATGATAAGAAGTGACAGGGGCGGAGAATATGAATCTCCCTTTGCACAAATATGTGTAGAGAATGGAATAATCCAACAAACTACGGCCTCGTATTCACCTCAATCTAATGGAATTGCGGAAAGGAAAAAACAAACTTTGAAGGAAATGATGAATGCCTTACTAATAAGTTCTGGTTTACCGCAAAACTTGTGGGGGGAGGCTATCCTTACGGCCAATCGTATACTCATTAGAGTTCCCCATAGTAAGACACAATCAATTCCTTACAAAAAATGGAAAGGAAGGAAACCTAACTTGAAATATTTCAAAGTGTGGGGGTGTCTAGCGAAGGTTCAAGTTCCTATACCTAAAAGGGTTAAGATAGGACCTAAAACGGTGGACTGCGTGTTCATAGGATATGCTAAAAGCAGTAAAGCATGTTGATTTTTGGTTCATAAATCCGAACATTCGGATATAAATAAAAATACGGTAATTGAATCAGATAATGTTGAATTCTTTGAAAACATTTATCCGTATAAAACAAGACATGAACAGTCTAGTGGAGGATCTAAACGACCCCGAGATGAACCAAGTGAGAATGTACATAATGAAGAAAATCCAAGACGTAGTACACGTCAAAGAACGTCAACTTCGTTTGGATCAAATTTTGTAACATTTCTCTTAGAAAATGAGCCTTGAACGTTTAAAGAAGCGATGTCGTCATCAGACTCATCCTTTTGGAAAGAGGCATTCAATAGTGAGATTGATTCAATCTTAAGTAACCATACATGGGAATTGGTTGATCTTCCTCCAGGAAATAAACCTTTAGGTTCTAAATGGATCTTCAAAAGGAAAATGAAAATGGATAGTACTATTGACAAATACAAGGCAAGACTTGTAGTAAAAGGCTTCAACCAAAAAGAAGGTCTTGATTACTTTGATACATACTCGCCAGTGACAAGGATAACCTCAATTCGAATGTTAATTGCCTTGGCGGCAGTATATGATCTTCAAATCCATCAAATGGATGTGAAAACCGCATTCCTAAATGGAGAATTGGAGGAAGAAATCATCATGGAACAACCTGAGGGTTTTGTGGTTCCAGGAAAAGAAAATAAGGTGTGTAAACTTGTTAAGTCACTTTATGGACTACAACAAGCACCTAAGCAATGGCATGCAAAGTTTGACCAAACCATGTTGGCAAACGGATTCAAGATAAATGAATGTGATAAATGTGTATATATTAAGGACACACCAAATCACCAAATCATTGTATGTTTATATGTGGATGATATGTTGATCATCAGTAGAGACATTTGTGACATAAATGCAACCAAACGAATGCTCGAGAGCAAGTTTGATATGAAAGACCTCGGAGTTGCAGATGTGATCTTAGGTATAAGAATCCATCGAACTCCACAAGGGTTAGGACTGTCACAGTCTCATTATATCGAAAAAGTACTTGACAAGTTCAAGTATATGGAATTCGATATTGCCAAGACTCCATTGGATGCGAACTTTGCACTTCGGAAACATGAAGGTGAAAGTGATTTTCAATTGGAGTACGCAAGAGTATTGGGATGTCTAATGTATATAATGAACTGTACACGACCAGACATAGTATGCACTATCAATAAATTGAGTCGGTACACGAGTAATCCCAACAAAACTCACTGGATGGCAATGAAAAGAGTTTTGGGTTATCTTAAATACACTCAAGACTATGCTTTGCATTATAATAAATATACCGCAGTACTTGAAGGATATAGTGATGCAAACTGGATCACCGGACCGAACGAAGTAAAATCCACAAGTGGATATGTATTTACTATCAGTGGAGGAGCAGTTTCTTGGAAATCATTGAAATAGACTTGTATCGCTCGCTCTACAATGGAATCTGAATTTATCGCATTAGATAAAGCCGGTAAAGAAGAAGAATGGCTTTGGAATTTCTTACAAGATATTCCTTATTCGCCCAAGCTAGTGGCACCAGTATGCATGTACTGTGATAGCCAAGCGGCAATAGGTAGGGCAGGGAGCATGATGTACAACAGTAAGTCTCGTCACATACGTAGAAGACATAATACCATTAGAGAACTTCTCTCTAGTGGAATTATCACTCTAGACTATGTAAAGTCAAAGGATAATGTATCGGATCCACTTACAAAAGGCCTATCTAGAGAAGGAGTAGAAAGGACATCCAAGGGAATGGGTTTAAGGCCTAGGACAAGTCAGCATGGCGGTAACTCTACCTAGCAGACTGAGATCCCAAGAGCTAGGTTCAAGGAGATCAAACAAAGTTATGTCTGACAGGTTCAACATTGTCATTTACCCAACCCATTATCATGATGTAGACAATGTATAGTAAACAAGGATAAGACTTAAGGTGAAAAGTCTTTTAATGATTATCTAAATTTGGCAGATTTGACCAAATAGTTCAATCTAAAGGATTGAAACGTTTAGAAATCACCTATGTGAGCGCAAAGTGGAAGCCGCTTCAAAGAGAATGTTAGTAAAGGCCTATTCTCTAAGCTCTCATGAAAACCGAGACGTGTTCTTGGATGAAAAGAACAAAACCGTAAGAACCATAAATGGTAAAAGGCTGGTTGTGTGACATGTGTTGTCTAGGTGTACATTAAAGCTCGATGGTTCAAAGATATCAAATCTACCGATTGACCGAGTGCATCCGATACATGTTCACTACGGAAAGTTCAAAGGGAAACCCACTTATCCAGATGCAATCAGTCTTTGCTTGATGATCACATACTGTCTGTAAACATTTTACGAAAAATAACCATTCCCATTCATGTGGGGGATTGTTGGGTTCATAGTAATGAAAGGGTGTGAATGGAAATGTTAATACATGCAGGAACTCGTGAACAGTAGCACTGTTTCGCGTGAACAGTGCACTGCTTCATGAACTGATGCGTGAACAATGACTGTTTCGCGTGAACAGTATCACTGTTACCTGAACAGTAGCACTGTTTTGCATGAACAGTAGCATTGTTTCGCGTGTACAGTGCACTACTTCACGAATTGCTGCAACACTTCATCGAACTGACACACTTATTCACGAAATAACATGCCTGTTTAGGAACAGTCACAATGTTTGACCGAATGGACATGAATTTTCAGAAAAGGTAACACCTTTTTGATGAACCTTTGTCTCTTTTCAGAAGAGACATCATTTGGCTATAAAAACCTGCTTTGATTCACAGGTTTTCATTCAGAATTTTCAGATTACAAAAACATTCTTCTTGTCTTAAAAATACTCCAAGTGTGATCATTCAAACCGTGAGTGTGTTCGAAGAATTCGCCTATTTGAGGTACCGCTATAGTCGGATTGAAGGCCATTTTATCCTAGGAGGAAGATTCCACAACCTCGGGTACAGTGAGGGGAATTATTTCCTTAAGGAAAGTCCGTGAATTCGGACGACTTGGCCTTAACAACTTTCTGTTTCATCTACTTTCTGAAAAAAAAAAATACACCTCTTTGAAAGATCATTTTGATCTTGTGTTGAGGGTATTTGTTCAACTTCTTTGTGTTCTTGTTCATACTTTAACTCAAGAGTTGAAGTTGTTATTCTATTATACAGATTCTACGTACCCGTATTGTCGGAAATAACAATCATTTCTCTACTACTTCGGAGGTAGCGGTATAGACTGCGTACATCTTACCCTCCCCAAATCCCACTTTGTGGGAGTGCACTGGGTTTGTTGTTGTATCATAAGTAATAATTTAGGCAAAAAGTTTACAGTTTTCAGCTTTATATTCCTGCACCAAAAAAGTACTCTGACTTTCTTAACAAAGGGAGGGACTCTTTGTTAAATAGACCTTTTAAGTCTATCTTTTAATTAAATGGACCATAAGTTCTTTTATCTAGGGAGATGACCCATTTTTGAGACAGATCTATTATTTGTCCGACGAATATATAGACAGATCGATTATCAATCCGATAGATCTATTATTTGTCCGATAAATATATATATAGATCAATTATTAATCCAACAGATCTATTTTTTGTCCGACAGATATATAGATAGATCTGTTATTTGTCCGACAAATGATAAAATAAAAGTAGGTCATTTTGCTAATTGAACTTGAAAAGGGTAGGCCATTTTTCTAATTAAAAACTTGAAGACGATTATTAGCCAAATTTTCTCCCAAAAATGAATTCAACTTGTTGCATCAAAAGGTCTAGAAGAGCTAGAAATACAATTGGATAGGCCTATTGATGGAAATATTCATTGCATACATTTTGATTCTATTGATATTTCCACCAATATTATGCAACTCACATTCACTGCATAATATTGGTGGAAATATTCATTTTAATGTCGTGCTGATATTTGGATTAATAATAGAGACCAAATTTATGTCACCACAATGTATAATTGAGAGAGTTCTAAACTTATCAGAACCTTCGATTATGAGATTACCAATTGAAGAACAATCCTCCAGTGTTAAAGACTTAAGAACCAAACAACTTTTTAAAAGCCTTTTAATAAAATAAGGTATGACATGAACATGAGCTGGACTTAGTCATTTCAAGAATCGTAAACCTTTAGGTGATAGACTAAAGTAACAACAAATCAATTTTAGACTACATAGAGTTTCAATATTATCAATAGAATCACATTGCATACATTCTGATTCTACTGATAATACTGAAACTCTTTGTAGTCTAAAATTGATTTATTGTTACTTTAGTCTATGACCAAAAGGTTTATGATTCTTGAAATGTATAATCAAAGGTTCTGATAAGTTTAGAACTCTCTCGATTTGTGGTGACATAATTTTGGTCACTGTTAAAAATCCAAGTGTCAGCACATTACATTAAAATGAATGTTTCCACCAATAGGTCTATCCAATTGTATTTCTAGCTCTTCTAGACCTTTTGATGCAACAAGTTGAATCCATTTGTTGAGAAAGTGAGTACTCTTTTGGTGCAGGAATATAAATCTAAAAACTGTAAACTTTTTAGCCTAAATGATTACTTGTGATGTTAGCAATGATTGAGATTTCTTCTCTACCTATCCAGGAACAATTCATCTTAAAAATTCTATCAAAACATAGTGTTCTTGCATATAACCAAGAATTTAAAAAAGGTTTAGCTACAACAGAAGAAGAAACAACATCTTTAAGAGGCAAAAAAGTAAAAATTCTATCATTAAGATGATTAGGAAGGTGAAAAGTAGGATAGGAAGGACATGGGCAATTACAGCTTACAGAGGATATGTCCCTTGATAGGAAGGTGTGGAGGACATGGATTAAGGTAGAGGGGTAGTAGGTAGTGTCAAACTTGGGTTGAATGTCTCTCAATGTTGAGAGTCTTGCCATTAAATAGAAAGTATTCAAAGGTTACATTCCCCAAAAAATTTGTCTTTCCTATCCCTAAAGATTAGCTACTCTATCCCTTTGAATCCGTTATTGTATTCCTTATAATCTGCTATTTTATCTCTTCGATTACTACATTACATCTCTATAATTATAAATTATATAATTACATCAATATATACATTATTCACTATTAATTCATGATCTTTTAGTTGTCCATCATGCTAACATCCCCCCTTAATTGATGTTCGTGGATCAAGAGGCATCAATTTGCCTACTAGAAACTGATGACGTTATCGTGGAATGGATTTGGTAAACACATCAGCTATTTGAAGATCACTAGACATGTGTGGAAAGTTATATCTTTTTTATCTACAGCTTCTCGTATATAATGATAGTCTACTTCGATGTGTTTGACTCTCTCATGATAAATTGGATTAGTAGCAATAGGAATAACACTTGTATTATCGGCATAAAGAGGAGTCAGAGTAGATTGAAGAAATTTAATCTTAGCAATTAATCCATAAAGCCATACAACATTAGAGCAAGAAGTAGACATAGATCGATATTTAACCTCTGTTTAAAAATTTTGAGACACGATTTTGTTTCTTAATCTTCCAAGATATCAAGGAATCTCCAAGAAATATACACCAACCAGTAACTGAACGACGGATATCGAGACATCCCGCCCAGTCAAAATCACTAAAAGCATTAAGACGAATGGGAGAACCACTAGGAACGAATAATCTATGATTAGATATTCCTAGGAAATACCAAATGATGTGACGTACAATACCAAATGGAGATAAAGGGGAGCTTGCTTAAATTGACTGACTTGCTAAACTATAAAAGAGATGTCAGGTCGGGTAATAGTAAGGTAATTTAAGCTCCTAACTAATTGCTGAAATATAGTTGGATCAGGCAGAAGATTGCCTTCCTCACAATGATACTTTACATTCAATTCTAATGGAGTATCTATGGAGGAGGAATCTTGAAGACCAGCCAAAGAAATCTAATACTGAGCATATTTGTGTTGGTTTAGAAACGCACCTGAAGAATAAACTTCCAATCCCAAAAAATATGTATGAGTACCAAGATCTTTCATATATGAAAAGCATCCTTAAGCTGCATCTACAAGCTATTGATTAGTGAAGAATCAGTTCGTGTAATAATAATGTCATCTACATACACTAAAAGAAGAATACAACCCGTAGATGTTTTTCGAAGAAATAAAGATGAGTCATATCTCTGCTCAAAAGATAATTGTCACGACCTGAGCTAGGGCCTGGCCGTGACGGACATCCCAAACCATGAAGGCCCAAAATGCCCCTCTCTATCTGGTAATCATGCACAATATTCATATAATAAAAAAAGATGCGGAAACATAATCTTCTATGGAAATATGGTCAATTCTAAAATCATCATAAGTATGGAAAATATAAATCAACCACATCTAAATAACATCTGACTCAGTCTGCGAAATCTCTAGTACAAGAAAATCTGACAACTGCCTGAAACTGGGACAAGGCCCCCAGTAGACCAAAACAGAAATAAATGACATAAATCTGAAAGGTCAAGCCACCCAGAATAGATAAGGTTCACCAACTCAATATTTCAACTCTGTCTGATAAAATCTACTGCTTTTCTGGATCCTTATACTGAGCCTCAGAACCTGGAGGAAGGAGGGGGGTCTCAACACAGATGTACTGGTATGCAAAGAAATTCAAAATAAATCTTTTATATAAATAAAATAGTTGGAGAGGAATTGTCAAAATATCATACATGAAATAGTTTTAAAAAAGATGGGCACTTTCTGAAAATCATAAATCATTCTTGCCAATGCGAAAATCTGATCTTTGTTTTACTTCTGAGTTAGGTGGCACTCCCCTACAAGTCTGATATTCCACGGTCTATATGGAATATACCATTGAATAGGCAGTAAATCCCCTAACCCAAGTGTGCATCAAGGGTTGGAGTGTCTGAGTCTGATATGCCACAAGGTTCTAGGCCAGCGTAATAGAATAAACCTGAATCGGCAAATCACAGTTTCGGGCAACGGGTTGTGTGAACTCATGCCTTCTTTGGGGAACCACCTAAGCTCTCTTTATACTCATTTTTATCCTATTCTAAATCATGCATTTTTCTAGTTTCAACATTTGAAAAGTCTGATTTCAAACATGCATTCTATTCTGTCCTGAATTATCATAGCATAATCTAAATTGGTGTTGTAACACTAAAACTTGCAAGTCCTATTTCTGAGCCATATTCATTAAGCATGATCTTTCATAAAAACATAGTTCATACCACCCAAACATGTAATTTAACAAAGAGAATTCATGTTCCGAAGAATAAGTCAATACTATGCAAGAACTCTTCAAACGTAAGGTGGTCATATGCTTTTTGGCAAAACTCATGCACTCATTCATTATATGTATTTTTAAAATTTTTCAATAAAAACAACCCTCTCTATTTTGAAATTAATACCATACTTCAAACGTAACATTATTCATGATGTTTCATAACATGCTTTTCAAGATGCAATTTAGAACAATTTATATCGTATCAAAGGTGGGAAAAATCACAACAAGAGAGGGGTTCATTATAATTCATGCTCTCAATTGAATCTTCATCTTTAAATACATTCATACGTATATATATATATATATATATATAATTTATCAATCAATTTAGGGGAAGGCCTAAAGACCAAAACAATACCGTCAAAAACTTCTAAAACATGATTATATTCATAAATCAAAAATCCTTTTCTTAAAAACATGATTCCTATGCCCATGAGATTTTAGGAAAACCCCGCGTACCTCAAATTAGAAGCTTTTGATTGAACTCTAGCTTTTGGGATTCTATACGTACGATTGGTGGGTGCATCTTGTAGCCCTCGCAATGGGGATTCTGAATCTTAAAGAATTATTGAAAAGCCACAGTTAAATCTTGAGATATTTTGATCTTTAGGTTGCAACCCTTAAGAGTGTTCTTAACCAATTTTTGATGAAAGTGAAAGGATTTTGGATAATTGGGGATTAAATCCCATGTTATAGACATATATAAAGGTGTTTATGGCACTTGGAAGTGAGGTATGCGGCGCACAACCCATGAAAAACCTTAAGGTATGTGTCTTACACCTTATGGCAGAAATTTAAGTGTGCTTCGCAGTCCCAATCGCACAATTTTGATTGGGCGCCGCATTGCCCATAGCACATCCTTACTGCCTCTCACAAAAATAGGCATAACGTTTCGCTCGGGTATTGGATTAAGGAGAAATTGGTATCATTGGAAATATAATTCGAAGATCTTTAATTTGATATATAGTAGGCCCTATAAATCATTATATGCAAAGAGTTGTGGTCGATGAAAGTTGACCCAAGTTGAAACATCCTCTAAAACTTAATCGATAGAAATGTTTTCAACGCGTCTTAGAGTTAGGGGATTTTTGTGACCTCAAATCATACTAAAAGGTATTCCTACACTTTAGGACTGATCAATAGACATATTTTAATAAGGAATTTCTTAGTTCGGATCTATATGCGTAGGAGCGATGGTCTAAATTATAATCCGAAAGTACGAGGTGTTACAATAATTGTAGCAAACTAGACCAAAATTTGTCAAACAACACTCTGGGGGCTTGTTTAAATCCATACAAAGACCTATTTAACTTTCATACATCTAATGTAGATGATGAGAACAAACCTCGTGGAGGTTTCATATAAATATCTTCGAGAGAGAGAAAAGCATTTTTGACATCCATTTGATGAAGAGTCCAGTTTTGTGAAGCAGCAATGGCAATAATAGTTTGCACCATAGTCATTTTTTCTACTGGTACAAAAGTCTCCTCATAGTTCACACCATACTCGTGTCTGTTAGCAAGAACAACCAACCAAGCTTTGTACCGATGAAGAGTTTAATCATAGTGAAGTTTAATTGAATAAAACTATTTATATCCAATTGGATGGACTTTTGAAGTACATGAAATAATATCCCATGTGTCATTTTCTTTAAGATCCCAAAGTTCTTCTTCCATTACTTTCTGCCAATATTCATGCTTAGAAGTTTGTGAGTAACAAGTTATAACAGAAAGGGTGGATAAAGAAGATGAACAACCATACCAATTAGGAGTATGAGATACTCTAGTAGATTGCCGAGTGGGATCGAGGGGAGCAGGACTTGAAAAAATATGATATTGTAGTTGTGGAGTAGTTTCAGGTGGTGGATCAATATCGGGAGAGGATAAAGTTGGACACCGACATTCATACATAAATCTAGGAGTGAACCTCTTAGAAAAAGATGACAAATCCTCAAAAGTAGGAAGAAGAGGAGAAATAGGAGATGATTCAACATGAGTAGGAAAGAAATACTGATTCTCAAGGAAAACAACATTTCTAGAAACATGAAACTTATTAGAACATGGATCATAATAGAGAAAATTTTTTTGTGAAGTACTATAACCCATAAAAATACATTTAGTAGACTGAACCGAAAGTTTATTGCGCTGAGAAGGAAGAAGATGTACAAAACAAATACAACTAAATTTATGAAAATTATCATATTTAGAATTTTTGTGATACAACGAAAATGTAGAGATTCAAGATTTAACTCTTTAGATGGTAGTCTATTAATTAAGCAAACAACAGTAGACAAAGCTTCCACCCAATATTTAGATGGAACAAAGGACTAAATCAATAAAGTACGAGTGACATCTAAAAGATAACAATTTTTACGTTCAGCAACCTCATTTTGTGGTTGTGTATATGGACAAGAGCGTTGTGAGACAATTTCTTTTTCAAGCAAAATTTTATGAATTCATAAGGCATATATTCCCCATAAGAATCTGATCTTAATAATTTGATGCAAGTAGAAAATTGAGTCTCAATATAGGCCAAAAATGTCTTGAATATAGAAAATACCTCAGATTTGGAATAAAGAAAATATACCCACATAAATCGACTATTATCATCTATAAATGTCACAATTTACTTGAAATAAGCATGAGAAATAATTAATGAAATTCCCATACATCGCTATGAATGACATCAAAAAACATTGAAGTACGACTATCAAAATTAGGAAAATTAAGAATTTTACTTTTGCCCAATTTACAAGTAGAACAATCAAAGTAGTGGAAAATTGATTCTCCAATAAACCAGAATTTGATAAATAAGACAATACAATATATTTTGGATGTCCTAAGTACTTATGCCATACTTTAGTCTTACTTTGTTTAGAAGTACAAGAAAATGATAGAACATGAGGAACGAAAAGTGTATAGAAAACAGTCATCCAACTTTAGGCCCCTTTGCAATTATTGTTCCCGACACATGATCCTGCATAAGACAACCATTACGAGTAAAATTTACATCACAATTGTTATCTACCAATTGTCCAACTGAAATAAGACTGGTGGAGAGCTTTGATGACACAAAAATATTGTTGAAAGTCTTAGTAATATCCTCAACGTTGGTAATGGGTAAATTACTATCATTGACAACTTGAATGCGTGATGGACCATGATACTTAAGAACATTTTTTATCATACTAGCTGAGTTGGTCATATGATTAGAAGCGCCAGAATCAACAAGCCAAAAATTAGATATAAGATCATTATCTTGTAGCCCCAAAGCTGAAAAGGCTAACATAATTATTTGTCTTACCATTTCAGGAGTAAGAACTTGTCTCAAAGATGAGTTTTCAGTAGTGAAACCATTTATACCATCTTGAAAAGCATTGACCTTATGGTTTAAGGGCGTGCGGGACACTCCATGATAATGTGTCATTGTTTGCAATAATTACAAACTTTCTTCCACAATTGCTAGCAATATGATCATACTCCGTGCAACTGTAACATTGAGTTCTAGTCATATCCCTACCATTTCCTTTATCTTGGGAAGCAAATGCAATGACAAAATCAACTTTCTTAAAAGCAGTTTTGTGACGAAATATTACTCTTCATGGAGTAATTACCTAAAACAAACATCCAAGGAGGGAGATGAGTCATGAGTTATCTAGTTAGAGTGAATACTCTCAAACTCGAAAGATAACTTCATCAAAAATTGGCCTTGCTTTCTTTTCTCGTGAACTTCCTGAATTACAGAAAGAGACTCAGCAGGTATTTGGGCATAAACAATATCTAAAAATTCAGCTCATAAATTTTGAAATCCAGGAAAATAATCATGAACAGATTGATTTCCTTGAGAGAAATTAGTGATTTCATACTCTAACTGAATGCGTCTTGTGCTATTGTCTAGGTAGTAAACCTTTTGTAAATAATCTCACATGGCCTTACCAATCTTGTATGGCCTGAGATTAAGAACAATAAGAGGGTCAATTGACCTATTAGAAATCGTCCAGAAATAAAGCATACCACAAGTATAAAGAAAACAACACACAGATTTACGTAAAAACCCTTATGAGAAAAACCACGAGTAGAGACAGAGGAGGTTTCACTATAAAAGGAGAGGAGTACGATGTGGAGGGATGTAATTTCTGAATAATCAAAGTCAACCCACTAGTTGTACTTATATAATACATGTATACAAATAAGTCCTAGGCCCAAAAACATAAAGGTGCATAGCCCCCGCACCCCTATTGGGATCAGTGGTGGGCTTCGGGATTGGGCTTGTCGGCCTGATCCCTACACTACCACCACAGACCCCATTGAAAATCACAAAAACGTGTCACACGGCAAAACTTTCTGAGCCGGATCAACAAAATTCAGGTCACAACTCTAATGTGACTCGAAAAGTCATGTCATCACGCGAGCATCCTTAATCTTCCGTTCATCTAACTTAGTAGGATCAGTAAGAGCAGGGTCTCTTCCACCTATATGACCTCGTAGTTCTTTTTTGGTGATAAATAATTGAAATTGAAATTCCCAAGAAGACTAATTTTTACCAATGAAGCAAACATTGAAGGATTCAATTTAATGCAAAGCCATGTTCTTGAATAGCTATAAAAACGAGAAACACTATGACTCAATAAAGAAAACAACCAGAATGACCAAGATCAAAAGTCCAAGATGTTGACAAACCCTCAACACAATCAAAATTTTCAACAAAAATTGAAATAAACCAAGATGGACTCTATAAAACTAGAAATCTAAGAGAAGACTCTGATACCATGTCAAATTTGTGCTGAATGTCCGTCAATGTTGAGAGTCTTTCTATTAAATAGAAAGGATTCAAATATTACATTCCCAAAAATCTATTTTTCCTATCCCTAAAGAGTAGCTACTCTACCTCTTTGAATCCGCTATTGTATCACTTATAATCTGTTATTCTATCTTTTTGATTACTACATCATATCATATAATTATAAATATACTACAATATATAATTACACTAATATATACAATATTCACTATTAATTCATGATCTTTGAGTTGTCCATCATGCTAACCGGTAGGAGTACATTTGTAATAGTAGGGAAGAGTGTTCTATTTGTATATGTGCCTTTAGCTAGTGTCTTATAACCTCTTATTCATGGTGTTTTGGTGATGTCCATGATTTCATATAGATAGTCTATACTTTTTCTTTGTGGGTGTCTTGTTTTGTTTAATATCTAGCAATGTGATATCCCTTGTAGTTGTTTGCTTTTATATTTTTTATTTGTTATTTGTTATTTGTCCTGAGCTGGGCATCTATTGAAAATAGTCTCTCTACTTTATCTGAGGTAGCGGTATGGACTGTGTACATTTTACCCTCCCCAAATCTTACTTTGTGGGAATACATTGGATATGTTGTTATTGTTGTTGAACCTAGAAATTTCTTCCTTAATTTTACTATTTACCTTTTATTTCCCTTCTTATTTTAGACTCTAAATGACTTGTCCAATTAATTATGGAAAAACAGAATATCCAATTCTATATGTAAATATGATATAGAGAACACAAATATTAATTCTATTCCTGAATAAGGAAATAATTAATCTAGATGACAACAGGTTATTTTTGAAGGTAGGATATTTTCCATCCCTCCTGGTTCCATCAATGTGACATCAATAACATCCTCTGGTGTTGACATCAATACCCAACTGCCCATGCTAGTTAAAACAGCAATCTCTCCAGCATAATTTGTACTCTACATATTTCATAATACTTCTATTTTGGGATATTCTTTTATAAATATTTGATTCCATTCTATTATACAAATACTTATAACTGAAAATGTACAAATATACCTTCGAACATTGATAAATGATACAAATATATCCTTCGTCATACTTTAATTATAAATATATCATTGCCGTTAATGAAAAAGTACAAATATACTCTTATGACTAACGGTGGGATACGTGTCACGATAGTGTTTATTTGGCTTTTTTTAATTTATTTTATCCTCAAATAATTAAACCCACCCTAAATTAAAACCCATACCTGATCCTAATAAATCTGACCCGACCTTAAAAATAAAGTGTTGGAGTTTGTATTTGCACCCTGATTTGACGCTGAAATTGTAGGAACAACAACTGCTCTTTGATTATAAGGAGCTAGGGTCAAAGTCTTTAACAAACAGCCAAAACCCAAAGTTGTTAAATTCAATCCTTGAATCCATTATCTTGAAGTTGAAACAAATATTCCATCAGCATAATGATACAAGTGCAGCAGGATAAGAAGGGTCAAAACAGTTGGGATTCAAAGTTAGATAGTTCTGTTAAGTACAGTAGCAAAGTCTGTTTTTAAGTCTGTTTTTACTATTGTAACAAAATTACTGTAGTAGAGTCAAAGAGTTAGTTAGGCTGTTATCAATCAATGATTATCCATAAATACTCATGTGTAATGATTCATAACTATTCAGAAAAATCATAATACAATTCTTCCTCTCTCTTATTTTTTAAACTTAGCTATTTTTCTCGGGTATACCCTGAACTTAGCTCTCTTCTTCCTCGATGTTAACCTCCTGGAGTAATTTAGTTCTTCTAGGTGCATCAATTGGTATTAAATTTCGTGATGCTCGGCTGAATAATCATGGTTGTGCGTGACAAAAAAGTGGATAAATCAATAGAAGAGTTCGATGGGAAATTGTCACAAATCCAAGATCAACTGCAGAAATTGATGGATGGAATGTTGAGCATGAATGATCGAAATGCGCATACAGATAAGTAATTAATTGAGATTAAACAAGCTTTGGGGAATTGGAATAAGATTGAAAGGTAGATTGGTGGTGGGTGATGATCCACAATTAAAAAGAAAAATTATGGAATTGTGACATAACACTCCTCAAGGAGGACACTCAGGGATAGATGCTACTACTTGGAGATTGCAGTCACTATTCTATTGGATCCCTTTTGCAGGATGTTAGATCTTTTGTACAACAATATGACATATGCCAAAGAAACAAGTATGATGCAGCAGCTTATTCGGGTTATTTACAACCTCTTCCTATTCCTGAAGGTGTGTGGACTGATGTTTGTTTAGACTTCATTGAAGGTCTTCCTAAATCAAATGAGAAGGATGTCATATTAGTTGTGGTTGATAGATTGAGCAAGTATGGTCATTTATTGTGCTTGCACCATCCTTATACTGCTCAATCAGTAGCCCAATCTTATTTGGACCGTGTTTTTAAGCTTTATGGTATGCCAGCAACTATGACAAGTGATAGAGATCCTCTGTTCTTAAGCTCTTTTTGGCAAGAACTTTTTACACTTCAAGGTGTTCAATTTCAAAGATCCATAGCTTACCATACTTAGACTAATGGTCAAACTTAGGTGCTCAACAGGACTTTAGAGACTTAATTGAGATGCTTTTGCTCAGACAAACCTAAGGAATGGGCTACATATATACCCTTGGATGAGTGGTGGTACAATACCACTTACTATTCCACCATCAAGTGCACCCCTTATGAGGTATTATATGGTTAGAAACCTTCTATCCATTTGCCTTACTTGGTTGGTGAGAGTTCTTCTGAGATGGTTGACAGGTCACTACAAGCTAGAGAATCCATCATTCAGCTGCTGAAATTTCACATGTCTAGAGCTCAACAAAGGATGAAATACATTGCTGATAAATATTGAACTGACCAATCATTGTTAGTGGGTGATTGGGTGTACTTAAAACTTCAACCTTATAGGCAAGTTCCAGTAGCTACTAGACCATTCAATAAGCTTACAGCCAAGTATTATGGACCTTAGATGGTGGAGGCTAGGATTGGATTTGTTGCGTACAGGTTGTTCTTGCCTAAGGATGATCTTATTCATCCTACTTTTCATGTTTCTCAGCTTAAGAAGTGTTATGAAGTAACCATGAGCTTCAACCATCCACCTGTTCTGCACTTATCTAGTCCCTTTTGTCCTGCGCTTGAGTCAGTTCTAGATAGGAGGATGTTCAAGTGCGGCAACAAGGCAGTAAATCAAGTCCTAGTCAAATGGACTGATCTTGATGCAGCTCAAGCAACTTGGGAGTTTGTTTCAAAGTTTCATACTAGGTTTCCTGATTTCCATCCTTGAGGACAAGGATGTTCTTCACGGAGGGGTATAGATACAAGTGCAGCAGGATAAGAATAGTCAAAACAGATGGGATTCAAAAGTTAGTTAGTTCTGTTAAGTACTGTAGCAAAGTCTGTTTTTACTATTGTAATAGAATTACTATAGCAGAGTCCAAGAGTTAGTTAGGCTATTATCAATCATTGATTAGCTATAAATACTCATGTGTAATGATTCACAGCTATTCAGAAAAATCATAATACAATTCTTCTTCTCTCTTATTTTTTTAACTTAGCTATTTTTCTCGGGTATACCCTGAACTTAGCTCTCTTCTTCTTCAAGGTTAACCTCCTGGAGTGATTTAGTTCTTTGAGGTACATCACCTAATTGAGCCTGTATGGACATAGACTTTGTTGTTGTAACACCCCACACTTTCGGGCTAAAATTTAAACCATTTTTTTTACACGTATAGACCCAAACCCAATGATTCTTTGTTAATATATGTGTTATGATTAATCCTATAGTGTTTGAATACCTTTGAATATGAATTGAGGTCACAAATCCCCTAACTCAAAGACGAGTTGAAAACTTTCCTATCGATTAAGTTTTAGTGAACGCCTAAACTTGGGTCAAATTTCATCGGCCATAACATTTTGTATATAAAGAATTAGGGGGGCTACTATATATCAAATGAAAGGTCTTTCAGTCGTATTTTCAAATACATCAATTTTTCCTTAATCCCATATTGGAATAAAAAGTTATGACCATTTTCCAGAGAGGTGTCAGTCAAGGCCGAATCGCGCAAAAAGTACGTTTTTAGCGGGGTATTTTGGTACTTTCCCTTCCCAAAAACCTCTCACACAAATTAAATAACACCATAAATGTAATTTCATCAACTATTATTAATTTTACAATATATAAAAATTTTTACTCTAAAGAACAAGATCAAATTAGGATTTCCTCCAAGAACAAGAAATCAAGAATCTAATCCTTTCAATTCAAGATTCTCAAGAAACGGATCAAGATCTGGGTTCCATCTTTCAAATTTTATAATCTAAGGTATGTGGGACTACTCTAAAAACTTTGGGCATAAGTTTAAATGTTTTATCAAGATTTAAGATCCCCAATTATGTTTCTTAATGAATTTTCGATATTGTTTTCGAAATATATGCATCATGGGATTGTTTTGCTGAAAATATGTGTTGTCTTGAACCATTTTTCATGGAAGTTGAACTATAACGATGTATATTTTATTTTGTATGTTTTGTAAGGTTTGAATGAGAGCATGAATGATCAAAACTCCCTCTTTTATTGGGAAATTATCGATTTTGATTGTTATGGGTTGTTTAAACTCATGGGCTTTCTAAATGAAAAACTAATGGGTGAATGCTTGTTAAATGATCATGGTTTGGTACTGTTTATGACATGTTGAGTATATGGTTTAACATGATAAATGTTTATTATGTCAAATTAATAACTTTATGGGATTTTAAGAAGTAACAAATATGAGGGGACCACCAATTGATTCTGCAATTGGGAGGAGATTTTGATGAAGATTTTGAATGAAAGATTTATTGTATAACTCTTCCTCATCTGATGTTTAAAAGTTAGGGTTTTCACTAATATGATAATAAGTGAAAAGGGCTACAGATTGATATGACGTGATTTGATTGACTTGCAAGTTAGGGTATGACGATACCCTATGATTACATGCCCTTAACAAGATAAGTATTGAATGTTTTGAAAGTATGAAGCATGTTTGTTTTAAAGAACTAAAAGTTGGGCTTAAGAGAGCTAGTAGGTTACCGGAAGAAGGCGTTTGAGTATAAGGGCTCATCACTAGAAACCGTAGTTGCCGATCCGGGGCTTATGATATTGTATCCTGCAAGGGAGGATAATAAAATAATTATGACATCTCACATGGGGGGATTCCTGCGGTGTGCTCACATGGGGTATCACCAGCTCCAAATCCTGGCAGCTACTTGGATTGGAGGCTCAGCCGCCGATTCAAGGGCGGGTTCCACATAGCCCGTGGAAATTCAAATTTGTAGGGTGTACCGACTAGCTCAGAAGAATAACAAAGAGTGAGTCAAGGTGTTCAAGAACTGCTTTGAAATTATTAAATATGCCCATGTATTATTATTTACATAATGTTCGTTGTTATTACGATATGCTCTCATCTATTTTGTATAAAAACATGTTATTTTGAGTTGTTTCACATACTAGTACATCTGTATTGACCACCTATATTTCAGAATCTAAGACACAGTCCCAGGTCCAGCTAATTAGTAGATTGGGTTGTTCGAAGTTCGCAGTTGGTGAGTCTTCTTTATTTCGGAAGGCCTATTTTAGATATTGTTGTTTCATTTCGGATTTTGGGTCCAACTGGGGGCCTTGTACTAGTTTTTAGTTATGATGATTGTGATATACTAGGGATTTCGCAGACAAATGCTAGATGATGTGGAAGGTTTATTGATTTCTTTTGACTGTTCAGTCGTATTATTGACCATGTTTCCATATGAATCAATTTCTGCATTCTCTTTATGATTATATGAACGTGTGTATGATTTCCTGTTAACAAAGGGGCGCTCGGATCTTCATGGTACGGGATGCTCGTCACGGCCATGGCCCCGATTCGGGTCGTGACAGTTGTCTTTTTTCTCTGTTTGTTTTCCAAAGGATCTTCAGAACATTATTGTTTATACATTAGAATAATGTTTTTAATTAGTGCTTTCAAGTTCGACCTATTTTTTTAAGTGAATTTTTTCCCACTAAGAGAAACAATTATTTTTTTCTAAGTGCCGTGCATATTCAAACCCAATTTCAAGCTTTCAAATGCATTTTTTTCTACTTCAATTTTAACTACTCTTCTTTTCAAGTTTTAAGGGTAGTAAAAGAGCAACTTTAACTATATATAGATCGCACTGATAGCGCCAATGAGTCCCTTCCTTTTTCTCCACATATACAATCTTCTCCAACTTCTCCAACCCTTCTTACATCATGCATGAAGTTACTGATTGTTCCTTCCCAAGCTAACAGTCTGGAGATTCTTCTGGCGATCTACTGGATAGGCACAATCAGCTAGGAATTTAGCTCAAAAGACTGCTACTCAATATAATGTTAATAATTTTTCCCAGCAATGAGTTACGAGAAATAGGAAAAGACGGGTCTAAACAGTTATAAAAATCTATCAAGGTAAGTAGGTAAACTATGTCGCTACCCTATTTACATTACACCTCAACTTCTTCTTAATTTCATTGGACTTTGCTTTCCTTTTTATTTCATGTTCGGTCTCTCATTAGGAGATTCAGCTGTGCAATTCAATGCCAACTCCAAAATAGAAGACACGCAACACAACTTTTTCTCAAAATCAATATCTTCAGGTTCCAATAAGGTGCCATCAATGATGTCATCTGGTGCGACAGCTAGTAAATTACAGACCCAACTCCTCATGTTCAAATTTTCTTGAAACATTTCATCATATGGCCTTTTTCTTGTAAACGTTTCCATGAGCATAATGCCATAGCTGTACACACTACATTTTCTGGAAACTAATCCTACTGATCCATACTATGATCCAACGTTACCAGAGTAATTAGTTTCTTGGCGAGCCAAATAAAGAAGTCAAAATAATTTGAATCTATCTTGAGCAGATAAAAACTTTAAAAATGTAAAGGTATAATGGGAATGAAACAAGAGTAAAGTAATCAATTGATACGATATGACTTCTGGCAGATTAAAGATGATATTAGACAGATTAAATCTATGAGCTCACATGACCATTTCACTTTCACACATACCTCAAGAGAAAGTAATCAATAATGAAGAGAGGAAACTTTATTTTGATCCAGGCTGAGTTTCTCTGCTTGCTCTAAAATCTTAGAATTTAGATATATTTAGATAATTGGTCAAAATTGTCACCCAACTTTGTTTTATCTTTTAAAAGTCACTCAACTTTATCAAATTAGCTTCCATGATCACTATTCCTAGAAATATAACTTTTGTTACTTATTTAATGATGTGACAACTGTAAATCTTGGAAATTTATATTTTCGGGAATAATGATCATAGAAGCTAACTTGACAAAGTTGAGTGACTTTTGAAAGACAGTAAAATTTAGTGACTATAATAGCCAATTACCCAAAATTGAGTGATTATCTAAGCTTATTTATGGGTTCAAACAGGCACTAGACATTGGTACAAGAAGTTTGACTCATTCACGAAAGTCGTCATTACACAAAGATCTATTATGATCCGTGTGTATATTTCAAAAGATTTTTCGAAAACAAGTTTATTATCTATTATTGTATGCGGATGACATGTTAATTGTAGGAAAAGGAGTTGATTGCTAAGATGAAGGGCGATTTTTCCTAGCACAACAAATTTCTGGAATGAAGATTGTTTGAGAACGAACAAGTAGAAAGTTGTGGCTATCTCAGGAGAAGTACATTGAATGTTCACTAGAATGCGTCAGCATGAAGAGTGCTAAACCCATTAGAACGCCTCTCGCTGATCATCTGAAGTTGAGCAAGCATATGTGTCCAACAACAAAGGAGAAAGAGAGAATGACCAAAGAGAAAGAGAGCATGACCGAAGTTCCTTACTCTTCGGCAGTTGAGAGTTTGTTGTATGCAAATGGTATGTACCAAACCTGATTTGCTCAAGAAATTGTTATTATTTGCAAGTTCCTTGAGAATCCTAGAAAAGAACATTGGGACGATGTGATACAAGAATGACCACGGAGATGGACGCATGTGAGAGTGTAATTGGAGTGTGCGAGTGGAGGACTTAAAATACACCAAACCGACCCTAATCTCACACTTGAAGTGTAAAGAGGAGACTTGAAATACAACAATGAAGCCCCTAAAATACACTTGAAGGGCGCCTAGCTCTTAAAGGGTATTTTGGATATTTTAGCTTCTATTTTGTAATAACTATAAATAGAACCTCTTAGGGTTTCATTAGTAGTTTTTTCATGATGTTGTAAGTCATAAGAAACTTTGAAACACAATTCCTCTCTTCCTTTTAGAGGCAACCCAAAATTAGGTGAACACCAAGTGTGGATTCACTTGTGTTGTTTGTTCTTGGCTTAGAACGTGAGGTGCTTGAAGGATCGAGGTCCCTCTTGTGTCCACAAAGAGTGTAGATGTTTATATTACATGTTATATGGGTTTTGATGTTTAATATACATCTTCATTCTTAGTGCTTGTAGTAGTTTATGTCACACTACTATCTTTCCATTTCTTGTAATCTTGTCTAGTTGTTGTGTTCTTGTTATTGTAAGCCTTTTGTTGTTCTTATTGATCTTATCATATTGTTGTCTATATTATTGTGTTCATCATGTTTTGGTGGCTGATTTGGTGTCAAATACACCTTTATATCTCGTTCTTCTTGTTGTTGTAGTGAATCCGAGGGTGGTCATCAAATAGGTCCTCATGTTCTTGAACTTGTGGATTGATTTTGGTTTGTGTTTCGTGTTTCCTTATTCCTTCTTGTGTCATTTGGTATTAGAGCATAGCGTGATCTTGTTCCCACAATATCAATCTTGGGCTCGTAAACTTAAAAATAAAAAAAAGTATTGAAAACTGAAAAATTCAAAAAGAAGCAAATTTATCTGTGTTTGTGTTCTTGGCCGAAATTATTTTCTTGTGATGTTCTTGGCTTAGATTTGTTCTTGATTTTAGGTCTAGGAGTCTTTTACTTGTCTTGTGTGTTTGTAGTGTTAGTTTTGTTCTTCACCAACACCTTGAGTCGATTTTAGTTTGAGCCTTGTTGTGATATTGTTGTTGTGAACATTGTTGTGGCCGTGTGGTGCTGTTCTTGTTGTTGTGGATTCAAAGTTGGTCGTATGAGTTGTTGTAGGGTGTTGTTATTGATGTTTGGTTGTTGAAGACTTGGCCTTGGACATATGTTGTTGATGGTTGGGGGTCCTGTAATACCTCGCATTTTCCAACTAGAAAGTGAACCGTCATTCCTACGTGCGTAAGCTCTAATTCCATGGTTTATATTTAAATTCATGTGTCATTATCCTTCTCCTAGTGTATTAAGTGATTATGAGGTGAAAAGTGTTCATAAAAATCACTTGGAGCAAAGTTGAGCTAAGAGTCATTCATTCATCCAAAATTTGATATTCGATTCTACAAGGGTCTACTTGGAATGTATATAACTTTCGATACACAGAGAAATTTTCATCTCAAGACCCACGAAATTGTAGATAATTGAATTAGCTTTCCAACGATATCAATCTCGCCTAAATACGATAACTAACCTAAAAGTTATGGCATTTTCTGCGTGAGCCTGTAAGCCAACGATCTTGACCCCGACAAGAAACCTGACGCGAATCTAAAGTGGTTTTACGCGTTATTTCAATTCCTAAATGATCTAGGGGAACTTTAGTCATATTCCCTCACCCAAACTCTGTCCCTAATCATCTTAAATGAAATTAAGCTTATGAGTAACTTTTTAACCCTCTTAAGATCCCCAATTCATCTTTCAAGAACACAAGGAGAAAACAACTTGGGTTTGAGCAATCGAGCTTAAAGGTTGAATTTTTTTTAAAATTTCTTCATGATTTCTTCGCGATTAAGGTACGTGAGATTTTCCTAAAACTACATGGGCATAAAGAAATTGTTTAAATAACATTTAAACATTGTGAGATCATGAATTTGTGAAAGGTTTTGGAATTTATGTTTACAATCTTGCAATATGAATTCCTTAATGATATCATTGTTTCGGTCTTCAGGCCTTTCCCCTAAATTTGATGTGTATTGTATACAAGTATGTATGTAATTGAATTTGAAGATTAAGTTGAGAGCATGAACATATAGAATCCCTCTCTTGCTATGGATCCCCATTGTTTTCATACGATATGGATTATTTCAAATGCATTTTTGAGAAGCATAATACAAATGTCTTGATTTTTGTTTATGACTTGATTATGGTTTTGGATTAAAGAGAGGGAGGTTTTACATGATAATAATGTTGAAGATATATAATGAAAGAGTTGCACGATTTGTCACAAACTTCATGATCACCACATGTTTGTTGAAATGTTGAAAAGAGTGATCTTTGCATAATTTGATAAATGTTTTGAAGTATGAGTTTTCGTGAATTGTTGGAAGTATGGTGATCCAAACTTTATGCTTGAAAGAAGAGACTGTAATATGATATTTTCTGGCTTAGAAATATGACTTGCAAGTCTTGGTATGACAATACCAAAACAGATAATGCCATAACAGACTCAGAATAAAAATAGAAATCATATTTCATTCAGATTTTTAGAATTTGGGTTCTTAAATATACATGTTCAGAAAAGGGTAAAAATGGGCTTAAGAGATGTTAGGTGGTTACCCGAAGAGGGAACGAGTTCAGATAACTCATTGCCCGAAATCGTGTTTTGCCGATATGGGTCATTTTGTCCCCAAGAGGGATTATATGCTGGCCCAGTGCCCTGTGGCATGTCAGAATCAAAAACTCCAACTTTTACAGCAAACTTGATTTGGGGGCTTGGCCGCCGAGTTAAGGGCGGACTCCATATAGCCCGTGGGGTCGTAGAATTGTAGGGTGTACTACCTAGCTCAGAAGTAATACTGATTGTTTTTGTGCTTTCAATCTACAGTATGTTCCTAGCTTGTAGGTCAACATTTTTATTCACTGCTCTTGATGAACTTGTGAAGTTGATATATCTGAACAATAATAACAATGTTTAATAATGTACAAGGCATTCTTCCATAACAATTTTAGTATAATACACTTGAGAGAGACACTCAAACAAAGAGAAGTTCAAATCTCAGACCAAATGTTGGTTCTCATCTCAATTGATATCACCCAGTTGGAAAGGGCGGTGCTATATACCTGTACAGAATTTTTAACTGGGATCAAACTTGAGTTGCCAGAGTCATTATGGAATAACTGATCAGAACTGATAGCGCACACAAAATATACTAATCGTGACAAGATGGAGTTGCTTACTACTAGTAACTTTTCAACATTCAACATAATTAAATTTCAACTGACAAAAATGTTGATCCTTCTCCTTCATATTATTCAGACCCAATTCAGACCTGACCCAATGACTTAGAAACATGAGATTTACGAGGGATTGGATTTTCGTTAGTTAGTTTGGTCAGCTCTGGAGGAGTAAAAAATATGGTGGGGTGATTTTTTAAAGTCGCGTGACATTTTGGAATTGAAAAAACAGTTTTAGGATGTTTCTTTAGTTTTGTAAAATAGGTTTGTTGACGAGAAAAGGTAAATGCACCATTTGTTATATGGCGAGAGTATATATGCACACTTTTTAACGAGTGGTATATTCGCTCTAAATCAAAAAATTCAGGGGTACATTTGGCCCTTTTCCCTACTCCCCTATATAATTAGTATGATAAAACCAACTTTTTCATTTATGACATTAGAATGTTTAAAAAGATTGTAAACTTACAGTTGCATAAACCTTGTTATATCATCTGCGAAGAAATTCCAGCTTGATCTTCTTGATATTTGCCAGGACATCTTTCATGTTCGGCCTCTCATTAGGAGATTCAGCTGTGCAATTCAATGCCAACTCCAAAATAGAGGACACACAACACAACTGTTTCTCAAAATCATTATCTTTATGTTCCAATAAGGTGTCATCAATAATATCATATGGTGCGGCGGGTAGTGAATTGCAGACCCAACTCCTCATGTTCAAATCTTCTTGAAACATATCATCATATGGCTTTTTCCTTGTGAAAGTTTCCATGAGCACAATACCGTAGCTGTGCACATCACATCTTCTAGAAACTAATCCTACTGATCCATACTCTGATCCAGTGTTACCAGAATAATTAGTTTCTTGACGAGCCAAATAACGAAATGAAAATAGGAAAAAGGCTCAAATATGCCACTGAACTATCAAAAATGACTCATTTATGTCATCCGTTAAAGATTGGGCTCATTCATGCCATCGCCGTTACTAAACTGGCTCATGCATGCCATTACTTTTAACAGCCGGTTTTTAGTGTTGGTCAACAATTGTTGCTCTCCTTTTGTCAACAATTGTTGCTCATATTTCAACAATTGTGGATGATGAAGACATTTGTGACTTTGTGTTTTCAACATCGGTGGCTGCATTCATATATGAAGGCAAGACTTTTGAAGTCCAGATTTGGCTATAAAAGCCAATGCTACTTCATTTGCAAAGACACCCACACAACATTTCAATAGCCAATCTCTCCTTTATATTTTCTTCTTTCTCTACTTCTTGGTTGAGTATTTCTATACTCGTAGAGAATTTGTAAGGGGCTATTTTGTCTTGTTAGTCCCGAGAAAATATTTTGTACTCTCGTCAATATTAGTGGAATCTTTGGCTCTCTCGCCGGTGGTTTTTTTACCTCTATTTAAAGAGGGTTTTTCCACCTAAAACCTTGGTGTCAATTTTACTGTTTTTATTAATTTCTCGGAATCTTTGGTTGAATTTATCACGCTTCCACACTCTGTAGCCCTACAAATTGGTATCAGAGCCACGATAATTCAACCGGGATTTTTTTTTATTAAAAATGTCGACGAAGTTCGATATTGAGAAATTTGATGGTAAAATTAGTTTTGCTATCTGGCGAGTCCAAATGTTGGCTGTTCTTACCCAGAATGGCCTAAAGAAGGTTCTGTCCGGCAAATCGGCGAAGCCAGCCACTACAACGGAGAAGCAGTGGGAAGAGACGGATGAAAAGGCGTTATCCACAATCCAATTATGCTTGTCCTGTGAGGTGCTACGCGAAGTCATCAATGAGAAAACTGCAGCCGGCATATGGAGTAAATTGGAGTCTCTGTACATGACCAAAAGTCTTGCAAATAAACTCCGGTTAAAGGAGCGACTTTTCACGCTCCGTATGTCTGAAGGTACACCCATCCAATCTCATCTTGGTGAATTTAATTCCATCATAATTGATTTGGAAAATCTGGATGTCGAAATTGATGATGAGGATAAAGCCGTACTACTTATTGTTTCTTTGCCTCCCTCATATAGACATTTCAAAGAAATTATGCTATATGGTAATAATGTTACCTTGAGCTTTGATGATGTCAAGTCTAACCTACTGTCCAAAGAAAAATTTGATACCTAAATTCATTCTGAAAGTTCGGGTGAGGGACTAGTAGTTAGAGGGAGAAACCACGAAGTAGGTGCTAGCGGTAAAAACCAATCCAAATCCAAAGGTAAAAACTCTAAGTATTGCCGTTATTGCAAGAAAAGAAATTATGAAATCTATGAGTGCTACAAATTGAAAAATAAGCAAAACAGAGAAGATAAGGGTAAGCAACCCGAAAAATCTGCCGAAGCTAGTTTTGTAGAAACCGAATCTGATGGAGAGTGTTTTATTGCTTCTGGTACTGATCAAAGGTCAAAAAATGAGTGGGTTCTTGATTCTGGTTGTACATTTCATATGTCTCCTAATAGAGACTGGTTTACCACCTATGAATCTTTTAATGGTGGTCTTGTCTTAATGGGCAACGATGCTCAATGCAAAGTTGTCGGCAAAGGCACAATCAAAATCAAGACACATGATGGAGTCGTTAGAACTTTGAGACATGTCCCTGATTTGAAACGGAATCTCATTTCCCTAGGAACTCTTGAATCTCAAGGGTGTAGATACTCAGCTGAAGGTGGAGTTTTAAAAGTGTTCAAAGGAGCTCTTGTGTTACTAAAGGCAATTCGATCTGGTAGTTTGTATTTGCTTCAGGGTTCAACTGTTATAGGTTCTGCAGCCGTCGCCTCATCCAACAAAGACAACACAAAGTTGTGGCATTTGAGGTTGGGCTACATGAGTGAGAAGGGAATCCAAATTCTCAAAAAGAAAGGCTATCTTGGCAACCATTGTACTGGTAAGGTCGATTTCTGCGAGCATTGCATTTTTGGTAAGTAGAGAAAGGTTAGCTTTTCAAAAGCCATTCACAGGACCAAAGGTACTTTGGACTACATCCATTCAGATCTTTGGGGTCCATCGAGAGTTCCCTCCAGAGGTAAATGTCATTATATGCTGGCATTTATTGATGATTTTTCACGTAAACTCTGGGTATATTTTCTCAAGCAAAAGAATGAAGCTTTTTCCACCTTTAAAGAGTGGAAATTATTAATTGAGAACCAGACTGGCAAGAAGATCAAGAGGCTAAGGACAGACAATGGCCTCGAATTTTGTTCTAATGAGTTTAATGATTTCTGCAAGAAAGAAGGTATTGCCAGACATTTCACCGTTCCAAGAACTCCACAACAAAACGGAGTTGCTGAAAGGATGAACAGAACTATCTTGGAGAAAGTTCGTTGTATGCTCTCCCATTCTACTCTACTCTGGGGAAAGAATTTTGGGCAGAAGCAGCTTCAACATCATGCTACTTGATAAACCGCTCACCAAATCGATCACTCGACTGCAAAATTCCAGAAGAAGTTTGGTCAGGTAACCCTGTTGATTATTCTAATTTTAGAATATTTGGTTGCCCTGCTTATTCTCATGTGAATGAGGGAAAATTGGAACCTCGTGCTAAGAAATGCATTTTCTTAGGTTATGGCCTAGGGGTTAAAGGCTATCGTTTGTATGACCCTGAATCTCGCAAAATATTTCATAGTCGGAATGTAACCTTTAATGAAAATGGTATGCTATATTCTGGAAAAGATACTGTTGTTCCCTCCACTGATACAGGTGATCAGGAGGATGTTCGAGAGAAGGTGGAGTTTGAGACTGAAGCTCCCATTTTGGAAGCAAATATCCCTAATTCTTCCACCACTCAAGAAGATGAAGTCACTGCTGAACAAATGAGTCCACGACAACATCCACCTCAACGTCGAGGTTTACCACAACCATGGTCTATGGCTCAAGAACTTCCACAACAAAGGCCAAGAAAACCGACTCAAAGACTGATCACAGAATCTGCCAACATTGCTTATGCATTGACTGTTGCACAAGATATGGGTGAAGATGGTGAACCCAAAATTATTCTGAAGCTATCTCTGGTGATGACTCAGCAAAGTGGACTGCTGCTATGCAAGAAGAAGTCGAGAGTCTTCTCAAAAATAAAACATAGGATTTGGTGATGTTACCAGAAGGCAAGCGATTCATTAGTTGCAAATGGATTTTTAAGAGAAAAGAAGGCATCCCCGGTGTTGAAAATGCAAGGTACAAAGAAAGATTCGTAGTAAGAGGTTTTGATCAACAAGAAGGTATTAACTTTAACGAAGTATTTTCTCCCGTTGTTCGTCATTCTTCAATTCGTGTATTACTTGCTCTAGTTGCCTTGTATGATTTGGAGCTGGAACAGTTAGATGTGAAAACTGCTTTTCTTCATGGTAATCTTGAGGAAGAAATTTATATCCAGCAGCCAGAGGGGTTCGTTGTTCCTGGAAAGGAGAACCATGTATGTCGTCTGAAGAAATCTCTTTATGGTTTGAAGCAATCACCAAGACAATGGTATAAAAGGTTTGATTCCTTCATGACTGGACATGGCTATTCTAGAAGTAGTTATGATAACTGCGTCTATTTTCAAAAATTATCTGATGGATCACTAGTATACTTGTTGTTATATGTTGATGATATGTTAATTGCTGCAAGAGATAAAACTCTTGTTGACAAGTTAAAGGTGCAGCTCAACAGTGAATTTGATATGAAAGATCTAGGTCCTGCCAAGAAGATTCTTGGAATGGAGATTAACAGAGATCGTCAAGCTGGAAAACTTTTTCTATCACAGAAAAGGTATGTAATGAAGATGCTTGACAGATTTGGAATGCGAGATTGCAAAGCTGTTAATACTCCACTTGCTGCCCACTTCAAGTTGTCATCAGATCAGTGTCCACAATCAGAAGAGGAACAAAGGCGCATGTCACATGTCCCATATTCTAACGCAGTCGAAAGCCTTATATACGCTATGGTATGTACTAGGCCTGATTTGGCTTATGCGGTTAGTGTTGTTAGCAGATTCATGCACAACCCAGGAAAACAACATTGGGAATCTTTCAAATGGATCCTTCGTTACTTGAAGGGTTCTCCTGATATTGGTTTGGTATTTGATAGACAAAGGTCTGATCCAGGAGGCGTAGTTGGTTATGTTGACGCCGACTACGGTGGTGATTTAGATCGGAGAAGATCACTTTCAGCCTATATCTTTACACTCTGCGGCTCTGCTATCAGTTGGTATTCATCACTTCAAGCCATTGCGGCTTTGTCCACCACTGAAGCAGAATATATTGCTGCTACTGAAGGAGTGAAAGAGGCTATCTGGCTCCGAGGCTTGGTTGCTGAACTTGGTTTACAACAACACATTCTTGTTATGTTCTGCGACAGTCAGAGTGTTGTCCACTTGGCCAGGAATAGCAAGCATCACTCAAAGACCAAGCATATTGATATTAAACGCCACTTTATCCGAGATATTGTTGATGCAGGAGAAATTACTGTGGAAAAAATCCATACAACTGAAAATCCTGCAGATATGTTAACCAAACTACTTCCAGCCGCTAAGTTCAATCATTGCTTGGACTTAGCTGGTATTATTCATTGTTAACAGGTTTTCATGGCGAGAGAGTATTTCCGGTCAAAAGGAGATCAAGGTGGAGATTTGTTGGTCAACAATTGTTGCTCTCCTTTTGTCAACAATTGTTGCTCATATTTCAACAATTGTGGATGATGAAGACATTTGTGACTTTGTGTTTTCAACATCGGTGGCTGCATTCATATATGAAGGCAAGACTTTTGAAGTCCAGATTTGGCTATAAAAGCCAATGCTACTTCATTTGCAAAGACACTCACCCAACATTTCAATAGTCAATCTCTCCTTTATATTTTCTTCTTTCTCTACTTCTTGGTTGAGTATTTCTATACTCGTAGAGAATTTGTAAGGGGTTATTTTGTCTTGTTAGTCCCGAGAAAATATTTTGTACTCTCGTCAATATTAGTGGAATCTTTGGCTCTCTCGCCGGTGATTTTTTTACCTCTATTTAAAGAGGGTTTTTCCACCTAAAACCTTGGTGTCAATTTTACTGTTTTTATTAATTTCTCGGAATCTTTGGTTGAATTTATCACGCTTCCACACTCTGTAGCCCTACATTTAGAAAACAAGTTTGCCATGTGGCGGCATATTAGAGGGCCACGTCATTTTTAAAAAAAAATTAATTTAAAAAATTGATGCATTAAAAAGAATCCACCCAACTTTTTGATCCATTAAAAATTAGTTTGATCTATGCTTTTAAAATTTGAGATTATTTGTATATTGCCCCATATCAATAGTTTTTTTTTTCCTTTTCTGGCTTTCAGGTGTGACTCTGTTCACAATATGGATCAATAATATGATCATCTCTCTTTGAATTAAGTTTTACTTGATTAATTACTGTTAATGAGTTAATTTTGAGATTATTTGTGTATCGCCTCATATCATTCGAGTATTTATAGTTACCAAGCGCATCGACTTTTTTTTTTGGTTGTATGCTGCTTAAAATTGTGTTCAAATATAGTAAATTGATCCATAGACAAGCAAAGACAATAAGACAATACGTCTCATGCCATCACTTTATCATCCTCATACCCATCCTGCAAAAATTTCAGTACAGTGGCATTGATATCAATTATTGTGCTAATTAATTACCATAAAATACTTTTAATATTGTATGATATCATTCGCTTTGAACCAAATTGACATTTTTTTTTCAAGAGACCTTAAATATCTGACATTTTATAAATAATTTCATTTCTTTTTTACTTTTCACGTGGGGCATTGTTCTCTCAAACTCTCATTACACTGTTCCCTTTCATCTTTTTTAATATGTCGTTTAATGTTTTGACACAATCATATATTAAGATAATTATTTGACAATAAACATTAATCATTGGAGGTAGAATATTTGTCTAAATTACAATTATATTTTTCTTAAATTACAATTTGATTTAATGATATAGTTACATAAAAATTGGTGAGACATCATAGTTTTATATCCTTATATAATTAATTTTAAGTGGTCCAACCCTAATTAGAAATTGAATAAAAATAATATATAAGCCATGCAGGCAAGTTACAACTCACAAGTATTATGTATGTATAGTCTTTATCATTTCATTATATACTTAATTCAATGAATTGATTAATTCCAAAATTTTATTGTTCTTTTCGAAATAAACTATCTAATAAGAAAGAATAAAATGAAGATGACATGGAATTTGTATAATATAGTCTAAGGCCAGTTGGCATAAATAAAAACAAAAGTAAATCCAATATATTTTTGATAAGTTAGATAACACGGGAGTATATATTTGTGTGGGTGTATAAAATAAATTAATGTATATTATATATATATATATATATATATATATATATATATATATATATATGTTCATTGATTTCTTCATATATATTTTTATGTTATTTTAAAATCTTTTAATGAAAATTTTGACTCTACTATTAACCTGATAGTCATAGATCAAACTAATTTTTAATGGATCAAAAAGTTGAGTGAATTCTTTTTAATGGATAAAAAAAAAATTTAAAAAAATAAATAAATAAAAAATGACGTGAACCTCTAATATGTTGGTATCATTTTGTTCCTACTTAATCTATGATATATTACATTTTCTTCAATTAAGATGTCCACTCAGGCTTTCACATAGTTATAACGTGATGTAATAGTAAGCCAATTATTATGTATTATTTGATGCGCCATATGCGATAATAAAATGACTAAAAGAAAGTTACCTGGTGCAATGTATCCCATCGTAGCAAGAGTTTTTGTATGAGCAATTGATTCCCCTTCTCCTATTAACTTCGTCAGGCCAAAGTCACTCAAATGTCCAACCAACTTCTCGTCTAGCAGGACATTACTAGGCTTCAAGTCACTATGTACAACAACTGTTGCATAACCATGATGGAGATATTCCAAAGCTAATGCAACATCGATCATTATGTCTAATCTTTGGATCATATTCAAGAAGTACCCATCAGAATGTAACCATTTCTCCAGGCTTCCATTGGGCATGTACTCTAGAAGTAATGCTTTAAAATCCAAGTTAGAACAACTGCTGATAACTTTGGTAAGATTTCTATGGCGAAGGTTGCGTAAAGCTTCACATTCAGCCTCAAAACTCTTTAACACACCTTCAACCTGTATATTGAACACCTTGATTGCCAAAGTCATCCCACTTGCAAACACGCCCTTGTAAACAGAGCCAAAACCTCCAGAGCCAATTAAGTTGCATTGGTCAAACCCTTGAGTTGCCCTTTCAATTTCAATGTATGAAATCCTGGCTAGTGTTATTGCAGGAAAGGATTCGGCTTGAGTTGGAACATTTTTATTCCCGCGGCTCCTTAGCATAAACACAACGATTGTGCCAAGTACCATTACTGAAGCTCCAAATGGGACAAGTATAATCAGAAGCAATTTGCTTCTCCTTGAATGATGAGAAGACGTAGTCATACAAGGATGGAGAAGCAAATCGCTGCATAACTCTTCATTTCCCATAAAAGATCGAGAGGTGAAATTAAGAAAAGGTCCTTTAAATGGAATTTCACCTTCTAATCTATTGAATGATACATTGAAATTCTTCAGATACTTAAGTTTCTCTAATGATTTTGGAATCACGCCTGATAGAATGTTATTGGATAGATTTGCCGATTCCAAACTTATCATGTTCCCGAGTGACTCCGGAATAGATCCTTGTAACTCGTTATATGCCAAAGAAAGAAAAAGTAGTTGCTGCAAGTCTCCAACTGTGGAGGGAATACTTCCTGAAAGATGATTCCTCGAAAGATCTATGGAAGTTATCGCATTCAAATTTCCAAAATCAGGAGGTAAAGAACCAACCAAAGTGTTATTTGACAAGTCAAGCTCCAAAAGATCTTTGAGGCTCCATAGACTCAAGGGTATGTTGGTGAACCTATTTGACTTTAGATAAAGATTTCTCAAAGAGGTAACATCGCCAATGCAAGATGGTATTGGACCTGAAAATTGATTATACGTCAAAGAAACCACACCCAACTCCGGCAATTTGCAAAGGCACTCTGGCAAGGGTCCACTTAACCTATTTTGGTCAAGACTTAACCCTTGAAGTATCTGTAAATCACATAATGTTCTTGGCACTGATCCAGTTAAGTCATTCCCGAATAGGGACAAAGTGTTTAAGTTACTTAAATTCCCTATTCCTAATGGTATCTGACCCGTAATTTGTGAAAGAGCAAAATAAAATATTTCAATGGTGCTGGAGAGATTGCCTATGGATCCTGGAAGAACACCATTCAGAGGATTATCCGTGAATTCTATATCTATCATAGATCTGCAGTTCGCCAATGAAGTTAAGATACTTAGTTGGGGAGACGATAAGTAGTTAGTGTACAAATACAAGCGTTCAAGCTGTCTCAAATCCCCCAACGAGTTAGGAATTTGGCCACTGAATTTGTTTACACTAAGATATAATTCCTTTAGATTTGAGGAATTGGAAATTGAGATGGGTATGACTCCACCTATGTTGTTTTGAGTAAGATCCAAACGCTCTAGATTTGTTTTCCAGTAGCCTGGAGCAGATGGAAGACTACCCGAAAGGTTATTGTTGTCAAGTAACATGGTTACTAGAGTAGAGATATTGAAGAGCTCTCTGGGTATAGCACCTGCCATAATATAGATATCCCCACTAATGTTATTTTACCATCGATGCATCAATTACTAGATAATGATGCAATCAATAATCAAACAAAGAACATGCTGCTTGAGAACAAATTACCTGTTAAAGTATTGTGGGACAAAGTTAACTCTTCAAGATGTCTCAAATCCCCCAATGAGTTGGGAATGGAGCCACTTAATTTGTTATATTGCAAATAAAGTATCTCCAATTTCTCAAGTTTCCCAATCTCTCTGGGTATAACACCTGTCACATTATATATAGACTGTTTATTGCTGTTGCTACCACAGGACTTCCTCTAGCAAGAACATATTTAGCAAAGCTTCTGAAAACTGCTTATTTAGTGAAGTATATTTTTCAAAATAACTTTTTGGTGACAAAAGAAAGAGAAGAGAAAATACTTCTTATTTCTCTCGGAGAATTAATTTCGGAGAAAAGTAATTTTTGTTTGACCAATTTATTTGAGATATTGTTTTTATTAATATTTGAAAAATATATTGTGTTTGACCAATCTTTTTTAAAAGAAAACACATTTGAGTGTCAAACTTGGAAAAAGAACATATGCCAAAGGCATTTTTGGCTGTTGGCCACACACTTTGAATTTCAAAAAAAAAAAAATGCAGTGATTTTGACTTCACAGGAGTTCCACCAAGCAGGCTATAAATTTTCGATTGCTCAAATTTACCTATATTGCTCCATCAATATACCAACTTGCATGCAGGACGCAAGAGTAGTAGCCCAGATCAGGAAACAAGAAAAGAGCATTTTGCTTGAAAACTCACCGGTTAGATTGTTGGTGTTGAAATTAAGTAACCGTAATGATGACATGTTCATGAATATGGTCTGCAGCATTGAACCCACGATTTGGTTGTTCTCCAGTTGTAATTGCTGCAAGTTCCGCAAATTACCAATCTTGACAGGAATTGTGCCTGCAAATTAATTTTATTTTCACACCATGCGACCAACTTGGAAATCGAGGTTTAACTTTGGAATCAAAGTAAAATAGAGCAGATAATCAAGGATAGACTTGGTTCAAGTCCATAAAATGTAAAAAGAAAGGAAATAACTGAAAAAGTTGGCCCAAGTGAGATGAGTTTTGGTGAATTAACATCGTCAATTAGGATACGTATAGCCGATCCAAACTAGTTTGTGATTGATGCGTAAATTCTTATTGAAAAAGGTGATCCGTATCAAAAGCAGAGAAAACATGAGAGGAACTGAAGAGGATCCAAATACATAAGAATACATCAATAATTTTCTATGGATCACAGGTTTATGAATACTAACAAAGCTTGCTAAAGACAAATCGAGAAAAGTATGTACCTCGCAAGTTGTTTCCCCCGAGGTTTAAGAACTCAAGCCTCTCCATGTTTGCAATTTCTGGTGGAATGCTCCCACTGAAGCTATTGTATGACAACGACAATTCATACAATGCCGTGCAGTTAGACAAACCTGCTGGAATGGGACCACTTAACTTGTTTGAAATTACGACTATCTTTTTAAATTTTGGAAGACTGTGGCACATATCTACAGGAAGACTCCCTGATAATTTATTGTCTGTTAATAGTAAGGTCTCTAATGTGGAGATATTGAAAATAGAGAATGGAATGGAGCCAGTAAGTTGGTTTTTGACTAAATTCAACTCCTTTAGACTCCGAAGGTTGCCAATCTCCTCAGGGATGCTGCCTTGAAGGCGATTGTAGCTAACACTGAGAATTTCTAACTTGGATAGGTTAGAAATAGAGGCAGGCGGTATAATAGTGAAACTGTTGTTATCAAGAATCAACATCTGAAGCTCAGAAAAAACACCAAACCACGTTGGAATCTCTCCAGTTCTGAAATTATTATATCTGACATCCATCAGCTTCAATCGATGTAAATTGGATAATTCTTGGGGGAGGTCTCCATGTAAACTATTATTGCTTACATCTAGAGAAATGAGAAAAGAGAGGTTTCCCAGCTGTGGTGGAATGGTTCCACGAATGTCCATGTTGGATATATTTAGTGCAGTCACCCTAAGGTGACGAGAGCAAGTGACTCCAATCCAATCACAAACAAAAGCTTGAGAAGACCAATTTTGAGCTAAGGGATGAGAAGAGTTTAGAGTAAAGCTGGCTTTCAAGGCAAGTAGAGCTGATTGATCTGTGTTTATGTTTGTGGCCTCTGAGAAGTGGAGTTTCAAGACTAGTAATAGTGAAAGAAAGAAAGAGTAGGCTTTCTCCATGTGATTGCTAGTAGTATTAGAAGTGCAGATAAAATAAGTAAAGAATTCTTGAGCTATAAATAGAGGTAGAAAGTTGCTAAGAAAGTCAGAGCCTAATGCCTTATCAAAACAAGAGGGCTATTGGGAGTAATCAATGTGTACATAAGTGGTTGCAAGGTTTCTAGATATGTTCTGGCAGTTTGACTTTACCAATTATTATCAAGAAACTATTAAATTTCTGTTTGTATAATGTGTGAATTGACTCAGGGGCCGCTCTATAGCCAGATTTGAGGAGCCCCATTTTATATGAGCATTAAAGGATGCCCATGCTGGTCTACAGACTATTAAAGAGTGAACAGACAGCCATACTAAAATTATAGATGCAACTGGAAACCGAACCTATCACTCAAAGTAAATATTGAACCACATTTTCCACCATAATAGAAGCTGATATATTTGTATTTATATAAACAAAAAATATCTTTTATATTATTAGAAACATAAAGAGCCTAAGGATTCCAAGTTTGTAAATTCAAGTTAATAATAAGTTTGGCTTCAAATTTCCTGTGGACCAAAAGATTTTATTCATTGTTGTGGGGCACATACCTTCACTGTTGGTTTGAATATTAATGTAGCATGCAAACTTTATGTTATTTTATACACCATTCACATCTGAAGCCAAAAGTTGACTAAAAGAGGGAAGTAAAAAATGCAATAATAGCAGATGGCCTATATTTCAACCAAAAACGTCTTGAATTATGTCATTCAATTTTTCTTCTTTTTCCTAATCATAAGTTTAGGGTATAGTCTTGTATTCAAAGCAGGAGAGAGATAGCACATCCAAATTTTGGAACTGATCCGAGACTGGAGATCCAAATCCTGACCCTAACCCAAGACCCGACTCAGAATTGAAACAAACTTCCGACTCAACCCAAGATTTGAATTTTCACCTCAACCTGGGATTCGATCCCGATGCCAACTCAGAACTACTTATTTTCTAGAAAAATAGTTTCTTGAGAACATGAAAATATTTTCTTTCATACGATACACATCCTAAAAGGAGAAAAAGAAAGAATACTTTTTTCTTTACATAATAAGAAACAATGGATAATATGTTTCTTACCATCACATAAACCTTGCTACATCATTAACGAAGAAATTCATGTTTCATCTTCTTGATATTTGTCAGGACAGCTTTCATTCATGTTCAACCTCTCACTAGGAGATTCAGCTCCGCAATTCTCTGACAACTCCGAAACAGAGGACACACAGTGCAACTTTTTCATAAAATCTGGTTCCATTGAGGTGACATCAAGAATATCCTCCTGTGTGCAGGATTTTACAATTCCTCTTGGGACAATCCAATTGTTGCATGGTAATACTTCTAAAGAAAAAATGATTAAAGAAATAAAAAAATGACACCCACTAAATTTTAGTTCAACATTATACACTGCTCTTCGTGCACTCTTGTATTTAAGATCAACAAAATAATGATCACCAATATAATATACGGGGCATTTTTCCATTTCAATTGTAGTACAGGTCTTATATATTAAAGTTATACGACACACACACTCAAACTTGAAATATACACAAGAAAAAAGCACAAGAAACAAGAAAAGTTCAAATCTTGGAACAAATGTTGGTTTTCATCTCAATTGGTGTCACCAAATTTGCTAAAGGAAGCACGACCTGCATATATGCTTCACCAGGATCAAACTTGAGTCTGCACAGTCATTTTGGATACAGACTCATAGCACACACAAAAATAAACTAGTAGTAATGAACACTTGAGTTTCTTACTTCACTTTTCAACATAAAGTATATAAATATTTGGAGATTCTACCATGTGGCAAATGCAACATATCACTGTATATAAATATGACCTTAAACTTTGATAGTGCACAAATAGGACCTTTAACTATTTAAAATCTGAACAAATATGACCTCCGATTTTGCAACCCCGATGCGTGAATTTCACTCGCGCCTATGTGGAAAGGTAATCCAATCACACGGTACCATGTCGCTAAGGGCTGACTTGGAGGGAGGTCATATTTGTGCAGTTTTGAATAGTTAAAGGTCATATTTGTGCATTGTCAAAGTTTAAGGTCAAAGTTATAATTTGGTGTCAAGTTTAGGGTCATATTTATGTATTATCTCTCAATTTTTTTGCTACAGATAGCAACCTAAAGTACATATCTTAGAAAATAATGAAGCCAGTCATTAAACATTTTAATCCATATGTTAACTATGATAGATTAGATACAGAGCAATCATCAGAATGAAACACACACAAGAAAAAGTACAATATAATATGTGGGAATTGCTACATTTACTTCAGTTCAGCTATGGGCCTGTTAGATTGGTGACTGTCTTCTATCCTTCAATATGTGTGCTGACAGAAAGCCACGCCAAGCTGAGCAGTCCTGATGGAAGCTGCCCATATGGTTTAGGGAACTACATGGGTGGTGCATAGTCTCACAGCAAGCATTTGATGTACAAAAGTACCAAAAGTTCCATTTTGAAAATGGTTAAGCCCCTGACCCATCTTTATGAAGGACAAACACATTTGCACTCAATGGTCCATTGCTAGAGCCTCATGTGTTGTCTTGTTAGCTTTACTTGGGTTTGGCCTTTCCAGCAACCATCGAATGTGAAATGAAAATATATTGTTAGAGGGGGCAAAAACAACGGCACATAGTGAAGGTTGCTTACTGTTCAGTTCCAGTGTAATATCTGAGAAACTAGGTGATAGGACCCTGCAAGAAAGTGCATATCAATCAAATAATCTTGGGATCGTTTTCTGCATGAGTTTATATGGTCTTGAGTCCACAAAATACTTAAAGAGTGATTACAGATGCACCAAGATGCCACTTGGCACACTACCAAGTTTTATTGGTCAAAAATGTTTCGCCTATCTTACTCAAAGAAGTAAAACACTAAACTCAGGAGACATAATTCAATATAATGAAGAAAAAGTTGCAGTAAAAGGTATCTATATCATTTGGAGAATCTACCATGTTGTATATCAACAGTTGTGACAAATGCACATCAGATTTCTTACTACATATAGCAACTCAAAGTACATACAGATCGTAATGAGGTCAATCACTAAGCATTTAAATCCAGAACTATCATAGGAATGCGTATGAAACACAAACGAGAAAAAGTACAATATGATATGTTGGATCAGTTGGACATATACTCAGTTCTATGTGCATGTTAGCACTATCTTGGCTCTCAAACAGGTAATTGAATCCTTCCTTATCTCCTTTCATTGACTTGGAACAGGCTCGAAGCCCTCAATCGACACAAGGCTCTCAGTATAGTAGAAAACTCTACGAATATCGATCTCTCCTATTTTCCTTGACTGTTCTGTTCTCAAGTCGACCAAAAACAGCATGTTTGGAGCCTTTTCAACTACTGTAAATCCACTAGTAAGACCCCAATGCCTAGAAAAATCGAAACCAATGTTAACGGTGGACTTCTTTTGCCATACACCCTCTGCACCGCCACCACCTTCAATCACCCAAACCTCAAGGCACTTCTTGAATTCATCTTCTGAAGAATGTGCAAGCAATGCAAGTGACCCATGAGAGTTCATGGCCCTAAGACTGTAAGATTCAGTTGCCAACACTTCCGGTACTGGAATTATGCTGAACACCTCGCTCCTCAAATCAAACGAGGCAAGAGCAGTTTTAAGACCATTCTCATTTGTAATAAACCAGTAAGTAAACCCCTCAACAATTGCATCACAGTTGGTTGAGAAAACAGCATTCTTCACTTTTACGTAAACATCATTCTTCACTTTTCTCCAAGATCCCGATTTGGTTGAGTAAACCTCAAGCTTAGTCTCTTGCCTACCATTATAATAGTTTATAACCCTCATGACCTTGTAATCAACAGAATTCTGTTCATACCCAAAACCCACAGAAACAAGCGTTGGACGTTTAACGTTGGGCAGAGGGAGAAACATGCATTGATTTATCAAAGGGTTCCATAGGCAAATTGGTGTATAGAAATCATTACTGGTTAGACAGACCAAGCCATTGACTGAACCTACAGCATTATAATAAAAGTCACGGGGTTGATTAAGATTTATCATGCGGCTAAGATTTCGCACAGGGATCAAATCAGTTCTCCCCCACGTGTCAAAAAGGATATAGTTGGCATCAGGGTCTGAACTGAACTTGTTGAGATGCTCAGAGATGAATCTGGGTGTCGAAAACAGAGTTCCCCAGTGTTTACCTAAACACTTGAATCGCAGAAGAGTATTAACTGGTAATCTTGAAAAAATATCCTCAAAAATCTCTTCGGGAAGATCTGGAATACTGGGAATTCCTCTTGCATTCTTCATCTTGTAATTCGTAAGAAAAAACAAGAAAGATTCTATATCTCGTAAAGGCAATACACCAAACAGTTCGTGTGCAGAAGATAGAGTGACCCTAAATTGACTAAAAGACTAGAAGAACCTACTAGAATGCTGATTCAAGGACTTAGATGAAGATGATTTGGTGAGAGGAAGAAACGCAACCCCAAATTCATTTTCGAGTCTTTTGTTTTTCTACATTTGTCAGCTAACAAAAACGGGTATTGTGAGAATATCTAAATTTGAATGAATAAGCTTGTAGAAGAAGAATGAATCTGTTTTCAGGTGGGATACAAAAATGTTAACTGTCTATTGAGCGGACTGGTATAACTTATTGTATATATGGCGCGGAAATGTATTTTCACGTGGGGGCTGACCGTCATTTTCCCTATAAAGTAGGTAAGAGTTTAATTGATTTTAACTTTTGTGTTAATTCTCTCTCTGGTACAATTTATTCGTTAGTTTGTCAGTCTAATTTTAACTAGCAGAGAGTTTAAGAAAACTTTGAATCTTGTAATCCTAAATTTGATAAAATACGTTAGAATAGAATGTATTAAAATATCATTTAGTCTTAAATCTTACCCTAAACAATAACAACAAATCTAGTATATTTCCATAAAATGCGATTTGAAAGGGATAAAGTGTACGTAGTCCATATCACTATTTCAAAGGAAGTAGAGAGATTGTTTTAGATAAACTATCGGCTTGGTACAGATAACAGTATAACAAACAAAAAACATAAATGCAAACCACAAAAAGAAATATCACACGTCTAGATAATAAAGAAAACAAGACACTCACAAAGTACCCACAAAGTAATACTATAAACTAACTATTAGAAATCATAGACATCACCAAAATACCACGAATAAGAGACTACCAGAAACAACAGGCACAGATACAAATAAAGCACCCTTCCCTACTATTACAAACGTGCATCTACCTACTAACATTCTATCCTATCCGCATCCTCCACACCTTCCTATCAAGAGTCATGTCCTTCGTAAGTTGTAACTGTTTCATGTCATGCCTAATCACCTCCCTTTAGTATTTTTTCGGCCTACCTCTACCCCATCTAAAATCATTCATAGTCAGCCTCTCACAACTCTGTACTGAGGCATTTGTGCCCCTCCTCATCACATACTCAAACCATCACAATCTCACTTTTCGCATCTTATCCTCCACCAAAGTCACTCACACCTTCTCCCGAATAATCTTAAACACGTCATATAAAACTAAAATGAAAGAGTTTTAAAAGATATTTTTGGAACAAGCTATAAAGAAAAATAGTGTAAATAAATTGAAATGGATAGAGTAAATTTAATTTAAAGACTAGTACAACAAAAATCATTTTCGTAATTAACCCCTTGAGTTTGTTACCTGATAACAAAAGCAAAAACCCGTTAAAATGACTTAAAAAAAATTTCAGTTGTATGAAATAACAGATAAGTCAGGATAGAACAGCGAAAATCTATATATAAATATATAAAAGAGAGTTTTAGAACTGTTGATGAGGCACTTTAATATTGCAGTATTGCTATTTATCTTTTTTATTTATTTTATTTTTTGAGCTTTTTAATTAATTCTTAGGCTAAAAAGGAATAATTAATTATTAATTCAGTTCTATATAAATATAAAAAAGAGAGTTTTAGAACTGCTGATGTGGCTCTCTAATATTGCAGTATTGCAATTTATCTTTTTTGTCAATTTTTTGAGCTTTTTAATTCATTCTTAGGCTAAAAAAGCGTAATTAATTATTACTCCCTCCGATTCATTTTAATTGATTTTCTTTCTAAACATATTTGTTTCAATTTAGTTGTTCCTTTAATGAAATCAAGAGGATTCTATTATGTTCTTCCAATACTACCCTTAACATTAAATGACTAAATAAAGTGTATTTACTCAAATTTATATTTTCAAAGTATAATTAATAAGGCTAATTTAATTAAATAAATATCTAATTATTATTTTTTTAATGGGTGTGTCAAGTCAATAGGGGTCAACTAGTATGAAACGTAGGGAGTAATCAATTACAATAAATAGGTAGATAAAACCAATGTTGTTTGGACTTTTATCCGTTACCATTGTCTTTCAATAAATCTTTATTACTCCCACATCTTCCACAAATTATTGAAATGGATGGATATTTGAGAGAGAGAGAGTGAGCCAAAGAGAAATAAGATAGAAATCAAGAACACCCAAAAAAAATAAAAATATAGACATTCACGAATTGGATAATGATCAGTAAACTCTGCCAATATTATTCCAAGGCATCAAAACAACAATGCCAGAGGTATCAAATTTTCAGAATATATTTCAATTGTTTGGAATAGTTATACTTTTTCGTGGAAAATTACATTATTTATACATAATTTAAATTATTTTTTTTATAAATATATATAGTAAATGTTGAACCCCTTTTAACTTCTTACCTCCTTTACTTCATATTTTGAGCTCATTTGTGTAAATCTTGGGGACACCACTAATAACAATAGTCGCATTTGTATCCATTGTAGCAAAAAGGATAATCCCAATACCTATGAAGTGAGATTTATAGTACATATATTTAGAAGTTCATCCTCAACAGATTCGGATTTGAATGAAAGGGTGATGCACCTTGAAGAACTAAATCAATTTAGGAGGTTAACCTCGAGGAAGAAAAGAGCTAAGTTCATGATATAACCGAGAAAAATAGATAAATTGAAAAAATAAGAGAGAAAAATAATTGTATTATGAATAGTTGTGAATCATTACACATGAGTATTTATAGCTAATCATTAATTATAGCCGCCTAACTAACTCTTGGACTCTGCTACAGTAATTCTGATACAACAGTAAAAACAAACTCTGCTACAGTACTTAACAGACTTAACTAAATTTTGAATCCTAACTGTTTTAACTCTTCTTATCCTGCTGCACTTGTATGAATACCCTTCCGTGAAGAACATCCTTGTCCTCAAGGATGAAAATCAGGAAACCTAGTGTGTAACTCTGAAACTGTAACGCCCCGTAAAATCCTTCATGTGTTATATCGTAGTAGCGTGCTTATTGAGTTAAAAGGTTGAAAATTTTCTAAGTGTAAAAGGGGACTTAGAATCATTTTTAGCTTTCAATCTTCAGAGAATTTATTTTGGACCTTCCCGACCTCCGTTTCTTAATTTTTTTGTTGATACGTGATGGGGCAAATCAAGAGTATGTCTCAAGAGAGTTTCAGAATTTTTAGACGAGCTTAAGGGCGAGTTTGGGTTGACAAACCAGTGAGCCGGGGCGATTAGCCCGCGGCGCCTCTCTAATCGCCTCACCTGGGGGTGAGCAAGGCGATAGGCGAGGCAATGCCTTGGCTATCGTGGTGCTCAACCCAGGGCGACGCCTTGGGTATCGCCCCAGGCCATTTTTCAGTTTTCTCCGAGATTTTAAGGGTGTTTCGGGAATTTTCCCAATCATCTTAAACACGAGATTTAATCCCAAATACATCAAAATACCTTCACAATCATCCAAATTTCACACGAACATTCATAAGGATTTCAAACTAAAAACCCAAGCAACTCAAGATTCAACTGTGGGTTTTCAAAACTACTTGGAGATTTGGAATCCCCAAGCGATAGGCATCGAGATCATCCTTTATTTTTTAAAATAGAGGTACGTGGGGTTGTCCTAAATTTCATGGGTATGCTTTCGAAAAGAATGTATACAAGACTTTAATATATACAAGTATATATATGTTATTACAAATGGGTTTTTCGTTTTAACACTAATAACATGTTTTGTGATATGATTTTGAAAAGAATATTGGGTTATCATGGGGTTGTTTGCTTGAATAAATTTCAATTATTGAATTATGGACATATGATCTGAATTTTGAAAGCATGTGATGTGTATGAATTGTGAATTCTTTAAATCCCCCATGATAATATTTTATACCCCATATGATACTTGTGTTAAACTATCGAGAGCATGAGTTTTGCTATTTCTATGATACTACTCATAAATGATAAAACTTATTGAATTATTATATGTTGAGAACCATTGTCCATGTGTTTGATGTTATGGAAGTCTTATAAATGTGCATGTTGTGAATGACATAAGAAGTTGAATAATTAATATGATACTGATGACTTGCATGTCGGGGTATGACGATACCCCACAGAGTATGATATATGTTTTGTCTTGAATCAAGCTTAAAGCTTAACTTTATGTAAGTTAGGTGGTTACCCGAAGAAAGCACGAGTCAAATGACTCTATGCTGAAAATCGTGAATTGCCGACACGGGAAACTTGGTACCATGCTATGTGATCTTGTGTACCTTGTATTGTGTTATCCCTATTCGGGACTAATGGTTAGGAGCCTTGCTTTGTGATCTTGAGCCCAACCCTGACACGTGGACTCGATTGGGATGGAGACACCCTATTGTGTGATCTTGTGTGTTCTTCTCCCCTCACTAATACTCCAATCTTGGCGGCAACCGGGATTTGGCGATTGGTGAAAGATTGTAGGGTGTACCACCTAGCTCAATAGTGATACAGTGTTGTTGAAAAATCACTATATTATGCCCGTGTGTTTCAAACTATTTTTTGATAAAGTGTTTGATAGCAGCTCTCATCTATGTTATATAAAAATTCTATTTTTATTTTTGGATTAATCTGCGTACCAGTACATTTGTATTGGCCCCTCTCCCCTACCTCTCAGGTTTTGAGGCTCAGTCTAGGGGTCCAGATAAGTAGTAGATAATTCAGACAGCAGATCAGATTGTGCAGTGGTGAGCCTTCTCTATTCCATAAGGCCTATCCTTTCAGATTATGTCATCTATTACAGTTTTGGTCTACTGGGGCCTTGTCCCAGTTTTTAGATATTGGTTATTGATCATGTACTAGAGATTTTGCAGATGGTTTTCCAGAGGTTGTTACATGATTTTGGATTGTCATTTTCTATTATCGAATTTATATCAGATTTATGACCATGAGTCTGTTTCGCTATATTTTTCGCATTCCCTTATTTGTGTATGAATGGTGTATTTGATTACAAGTTAGGAGGGTTGTCCGGGCATTCATGGTTTAGGATGCTCATCACGGCCAGGGCCTCAGTTCGGGTCGTGACAAACTTGGTATCAAAGCACAGTTCATGGTCCCAGGGTGTCTGCAAAATTGCATCGGGTAGAGTCCTGTTTATGGATGTGTAGCGTGCCACACTTATAAGCAGGAGGCTACTAGGCATTTAGGAATGTTTCCCCTCTTTGTGATTTAGTTTGGGCTTTAAAGTCTCATCTGTCCTCTAATCTAGTGATCTCATATATTTCAGAAAAAAGACAGCCATGCCTCCTCGTTGCTCTAACAATCAGGATACTCAGAATGATGAAGTCAGCCTCACCCATGGGATGCGTACCAGTAACAGAGTGTACACCCCATAAGCTGTTCCTCCCCCGAGAGTACCTCCAGTCCCGACCATTCCTCCTCGAGCTCCAAGGACAAATGTTAACCGTTCCCAATCTTCTCAAAGGGATATATCTAATACTGAATTCAGATAGTCCATTTACATGCTTACACAGCTGGTAGCCGTACAGACTCAGAGTTCGGAGGATACTGGGTCTGCATCTGTTACTTCGGAGGCTACTAGGGTGGGTCAGTTCATGAGAATGAACCCGCCCAAATTTTCTGGCACTAAGGTAGAAGAGGATCCACAAGATTTTATAGATAAAATGGAGAAATTTTTAGAGTAATGTATGTAGATCAGGTAGAAGGGGTTGAATTGGAAGTATACCAACTTAAGGATATAGCGAACCAATAGTATAATGAGTGGGAGGATGCGAAGGGTGAGAGTGCTGAGCCCACAGTTTGGGGCAAGTTTATGGAGGCCTTTCTTGATCAGTTCTTCCCTCTAGATTTGAGGGACGCCAAAGCTGAAGAATTCATGAACCTGAAGCAAGGAAAGATAAGTATCCAGGATTAAACTCTGAATTTCAACCAACTGGCCCGTTATGCACCAGATATGACTAGTAATATGAGAGCTCGAATGCAAAAATTTGCATTCGGACTTTTAGATGATCTAGCGCTTGAATGTCAGGGGGCAATGCTGAATAGGGACATGGACTTCGCCAGACTATCAATCTACATGCAGCAAGTTGAGGAGAAGAAGAAAAAGATTGCCGAATCTAGGAAGAAGGACAGACAGGCAAAGAGAGCCAAAATAGCTGACCAGAGTCACAGTCAGCCGCAAAGTGGGAATTGAGAAAGCAGGTGGCAGAAGAGAAAGAATTGGGGAAATGCTCAGCCTTCAACCAGCGTCCCCGCGCCCTGACCTCCACGTGATCAATGGTCTTTTAATCCTCAGGCTAATAGTAGAAGGAGAATGCAGGACACCCATTCATAGGTAGCGTGATGCAGCCCGCCAGATTTTTTTCCTGTTATAGTGTCTGTGGGAGAAATCATCTTGGAAAGTGTTACTTTGAAAGGAGAAATTATTATTCCTGCAGCCAAGTGGGTCACCTACATAGAGATTGCCCTGCCACTGGGGGTAATGTTGGAGGAGCCAAGTCTCGAGCAAATTCTTTCGCACCACCACCTCAGAAGGGAGCCACTTCAGCTACCAGTAGAGGTTGCCACCAGTTGTACGCCTTGACCAACCACCAAGAGGTAGAGGCCTCACCAGATGTAGTTAGTGGTATGTTAAAAATCTTTTCCCGTGATGTTTATGTGTTACTTGATCCCGGGTTTACCCTGTCTTATGTGACCCTGTAGTCATTGGTTTTGGGTTTGAGCCTGGCGTGATTATTGAACCTTTCTCTGTTTCCACTCTGGTTGGGGATTCTATTGTAGCTAAAAGGGCATATAAGAATTATGTTGTGTCTATTTTTAGCTGGGATACTGTGGTAGACCTCATAGAGCTTGATATGGTGGATTTTGATGCCATCTTATGGATGGACTGGCTCCATTCATGTTATGCTACACTAGACTGTAGAACCCGAAAGGTTACTTTTTCCTTTCTAAATACCGGAGGTAGAATGAAAGGGGCATTCTTTAGCACCTAGAGGGCTCTTTATATCTTGTCTAAGAGACCGTAAACTTATGCCAAATGTTGTTTGTACCATTTTATTTGGGTCAAAGATTCTAATACTGAAAGTCCTTCCTTTTCATCTGTTCCTGTGGTAAATGAGTTTCTAGAATTATTTCCAGATGATCACCCAGGAATACCGCCTGATAGGGAGATAGATTTTGGTATTGATTTGTTACCAGACACCCATCCCATTTATATTCCACCATATAGAATGGCTCCTACAGAGTTGAAAGAGTTGAAAGAGCAACTAGCGGATCTTCTAGATAAAGGTTTTATCCACCCCAGTTTTCCCCCTGGGGTGCACCTGTTCTCTTTGTGCGAAAGAAAGATGGTTCTCTTCGTATGTGCATAGATTACCGCCAGTTGAATAAGGTCATGATTAAAAATAAATACCCTCTTCCTAGAATTGATGATCTTTTTTACCAACTTTAGGGTGCTAAATGTATCTCAAAGATAGACCTTCATTTGGTATATCATCAGTTGAAGGTTCGAGAGTCAGATATTGCCAAAACAGCTTTTCAAACCAGATATGGTCATTATGAATTCTCATTCATGTCCTTCAAATTGACTAATGCCCCTGCATCTTTCATGGATATGATGAATAGGGTCTTCCATCAGTTTCTGGATCTGTTTGTCATAGTATTCATTGATGGCATCTTGGTTTATACTAAGAGTGATGAGGACCATGCCAATCACCTCTAAATCATCCTTCGGACCTTCAAAGATCATAAGTTGTATGCTAAGCTTTCTAAATGTGAATTCTGGCTAAATGTTATTGCTTTCTTCGGGCACATTGTGTCTAGTGGGGGAATAAAGGTTGATCCCCAAAAGGTTGAGGCACTAAGAAAATGGCCCCGACCCATGAATAAAACCGATATTCGGAGCTTCTTGGGTTTGGTAGGGTATTACAGAAGATTCATAGAGAGATTTTCTTCCATACCTGCTCCACTTACTAAGTTGACTCAGAAAAAGGTGAAGTTTGTGTGGTCCGACTCCTGTGAGAATAGTTTTGAGAAGTTGAAAGACAAATTGACTACATCACCTGTTCTTACTCTTCCGAAAGGAACAAAGGGGTTTGTTGTGTATTGTGATGCATCCCGCATGGGACTTGGGTGTGTACTTATGCAGCACGGTAAGATGGTGGCTTATGCATCTAGGCAGTTGAAGGTGCATAAGCGGAATTACCCCACTCATGAATTGAAGTTAGCAACTGTGGTGTTTGCACTTAGAATATGGAGGCATTATCTTTATGGGGTGCATGTTGATGTTTTCACTAACCATAAGAGTTTACAGTATGTTTTCTCACAGAAATAATTGAACTTCAGGCAAAGGCGCTACATGGAATTGCTAAAATATTATGACATGAGCCTGCAATATCATCCGGGCAAGGTGAATGTGGTAGCTGATGCCCTTAGCAGGTTTTCAATGAGCAGATTTTATCATATTGAAGAAGGAAAGAGAGAGATGGTGAAGGATATTTGCCGACTTACAAATCTTGGGGTGCGACTCTTAGATTCTGAAGATGGAGGGGTGATTGTTCATGAGATAGCTAAATCATCTTTTTGTGCTAAAGTTAAAGAGAAGCAGGTCGAAGTCCCATCTTGATGCAGATCAAGAAAGATGTGGGTCAGCAGAAGGTGATGTCCTTTGAAATTGGTGGTGATGGTATTTTTAGATATCAGGGTATATTGTGTATGTCAGATATTGATGGTCTGCAGAAGAGAATCCTCGTTGAAGCTCACACTTTAAGGTATTTTGTTCACCCCGACTCTACCAAGATGTATCATGATCTGAAAACCATTTATTGGTGGAATAATATGAAGCATGATGTAGCTAACTATGTTGCCTAGTGTTTAAATTGTCAACAAGTTAAAGTGGAACATATGAGGCCAGGTGGTACTTCTCAAGAGATGGCTTTGCCTTTGTGGAAGTGGGAGATAATCAATATGGACTTTATTACGGGACTTTTGAAGTACTGAAACCAGTATGATTCCATTTGGGTGATTGTTGATCGGCTGACTAAGTCAGCCCATTTTCTACCTGTTAGAACTAACTATTCGGGAGATGATTATGCCAAGCTGTACATTGAGGAGATAGTCACTTGCCTGGGGTGCCATTATCCATCATATCTGGCCGAGGTACGCAATTTTCTTCACAGTTTTGGAGGTCTTTTCAGAGCGGTTTAGGTACCCAAGTGAACCTACATACTGTATTTCACCCTCAGACGGATGGGCAAGATGAGCGCACCATTCAGACCCTTGAGTATATGTTGAGAGTTGTGTAATTGATTTCAAGGGTAGTTGGGTAGATCACTTGCCACTAATAGAGTTTGCCTATAATAATAACTACCATGCCAGTATTAAGATGGCCCCTTTTGAAACATTGTATGGAAGGAGAGGTAGGTCGCCTATAGGGTGGTATAAAGTTGGTGAGATGCAGTTGTTTGGGCCTGATCTTGTTCATCAGGCAATGGAAGATGTGAAAATCATTAGAGAACGACTTAAGACAGGTCAAATTCGGCAGAAGTCCTACGCCGATATTAGGATAAGGGGGTTAGAATTTTAGGTTGGTGATTGGGTGTTTCTGAAAGTGTCTCCTATGAAGAGAGTCATGCATTTTGGGAAGAAGGGTAAGCTGAGTCCTCACTATATAGGGTCATACCATATTGTGAGAAGGATAGGTGGGGTTGCGTATGAGTTAGAGTTGCCAGCAAGTTTGGGTTCCGTCCATCCAGTTTTCCATGTATCTATGTTGAAGAAATGTATTGGAAACCATTCTTTAGTGTTTCCTATTGAGGAGATTAAAGTGTGAGACTCCTTAACACATGAAGAGGAACCTATTGCGAACTTAGATCACCAAGTTCGGAAGTTGAGAAGCAAAGAAATAGCCTATGTTAAAGTGTTGTGGAGGAATCAGAAAGTTGAAGAAGTAACTTGGGAATCAGAAGATGACATGAGAGATAGATACCCAAACTTATTTGATCTGGCAAGTGACGAAATAGAAGGTACCATCCTTGTCTTATTTCTTTTCCTATGCCCTTGTATGCTTGAAATCGTGCTTATCTGTGTTCCGCATCATCATTCGGGGACGAATGATCCCAAGGGGGGATAATGTAATGCCCCGTTAATTCCTTCATGTGTTATATCATAGTAGTATGCTTGTTGAGTTAAAAGCTTGAAAATTTTCTAAGTGATAAAGGGGATTTAGAATCATTTTTAGCTTTCAATCTTTGTGGAATTTATTTTCGACCTTCCCGACCTCCGTTTCTTGATTTTTTTGTTGATACGCGATGGGGCAAGTCAATAGTGTGTCTCGGGAGAGTTTCAGAATTTTTAGACGAGCTTAAGGGCGAGTTTGGGTTGACAAACCAGTGAGCCGAGGCGATTAGCCCATGGCGCCTCGCTGATCACCTCACCTGGGGTGAGCAAGGTGATAGGCAAGGCGATGCCTTAACTATCGTGGTGCTCAACCCAAGGTGACACCTTGGGTATCGCCCCAGGCCATTTTTCAGTTTTCTCCGAGATTTTAAGGGTGTTTTGGGAATTTTCAATTCCCCAATCATCTTAAACACGGGATTAAATCGCAAATACACCAAAATACCTTCACAATCATCCAAATTTCTCAATAATATTCATAATGGTTTCAAACTAAAACTCAAGCAACTCAAGATTCAACCGTGGGTTTTCAAAACTAATTGGAGATTTGGAATCCCCAAGCCGTAGGCATCAAGAATCATCCTTTATTTTTCGAAATAGTGGTACGTGGGGTTGTCCAAAATTTTATGGGCATTCTTTCGAAAAGAATTTATACAAGATTTTAATTTATACAAGAATAGATATATATTATTACAAGTGGGTTTTTTGTTTTAACACCAATAACATGTTTTGTGATATGATTTTGAAAAGAATATTGGGTTATCATGGGGTTGTTTGCTTGAATATATTTCAATTGTTGAATTGTGGACATGTGATCTGAATTTTGAAAGGATGTGACATGTATGAATTGTGAATTCTTTAAATCCCCCATGATAATGTTCTATACCTCATATGATACTTTTGTTAAACTATCGAGAGCATGAGTTTTTGCTATTTCTATGATACTACTCATAAATGATAAAACTTCTTGAATTATTATATGTTGAGAACTATTGTGCATGTGTTTGATGTGTATGGAAGTCTTATATATGTGCATGTTGTGAATGACATAAGAAGTTGGAGAATTAATATGATATTGATGACTTGCACATCGGGGTATGACGATACCCCACAGAGAATGATATATGTTTTGTCTTGAATCAAGATTAAAGCTTAACTTTATATGAGTTAGGTGGTTACCCGAAGAAAGCACGAGTCAAATGACTCTATGCTTAAAACCGTGAATTGCCGACACGAGAAACTTGGTACCATGCTATGTGATCTTGTGTACCTTATATTGTGTCATCCCTATTTGGGACTAATGATTAGGAGCCTTGCTTTGTGATCTTAAGCCCAACCCTGACACGTGGACTCGATTGGGATGAAGACACCCTATTGTGTGATCTTGCGTGTTCTTCTCCCCTCACTAATACTCCAATCTTGGCGGCAATCGGGATTCGGCAGTTGGTGAAAGATTGTAGGGTGTACCACCTAGATCATTAGTGATACAGCGTTGTTGAAAAATCATTATACTATGCCCATATGTTTCGAATTATTCTTTGATAATGTTTTAAAGCAGCTCTCATCTATGTTATATAAAAATTCTATTTTTATTTTTGGATTACTTTGTGTACCAATACATCTGTAGTGACCCCCCTCCCCTACCTCTCAGGTTCTGAGGCTCGATCTAGGGGTCCAGATACATAGTAGATAATTCAGATAGTAGATCAAATTGTTCAATGGTGAGCCTTCTTTATTCCAGAAGGCCTGTCCTTTCAGATTATGTCATCTCTTATAGTTTTGGTCTACTGGGTGCCCTGTCCCAGTTTTTATATACTTGTTATTGATCATGTAGTAGAGATTTCGCAGACGGTTTTCTAGAGGTTGTTAGATGATTTTGGATTGTCGTTTTCTATTATCGAATTTATATCAGATTTATGACCATGAGTCTGTTTCGCTTTATTTTCCACATTCCCTTATTTATGTATGAATGGTGTATTTGATTACAAGTTAGGAGGGGTGTCCGGGCCTTAATGGTTTGGAATGCTCGTCACGTCCAGGGCCTCAGTTTGGGTTGTGAAAAACTTGGTATCAAAGCACGGTTCATGGTCCCAGGGTGTCTGCAAAATCGCGTCGGGTAGAGTCTTGTTTATGGATGTGTAGCATGCCACACTTATAAGCAGGAGGCTACTAGGCGTATAGGAATGTTGCCCCTCTTTGTGATTCATTTCATGCTTTAAGGACTAATTTGTCCTCTATCTAGTGATCTCATGTATTTCAGAAAAAAGGACAGCCATGCCTCCTCGTCGCTCCAACAATTAGGATACTCAGGATGATAAAGTCCGCCCCACCCATGGGATGTGGACCCGTACAAAGCGTACACCCCAGAACCTGTTCCTACCCTGGGAGTACCTCCAGTCCCGACCAGTCTTTCTCGAGCTCCAAGGACAAATGTTAACCGTTCCCTGTCTTCTCAGATGGACATATCTAATGCTGAATTTAGACCATCCATTTACATGCTTGTACAGCTGGTAGCCGCATAGACTCAGAGGTCGAAGGATATTGGGTCTGCATCTGTTACTTTGGGGGCTACTAGGGTGGGTCAGTTCATGGTAATAAACTCACCCAAATTTTCTAGTACTAAGGTAGAAGAGGATCCATAGGAGTTTGTGTACAAAATAGAGAAGATTTTCATAGTAATGCATGTAGATCAGGTGGAAGGGGTTGAATTGGTAGCATACCAACTTAAGGATGTAGCGAACTAATGGTATAATGAGTGGGAGGATGTGAAGGGTGAGAGTGCTGAGCCCACAGTTTGGGGCAAGTTTATGGAGGCCTTCCTTGATCATTTCTTTCCTCTAGAGCTGAGGGAAGCCAAAGCTGAAGAATTTATGAACCTGAAGCAAGGAAAGATGAGTGTCCAGGAGTACACTCTGAAGTTCAACCAACTGGCCCGTTATGCACCAGAGATGACTAGTAATATGAGAGCCCAAATGCCAAAATTTGCATTCGGCCTTTCAGATGATCTAGCACTTTAATGTCAGGGGGCGATGCTGAATAGGGACATGGACTTCGCCAGACTATCAGTCCACATGTAGCAAGTTGAGAAAAAGAAGAAAAAGATTTTTGAATCTAGGGAGAAGGAAAAACAGGCAAAGAGAGTCAAAACAGCTGACCAGAGTCACAGTCAGCCGCAAAGTGGGAATTGGGGAAACATGTGGCAGAAGAGAAAGAATTGGGGAAATGCTCAGCCTGCAACCAGTAACCCCACACCTAGACCTCTACGTGATCAGCGGTCCTTTAATCCTCAGGCCAATAGTGGAAGAAGGATGAAAGACACCCATTCACAGGATAGCATGATGCAGCCCGCCAGATATTTTCCCCGTTATAGTGTCTGCGGGAGAAATCATCCTGGAAAGTGTTACTTTGAAAGGAGAAATTATTATTTCTGCGGCCAAGTGGGTTACCTACATAGAGATTGCCCTGCCACTAGGGGTAATGCTGGAGGAGCCAAGTCTCGAGAAAATTCTTCCACACTACCACCTCAGAAAGGAGCCACTTATGCTATCGGGAGTGGTCGCAACCGTTTGTACACCTTGACCATCCGCCAGAAGATAGAGGCCTCACCAGATATAGTTAGCGGTATGTTAAAAATATTTTCTCATGATGTTTATGTGTTACTTGATCCCGGTTTTACCTTGTCTTATGTGACCCCGTATGTGGTCGTTGGTTTTGGGTTTGATCCCGACATGATTGCTGAACCTTTCTCTGTTTTCACTCCAATGGGGGATTCGGTTATAGCTAGAAGGGCGTATAAGAATTATGATATGTCAATTTTTAGATGGGATACTGTGGAAGGACTCATAGAGCTTGATATGGTGGATTTTGATGCCATCTTAGGGATGGACAGGCTCCATTCATGTTATACCACACTAGACTATAGAACCCGAAAGGTTACTTTTTCCTTTTTAAATAAACTAGAGGTAGAATGGGAGAGCCATTCTTTAGCACCTAGAGGGTGTTTTATATCTTTTCTAAGATCCCATAAACTTATCTCTAAAGGTTGCTTGTACCATCTTATTTGGGTCAAAGATTCTAATACTGAAAGTCCTTCCTTTTCGTCTGTTCCTGTGGTAAATGAGTTTCCAGAAGTATTTCCAGATGATCTCCCAGGAATACCACCTGATAGAGAGATAGATTTTGGTATTGATATGTTGCTAGACACCCGTCCCATTTTTATTCCACTATATAGAATGGCTCCTGCAGAGTTGAAAGAGTTAAAAGAGCAACTAGTGGATTTTCTAGATAAAGGTTTTATCCTCCCCAGTGTTTCCCCCTAGGGTGCACCTGTTCACTTCATGCAAAAGAAAGATGGTTCCCTTCGTATGTACATAGTTACCGCTAGTTGAATAAGGTCATGATTAAAAATAAATACCATCTTCCTTGAATTGATGAATTTTTTACCAACTTTAGGGTGCTAAATGTTTCTCAAAGATAGACCTTCGTTTGGGATATCATCAGTTGAATGTTCGGGAGTCAGATATTCCCAAAACAGCTTTCCAAACCAGATATGGTCATTATGAATTCTCAGTTATGTCGTTCGGATTAACTAATGCCTCTGCAGCTTTTATGGATATGATGAATAGGGTCTTCCGTCAGTTTCTGGATCTGTTTGTCATAGTATTGATTGATGACATCTTGGTTTATTCTAAGAGTGATGAGGACCATGCCAATCACCTCTAAATCATCCTTCAGACCCTCAAAGATCATAAGTTGTATGCTAAGCTTTCTAAATGTGAATTCTGGCTAAATGTTATTGCTTTCTTCGGGCACATTGTGTCTAGTGGGGGAATAAAGGTTGATCCCCAAAAGGTTGAGGCACTAAGAAAATGGCCCAGACCCATGAATCAAACCGATATTCGGAGCTTCTTGGGTTTGGTAGGGTATTACAGAAGATTCATAGAGAGATTTTCTTCCATACCTGCTCCACTTACTAAGTTGACTCAAAAAAAGGTGAAGTTTGTGTGGTCCGACTCCTGTGAGAATAGTTTTGAGAAGTTGAAAGACAAATTGACTACATCACCTGTTCTTACTCTTCCAAAAGGAACAAAGGGGTTTGTTGTGTATTGTGATGCGTCCCGCGTGGGACTTAGGTGTGTACTTATGCAGCACGGTAAGGTGGTGGCTTATGCATCTAGGCAGTTGAAGGTGCATAAACGGAATTACCCCACTCATGAATTGAAGTTAGCAGTTGTGGTGTTTGCGCTTAGAATATGGAGGCATTATCTTTATGGGGTGTATGTTGATGTTTTCACTAACCATAAGAGTTTACAGTATGTTTTCTCACAGAAATAATTGAACCTCAGGCAGGCGCTACATGGAATTGCTAAAATATTATGACATGAGCCTGCAATATCATCCGAGCAAGGCGAATGTGGTAGATGAAGCCCTTAGCAGGTTGTCAATGAGCAGATTTTATCATATTGAAGAAGGAAAGAGAGAGATGGTGAAGGATATTCGCCGACTTACAAATCTTGGGGTGCGACTCTTAGATTTTTAAGATGGGGGGGTGATTGTTCATGAGATAGCTAAATCATCCCTTTGTGCTGAAGTTAAAGAGAAGCAGGTTAAAGTCCCATCTTGATGTATATCAAAAAAGATGTGGGTCAACAGAAGGTGATGTCCTTTGAAATTGGTGGCGATGGTATTTTTAGATATTAGGGCATATTGTGTATGCCAGATGTATATCAAGGAATATAATCCTTGATGAAGTTCACACTTTGAGGTATGTTGTTCACCCCGGCTCTACCAAGATTTATCATGATCCAAAAACCATTTATTGGTGGAATAATATGAAGTATGATGTAGCTAACTATGTTGCCAAGTGTTTAAATTGTCAACAAGTAAAAGTGGAACACATGAGGCCAGGTGGTACTTCTCAAGAGATGACTTTACCTTTGTGGAAGTGGGAGATGATCAATATGGACTTTATTATAGGACTTTCGACGCCCTGAAACCAGTATGATTCCATTTGGGTGATTGTTGACCAGCTGACTAAGTCAACCCATTTTCTACCTGTTAGAACTAACTATTCGAGAGATGATTATGCCAAGCTGTACATTGAGGAGATAGTTCACTTGCATGGGGCTCCAGTATCCATCATATCTGGACGAGGTACGCAATTTTCTTCACAGTTTTGGAGGTCTTTTCAGAGCGGTTTAGGTACCCAAGTGAACCTACATACTGTATTTCACCCTCAGACGGATGGGCAAGATGAGCGCACCATTCAGACCCTTGAGTATATGTTGAGAGTTGTGTAATTGATTTCAAGGGTAGTTGGGTAGATCACTTGCCACTAATAGAGTTTGCCTATAATAATAACTACCATGCCAGTATTAAGATGGCCCCTTTTGAAACATTGTATGGAAGGAGAGGTAGGTCGCCTATAGGGTGGTATGAAGTTGGTGAGACACAATTTTTTGGGCCTGATCTTGTTCATCAGGCAATGGAAGATGTGAAAATCATTAGAGAACAACTCAAGACAGCTCAGATTCGTCAGAAGTCCTACGCCGATGTTAGGATAAGGGGGTTAGAATTTCAGGTTGATGATTGGGTGTTTCTGAAGGTCTACCCTATAAAGAAAGTTATCCATTTTGGAAAAAAAAGTAAGCTGAGTCCTCATTATATAGGGCCATACCAGATTGTGAGAAAGATAGGTGGGGTTGCGTATGAGTTAGCGTTGCCAGCAAGTTTGGGTTCCATTCATTCAGTTTTCCATGTGTCTATGTTAAAGAATGTATTGGAAACCATTCTTTAGTGTTGCCTGTTGAGGATATTAAAGTGTCGGACTCCTTAACATATGAAGAAGAACCTATTGCGATCTTAGATCACCAACTTTAAAAGTTGAGAAGCAAAGAAATAGCCTTAGTTAAAGTGTTGTGGAGGAATCAGAAAGTTGAAGAAGTAACTTGGGAATCAGAAGATGACATGTTTGATAGATACCCAAACTTATTTGATTCGGCAAGTGACGAAATAGAAGGTACCATCCTTGTCTTATTTCTTTTCCTCGGCCCTAGTATGCTTGAAATCCTTCATGTGTTATATCGTAGTAGTATGCTTGTTGAGTTAAAAGCTTGAAAATGTTCTGTGTAAAAGGGGACTTAGAATCATTTTTAGCTTTCAATATTTGGGGAATTTATTTTCGACCCTTCTGACCTCCGTTTCTTGATTTTTTTGTTGATACGCGATGGGGCAAGTCAAGAGTGTGTCTCGGGAGAATTTCAGAATTTTTAGAAGATCTTATGGTCGAGTTTGGGTTGACAAACCAGTGAACCGGGGTGATTAGCCCGCGGTGCCTCGCTGATTGCCTTACCTGGGGTGAGCAAGGCGATAGGAAAGGCGACGCCTTGGCTATCGTGGTGCTCAACCCAGGGCGACGTCTTGGGTATCGCCCCAGGCTATTTTTCAGTTTTCTCCAAGATTTTAAGGGTGTTTTGGGAGTTTTCAATTCCCCAATCATCTTAATCACGGGATTTAATCCCAAATACACCAAAATACCTTCACAATTATCCAAATTTCTCAATAGCATTCATAAGGGTTTCAAACTAAAAACTCAAGCAACTCAAGATTCAACTGTGGGTTTTCAAAACTAATTGGTGATTTGGAATCCCCAAGCCGTAGGCGTCGAGAATCATCCTTTATTTTTCGAAATAGAGGTACGTGGGGTTGTCCAAAATTTTATGGGCATGCTTTCGAAAAGAATTTATACAAGACTTTAATTTACACAAGTATATATATGTTATTACAAGTGGGGTTTTTTGTTTTAACACCAATAACATGTTTTGTGATATGATTTTGAAAAGAATATTGGGTTATCATGGGGTTATTTGCTTGAATATATTTCAATTGTTGAATTGTGGACATGTAATCTGAATTTTGAAAGGATGCGATGTGTATGAATTATGAATTCTTTAAATCCCCCGTGATAATGTTCTATACCCCATATGATACTTGTGTTAAACTATCGAGAGCATGAGTTTTTGCTATTTCTATGATACTATTCATAAATGATAAAACTTCTTGAATTATTATATGTTGAGAACCATTGTGCATGTGTTTGATGTGTATGGAAGTCTTATATATGTGCATGTTATAAATGACATAAGAAGTTGGAGAATTAATGTGATACTGATGAATTGCACGTCGGGGTATGACAATTAAGAACAGTGTATGATATATGTTTTTGTCCAGAATCAAGCTTAAAGCTTAACTTTATGTGAGTTAGGTGGTTACCCGAAGAAAGCACGAGTCAAATGACTCTATGCTTGAAATTGTGATTTGCTGCCATGGGAAACTTGGTACCATACTATGTGATCTTGTGTACTTTGTATTATGTCATCCCTATTCGGGACTAATGATTAGGAGCCCTGCTTTGTGATCTTGAGCCCAACCCTGACACGTGGACTCGATTGGGATTGAGACATCCTGCTGTGTGATCTTGCGTGTTCTTCTCCCCTGACTAACACTCCAATCTTGGTGGCAACTGGGATTTGGCAGTTGGTGAAAGATTGTAGGGTGTACCACCTAGCTCAGTAGTGATACAGCGTTGCTTAAAAATCATTATACTATGCCCATATATTTCGAACTATTTTTTGATAAAGTGTTTTATCGCAGCTCTCATCTATGTTATATAAAAATTCTATTTTTATTTTTGGATTACTTTGCATACCAGTACGCCTGTATTGACCCCCCTCCCCTACCTCTTAGGTTTTAAGGCTCCGTCTAGGGGTCCAGATAAGCAGTAGATAATTCAGACAGCAGATCAGATTGTGCAGTGGTGAAACTTCTCTATTCTAGAAGGCCTGTCATTTCAAATTATGTCATCTCTTACAGTTTTGGTCTACTGGGGCCTTGTCCCAGTTATTAGATACTTGTTATTGATCATGTAGTAGAGATTTCGCAGACGGTTTTCCAGAGGTTGTTACATGATTTTGGATTGTCATTTTCTATCATAGAATTTATATCAGATTTATGACCATGAGTCTGTTTCGCTATATTTTCCGCATTCCCTTATTTTTGTATGAATGGTGTATTTGAATACAAGTTAGAAGGGGTGTCCGGGCCTTCATGGTTCAAGATGCTCATCACGGCCAAGGCCTCATTTTGGTTCATGACAGAAACAAACCCCTAAGTTGCTTGAGCTGCATCAAGATCAGTCTATTTGACTAGGACTTGACCTACTTCTTTGTTGAGGCGCTTGACTATCCTCTTATCTAGAACTGACTCAGGTGCAGGACAAAAGGGACTACATAAGTATAGAACAGGTGGATGGTTGAAGCTCATGGAGAATTCATAACACTTCTTGAGCTGAGAAACATGGAAAGTAGGATGAATAAGAACATCCTTAGGCAACAACAACATATACGCAACAGCTCCTATCCTAGCCTCCACCATATAAGGTCCATAATACTTGGTTGTAAGCTTATTGAATGGTCTAGTAGCTACTCAAAATTACCTATATGTTAAAGTTTTAAATACACCTAATCACCCACTGAAAATGATAAGTCAGTTCTGTGTTTATCAGTAATGTCTTTCATCCTTTATTGAGCTCTAGCCATGTGAAATTTCAGCAGCGAAATGATGGATTCTCTAACTTGTAGTGATATGTCAACCATCTCAAAAGAACTCTCACTGACCAAGTAAGGAAAATAGATAGGAGGTTTCTTACCATACAACACCTTATAAGGGGTGCACTTGATGGTGGAATGGTAAGTTGTATTATACCACCACTCAGCCAAGGGGATATAGGTAGCCCATTTTTTAGGTTTGTCTGTGCAAAAGCATCTCAAGTAAGTCTCTAGAGTCCTGTTGAGCACCTCAGTTTGACCATCAGTTTGAGGATAGTAAGTTGTGGATCTCTGCAATTGCACACCTTGAAGCGTAAAAAGTTCTTGCCAAAAATAGCTTAAGAACACAGGATCTCTATCACTTGTCATAGTCACTCGCATACCATGAATATTTAAAACATGGTCCAAATAAAATAGGGCTACTGATTGAGTAGTATAAGGATGGTGCAAGCACAAGAAATTACCATACTTGCTCAATTTGTCAACCACAACAATATTACATCCTTCCCATTTGATCTAGGAAGTCCTTCAATGAAATCCAAGCAAACATCAGTCCACACACCTTCAGGAATCGAAAGAGGTTGCAAATAACCCGGATAAGTTGTTGCATCATACTTGTTTCTTTGGCATATGTCACATTGTTATACAAAAGATCTAACATCCTGCAAAAGGGATTTCCAATAGAATAGTGACTGCAATCTCCAAGTAGTAGCATCCATCCCTGAGTGTCCTCCTTGAGGAGTGCTATGCCACAATTCCATGATCTTTCTTTTTAATTTTGGATCATCACCCACCACCAATCTATCTTTTCATCTCACTTGTTCATGATACCAAGTATAGTGATTAAAAGGTTGAACCTACAATCTTGTAATTATTTCCTATAACTTAGAATATTGTATCTAACTCTCTTTAATTTCATCATATAGAACATCATGTGGAGACAAATAGATATAGCCAAGAGTTCAGTATCCGACATTCTAGATAAGGCATCAGCAGCCTTATTCTCAGACCCCTTTTTATACTCAATAAAGAAATCAAAATCCATGAGTTTAGAAATTCCTGTAACTTGAAAGTCAGTGTGTATCTACTGATCTAATAAATGTTTTAATGCCTTCTGATAAGTCCTACAAAAATATCTCCCTAACAAGTAATGAGACCACTTTGTAACAACAAATATAAGAGCCAACAATTCCCTATTATACACAAACATAGCTTGATATTTTGGAGTCAAGGCCTTACTGATATATGTTGTGGGGTGACCCTATAGCATTAACACAGCACCAATTCCCTTTTTACTTGCATCAGTCTCAACCACAAAAAGCAAAAAATAATTAGGCTTAGCCAACACAGGTGCAGAAACTAGAGCTTATTTAAGTGCATGAAATGTTGTAGTAGCCTGTTCAAACTAATTGAATCCTTCATTTTTCAATAGGTCATGTAGTGGTCTACAAATATCACTAAAACCTTGAATAAATCTCCCATCGTATCCAGCAATACCTAAAAAACTCCCCAATTGCTTGATGTTTCTTGGATGTGGCCATTGCTGCACGACACTAATCTTTTTAGGATCAGTTGAAACACCTTTAGCACTTATATAATGACCTAAGTATTCTACATTATCCACCCCAAATGCACACTTGGACACCTTTGCATACAACTGATATTGCTTTATCAATTCAAATACAGCCTTAACATGTGCAACATGATCATTTAAAGTCTTACTATAGATGAGTATGTCATCAAAGAACTCAAGAACTAATTTTCTCAGTAGAGGTTTAAAAACAACATTCATTAGCTCTTGAAAGGAAGAGGGTGCATTAGTTAAACCAAAAGGCATTACTAAAAACTCATAGTGAACTTCATGAGTCTTAAAAGTAGTTTTATAAGTATCATTCTTTTCTATTCTCAACTGATGATACCCTGCCCTCAAGTCTATTTTGGAAAATAACATAGCACCCCCTAATTCATCAAGCAAGTCTTCAATCATAGGTATAGGGAACTTATCTTTGATAGTCAACTTATTCAAGTTTCTATAATCCACACAAAGCCTCCATGTACTATCTTTTTTCCCTACTAACACCACCGGAGAAGCATAAGGGCTAGTACTATTTTGTATTACCCCTTGTTTCATCATTTCTTGGACAAGTTTCTCAATGATATCCTTCTTGAAAGATAGATCTCTATAAGGTCTTTTACTATCTGGATTAGCAGACTCAATCAATGAAATTTTGTGGTCAAACACACCTCTGTATGGAGGTAGTGTGCTAGGTATTTCAAACAAACAAGAGTACTCATTAACTAGAGAATCTAAAGCAGGATTTATACCAGTAGATGAAGTAGCTTGAATATTGTAACAACTAGTGCCAGCTATTATACTATCCACCAGTGATAACATAAATAATTGAGCTTGTGCTTCTTGTTTAATCATCTCTTCTGCTTTAGCAGACTTAAGTTTATCACTAGCTCATCCCAACACATGTTTCTTGCCCTTGTAAACAAATCCAATTGTTCTATTCTTGAAATCAAATAGTATCCTTCCCAATGTGCTTAACCATTGAACTCCCAACACAATATCCACATTCCCTAAAGGTAATAACAAAAAGTCTGAAGAGAATGTGGTACCTTATAGTAACCGCTACAGATTTTTACACACAGCAGCAGTCTACACTTTTCTGCCATCTGCAATGCTGATAGATTGTTCCACTATAGGATCAGCCTAACAACCCAACCTTGTGGATATAGATTGATCAATGAAGTTATGTGTACTCCCAGTATCAATTAAAACCTATAAGGGATTTTTCTCATGATACCCTGTAACTCTAATAGTTTGATAACCAGAAACACCAGTAAAAGCCTGAAGTGATATAGTCATACAGTCTTCAGGTTCATTCAGCAATTCTTGCACTACATCACCATCACTTATCTCTGTAGTATCTTCATCTTCCAATACCAATACCATATATAGTTGCTTCTTACTTCTACAGTTATGTCCTTATACATAAGGTTCATCACAGAAGAAACAAAGGCCCTATTCCCTCTTCTCATACATTTCAGCAGCAGAAAGTCTTCTACCTGGGACTTTACTAACAACATTTTGATGTACCATCTGACTAGTCACTTGGTTAGTCCCAACATTTTTCTTAACTATAGGTGTGTTAGTATAGGTTCTTGGTTGAAGAAAGGTTTAGGAGTAGGTAATAGGCCTAGCATCTTGAAACTCCAATATTAAACTTGAGCTTCAAAACCCTCTTCTTGCAATCTAGTGATTTTGTAGGCTTGGTGAAGTGTTCTTGGAGTTTGAATCCTAACAACTTTATTAAGTTCAGGTTTTAATCCCCCTAAGTAACAACTCAGGGCATTTTCGTTAGACAAATTTACCCTATATAATAACCTGTCGAACTCAACTTGATAATCCTTCATACTACCAGTCTGTTGTAAATTCTTAATAGCTTTCATTGGATCTTCAAAACTATCACCAAATCTATCATTAATGGCCAATATATACTCAGACCAAGAAGGATCTTTCACAGCAGTTCTAGCTCTCATATATTACCTATGCCAAGTTATAGCATCCCCATCTATATGAATTAAAGCTACCCTAACTATTTGATCAGGTGGAACCATGTCCATGGCAAAAAATTGGTCCACCTTATACAACCAGGTTCACAAATCATGGCCAGAGAATTGAGGGAATTCAATCTTAGAACAACGATTAAGAAATTTACCACTAGAATTCTGAAATTCTCTATTTTGTTGGGAACAACCTGGCCCTCTTGGTTCATCACCACCTACTGAAGATTCAACCCTGCCTTCATTTACATATCTTTCCTTGTGATTCCAATTTCGCAAAGCTTATTTAATCTTTATTAATTCCTTATCTATACGTACATTTCAATCATTCATGCTCAACATTCCATCCATCAATTTCAGCAATTGATCTTGGATTTGTGACAATTTTCCATCGACCTCTTCTATTGTTATATCCACATTTTTGTCATGCACAACCATGATTATTCATCCTAGAATCACGAGCTCTGATACCAATTGATGCACCTCGAAGAACCAAATCAATCCAGGAGGTTAACCTCGAGGAAGAAGAGAGCTAAGTTCAGGGTATAACCAAGAAAAATAGCTAAATTGAAAATAAAAGAGAATAAGAATTGTATTATGATTTTCTGAATAGCTGTGAATCATTACACATGAGTATTTATATTAATAACCGCCTTGGACTCTACTAAAGTAGTTATGTTATAACAGTAAAAACAAACTCTGCTACAGTACTTAACAGACCTAACTAACTTTTGAATCTTAAATGTTTTGACTTTTTTTATCCTGTTGCACTTGTATCAAAGGGACCAACAATCATACTACCGCGGCCACAAAAGAACTTGTCAAAAACTATATGAAAAGGGGTCGAGGGCAGAAAAAGGGTTTTCGATTCAAGTTGCATCTGATATTCATTGTGCTTCTCTCTTTGAGACATAGTACAAATCTCGGCTCCACCACTAATGACGATCAATTATATGTGTCCATTGTAGCAAAGAAGATAATCTCCAAACTCATGGAGTGAGTTTATCGTCCGTATATCTAGTGTTCATCCTAATCTTTTCTCTGACGATGAAAATTATCTTGGTCTTCTGTAAAATCTTGCATTAAACATTATGATGGCAAAAAAAAGGTCCTAAAACTTAATTTTATAAGTGTTATTGGACATTTAGGTTTAGGTGTACCAGTTCACCTATTATTTCTTTTCCCATAGCTTTTTGTTTGAATTTTGTTATTTTTTATAATTCTTCCTTGTATTTTTAATAAAATGAATTGATTGTCAAATTTGGATAATATCTTAGCAGTTTAATTAGTGGCCTACAATTTTGCGCTATGTTGTTCATAAAATACTTCACTACTATATTATTACCTTCATTTTATTTATCCTTTTTCTCCTTTTTGGGGACATTTTTCCTACTTTTCAAAATTATATGCTAAAAAAAACCTCAAAAATCACTCATTTTAACTCTTTTAATTATGTTCAATGTACTTTAAGTTTTTTTTCTTCCAAAGATGAATAAACACGTAGCAACATTAATTATTAATTAATGTTAATAGTTGTGGAGCCTTGAAAACTTTTCCTGCAAAGTACGTGGTTAACAATATAATTATGTATTAGTGATAGTCTATTTGTGTTCCTATTCAGTGTTATCTCTTCTCCTAAAACTATTCAGCTTCCCTTGTGTGGCGTTAGCAATTGTCGGTATCTCACAGCCTGCATCCTCATATTTTGTACAATCGACCATAATAGTATCTTTATGAAAATGTCTTATAATTTATTCAGTTGTTCTGTTGACTGTTGTAACAGTTCTTCTGCATAGCTGTGGACTGTTGCAATAGTTCTTATGCATATATTTTCTTAGTCGGAATGTTCAATGTCAGCAAAGAATGTGATTCAACACAAATCTCACGTCTCAAGAGAAAAACAACACTAGCACACATCTAGCCCATATCATTGATCTGATGGTGATTGCATTTACAGAGCCGTGGCCTTAATTTTTTAAGAATAAGATTATGTATTGTTATGTTGCACCTTTTCTGGCATTCTAATTTGATTTATCATTATTTTATTTATTAATTGGTTATTTATATGATTGTGTTTTTGTTTGTATCATTTGTAGTTAGATTATTCAGCTTGAAAACGTTGAGATAGATTCAAGATTTAATTTTATGGGTTCAATAATCAAGGTTATTTGATTAAATTTACCGTACTTTTAAAGTTATAAATAAATATCTACTATTTGTTGTAATTTTAATAGATTTTCGTTACATAAAAGTATTATGTTACTGATGAAACCGTCATTGCTTTTGTATCATTTTGAAGGTAATATTCCAATTTATATTTATTTTCAATTTAATTATTTTTTTTATCATGAAGAATTGCACATCGGCTTTAAAAGCTCTACAAGTTGCTTGATGAAAAAATTATTTTCTCCAAGAAAATATCATCAAGGAATTTATCAAGAATGTGGTAGCATTTTTAAAATATATTTATATGATTTATATGTTTCGATCAAAATGCTTATTTGTTAAATGGTTTTATATGTAAGCTTATATTATTTAAATAAAATATTACTTTCTTTGTATCTTTCATATATAATATTGGTGTTTGTGTGGAATTAGTAGTATGAAATGGGAGTTAATATTTTTTTTTCTACTTGTCTAAATTATTGTCAGTGTTATACTAATAGACAAAAATTCAATAGTTGATATTAATAAATTACATAGTTATTCTTCTTTTATCTTTCAAATAAAATTTAACTTTAAAATTATAGCATGAATTCATTGATATTTTTTCACAGAATAATCGCGCGAAGCGTGATTGAATTCACTAGTATATATATATAAGAGAGTTATAGAGAAGGTGATGTGCTGGTGTTCATAGCTTTGTCATTAAAATGTTAAAATTAAAGTTCAAGATGTAAATTAACCAAGAAGAAATACAGAGTAAAGATGTAAATATTGGTGCGAAGAACCAACCCCTGAAAGTGGAGGATCTAGAAAGTCAACTCTTATTCTATTCTTCTGTCTATATACTGAACTAATAACGGATAATTACTAGACACTTAGTTGTTGTAGAGTTCTTATAATTGTTGTAACTTTAAGTCTATTCTTATCAGAGGCGGATCCAGAATTTTAAACTTGTGGGTTTCCAAGGGCTCATTTCCTGCCACTAAGTTATCCCTTGGTTTAGTTATGAGTTCCCACCTATTAATATTTATAACTTTTGGCGATTTTTCTATGTAATTTTAAGCCTTACGGTAACGGGTGTGGGTTCCCGAGAACCCACACCTTCTACTTTACATCTTGTTGATACAGGTCTGGTATGTAGTCTTGTATAGATTCTTTAAACAGCAATCGTTCAATTATTAACATACGAGGCAGATCAAAATATGGTGCGAAAAAAACAAAATCGATATGAATGGAAGATGCCTCTAGAACTCCTTTTTCTTGGTAAGGATAGGTACAAAGTCACTCGACTGAAAGGATAGGGAACAACCAAAATGTTACACCCCAAAACTATACGGAGTCCTTTCGAATGACCTAGAATATAGTCTACTGGACTAGCCAAGAAAGAGTGATGTAGACTATATTCGCCCGTGGAGGTGAGTGGAGGAATCTGTGCAGCTTCTAAATCTAATTACCAACTCGGGACTATATTAGTATAAAGCGGCATTATCTCTCATCTTCTACTCTCTATCTCTTTATGGTATCAAAGCCTATCTAAACTCCTACGAGTTGATCCTCTCCTTTTTTTTTTCTCTGATTACTCACACAAATGGCCTCTAAGATTTCTGTGACCAATGCCGATGGAATCCAACAATGCCATCACTATTGTTCAATTCAATCCACTTACCCAACTGCCCATTAAATTAATGGACATTCACAATTTTTCCGTGTGGAAAGCTCAAGTTTGAATGCTTATGCGTGGTCACAATTTTTATGGGCATCTCGATGGCTCTATCCCTGCACCCACTTGCACCATCTCTCCAAACAATCAAGACATTGATAACCCTGAGCTCCTTTCTTGGTATCATCAAGATCAGCTAATTTAAAATGTTATTTTGACCTCTGTTGATCCTAGGCTTGCCCCTACTGTTGCTGTTACAGTCTCCGCCAAAGCTGCCTGGGATGCTTTGCATACTGTTAGGGGTGTACAGACCAAACCTTCAAGTCAAACCAAATCGAAGAACCAAACCAAACCGAGAAGAAAACCAACTTATGGTTTGGTTTGGTTAGTTTGGCGTTGGAAAAAAAAAAAACCATTCTTGATTTGGTTTGGTGTTAACCAAAAAAAGTCAAACCGAACTCAAATCAAACCGATAATATATATATATATATATATATGTATATATGCATTTATATGTATGTATATATGCATATATATAATTTAACTTTTTATCCATAAAATATTAATTATAATCAACTTTTAAAATACTTTTTCAATTAGTTTTATTAATTTTCAATATTTAGAAAGTAGGTGTGTGTGTATATTAAGTGATAATATTTGTCCATTAATTGCTAATAAAATGATCCAAAATCCAATATAAACTTAAAACCTAAATTTTTCACTCTTCATCTTACTTTTTAGTTTCAAAAGAGTTTTCGCTCCTCAATTTTTCATAATGGAGTTTTTTCATTAGCACACGAGTGAAAACATACTTGATCTAGTCTTTAATCACAATATAATTGTAAAAGTAAAGATTATAAAAAACCGAGAAAATCCGAAAAAACTGAAAGAACAGACTAAAACCCAAACCAAAAAACCAATTTTATGTTGGTTTGATTTGGTTTATAGTTTTAATAAACTGATACAAGAACAACAAGGGAAACACAAAACAACTCCAAAAGAGTCCATGAATCTTAAGGATCTGAGGACCTTTTTGGAGACCACTCTCGAATTCACTACCAACAACAAGAATACAAGATATAATGGTGTGCTTTAACACCAAAACAGCAACAAGAACAAGAACAAGAACAAGATGAACTCAAGACGATAAACAAGAAGACACAAGATTTGGAATAAACAATAACAACAAGAACATAAGATTACAACACAAACAATAAACAAGATTACAAGAAGGTAAAAGGATAGATAGATAGACCACATGAAGGTATAATCTTAAGAACCCAAGAATGGACAATCTTGGACCCTTAACATTACACACAACAATAAACCTATCTCTTACAAAGATACAAGTTCATATTCCACCTCCCAAGCATCAATGTTTCCAAGCAATTTACAATCACTAGTGATGTCACACTAGATCTTGTCTTAGTTTCGGTTAGTGGCTTTTCCAAGCCCTAACTATGGTGTTTCAAGTCTTACAAGACTTACAAATATAATCCAAAAACTAAGTTAATAATTCCTAATATGTTCCTCATATATTACAAAGCAAATAGAAGTTAAAATAACCAAAAAGTCCCTCCAAGAATGGGCACCCATCTAGTGTAATTTATGGGCTGATTTGGGTACATTTTGGACCTCTTTTACACTTTAATTGCACATACCAAGGCTCGGGGCCAACATGCACTCTCCTAAGTCCATAACGGTGATTATTCCAGTATCATCCTCTCTATCTTGAGAGGAATTTATCCATAAATTCATGGATTCACCTCATTCAATTGATCACATCAAAGGAAATCTACTCAACACAATCCGCAAACAAGTCACAAAAATAAGTTAAAAATAGTCCACAAAATTATAAAGAATCTGAGGGCTCAATAGCAACAAGTCTCGGCCAACATCTTCATTTTGAAACTTGGCTTCCTCTCCATCTTGAGCCTTGTCTTTAATCTCATCCGAAACAAGTCTCCTACCATCGTATAAGTATTGTAGTAGTCTCTATATCCTTCATGTTCCTTTCTACCATACTCCTCTACATGGATATATCAGTTTTGGTAAAGTAAAGTTTTGATTGAGAGGAATGATTTGGTGAGGGGGAGCTTCGGTTGTGGAGCTTGGATGGGAGAAAATTGGCTTCCAAGTCCCTCTTGTTGGACTTGATCGAATTGAGGGGGAAGTGAATAATTTAGGTCTCGGGTTTGAGGACATTTGTTATCTTGGCCTATGTCTATGTCATTTAGTGGTGGTCTTGGAGGGTTGATCATTTGAGGTAAAGCTTTGGGAGTAGAAACATGAGAGTTTCCTTGACTCTCCACTCGATCCAACCTCTCAATTATAGTAGACATATCTGAGCCCAATTTGCCAAGACCCGCATTTACCTTAGCTATTTCTCGGGCAATAGCATCGAGGTGGGCCACAATGGTGTCCATTATGGAAAAGGAGTTACCTATAAAAACAAAAAACACATTAGTTGTACAAAAAGATCCCCACTCTCTCTTTTTATTTCTTGACTCTCGGATCCCTCACACTCAATCTCACAAGTGTTGCAAGCTTGATTGTACTCCGAGTGGTGTTGAGAGGTAAATCTAACGTTGACAAGGACTCCAAAGAGTAAGAAAAACACCAGGACGTATTACAATGACTCAAAATAATCAAGACTCACAAAGGAAATTTAACACGAAGAACGGGTTCAAAACTAATTTACAATCTAGTAAATGATCACTAGCTTGTAAATTAGTATTGGAATCAACAAACGAAACCAAGAAAACAACAAATTGAAACTAGAAGATAAAAAATTGAGCTTAAAAATTGTCGTGTGAACAGTAAAACATGCCGTGGCAGCCATGTATTGGTTCTGTTTTATCAAGTTGTTAATTTCAAAAGTTCAAGTCTTGGTCAATTTTTAATTTGGACCTTTGGTGGAACTTGTTCAATGGAGGGAAATACAAACTAGTATTTGGAGCTTATTTTCAATTTATAATTCAAGACTCAAAAGTCTTGACTAGACTTGTACAACCCTTAAAACATGGACCCTTGTTTTATGGAAAAGTAGTGGAGATGTGATGTAAAGTCTTTTGGTGGTTGGGGGTCTTTCAAGACTTAACAAAAGTTCTACACCTTGTACTTCACCTTTTGAAGATCTAAGTTAACTTGAACATTAACAAGGTGATGAATATGGTGAAGAACTTCAGAAACACAACAAACACAACAAGAACAACCAACAACAATCTCTCAAGAACAACAACAATTTCATAACAACAAGGTCAACTACAAACCTACAACAACAATTCTATCGGCCAAGTCTTTAGTGTGGTATTTTCGGTTTTAACAAGAGATAAAGGTTGTGACAAGCTTCAAGAACAACAACAACATCCACCAAGAATTACAAAAACATCTACACGACCAACTTTAAATCCATAACAACAAGAACAACAACAAGGGGCCAAGTTTATGTTTACAACAACAACTTTGAACAAGTTCATACTCAAGTTTAGATCTAGACTCAAAGTGTTAGTCGACAAGAAAACTAACACTAGAAACAACAAAAGAAATAAGAACACAACTAGATCTAGACACACAACAAACAAATCTCGGCCAAGACACAACAAGAATATAATTTTGGCCAAGAACACAAACACTGATAGAATGGTAGATCTTTTTATTTTTATTTTTGGAATTTTCATATTTCAACTTATTTTTTTGATTCTTTAAGTGAGATAGCCCAAGATTTGATCTTGTAGGAACAATATCAAGCCATGCTTTGATACCAAATAATACAAGAACAACAAAGGAAATACAAAAAAACTCCAAAAGAGTCTGCAAATCTTAAGGATCTGAGAACCTTTTTGGAGACCACTCTCGAATTCACTACCAACAACAAGAATACAAGATATAATGGTGTGTTTTAACACAAAAACAGCAATAAGAACAATAACATGATGAACTAAAGACGATAAACAAGAAGACACAAGATTCGGATTTAACAATAACAATAAGAACATAAGATTACAACACCAACAATAAACAAGATTACAAGAAGGTAAAAGGATAGATAGATAGATCACATGAAGATATAATCTTAAGAACCCAAGAATGGACAATCTTGGACCCTTAACATTACACACAACAATAAACCTATCTCTTACAAAGATACAAGTTCAGATTCTACCTCCCAATCATCAATGTTTCCAAATAATATACAATCACTAGTGATTCCACACTAGATCTTGTCCTAGTTTCGGTTGGTGGCTTTTCCAAGCCTTAACTATGGTGTTTCAAGTCTTACAAGACTTACAAATTTCATCCAAAAACTAAGTGAATAGTCCCTAACATGTTCCTTATATATTACAAAACAAATAGAAGTTACAATGACCAAAAAGACCCTCCAAGAATGGGCACCCATCTAGTGTAATTTATGGGTTGATTTGGGTGCATTTTGGGCCTCTTTTACACTTCAATTGCACATGCCAAGGCTCGGGGCCAACATGCACTCTCCTAAGTCCATGAAGGTGATTATTCCCGTATCATAAACCAACATAATTGGTTTGATTTTTATTAATTAAAAAAACAAACAAACCCGACCTATGTACACCTCTACATACAACAAATGCAAACAAATCTCAAACAAGAATTTTTAGCTTGCGAGATCGATTGGCCCGCCTCACTAAATATTATTGTCCAATCACAAATTATCTTCATTAAGTTCGATCACTTTGTGATGAACTTGCAACTGCTGGTGCACCGGTATCAAACCCAAAACTCATTGTGAAAATCCTCGGTGGACTCAGATATGAATTTTGAAAACTCTCTGCTATCATTCGTGCTCGCGATTCTCATATTTCATATGAAGAGCTTTACAAAAAGCTTCTAGATTATGAGTTTTTCCTCAAACATGAGGAAGACAAAAAGCCGCTATCAACTCCCATTACTGCTGTTGTGGCACAAAAGACTAGCTCAACTATTTCTCGCCAGGGCAACAATAATTACTCCAGTAACCATCGTCTAGGTGTGAACCCTCCTGTGGCACCCTCCTGCCAACAATAAGCAATGGCAAACACAACTCCCATGAAGAAACAACCAGCAGCAGCAGCCCTCTAACAAAAATATTCATTGCCAACTATGTGATTGCATAGGTCATTCCGCTAAAGTCTGCAGATCACAATCACATAACTATCTGCAAGCCTGGGAAAACTTTGCTGCTCATTTTCCTTCTTAACAGTCCCCTTGGATCATCGACAGTGGATCCACTCATCATATTGCATCAGATACTCAAAGCCTAGCCATCGTACATGACTACCACCACATCGAAAAGATAACTATGGGCAATGGTAACACCATTCCAATATCCAATACCGGTAACGCTAACATTAGTGCATCAAATCATCATTTCAAACTTCTCAATACCTTATGCTCCCCTATTATTAAATAATCTTATTTCTATTTTTAAGTTTTATCGTGATAATCATTCCTCTTATTGAATTTTTTCCTTTCCGTTATCTTGTGAAGGATCTGAGTACAGGGGTGTCTCTAGTTTGGGGGCAGAATAAAGATGGTTTTATGAGTGTCCATCGGGTTGTACACATCGTTATCCTAAATAAAATGTGGTTGTTCCAATTCACCTGTGGCATCGACATTCCTAATCGCCGCATTTTAGATACTATGTTGAATAAGTTTTGCCTTCCTATTTCAGATCCTAAAGCTAGCTCCATTGCTAATTCTTGTTATGCAAATAAAATTCACAGTTGACTATTTTAGAAAATTCATTGCGAAGCAATAAGCCCTTGCAAATCCTTTATAGCGATTTATGGGGTCCATCTCCAATTTTGTCAATTGATAAGAAAAGATATTATGTGTTATTTGTTGATCAATTTTCAAAATATATGTGTTTGTTCACTTTAAAATAAAAAAAAAAAAGAAACTTTGGAAGTTTTTCAAAATCTGCATCCATTTCTTGAACGCAAATTCAACACCAAAATTCAATGTTTTTACACTGATGGTGGTGGCGAATTTCAGAGTCTACAGTCATATCTCAAAGCACATAGCATAGAGCACTTAGTGTCACCCCATATACTCCACATACTCTACAGAGAGTTGCTCTAGTCGAAAGACAATGCCGGCATATTATTGAAATTGCTAGAACCTTGTTGCACCAGGCGTCTTTACCCTCACACTTTTGGAGTTTTGCCTGTCAACAAGCAGTTTATATTATAAATAGGCTAACTACACCGAATCTCAGCATAAGAGCCTTTTTGAAATTTTATGTCAAACTATGCCCAAGTATGACTCCGTTAAAGTATTTGGTTACTTATGTTATCCATGGCTCAAACCATATGCCAAAAACAAACTCGAGGGTCGTTCGACACCATGTGTTTATTTAGGATCTTTGAATAAACATTACTGCCACCAATGTTTTGATCCTTTAACTTTCAAAATATATTTATCTCAAGACGTTTTATTTTTAGAAAACCAATTTCCATTCGAAAATATTTTTTCTCATTTAACAAACACACAAAATAAAAATGTGTCTTGGGAGATTTATTCAACTAAAGAGAAGCCATAGGTTAAAGCTCAATATTCACATGATTCTTATGAGCTTCCCGCTCACATTGTGCAGCAGCCTGTGGATACGTACTCACCCATCTCCTCTTCCCTAACGGGAACAACTATCTCAGGTAATTCAATTTCTCCCTTATCTAATACCTCTTCTCCAACATCTCACTTCTCTCTTCCCTCACCATACAAATTTAGTTTTTATCCATAATTCACCTCAACCAACTATTTCGGCCTGATAAGTTCATTATTCTCCCCATTTCAATACGCAACCACAATTCATAATAATCACTTACCAGCGTGAATTTAAGTCTACTATTCCTTTGACCCAGAACCCTATGGTACAACCCCCTTCCTCGTCACCTGTCCTATCTATTGTGGCCCCACAACCTTTTCTTGTTGCCTCTAGCTCTACATCAACACCCACTCATAACATGATTTCTCGATCTAAGACCAATAGCCTTAAGCCTAAGCAATTCCACACTGTTGTTCAAACTACTTCCTTCCTACCTAGAACCTTTAAGCAAGCTCAACAAGTCCCGCATTGGCGTGAAGCTATAAAAAATGAATTTGATACTTTAGTTTGGAACCGTACATGGGAGATGGTACCATGTGATCTTTCAAAAAATATGGTGGATTGTAAGTGCCTTTTTGGGTTAAATATCATCCTGATGGTTCTGTTGGCAGGTTTAAAGCCGCTTAGTTGCCAAAGGATTCACACAATGACCTGGCCTTGACTTCCAATGCACTTTTAGCCCTGTGGTAAATCCAGCAACTATTCGAATAGTTCTTGTGATTGAAACACAACAAAGTTAGCCCATTCATCAACTTGATATCAATAATTCCTTCTTGCAAGGTTGTATTGATGATAAAGTCTATATGCTCCAACCACCTGGTTTTGAATCTTATGCACATCCGACGCATGTTTGCAAGCTGCAAAAAGCTATTTGTATTGATGATAAAGTCTATATGCTCCAACCACCTGGTTTTGAATCTTATGCACATCCGACGCATGTTTGCAAGCTGCAAAAAGCTATTTATGGACTCAAACAGGCCCCATGGTACACTAAACTCAAAAATTATTTGGTTACTTTGGGGTTTATTAAGTCCCAATTTGATTCTTCATTGTTCATCTTGCAGAATTTTGAGTTTATTGTTTATGTCCTAGTATATGTTGATGACATAATTATTACTGGTAATCAGATTTGTGGTGTTCAAAGCATTATTGATAATCTTGCAACCCGATTCTCACTGAAGGATCTTAGTCCACTTTATTATTTCCTTGGTGTTGAAGTGTTGTCTTATCCTAGTGGTCTTTTGTTGTCTCAATAGAAGTACATTACAGATCTTTTGCAGGAAGTTAATATGAAAAATTTTCCTTCTCTGAGTTCTTGAAAATTTCTTTATGTTGTTGCCACTTTTTAGTTTATGTCCTCTGCTGCAACCACTATAATACATAAATTAGTCCCTAAACTCGAAATTAGTTTAAGTGAAGAACGGCCATTTCTGGCGAGGAAGCTTGTTACGAAATTGCTCAATTTCATTTGGGATTTTCTATTTTTATAATTACCTATTATTTCATCTTCAGCATGCTTCGCGTGAGCCTAGTTAGTAGTATAAAATCTCAAGTAACACCTTTTCATTGAAAGTTAATACAATCTGCTATTTCCCTTTTTCAATTTCTCTTCTTTCTTACATAGACTCTTCTTCTTAAATTTTCCTCTTCTGGTATCACACTAGTGAAGTGCAGTAAGTTCTACTTTCAAAAGAAAATCAAGTTTGGCCTTTTTCTTAAGTAATATACTTACTCATGAGTCATGACATTTTTAAGCCATCATTTTGTACCCATAATTCCTTGATAGGTTTCATTAATCATCACTGATGAACGTTAAAATCTTACATAAATGCTGCCATAATATTAATATTAAAGGCCCGCAAGGGCATGGTTGAATGGTTAGGACCTGGGATTGAATCTAGCCTCCATTTGTCGCTCAACCATGAGCTTGTCACATTAGACTTGCCTAGTGCGGTTTACATCTCCTATGTGGTTTGCTAGCTATTGCACAGTGAGCAAGTTTAGGTTACCACAAAGTGCTCACTCAAAGGGCAGAAGTTGTGAGTTTCTCTGGGGATCCAAAAAACTATACATATTTACTTAAAAGATTATAACATGGTTGGGATATCACCATTTCATACCCTTCCAAATTACACTATATATATTATCATACCTCAAATGCTTCCCCATTTTCTTATGAGTCAGTTAACGTCTTTGGGACATATTAAACATGTCAATAAGGTCATTAATTGGCCCAATCAATTGTTTAAACCATGTGGGGATATACATTCTTCCCCGCTTAGGACTGAAATGACGGGTTGTCGTCGTTCTTAGTGCTTGGGAGGGTCGTTGTATATGGTTGTTTTTATTTTCTATGAGTATTATTGTATAGAAGTTAAAATCTTGTTAAATATATGAATTTTTATGTGATATTTCTGCTTAACAATATGACAAGCACAATTCCCGATGAGATAGGCCGTCTCTATAACTTGAAGAAGTTATTCATATTGGGACATGATCGATTGTGTAGTAAATTGTGCAGATTTCTCTCCCTAATTTGTGCTCTCAATTGTGCTGATTTCTCATCCTAATTTGTGCTCTATTAAATGTATATAATTCTCTAGCTGATTTCTAGTGATTTAGATATCTAGCTACCTTAGTTAGTCTTTCCTTTACTTGTATATATATATATATCAATGTAACCTTTGGATAATACACAAGTCTAATACATTACTTCTTCATCTCTCGAAACTTTATGGTATCAAAGCCTTTCTAAAATCCAACAAGTCTTCTCAATCGCTTCCAAAAAATTTTTTCTTTGGTTCTATGGCATCCATGGTGAATCCAAGTGATTCTGCTATCCCTGCTAATAACACCAACCATCTGGTGCAATTTAACCCACGTTCCCAGCTTCCCCTCAAACTTACTGGTCCAATGAACTTTGTCATTTGAAAAGCGTAGGTCAAATCTCTAATGTTCGGTCATGATCTCTACTGCTATCTCGATGGAACCTTGACAACGCCATCAAAAACAGTAACCCTCAACAACCAAGAGGTACCTAATCCAAAGTACAAACTCTGGTTTTGCCAAGACCAGTTGATACACAATGCCTTAATGGCATCTGTTGATCCTACAATCACCTCTGCAATCGCCAAAACTTCCACCTCAAAGCAAGCGTGGGACACACTACATAACCTATTTTCTAACAAATCACATACAAGGGTTTTTAGTCTCCGAAACTCTCTGGCTACCATCACAAAAAACTCTCGCAGTATGACAGAGTACTTGTGCGAGATCAGGAATGTTGCTGATGAACTTGCAACGGTTGGAACTCCCATTCCAGATGATGAACTTGCAGTCAAAATTCTCAGTGGTTTAGGACCTGAGTATGATTCAATTTCAACGGCTATCCAAGTGCGAGATACACCTATCTCGTATGAGGAACTATACAATAAGATTCTCAATAGAGAGCTTCTCCTCAAACACAATGAGCCTAATCAGGCCTCAATTACAACTACAGTGGCACATAAACCATCACCAAATAACTTTACACCCCGTAATAATAAGAGAGGACAACCATGGCGTCCACAACATCCCAACCAGCAAAATGCACACACCTTATCTCCAAATTGGTGTCCAATGAATGCACCAGCTACATGCGGTCACACTGGGCATACTGCCAATATGTGTCACTCATGCTCCCACAATCACTTGGAAGCCAAAGAAAACTTTGCTTCCATGCCTTGGGTTGTCAATTTAGGAGCATCGCATCATGTGACTGCTCATTCTCAAAATCTTCAGCGTCCATATGACTACACTGGTACCGATGATATTACATGGGCAACGGTAACAAAATCCCTATAACTCACACTGGTCATGTTTAAATAAATGCTTCAAATAAAAAGTTTCATCTTTCGAATACTTTGTGTGCACCAGAGATTAAACATAATCTTATATCTGTGTCTCAATTTTGCAAAGATAATCCGATATCCATAGAATTTTTTCCTTTTGATTTTCTTGTGAAGGATCTGAGTACGGGGGCACCATTGGCACGAGGTCGGAATAAAGGACTTTATGAGTGGCCTGTTGGAGGATCCCAATGCAATCTGAGCTACCAATCCTATATGGCAGAATCTCAATAATCTTGGCATAGAAAATTAGGACACCCAAATAAAAGAGTGCTTAAAACACTCTCACATAAGTTTTCAATTCCAATTCCAAATTCTGAAATGTTTGATCATTGTAATTCCTGCTCTTCTAATAAAAGTCATCGGCACCCCTTTTCTGAGAATACTCTAGTGAGCAAGAAAATCTTTACAAATTATTTTCAGTGATGTATGGGGTCCATCACCTGTTTGGTCAATTGACAAAAAATTATATTATGTAATTTTTGTTGATCAATTTACAAAATAAATTTGGTTGTACACACTTAAAAATAAAAGTGAGGTCAAAACGGTTATTTCTAAATTTAAACACCTTGTTGAAAATTATTTTCATACAAAAATACTCTCAGTTTATACTGATGGTGGTGGTGAGTTTGAAGGTCTTAAGTCATTTCTTCACACCACTGGCATTGGCACCTTGTATTGCCACCATATACACCAGAACGGGTAACTATGGCTGAACGTAGACATCGGCACATCATTGAAACAGCAAAAACCATTTTACACCAAGCCTCCATGCCTCCAGTATTTTGGTCCTTTGCGTGTCAACAAGACACATTCTTGATTAACAGGCTTCCCACCCGCACACTTCATTATGATTCTCCATACCAACGATTATTTGGAGAAATTCCAAATTATCAATCCATTCGTACGTTTGGTTACCTATGTTATCCATGGCTTAAACCATATGCCAAACACAAACTAGAACACAAGTCCACCCCTTGTGTTTACTTAGGCTATTCTAATACCCATCACAGCCATCAGTATTATGATCCTATTTCACAAAGGATATATATTTCACGAGATGTTATTTTTTATGAAAATAAATTTTCTTTTTCTGATATATTTTCATCTTTGAAAAACAAAAAAATTTCATAATTAGAGTGGGATATCTTGTACAAAAGTCAAATGACCTTAGTGTCAAGTATATGCCTCCAGTGGATTATGAAATTCTCCGGCCAATCAAGGTTGCTCCAGAATTGTCGGCGATACCTCCTACAGGTTCTTCTTCAGGTCCTTTTTGGCAGCAACACCAACTCCTGCCGCCGGCTCAGATTGCTCCACATAGCCCATTGTTGTCCCACCTACCACACAACCACTAATCCAGTATCAACGCCAAAATCGGCATACCCCTACAAACCCTTTATATACACCAACTCCAGACCCCTCCCCGTTCATTCCATCTCACAATCATCACCAATCCTCCACCATAGCTTCCGCACATACCCAACGTTGTTGATTGTAAATGGCTCTATCGTATCAAAACCAAATCAGATGGAAGTGTTGACAGGTATAAAGCTCGGGGCAAAGGGCTTCACGCAACGACCGAGTGTGGATTATAACTCTACATTCAGTCCAGTGGTAAAACCTGTTATTGTTAGACTTATTTTGTCATTTACAGTTCAGCACAATTGGCATTTGCACCAATTGGATGTGAATAACGCATTTCTTCAAAGACACCTTGAAGAAGATATTTATATATGTCAAACTCGTGGGTATGCTCATCCTGATTTTTCTCATTATGTGTGCAAACTAAAAAAAGCAATTTATCTACTTAAGCAGGCCCCTCGAGCCTGGTACTCTGAGATAAAGCAATTCTTGCTTCAAATTGACTTTCAAAAGTCTAACTCTGACTCTTCTATGTTTATTCGTCATCAAAATGAAGCATTGATCTACATTCTTGTATATGTTGATGACATAATTATCACTGGATCGAACTCTGAGGTTATCAAGAAAACTATCCAGGTTCTTTCATCTAGATTCTCTCTCAAAGACCTCGGACTTCTCCACTACTTTTTGGGTATTGAGGTTCTCCGCACTAAAGAAGGGATCGTCCTTTCTCAGGAAAAGTATGTTTCTGTTCTTCTTGCTACCCATAACATATCTGAATGTAAGCCTGTTACAACTCTCATGAGTTCCACGGCCTCACTATCTTTAAAGGATGACACACCTCCAGCGGATGCCACCTTGTATCGTCAAGTACTTGGTAAGCTTCAATATCTGTCATTCACCAGACCAGATATAAGCTTTGCAGTTAACAAATTATCTCAATTTATGCATGCTCCTACATAAACACACTCCAGTACACCAAAAATCATGGCTTACAGATAACGAGAAAGACACATCCTGGGTTTTTTATGTATTCAGATGTCGATTGGGCTGGTGACATTAATGACAGGAACTCTACTTCTGGATATATCCTCTACGTTGGTGCAAATACTATTAGTTGGTCATCCAAAAAACAACGCACTGTTGCGCGCTCCTCCACTGAAGCAGAGTATTGTGCAGTAGGTTCTGCACTTGCTGAGATCAATTGGGTTCAAAAACTTCATGTTGAACTACATGTGCAGCTACCTGATCCACCTATAATCTATTGTGATAATGTTGGTGCTACCTATCTTTGTCAAAATCTGGTACTTCACAGTAGGATGAAACACATTGAAGTTGATTTTCACTTTGTTAGAGATCAAGTGCAGTGAAAACAAGTGCTAGTTCAGCACTTACATGTCGTCGATCAGCTCGCGGACATGCTTACAAAGACTTTGCCTCGTCTGCTGCTTCATCAACATCTGTCCAAGTTAAATGTTATTGACGCCACCTTCAACTTGCGGGGGCGTATTGGGACATAATTGATTGTGTAGTAAATTGTGCAAATTTCTCTCCCTAATTTGTGCTCTCAATTGTGCAGATTTCTCTCCCTAATTTGTGCTCTATTAAATGTATATAATTCTCTAGCTGATTTCTAGTGATTTAGATATCTAGTTACCTTAGTTAGCCTTTCCTATACTTGTATATATATATCAATGTAACCTTTGGATAATACACAAGTCTAATAATATATTACTTCTTCATCTCTCGAACCTTTAATTCATAGCAACATCTAAGTTAACAGGCTCAATCCCTTTAACCTTATTCAACCTTCATCACTTGAAATGTTATATTTGTTTGAGAACATGCTTGAAGGACCTTTACCAAGAGAGTTCGGAAATTTGACCGTGCTTAACGTACTTGATCTCTCATCGAATAAGCTGACAGGATTGGAAATATTTCTAATTAGTGTTATGTTAGAATTTCAGTTTTTCAGATACTTCTACTTATTCTAAACTGAATTTTGCAGGTGTAATTCCAGATGATGTCGGTAACCTTCAAAAGTTGGTGGAGCTTTTATTGTACTCGAATAACTTTAATGGATGATCCCTATTGGTATCTTCAATATAACAACTCTTAGAACTATTTCACTCATGGATATCCACATCTCAGGGAATCTTCCTTCCTCTATAGGGCATTGGTTACTTAATCTTGAATCAATATTTCTAGGTGTAAACTACATTAATGGCGTCTCACCTGGTTCCATCTCAAATTTGACTAATCTTGTCAGTCTCGAACTCCCTCAAAATAAACTTACAGGTTCAATTCCTGAATCTCTAGGAAATTCATGACTACTTGAAGTTCTCAACCTGTACGGTAACTCCTTCACAAGTGCATTGAGCGTTATCAATCCATTGGCCAATTATAAATACTTGAGAAAATTGATAGTGTCTTTGAATACCATAAATTCAATGCTTCCAAAATCCATCGGCAATCTCTCTTCTCTGCAAACATTTTCGGCAGAAAGCTGTAACCTCAAAGGCAATCTTCCAAATGAAATCGGAAATTTAAGAAATTTATCTACTTGGAGGCTGGGAGATAATGACTTGACTGGAATTGTGCCCGTGACAAGGTCCTTTCCCAATTGTTTTGTGTGAGCTCTCCAAATTGGGCTTGCTAAACCTTTAAAAAAATCAAATGTGGGGAAATGTTCCTAGTTGCTTGGGAGATGTGACTTCTCTAAGGGAGGTTTATCTTGATTCCAATAACTTCACTGCTACCATACCTTCAAGTCTATGGAACCTCAAAGACATCTTGATGCTGAATTTGTCTTCAAATTTCTTCAATGGTTCTCTACCATTAGAAGTTGGAAACCTCAAGGCTGCAATACTACTGGATCTTTCCAGAAACCAAATCTCAGGCACCATTCCAAATACAATAGGAGGTCTACAGAAATTGATTCAACTATCTTTGGCTCACAATAGAATTAAAGGATCTATTCCTGAGGCATTTGGGGAACTCATAAATTTGGAAGTATTGGATCTTTCATCTAATAATATGTCCGGTCTGATTCCAAAGTCACTAGAGGCACTTAAGCAACTAGACTATTTTAATGTCTCGTTCAACAGGTTACACGGGGAAATTCCAAGTGGGGGACCTTTTCGTCATCTCCCTTACCAGTCTGTCTAATGAAGTGATACAAGCACGATCATGAAAGATGAACATTTTTGAGTATTTTGGATGTAACCTCGGAGGTGTACGAGTTGAAGTGTTAAAAAGAGCTTCAAACCGCCCCTAAAAACACTCCATGGGTGCCTGTTTGCCTGCTTGGTCATTAAAGGGCCTTTTTGTCATTTTATCTTTTTATTTGTAAAGTACTATAAATAGAACAATATAGGTTTTTAGTTCATTAGTTTTGGTTGAATATTGTTGAAAGAACACATCTTTTGAGTGAGAGGGTCTCTAGGCCTAAATTAGGACATGAACAAGTGTGGATTCACTTGTGATTGTGTATTGCTTGGAAACGTTGGTGCTTGAGCAGTGGAATCCCTCTTGTGTCACGTAAGAGTGTGGTGTTGCTATTGTAAGCCTTATGGGTCCTTAGATTTAATACATCTTTGGGTTCTTAACCTTGTAATAGTGTATGCCTCACTTCCTATCTTTACATATCATGTACTAGTTGTGTAGTCTAGTGAACCGTTTGGTTCTTGTTGTTCTTGTAATCTTGTAACCGTTGGATTGTTATTATTGTAACAGTGTTCCTCTCATTAGTGTTGTTTATCTCTTGTTGTTGTTACTGCTTTTGGTGTCATTTACACCTTGTTTCATGTTGTTGGAACCGAGATTTGGTGTTTGTTGCGCTCCCGGGTTTCCTTTGTTTGTGGACTATTTTTGGCTTGTTTTTGATACGTACCAAATTTGTATCGTATCATGAAGGATTATGTGGTAACCCTCAAAAGCATGTCCCACCTTGTCCTTCTAATTCAAAGAATCGTTTTAAGTCAAAGAACAGAAGACTTATATGGATTATAGTTGCCTCTTCAGTTATCTCTGTAATAGGGTTTGCTTCGGCAATAGTTTTCGTGCTAATGAGACGTCGGGGTAAAACAGTCAATGTTGAAGATGAGCGGTCGCCTGAGGTAGCACCACAAAGAATTTCTTACTATGAACTTCAAAGAGCAACTCAGGGCTTTGATGCAAATAATTTGCTAGGTAGTGGAAGTTTTGGTTCTGTTTACAAGGGGACATTGGCAGATGGGATGACTGTAGCTGTGAAAGTTTTCAACGTGCAGATGGAAGGTACATTTCAAACCTTTGACAGAGAGTTTGAAATCTTGCGGAATCTTCGTCACAGAAATCTCACCAAGATTATTAGCAGCTGCTGTAACTTGGATTTTAAAGCATTGATACTTGAGTACATGCCAAATGAAAGCTTAGACAGATTGCTGTATTTTCGAGATTATTGTTTAAATATAATGCATAGATTGAATATCATGGTAGATGTTGCATCTGCTCTGAAATACCTCCATCGTGGTTATTCAGTACCAGTTATCCGCTGTGATTTGAAGCCTAGCAACGTTTTACTTGACAAGGACATGGTGGGACACCTGGCCGACTTTGGCATAACTCTTAACTAAGGAAGAATCTATTGCTCTCACTACAACCTTTGCCACAATTGGTTACATTGCTCCAGGTGAATTGTTAACTTGTGCAGTGTTATGGATTATGTGTTATAAGTTTATTTACTAACATATTTTAAGTTTTCTTTTTTAGAGTATGGTTTGGAAGGCCTTATATCCAAGAGGTCTGACGTTTATAGTTTTGGTATCATGCTGCTGGAAACTTTTATCAAGAAGAAACCCACTGATGAAATGTTTGCGGGAGATTTGAATTTGAGAAGTTGGGTGCATAAGTCGCTTCCTGAAGAGTTGGATCAGATTTTGGATGCTGACTTACTAATACTAGATGAACAAAACTTAAGTCAGAAGTTACAATGTATGTCATCTATCATGGAGTTAGCCATGAAGTGCACAGCTAATATTCCAGTTGAAAGGATGAACATGACTAATGTTGTAGCATCGTTAAAAAAGATCAAACAGAAGCTTTCTTCCTGTTACTGAATGGCCTAATGACCAGATCAGGTACTTTCCATATCCCTTTTGGGAAAAAGGCTATAAAGTTCAGTGGCATTTAGAAGTTAAAAATTGCAGTTGAAGAAAATAAATAAAAACAACAGCAGTAATTCATCAAAGAGCATCCATGATCTAGTATAGAACTGTTCAATGTCATAGTAAATAAAACCGACATAATCCTTCTTTTTTTAGAAATTTTTGAAAAAGCGATATTGAGCAGCATCTCTTTAATAAATATGACAGATACATGATTTTAGTCCATCATTTTCCTATGTTATCGAGTCTATTGGGTTTGGGTTGGGTCGAATGAAAAAACCAAGGGTGTCCGTCAACTTTGGCCCTCGTTTTCAACCTATTTTTAATAATGCATACATGTCGTGGACAAGATTTTATGGACAAATTAAGCTCCCACACACTTGTTGGTGATTGTTTTCAAACATTTAGCCTAGTCACATCGAAGCTGTGTTTTAATGCATAGATGGTAATAGTTTACTAGAAAAAAGGAATAGTTGATAGTTGAGATGTGAAATTCAAAAAAAAAAAAAAAAAAAAAGGAGATAGTTAAGGTGTTGATACAAGATTAAGTGTGTATCAAGAGATTAAAGCTAACACACGAACAACATCACTAGAGAATCAAAGGCCCCACTCGGCTTCTCTAGGTTTTTATGGCAACAACAACAATATTCAACAAGATAGATAAATAACACAAGATTGCAATAACTATAGTGAAACGAAATAGCCCCACACAGCTTCACTATATCAACACACAAACAACAAGATTACAAAATGATAGATAGTAATTTGACACAAAATATCCTAGAATCTAAGAACCCTAACATGAAAATTAGGACCCTAAGACTAAAATATATTTACACCAAATTCTTACTTGAATCAAGAGGAACTCATGAACCTCAAGACCCCAAGTTTCTAGTCAAAGAACAACAAAAGTGTTACTACACTTTACTACACTTTGTTGTCTAGTTTTGGGTTCACTCTCAAGAACAAAAGAGAGAAGTTCTCAAAATATTACAATACTTGTGTAGTGAAATATCAATAATGAACTAAGTCCAAGAAATAGCCCTATTATTGTCTATATATAGTACTCCACAAAATGAAAGGAAAATGATCATTCTAGCCTTGGTCTTGGGTGGCCTTGGAGTTTAATTACAAAAAAGTGTTACTACACTTTTTTTTGTAGTGTAATAAACTTACACTTCAAAGACCCTTTTCACACTTCAAAACATGGAATCCCTTAGATGAATTAATTACACACTCACACACGGCCATTTGCATGAACATGGTGTGGAGTTTTTGTAACTCTCAGCTTAGCTACGTGTGAATGGTCTTGAGCTAGTTGCACTTGTATCATCCTCTCCATCTTGAAGGAAATTTATCCTCAAATTCGGTGGATGTTCATCCTCAACCATGGCAATAGGAGAGAGGTTATATATGTTGAAGGTGTTGTGCACTTGATATTCCGGAGGAAGATCAATTTGTTAGGCATTATCATTGATTCTTTCAAGTACTTGAAAGGGACCATCACCCCTCGGCATCAACTTGGTTTTCATTTGTGAAGAAAACCAGTCTTTTCTAAGGTGCACCCAAACCCAATCACCCGGTTCAACAATAAGTTTTCTTCTCCCCTTATTTGTTCTCTTAGCAATCTCTTGATTTTTTTTCTCAAGCTTTTGCTTCACTTTCTCATGTAATTTTTTCATGGCTTCGGCCTTCTTGATTCCATCTAAGATAATCATAAGATCACTTGGAAAAGGAGTTAAATTCAAAGGAGTGAGGGGGTTGATGCCGTATACACATTCAAAGGGAGTCATTCCCGTGCTTGAGTGTGTAACCCAATTGTATGCAAATTCCACCAAAGGTAGGTGGTCCTCCCATGAAGGCATTTTGCCTTTAACCATTGATCGTAATATAGAACCCAAAGTCCTATTTACAACCTCGGTTTGGCCATCGGTTTGTGGGCGGCAAGATGTAGAGAATAGCAATCTAGTGCCAAGCCTACCCCATATTGACTTCCAAAAGTGACTAAGGAACTTAGAGTCTCTATCACTTACAATGGTCCTCGGAACACCATGCAATTTGACAACATTTTCAACAAATAAAGAAGCCACACTTGATGCATCTTCACTTTTTGAACAAGGAATGAAGTGTGCCATCTTAGAAAACCGATCTACCACAATAAAAATGATATCCCTACCTCGTCTAGTCCTCGGTAATCCTAACAAAAAATCCATAGATATATCAAGCCAAGGATGTAAAGGAGTGGGAAGCGAGGTATGCAACCCGTGAGGGTGGATCCGAGACTTGGATCCCTTACAATCTACACATTGGCTGCAAATCCTAGCCACATCCTTATGCATTCTAGACCAATAGAATTGCTCTTCCAATATCGCGAGGGTCTAGTCAATCCCAAAATGACCCATTAGACCGCCATCGTGTGCTTCCCTCACAAACAACTCTCTCCGAGAGCTAGAAGGTGCACACAATTGTCTACCTTTAAAAAAGTAACCAACAAACTTGGCATAGGGATTTGAACCCCTATTCGAAACCCACTTGTCCCTACCCAATTCTTCGCATTCCCTACAGATAGGAGCAAAGTGAAGGTCTTCGAGATACAATGCCTTTAGACTTTCAAAACCCATTAACTTTAAAGATAAAGTGGACACAAGTACATGTTTACTAGATAAGGCATTGGCAACCACATTCCCCTTACCCTTCTTGTATTGAATAACATAAGGGAAGGTTTCTAGAAACTCAATCCATTTGACATGCCGTCAGTTAAGTTTGTCTTGTGCCCGTAGATACTTCAAGGATTCATGATCCATTCGGATCATGAATTCTTTGGGCCACAAATAATGTTGCCAAGTGGTCAAGGCTCTAATTAAGGCATACAACTCTAAATCATACGTAGAGTAGTTTCGAGTTTCTCCTTTGATCTTTTCGCTAAAGTAAGCAATAGGCTTCAATTCTTGCATTAAAACTGCGCCTATGCCGACTTTTCTAGCATCACATTCGACCTCAAAAGTCTTGTCAAAATTTGTCAATTGTAGCAAAGGGGTCAAGATGAGCATAGCTTTCAAGTTCTCGAAGGCCTTAGCTTGTTCATATCCCCACTTGAAAGGCCGATCCTTTTTAATCACTTCGGTCAAGGGGGCGGCAATGGTGCTAAATCCTTTGACAAAACATCTATAAAAACTAGCCAAACCGTGGAAGCTTATCACTTCTCCTACGGTTTTGGGAGTTGGCCAATTTTTAATAGCGTCAATCTTAGATTCATCCACTTCGACCCCTCTTGAGCTCACCACAAACCCGAGAAATACAACCTCATGGACACCAAAAGAAAACTTTTCTAGATTAGCATATAAATTCTCCTTTCGGAGGACATAAAACACACATTAAAAATGTTTTACATGCTCATCTAAGGACTTACTATACACCAACACATTATTAAAGTAAACAACAACAAAATTTCCAATAAATGACTTCATCACATGATTCACTAGCCTCATGAAAGTACTTGGAGTGTTTGTTAGGCCGAATGGCATAACCATCCATTCATAAAGACCAAATTTGGTCTTGAAGGTGGTTTTCATTCATCTCCCGGTTGCATACAGATTTGGTGATAGCCACTCCTCAAATCAATTTTAAAAACCAAACACGAACCACTCAATTCATCAAGCATATCATCTAGCCTACGAATAGGGTGATGATATTTTACCGTTATCTTGTTGATGGATCGGCAATTAATGTACATACGTCAAGTCCCATCCTTATTGGGAACTAGTAGCACTGGAACTGCACAAGGGCCCATACTCTCCTTGATATACCCTTTGTTGAGAAGTTCCTCAACTTGGCGTTGCAATTCCTTGATATCCGTTGGTTTGCTCCTATAAGCCGGTTTATTGGGCAATTGTGAGTCCGGCACAAAATCAATTTGGTGATCAATGTCCCGAATTGGAGGTAATACTTTCGGCAATTCCATTGGGAAGACATCCTCGTAATCCTGCAAAACATGAGAAATAAGAGGAGAAATGGAAATGGTAGCGGGGTTAGTATTAAAACAATGAGCCAAGAGAAGCATCGGAGTGTCCTCGTCATGATCCACAAATAGTTCCTTCCTCCTAGACATCATCACCATGCTCTCGTGCCCCTTATAATTTAGGGACCCCTCGGCTTCCCCTACTCCCTCACTCTCAAATTCCCCCTTTTTACCCCTCACTCTCAGCCTTTTTCCCTTTTTCCTCAATTCTCGCATATTTTGGTGTAATTCATTTACTTGGGAAGGTAATAATGAATAAAGAGCGACCTTTCAGCCATCTTTCTCAAGTTTATATCAATTGAACCTTCCATCATGTTTGGTAGACCTATCGTATTGCCAAGGCCTTCCTAACAACATGTGACAAGCTTGCATTGGTATCATATCACAAAGCACCTCGTCATGGTAGTTGGATACCTTAAAACGTATCACGCATTTTCTTGTGACCTTTAACTCACCGCATTCATTCAACCATTGCAACTTGTAAGGACGAGTGTGAGGTGTATTTAGTAATTTCAAAAAGTTCACCATTGCAACACTAACCATATTTGCATAACTTCCATTATCTATCACCATAGTGCACACACTTTTCTTCACAAGACATTTAGTATGGAATAGATTCTCCCATTGGCTATGAGCATCTATCGCCTTACTAATCATGGCACGCCTCACTACAAAGTTTGGAACACACATTCCCCTTCTTGCGGATAAGCATCCTCATAATCATCATCATGTGGCTCATTTTTGGGTTCCTCTCCATCTTGAGGCTCGGCCTCATTCTTTTTTTTTCAAGACACACTTCCTCACCAAGGTAATACAATCTCCCTTCCCTTAGGATCACATTGTATTGGTTTGGACATTCATTGGCTTTATGTCCCCAAACTTGGCACTTGAAACATTGGAACCCCTTAGGATTAGGATACTTGTGAGCTTCTTGCCTTGGTGGATATTTTTTCATTGCCTTAACCTCGAGTTATCTTGTAGTGGTAGGTTGGTCTTTGTTTTTGTGCCAACCCATGGTAGAGGAAGCAACCTCCTTACCCCTCGTCCAACCCGAGGGTGCTTGACCCTTGACTTTGTAACTTATTCTTTCCTTAAGTTCTCTTTCAATTTCAACGGCCGCTTGAAAGATGTCTTCAACGGTATCAAACTTATGAAGAGTCAAGTGAGTAGCAATCTCCTTGTTCAACCCACACTTGAATCGAATGATGTCATGGCCTATTTGTTCTCCCCGATGGTCAAGCTTTAACATGAGTTGTTGAAACTCATCATAGTATACCATAACACTTCGATTCCCTTGCCACAAGTTGTACAACCTCACAAGAAACTCATGACAATAACTTTCAAGAAGATGTCGTTGCCTCATTAGATACCTTAACCGAAACCATGGTGGTGGTTGCCTATCTATAAACTCATTGCCAAACCACTTGATGTATTCCCACCAAGTGTTAGCATAGCCTTCAAAGTGGGCTATGGCATAACAACTCTTCTTCTCCTCTGAAATGTCATTCACTTAGAATACCTTATAACACGCTGATTCCAAGTGAGATACACCTTGAGGTCACTTTCACCCTTAAAGATAAGTAGGCTCAATTTGATGGTATTGATGCCTACGTCTCTCTCTAGGTGTTGGTTTCTCCTTTCTCCATACCCTCGGTATCTCCTTAGATCTACAAGACCCCCCTCATATCCTCCTCCCTCATGTAGGCATCGTCAAGGGCTCCATACCCTTCATAATCCTCTCTACCATACTCCTCAAGGTTGACGGGATGGTTTTGGATATTTAGAACTTGATTCGAAGGAATTATATTTTGTGGAGGTGGTGCTTTTTGGTTTAGTGGAGCTTGGAAGGGGGATTTGGATTTTGTGGAGGCATTTGATGTCCGAGTACCTCTTGCAGAACTTGAGGAGTTTGGGGATGGGTTGGCCTATTGGAGTCTCGATTTAGAGGGTTATGAGTGGTTTGGCTTGCGGCATTTAGTGGAGCTAGTGAAAGACTTGGCAATTATAGACATGTTTCGGGAGTAACGGTGGCAGAGGAATTTCTATCAAGTCCACTTGATGAAACATGTAGAGAAGTAGAAGGACGAGAGTTTCTTTGACTCTCCACTTATTATAACCTCCCACTAATAGTCGTCACTTCTCCCCTTATGGCTCCCACTTTCGTACTCAATCTTTCAAGAGCTCAGGTCATAGCCTCAAGAGTGACCCTCATATTCTCCATTTCATTAGAATCCACGGTTTGAGATGTGGTTTCCTCCATTGTCAAGGTATCACCTACACAAGAAACAATCAAGTTAGTTTAAAATCCCTCTCCTTACTCACACTTTCTTGGTTCATTCACACTCAAGTTCCATAAGTGTTGTAGATTGGCTAGGAACCCGTGAATCCATAAGGTATGAGTATGCTCTTGCCCGAAATGGATTCTTATTTGAAAATCAAAGAATTCTCATCGGACTAGATCCAAGAGTTACAACGTATTCAAATGACAAAATCACACAAACAAATGTTGACACGAACAAAAGGCTTCAAGGGACTAATTGACAAGCTAGTAGGAATGTACTAGTTTGTTAATTAGTTATCAAGTCAGTTAGAGGAAACTAGGAATCAATAATTAGAAACTAGAACATCCAAATTTGAGCTTAATTATCATGTGAATAGTAACTTGGGTGATGTGGCAGCATGCCATTGGCCGCGGGTCCACATAAGTAGTTCATCAACTTGAAGTCTTAGTCCCCTTAGATCTTTTGTAATAGATGACTTTTTATTGGGATGGAAAAGATAAGGTCTTGTAACCTTTTTCAACTTCTTTTTTTCAAACCCAAAAGGTAATGTTTGACCTAACTAATCCCACAAGACAAGGTTCCTTGTTTGAAGGAAAAGTGGTCGTCAAGTATTGAAAAGATGATGTTGGCAAGTCTTCTCACAAACAATTTTTTTCAATTTTGTCTTACAAACTTTTTGGATCTATTTCTCTTTATAGAAGTTAAAACATAAGATGAGGAGAAGTTTAGGATGAACACAACATCAATACCTTCAAGAACATAACAACAATACACCACAATGGTCACTTCCAACGCCCCAACGCAAGTCAAAACTCTCAGCCACTTCAAGTTTTCACAACAACAATTCTCTTCTAATTAAGCTCAACTTTAGATTTAGAAACTTTTTGTGTTGATGAGGAAGAAACCAACACAAGAAACAAACTAAACAAGTAAAATTTTTTGTAAATCTACAACCAATTTTCGATCAAAATGTTCAAGAACACACTTTTTGGTAAGAGCTTCCCAAGATTGATTTTGTAAGAAAAAACCTAGCCTTGAGCTTTGATACCAAATGATATAAGATTAAATGTGTATCAAGAGATTCAAGCTAACACACGAACAACATCACTAGAGAATCAAAGGTCCCACTCGGCTTCTCTAGGTTTTTATGAAAACAACAACAATATTCAACAAGATAGATAAATAGCACAAGATTGCAATAACTATAGTGAATCGAAAGAGCCCCACACGGCTTCACTAAATCAACACACAAACAACAAGATTAGAAAATGATGGATAGTAATTTGACACAAAATATCCTAGAATCTAAGAACCCTAACATGAAAATTAGAACCCTAAGACTAAAAGATATTTACACCAAATTCTTACTTGAATCAAGAGGAACTCATGAACCTCAAGACCCCAAGTTTCTAGCCAAAGAATAACAAAAGTGTTACTACACTTTTTTGTCTAGTTTTGGATTCACTCTTAAGAACAAGAGAGAGAAGTTCTCAAAATATTACAAGACTTGTGTAGTGAAATATCAATAATGAACTAAGTCCAAGAAATAGCCCTATTATTGTCTATATATAGTACTCCACAAAATGAAAGGAAAATGACCATTCTAGCCTTGGTCTTGGGTGGCCTTGGAGTGTAATGAAAAAAAGGTGTTACTACACTCTTTTTTTTTTGAGTGTAATAAACTTACACTTCAAAGACTCTTTTCACACTTCAAAACATGGAATCCCTTAGATGAATTAATTACACACTCACACACGGCCATTTGCATGAACATGGCTTGGGGTTTTTGTAACTCTCGAGCTTGGCTATGTGTGAATGGTCTTGAGCTAGTTGCACTTGTATCAGGTGTGTTTTTGACCATTATCTTTAAATAATTTGCTATTGCATAATGAGTCATTTACCCATTGCATTAGATTTGCCTCCCCAGTAAAAAATTTTATTTCAAAATATGCATGATACAATAGCTGTAGATGTCGGATTCGGCAGAAATGAATTCCTCTGTAGTATATTCTGCAGGAAATAGATGTACTGATCATCTTTGAAACCAATACTATAAACATACATCTTGAAAACCGTTAAAACAAGGCTTAGATTGTTATTTACTAGGAAAGTTGTATTCCTGTACAATGAGATGAGTTGTAGTCCAAAGCTACTGAAGTTACCAATGTTCTATCCTTAAGTTCTTTAAGTTATGACAAAAAAGTAAGCCATAGTTATCTCAGCTGAAAAAACCAATATAAAATGAAGTTCTTCAGAAGAGTTTTGACACCATTCCAAACACATGGCGTTGATGGTTTTCCTAATTACGTTCTTGTTCGTTGTAAGTTCTCATTTGTCAATCATATTAGCCAGTGATCATCTTTCTCATCAGAGTAATTCAGAAATCTATATTGTTCGCGTTGAGTCACCTGAACATTTACATGCCTGGCACCAGTATTCATTGTTGTCTGATGTGTCCTCGCGCGTTATATATTCCTATCGAAATATCTTTAATGGTTTTGCGGCAAGATTATCACCAGATGAAGTGAAGGCGTTGGAGACGAAAGATGGCTTTATTTCCATAAGACCTCAAAGGGTATTGCGAGTACAAACAACTCACAGTCCAAAATTCTTAGGATTGCACCAAAACTTAGGCTTCTGGAATACGTCTAACTATGGTGAAGGTGTTATAATTGGTCTGTTGGACACTGGAATTTATCCGGAACATCCTTCGTTTGATGATGAAGGAATGCCTCCTCCTCCTGCTAAGTGGAAGGGGAAGTGCGAGTTTAACTTCACAGCATGTAACAACAAAATCATTGGCGCAAGAGACTTTTTGTCGCTTGAAGATGGGTCGCCATTAGATGAAAATGGGCATGGTACACATACTTCAAGCACAGCAGCTGGAAATTTCGTTGATGGCGCGAATGTGTTTGGCAGTGCTAATGGCACAGCAGCTGGCATTGCACCCCGTGCTCACTTGGCTATTTATAAAGTTTGTGATCCAAACGGCCTGTGTTCTGAAAGTGACATGTTGGCCGCAATGGATGCTGCAATTGAAGATGGTGTTGATATCATGTCCATTTCCATTGGTGGAATTTCTGGACCTTTTTGGGATGACAATGTTGCACTTGGTGCATTTAGTTCTATGGCAAAGGGAATTTTCGTAAGTTGCTCAGCTGGAAATGAGGGTCCAAATAATGCTACCTTATCTAATGAAGCTCCTTGGATTCTCACTGTCGGTGCTAGCACGATTGATAGACAAATAAAGGCATCTGTGGCACTTGGAAACGGCGTAGAATATGATGGTGAATCAATTTCTCAACCAAATGATTTCCCTCCAACATTACTACCAATTGTCTATCCGGCATTGCATATCAGGCTTTTTGAAGCTTTTGCTTGTAGCCCAGAATATCTTACAAATGTTACAGGAAAATTAGTGTTGTGCGGAACGGGTGGGGCGACAGCAATTGCAAAAGGACAGCCTGTGAAAGATGCTGGTGCCGCTGGCATGATCCTAATGAATGAAGAAAAAGAAGGTTACAGTATACCTGCACATGATTACGTTCTTCCAGCAACACGCATCAGCTATGCAAATGCACAAGATCTCATAGCCTATATAAACTCGACGTCAACCCCTATGGCCAGTATTTTATTTAAGGGCACTGTAATTGGAAATAAACATGCTCCATCAGTTGCTTTCTTTTCGTCCAGAGGCCCAAGCAGACCAAGTCCGGGCATATTAAAACCAGATATTATTGGACCCGGATTCAATATCCTTGCAGCTTGGCCAACCTCCATAGAAAATAATACTCATACAAACTTGACATTTAACATGATTTCTGGGACATCCATGGCTTGTCCTCACCTTGCTGGAGTTGCAGCTTTGCTTAAAAGTACTCATCCTGATTGGTCTCCAGCTGCTATTAAGTCAGCAATTATGACCACTGCTGATCTGGTTAATCTTGGCAACAAACCAATCAAGGACGAAAGACATTTACCAGCTAACATCTTTGCAATTGGAGCAGGACATGTGAATCCGTCCAGAGCAAATGATCCTGGTCTAATATATGACATCCAGCCTCACGATTACGTGCCTTACTTATGTGGCTTAAAATACACAGCTCAACAAGTTAGCACGATCTTGCATAAGAAGGTTCATTGCACAACTAGTATACCCGAGGCAGAGCTAAACTATCCTTCATTTTCTATCACACTTGGATCAGATACTCAGGAATATACAAGGACTGTGACTAATGTAGGTGAGGCTAATTCGACTTACAATGTGGACATTTCACCACCTGAAGGTGTTGAGATAACTGTGAGTCCTAGCAGTTTGCACTTTTCTGAAGTAAAGGAGAGCATGACCTATCAAGTGACGTTTAAACGTTCAGCATCTGGCACTGTCAGCAACGCGAACTTTGTGCAAGGATATTTGAAATGGTCATCAGATAAGCACTCTGTTCGAAGTCCCGTTGCAGTTACTTTGGAGCAGTGAAAGCGCCATCAGGCGTCTTCAATATTGATCAATAAATTCCAGGAATAATTATGTATATTATTTCCCTTGAGACTTTGTAACACAATTTCCTTTTCTTGAAGTAGATTGGAGTATGCATTAAATAAAGGTTGTACTTGAAAACAAATCCATTTTACCGTAATACATATAATCTGAATTTTTTTTAGAAAAGTTAAGTGCAAGCAGAAATAGATTTGTAAAGTTTGTTACTTTTGACTCTGCAACTATATTGCAAAATGAGTGACCTTTGGTATTTTCAACTGTCAACAGTTATCACTAGTCAAAATTAAGTTTCTTTTATTAAATGATGCAATCGGAAGAAAAGATGATTGGGCATATGGGAAAAATATGCATTTGTGGATAGAGGTGGTAAAATTAGTGATGAAAATATAACCTACCGTTATTAGTTCACTCTATTTCTGCCCAACCCATCAAAATTGGGCTTATATGTAGTCCAAATTGATTCGAGAAATTGTGTCAAAATATTTTTAGAAAGATATTTTTTTATTTGATATGTTATACATAACCATAACAAAGAAAAGATAATTTCATTAGGTACTAAAACTTAGCAAGAATTGAACTAGTTGGGTTATGACCCGCATTTTAGTCCATTGAGTACAAACCATTTCAGTCAAGCTACTTTTGGACCCGTTAACAACTCATCTATTTATTAACTCAACTCATTTTGACCTACCCAAGTTCAGTCCGACCCGCCCATTTGACTTGTTATTTATGTGACAAAAGTCTTCAGCCTGCAAATGATTGATTTTTTACAAAAAAAAAAAAAAAAAAAAATAGTAGTTGTGTGTATTCGGCTGACAACCAAAATAGCTCCAAAGGCCTAGTCCTGTGGCGTTTATTTCATAGTCAAAAAGGGTTTTTCAAATCAACTCAATTGGAACATACATTTAAAAAAATCAACAGTTCCTTTCTCAAATCTCCACTGAATTAACTCTTTCGATAACTTCAAAATAGGACACCAGAACAACGTCCACTTATTATGAAGAATTCAAAGTAGTAGGAAATCAAAATTGTTTAGAATTTAATTCACAGAGATTTGTATGTAGGCGTATTCATATAGACTCTCTAGCTTCTAGTTAAAATAAGTTTTGCACTATTATAAATAGACGTGATTTTACTTATTCTCTTGCAGAGAAAAAATATTAAGTTCATTAACATACCTACAAGAAACATGACTCCAGCACTAGTTTATCTAAGTGTTGTTTCCATACTTCTTCTTCATTCCATAGTCATATTTGCAAGTCATGAAAACAATAAAGAGATTTACATTGTTCATCTAGAGTCACCTGATGGTGGTCATTTTTTCTCAAATTTTGAAGATTTGCATAATTGGCACCATTCATTTTTGCCCTCAAACACAGACAATTCTTCCTCTTCACGTATGGTTTACTCTTATCGCAACGTCGTAAATGGATTTGCTGCTAGGCTAACACCAGAAGAAGTAACAGCACTTCAAGACAAGGAAGGGATAATATCAGTCCGGCCACGACAATTACTGCATGCACAAACAACTCATAGTACAAATTTCTTGGGGCTACACCAGAACTTAGGCTTCTGGGAAAAATCAAATTATGGGAAAGGTATGATAATTGGAGTTTTAGACAGTGGAATAACGCCCGACCATCCATCCTTCCACGACGAAGGAGTGCCCCCTCCACCCTCTAGGTGGAAGGGAAAGTGTGAATTCAACTTTACAGCCTGTAATAACAAGCTAGTTGGAGCAAGATATTTCCATGAATTTGGTAATGGGACGCCACTGGATGAAAATGGTCATGGTACACATACTTCAAGCACTGCTGCTGGAAATTTCATGAATGGGGCCAACTTTTTAGGCCTAGCTAATGGCACAGCATCTGGTATGGCACCGCTTGCACACGTTGCCATGTATAAAGTCTGCAATGCTACTCTTATCTGCTCGGAAAGCGATATATTGGCTGCTATTGATGCTGCAATTGAAGATGGAGTCGATATACTATCACTTTCCATTGCCAAAAATTCTACGAATTTTTGGTCAGACTCTATTTCACTGGGTGGATTTACCGCTATGCAAAGGGGTATTCTCATCAGCTGCGCAGCTGGCAATGCAGGTCCTCTGCCAGGCTCTGTGTTTAATGGAGCTCCATGGCTTCTCACTGTTGGTGCAAGCACCACTGATAGAAAACTAAGAGTGACAATACGTCTTGGAGATGGCAAAGAAATTGATGGGGAGTCAGCTTTCCAGCCCAAAGAATTCTCCGAGACCCCATTACCACTTATTTTTCCTGGAACAAATGTCAGTGATCCGACTGCTGCATTTTGCAGCGTGGAGTCTCTGAAGAATATAGATGTCAAGGGAAAAATTGTGTTGTGTATGTCTGGTGGTAATATTACTAGAACTGGTAAGGGACATTTTGTGAAGGATGCTGGTGGTGCTGGAATGATACTCATGAATGGTGAATCACTAGGGTTCACCATCTTAGCCGATCCACATGTTCTTCCAGCAGCTCACGTCAGCTATGCAGATGGACTAAAGATCAAATCCTATATGAATTCAACAGCACACCCTCTGGCCACATTTTTATTCAGGGGAACCATATTTGGAGATGATCATGCTCCAGCAGTTGCTGGCTTTTCAGGCAGGGGCCCAAACTTGGCAAGTCCTGGCATCTTGAAACCGGATATTATTGGTCCTGGTGTTAACGTTCTTGCTGCATGGCCAAAATCCATTGAGAACAATGCAGATACGAAATCTACTTTTAACATTGTATCTGGCACATCAATGTCTTGTCCTCATGTATCTGGAATTGCAACATTAGTAAAGAGTGCACACCCTGACTGGTCTCCAGCTGCTATCAAATCAGCAATCATGACGACACCCGATCTTGTGACCCTCGGTGACAAACCAATTGAGGATGAAAAGGGTGTTCCTGCTGACTTCTTCGCCACTGGTGCAGGACATGTTAATCCGTCAAGAGCAAGTGATCCAGGATTAATCTATGACATTCAACCCGAGGATTATGTTCCTTACTTATGTGGTTTAAACTACTCAAACAGAGTAGTAAGTATGTTTGTATTGAGAAAAGTGAACTGCTCATCAACCATTCCTGAATCAAAACTAAATTATCCTTCTTTTTCAATTAGACTTGGATTAGAAGCTAAAACATATACAAGGACTGTGACCAATGTTGGTGCAGCTGTGTCATCTTATACTGTGGAGATTGTACCACCCCAGGGAGTTGATGTGAGAGTTGACCCTCCTCTCTTGAATTTATCCAAGTTGAACCAGAGGAAAACATATCAAGTAACATTTAGCCGATCAAGTACTTCAACCATCAGTGCTACTTTTGTTCAAGGATACTTGAAATGGACTTCATCCAAGCACTTCGTTAGGAGCCCAATCGTAGTTACCTTTGAGTAATGAGGAAAATTTTCATACATCAATCAATATCCATTTTTCATAACGATATTCCATGCACCATTAGGGATGTATCTTCTTCGAGCCTTGGAATATAATCTTTCCCTAGTTAGCATATCAGATTTTCCCTTTTCATTTAGAAGCCACTCATTTTGGTTTCGAGTTTTTCTATAGGTTTCTGTGATTGAATATCGAAATGGGTATCTTTTCCTTAAAAACTTTTTTGACATGCTGTAAAAATGTATACATAATGAACTCACAAAAAGGACAAGGATTACTACTATACATTAAAAATCTGTTATTGGTAACCTTATTTAAAATGAATGTCAAACAATATGGTTAACTAGTTAAACTACACTATTAGCCAAGAGTTTATTTAATCTTGGCCTATTTTAAAGCCAATCACGGCAGATGCAGCTTCAAATTACTGGATTCATCATTCATTTGAACCGAATACTTGCATAGTGAACCCAATACTTCCTATGCGAAGCATAAATTATGTGTATCCAATTGCAATAAATAGTTGATATGAACTTGTAACTTTAAAAATATAATGAATTCAATGCTAAGAACCTTAAAGTTAGAACCCGTAAAGCTTAAATCCGGAATCCTCCTCTGAAGCCAATACATAGTTATCAATTTTTGGCACATTGTACACATTATATAATAACATGAACATTTATATCTCACAGACAAGTTGTGAGCTAACACTGTAACAGATCTTTTTCTAAAATATTGTCCAGCCTAGGTAATCAGTTGACTTATATCTCACAGTCAAGTTGTGAGCTAACACTGTAACAGATCTTTTTCTAAAATATTGTCCAGCCTAGGTAATCAGTTGACACTGAGTTTATGAACGTCTAGTCCTTGCTGATTAATGAGTTCTCTAAACGGTGTCCATAAGAATATGCTAATTCTTGTTGCATAAATTTCCCCGAAGAATGTAAAGGGCAGCCCGGTGCACTAAAGCTACCGCTATGCGCGGTGTCCGGGTAAGGGCCCCACCACAAGGGTGTATTGTACGCAGCCTTAACTTGCATATCTGCCAGAGGCTGTTTCCAAGGCTTGAACCCGTGACCTCCTGGTCACATGGCAGCAACTTTACCCGTTACTCCAAGGCTCATCTTCAAATTCCCCAGAAGAATGTATAAAAAATAAATGAACTGGAACAATTCAAGTTTTAACAAATGTTGCTTGTGAAATCTTCCTTTTTGCTTACATTTCCATTGGATATCATGCTCTAGGAGTTTTATTACCTCTAATCCTGCATTCACCGAGCAACATATGAACTTATCATTCATAACAGAAAGCAAATCACAAAATGTGACATGGCCAGCAAACAAAGTACAAATCTACTATGAGATATTCTCCTCAATAAATGTTTTATTATTTGCTTTTCAGCTAGAAAAGCAAACGTCCTTGAGGATAATTGATCAAGAGTGCAAGTGCGCAACAATAATTAAAGTAATTTGTTAATCATATTGCAGTAATCCTCTACCTATATCTTTTGCTAAAACTTAGAAAACCCCACAAATATCTTACATTAACCATGTAGAAGAGAAGTGATTCTTGAATTTATCTAGAATGCTTGTATTTCCATCAGAATAGATCCCTCCTGCACTAAAGAACAGTCTTCAGCCTGCAAATCATTGGTTAATTCCCAAGCTAAACATGTTAAATAATTAAAATTATTTCGCAGCCGCCTAGTCGAAAAGTTTTTTTAATTGCAATAACAGCCAAAGCAAGCTCCAAATGGCTTGTCTTAGGCTTTCATTTCTTAGCTCAAATAGAGATTGCATTTCAAGCCAATTGGAGAATACAGAACCAATCACTTCCTTCTCAAAACTTCAGCGTCACTAGAATTCTTTTGACTACTTCTATACTGAAGATCCTGTGAAAGAAATGACAAAAAAAGCAGCCAGAAGAAATTAACAATATATATATCAGGCTTACAGGAACTGTGGCTCATTAGTTTGCACTGATAAACATGGCTTTGAAACTTCTTTTAAGTGTCATCTTTATTCTCAATCTTTATTCTTCACTCATACATGCAAGTAATACCAATCAGCAGAGCAACTCTGATATATACATAGTCCATCTTGAGTCTTTTCATGGCCAACTTTTCTCTGACTTGGATAGTTTACAAACGTGGCACCACTCATTTCTTCCGCCAAAGAAAACAATTCCAAAAGATTCCTCCTCCTCGCGCATAGTTTACTCCTATCGCTGTGTGCTTAATGGTTTTGCCGCTAGACTAACACCAGAAGAAGCAGAGCTACTGCAGGAAATGGAAGGGATCATATCAGTGCGGCCACAAAGACTGTTGCATGCACGAACCACCCATAGTACTCATTTCATGGGGCTGCACCAGAACTTAGGCTTCTGGGAAAGTATAAACTATGGTAAAGGTATGATTATAGGATTTTTAGACACTGGGATAACACCCGATCATCCATCTTTCCATGACGAAGGAGTGCCTCCTCCACCGGCAAAGTGGAAAGGCAAGTGTGAATTCAACTTTACTACGGCCTGCAACAACAAGCTCATTGGAGCAAGATATTTCCAGGAGTTCGGAAATGGGACGCCTTTGGATGAGAATGGACATGGCACACATGTGTCAAGCACGGCTGCTGGAAACTTTGTCAACGGTGCGAATGTTTTTGGCCTTGCTAATGGGACGGCTTCCGGCGTGGCTCCCCTTGCTCATGTTGCCATGTATAAAGTCTGTGACGCTAGCACTGCTTGTTCTGAGAGTGACACATTTGCTGCTATGGATGCTGCAATCGAAGATGGTGTTGATGTAATTTCTATTTCCATTGACGATATCTCTAGACCTTTCTGGGAAGACTCTATTGCACTCTGTTCATTTACTGCAATTCAAAATGGCATTCTTGTGAGCACCACAGCTGGTAATACAGGTCCAGAACATGGCACAGTAGCAAATGGAGCTCCATGGCTTCTCACTATTGGTGCTAGCACCACTGATAGAAAACTAAGGGCGACTGTACTTCTGGGGAACGGTGAGGAAATTGATGGTGAATCAGCTTTCCAACCTGAAGACTTCTATCAAACTCTGCTTCCATTAGTTTTCCCTGGAACAAATACTAGTGATTTGATGGCCCCATTTTGCAGTGCCGAGTCTTTGAAAAATATTGATGTGAGGGGAAAGATTGTCTTTTGCGAAGCTGGTGGTAAGATAAAACGACTTGATATAGGACATTTTGTGAAGGATGCTGGGGGTGCTGGAATGATACTCATGAATGAGGAGCCACAAGGCTTCACTGTACAAGCTGAACCTCATGTTCTTCCAGCAGCACACATCAGTTTTCTTGATGGCCTGAAGATCAAAGCCTATATGAACTCAACGGCAACCCCCATGGCTTCATTTTTGTTTAAAGGAACTATATTTGGAGATGATCATGCTCCAGCAGTTGCAGCCTTTTCATCTAGAGGACCTTTTCCAGAAAGCCCTGGCATATTGAAACCTGATATTATCGGTCCTGGTATTAGCATCCTTGCAGCATGGCCAACATCTGTGGAGAACAATAACAACACAAAGTCTACCTTTGACACACTGTCTGGCACATCAATATCCTGTCCTCACCTTTCAGGAGTTGTAACATTAATCAAGAGTGCACATCCAGAATGGTCTCCATCTGCTATCAAGTCTGCACTCATGACAACTGCTGATCTGGTAAACCTTGGAAACAATCCCATTGAAGATGAAAGGGGCCTCCGTGCTGACTTCTTTGCTACTGGTGCAGGCCACGTTAACCCATTAAGAGCAAATGATCCGGGGCTGATCTATGACATCCAACCAAATGATTATAAACCATATTTATGTGGGTTGTACCCAAGTAGAGCTGTTAGTTTGATCGTTTTACAAGACGTTAATTGCTCATCAACCATTCCCGAAGCAGCACTAAACTATCCATCCTTTTCAATTAGACTTGGATCTGATTTACAAGCATATACAAGGACTGTGACCAATGTTGGCAAGCCAATCTCATCTTATGCTCTGGAAATTGTGCCACCCCAAGGAGTTGATGTTAAAGTTGAGCCTTCCACCTTGCACTTCTCAGAAATGTACCAGAAGATAACATATCAAGTAACCTTTAACCGATCAATTTCAGGTATTAATGCCACGTTCGTTCAAGGATTTCTGAAATGGACCTCATCCAAGCACTTTGTTAGGAGTCCAATAGTAGTTACCTTGGTGCCATGAGGAAGCTCAACAAGCAACTCCACAATATTCTATACATCAACAGTAATTTCTTGATTTCAAGACACTAGGATAAATTTTAATTTTGAGTATTCATCTCATCAGTATTCCTAGCAGCTCTTCAATGGGATTGCTTCAGCTATTGGTGTTAATGAAAGTCGATAGTTCCATAGGTTTGTTTTAAGTATCTTTAAAAGTTCAATATGAAAAAAAGTTGCATTGTCTCAACTCCATAGTAAACTCTCCAACAACAGGCACGCAAAATCCGAGGAGAAAATCCTTCAACTAGGTTCTTGTTTCTCTCATTACAAAATATTACGTATTAAGAATCAAGCCTCTGAAACACATAAACCTGATGTTATCAGACACTTTCAACGGACACAGTGGAACTAGTATGGCAGTTTGTCATTTCTATAGAATGAAGTTCTAAATGAGGTCAGTTTAGCTAGTTCTAGCACAGGTTGTGAACTATCAAGAATATAATGAATATTTTGCAATCAAATTTACAAATTACAGTAATTTACAGAGTGCTAGGACATAGACTTAAAGCATTAATATATGCAAATGTATGGCTGAACTAGGTATATCAAAATTGCACACTTATTATGACAAGGCTAGTGCAGGCTACTTTTGTTATCTGGGTCCTGAAAGCTCAATTGGTTCAAATGTAAACGAGGATTCTTCATGAATATCGCTGAAGTTCCTAGAGAAGCTGAATGCCCTTGTTTCACATACGTTGCTTACACCTTGTGATTCGTCCACATGCCCCATTTGTTCTGTAATGCCTTCCAGGATTCTCAAAACTTCTGACATCTTAGGCCGATTATTGGGGTTAGATTGAGTACACTGTAGAGCCACTTCAAGTGTTTTCTCTAGCTCCTCTGTGTTAAAACATCCTCTTAGATCCCTATCCGCAAGCATTTCCACTTTCTTTTCCTCCAATAAATTCCGGACCTGTAAATTGGACAGGTTGTCAGATGAATAGGAAAATAATATACATAACAAAGTCTGAGCTCTATCATGTTCTGAAATCTCTACTCCACATAAAATAGCCTGAAAGGGAAGAAAAATAATGACTGAAGAAGCATAGAACAATTACCTTTTCTCACAAAGCTATTCATTGAATATGGTTGTTCATACTTACATGATAACGCAATAAATATTAACTACATAAGTTATTCAAGGGCTTAAAGTATGCCAAGTGTAACATTATTACACAGCAATAATTTTGATTCATTGAAGACCACATTAATCAGTAAGAGATATTCAAAAACCCTTGAATAAATTGACCAATAGCCCTACAGATCATGAACCCAATAATGCAGTCAGCAGAAAAAACAATTTTTAACTATAGTGAAAATTTCAAATAGTGGTTTTGATTATGACTCAAACAAAATCCTGCATGAAGACTAGCTATTAACTGGTTAATCAAATAAACTTAAAAAATATATACACACAACTATATAAAGCTTCAAACAGTAGGAGGATTAGAAGCTACACACCCGGTCGAGAATAGTTCCTTTCTGGCCCTGACCAATTCCTGCATCTAATGCCTTGTGTCCTGTAATGAGTTCCAAAAGCAGAATCCCGTATCCAAAGACATCTGTCTTCTCAGATGATTGGCCGGTTGATAGATACTCTGGGGCTATATGACCTATAGTACCACGAACTGCAGTTGTAACATGCGAATCTCTACAGTCTAAAAGCTTAGCAAGACCAAAATCACCAACAACAGCTTCAAAACTTCCATCCAGGAGAATATTAGCCGCCTTAACATCTCTGTGAATTATTTTAGGATTACACTGTTCATGCAAATACAGAAGACCTCTGGCAGCTCCAAGAGCTATATTGATGCGCTTGCTCCAATCCAAAAATGGTTTATCCCGGCCATTGTCTGGTAGATAACCAAAGATTATGAGAGAGTAGAGCAAAAGATGACAGCGTCACAACATCAAGCTAATCCAGTTACATCCCAATATAAATTCCAACTTAATTTTGTATTCATATACCTAAAAATTGACTGTAAATTGTCATGTCAAAAATTAATAACAACACAACTGTTACCTTACTGCAAAGTAACAATTTATTTCATTCGTGGATGATGTAAGTCAATACCATAAATGACTTGTAGAGTTTTAGAAGATGGATAGAAAATCACATAAAATGTTAAGCTTAACATGTAAGTTTAGGGGAACTTTCAGCAAACTGTGAAAAAATAATAATAAGACAATGGTAAAGCTCATGCACATAAAGGGACTAATGTAGAAACTGTTAGCAACTAGTTTGGGTTTGAAGCATAGTTGATTGATATGTTGGTACGCAGATTTAATTCCACTTGCACAAGAAATATTCGCAATGTAAATACAATTTAAACTAATCAATCAGAAGTCGTTTTCATAGATTCCTGGGTTTTCAGACGTAGACAACAAAAATATTGCACAAAGTCCTCAATTTCCATAACCATGACTTTTCAAGAATTATTGCCAGATTAACATTGAGAGCACTAGGAATAACTGAATTCACCGGTGAAACTTGATCAGTTTAAGAAATCAATTGTGACAAGAAAAAAGAACTGGTTCAGCAAAAGCTGCAAGCAAATATACTTCAAAGCAAACCTCTCAAGCAATCGGAAACACTCCCATTTGGCATATAAGGGTATATAAGTAATCTTTCCTCAGGATTCATACAAAATCCGTACAAACGTAGAAGGTTCCGATGCACAGCCAACCCTATCATCTCAACTTCTGTTTGGAACTGCACTTCTCCAGTGAAGCTTGGATCTCTCAATCTTTTGACAGCCACAACTGTCCTATTTGGAAGGTATCCCTTGTAGACTACTCCAAATCCACCTTGTCCTAGTATGTTTTTAGAGCTGAAATTTCCAGTGGCAATTTGCAGTTCACGGAATGAAAACCTCTTCAGGTGGCCAGTAGCCAGTGGCCAATCTTGTTGTACTGCAGACCAAAATATCAGAAACTCATAATGTATCTAGGCTTAATGTTCGAGAGATAAGAGATGTGTTTCTGATCCTGTAGTTACCATATCCTGTGAGGACACGAGATCTGTACCAATGCACCCAACAAACAAGAAGCATGATTGTAACTATGAATGTGCAACTGACCCCAACAATAACAGAAACAACCAATCTATGATGATTGCTTATCTTCCTGTCTGAATTTGTTTCTGCGTGGTAAAAATAGAGTTTGATCAAAACGCTTCATCCTCAATACCATGACAAGTTCTGGTAAGATTTCAACAATACCATTTACTTGTTTCGGCACACCCCCACAAATTTGCGTGGTCAATGCAAAGCAAAGAAAGGTGTTTCCTGCAATACTAAGCAAACAACCAAAATATAAGCTGAAAATAGAATACAAAAGAACACGGCAGGTTGAAAGGATGGTGCCGAGGAGATAAACAATAAGCATTGCAAGTATGATAGAAAACTTCTATAACATCAGACACTATCTCAAGGAAAATATTCTGCTTGACATTAGCAGATTAGCAATATAGGAAGTGTACACAAATAAAAATAACATCATGGAGACTCTTAAACCAGGCAAGAAGATAGCACTTCAAACTATAAGATTTGAGACATTACTTCTTTTATTTTTATTCTTTTTTTGGTTGATAATGAGATTTGGATATTGTTTTTTTCCTGATAATGAGATTTTAGATATTACTTTCAGGTCTGTAAGAACTGACTGTTGGTTTCTAGTGAAGGGGCACACCACAATAACTAACAGTAATGCAAGACTGACAATTACGAAAATTTTAGAAAACACAACTTTATTATGAGAGAAAATTATGTATGGCACTGCGCCATATGGCATGTCGCAAATGCAACATTCTATCAAACTTCCATTTCGCAGTTGAATTTAAGATCTAGGTGTATATCTTAAACTCCGTTAATGAATAAGATTCTGGCACACTAGTGTGGCAAATACCATCCTCCTCATAATAAAAGTGTAATCCCTGAATTCCTTGATCCATCAAACTAGAGACCCGAAGGATTCTTCCAGTCCACCGATAAAACTGATAACGTAAAGGACCAAACATTGAGGCAGATAGAATTATTTTGTCCTGAATCTTACCTGTAGTCTTTGGCCAAAATTTTTGGAGTTGGACCACTAAGGTTATTGAATGATAAGTCCCTACACAACATCACGCACAGATTATTTAACTCTCACCTAGCACTTGTATTAGACATATAAATGTCATGGATGGAAGACATACAAGAACGAAAGACCTGAAAGGTATGCCACAGGTTTAGGAATTTGTCCAGACAATCTGTTCCTGCTAAGCCTCCTGAGGATTTGACACACCAAAGAATTACATAGAAAGCCAACAAGTGGAACTGTAACATATGAGTAATAAAGATAGAACAAAAGAGTTTAGCCTACACTCACAAGTAACTTAAACGAGTCAGGCGACCCAACGCCCTAGGAATTTCTCCATCAAACTGATTACCAGACAAATCAAGGGTCAGCAGTTCAGAGAGCTGTCCGATCTCAGCAGGAATCGAACCAGATAACTTATTATTCTGCAACAACCTACAACAGAAACCATTAAAAATGACTTTCAACAAATCATATTAAAGGATATTTTTCAACATATCTCGCAATTAAAGCACTTCATTGTCACTCTTAATAGTATTGGTAATTATTAAACCAAGCACTATGTAATTTTAACTTAAACACCTTATTTATTAGCATATTTCCAAGAAATATTTGAGCAGCATCACACCAAAATAAGAATCAAATAACAACATACCCTGTATACTCCCATAAAGTGGGGCACACCAAAATAAGAATGAAGTGGGAAATTCATGTCAAATCAATCTTACTCACATCGTCCGAAGATGAGTTAAATTCCCAATACTAGGTGAAAGTGTGCCAGATAGCCCCATACTCGCCATTTCACTGACAAGAAGAAATAACCAAAGCTTAAAAATAATTTCTTCACAGAAAGGGGAAAGAAAAAAGAAATGGACAAAATGTAATAGAAAGGGAGAAAACTCACAGAGAAATAACAAAGCCTTCTGAAGAACAAGCAACCATATACCAAGTACAAGGATCAACAGAATTTATATCCCATCCATCTAACACATGATATTCATCTCTCATTTTATTCTTCATAGACATCAATGCAGCCACTGCTTACCCCACAATAAATTCAATAAATCCGTTAAAGTTTTAATCTTTACCACACTAAATTATGAAAACAAAAATAAACAAATGCTTATAAATAGTGTAAAGATATGGCACATTCGGCCTAACTCAACCCCAAAAGCTAGCTCACGCGGAGAGCAATGACTAGATGTTAAGTCCATATAAGCAAGCAAATCACTAGTCCATTCTCCGGCCAATGTGGAACTCTAACTCACTCTAACACCTCTTTCACACTCAGTCCCAACTGAAATGTGGACTAGGGCCCAAACGGGAATATACTAGCTCGGATAACATGTAAAGATATGACACTTGGACCTAACTCAATCCCAATTCATCACTCATGAGGAAAGAACTGCATAAGTCCCATACTCAAATCACCAGTTCATTCCCCAACAAATGTGGGACGCTAACCCACTCTAACAAGAAATCAACAAAGTTTGGATTATTCAAGGGGTGTAGTAAAGTTCTAATCTTTACCACTCTAAACTATGAAAACTAAAATAAACAATAGTAGTAAGCAACAAAGTTAGGATTGCTCATGGGAATAACAAGAAATGCATAATAAAGTTTTGGTATTTACCTTCATAGTTAACACCTTTAGGTGAAAGAAGACTCATGGAAGCTGGAGTAATGGCCACCGAAAGAAAAAAGGTTGAGAAAATGAGTACTAAATTTACCATTTGGATCCAAAAAGTTAAATACCCAAAAGAAAGATTTTGGTACAGAGCTTTCAGGAAAAGGCCTTTTTTAGCATTCATCATTGTTCAGCAGTAGTTGTAGCATTAAAAAATGTTTTTCTCGAGCTTATAAATTTGTGATTAAAGTCTTGTTTTATTTTTTTATTTTTTTATTTTTTTAATTAAGAAAGGGGAATCCTAAGTATTATTGCTAATTTGAATTTCCACCAATTTCCTTCCAGTTCATTGTAAGTTTTTCCCTGTAAAAATTTACTCACTAAAATCTGTAACGGACAAAACTATTCAGATTCATCCTACAAAGAGAGGGAAAATTTGTACTCCTACTTTTTTTTTGTCACCGTCTTTAATAGTGCACTGAATAAATAGTCCTTCAACAACCCAAATTGGAAATCCCAGTAAAAGAATATGGTAGGATGGATTGCGTTATGAAAACTACTACTACGTCCTTTGGTATATTTTTTCACCTATATAAAACTAATATTTTATTATATATAGAAATATGTATTATTCATATATTAAAATTTATAATATTAGCAATGTAATAAATCCAATACATACATTAATATGATTAAAATATTATTATCCCTCAAAAAAATTTTCGCATTCTTTCCAACATATATATATGAAGGGTGTTTTTGTAAAAAAAAAATATTAAAAATTATGTAATTCATATTATTTTTAATATATCAAATTTAATAATAAAAAATATAAATATAATCAATGTAAACATAACTAACACAAATAAAATTATTAATACAAATATTTTCAATACAGTATATATTTTTACATTATTCTCATACTAGGAAATGACAACTAAATGGGTTGGAAAAGAAAATAAAGAGTTAGAAGTGTTGAGATTTTGGGTGTCCCCTTGTCTTCCTTAAAAGGACAGCAGTAGTACATTTCCCATGAGATTCCAGTGTGGTAAGCAACACCGTAAGGATGGTAAACAGATGGTTTTCATTGGTTACACTCTTTTTTAACCAATTGAAATAGAATGTATTGTTGGGGAGATGTACAAAGTGAAGCAGCAGTGGATTATTCATAAATTTTTTGGGGGTGTTTGGGTGGGGGAGGGGAGGAGGAGGAGGGTGGGGCTATGAAGTGCCCGCAATTGGCGGTTGCTGTGTGAGTTGTTTGATTCTTATGACATCAAACTGACAATTACTACGGAATCCCGTGAGCATGCAAAAATTAATCAATAAATATTTTTCATACTAACATTTTTACCTATTCATATTTATTTTTTTATTTTGTATTTTTTTTTTGTGAAACAGGCAGTGTTTTATTTATAATATAAAAATATTTATAGTAACATATCCACAATAATTATTTTATTTATAAAATTAATGAATAATTTATTTAATACTATTCATTTTACCTTTAATCTTAAAAATAATTCATTATCTAATATATGTTTTTTAAAATATTAAATTTATTATATTTAAAAAATATATATAATAAAACTTTTTCTATAATTTATTGCTTCTTAATTCTTGTATCAATAAAAATATAGAGAAGTCAAAAATAAATAAAAGGAATATGAAAGAAAAATAATAAAATCTCTTGATTTACTAAAATAAATAATTAGAATAAAAATATCTATTTTTATAGAGGAGTCAAAAAAACAAAACAGAGGGAGCACGTTTGGATAAGTTGAAAAAAATGGCTTTGAAAAAATTCTTTAAAAGTGCTTTTGAAAGTGCTAAAACTTATTTTAAAAATAAATAGTTACGTGTTTGAATAAAAGTGCTAAAACTAAAAAAAACATTGTTGATGTGTTTGATAAATAAGTATTGTTAAGCACTTTTTTTTATCAAAATGTCTGAAATAACCTTAAGGTTGTTAACAATATGTAGAGTTGATTATTATTAATTTTTATTTCTAAAATGATTCAAATTAAAATTAATATATATTTTTTTAATTCATTTTCAACACACACATATATATATATATAATATTCAAATTTAGTGTTTATATATCTATTAATTTTTATTTTAAAGAAAAATTTTATGCAATCTTAGTTTTTGGCCAAATCCATCGATAGAACCTCAAACTTGTTTCGAAAATTCACTTAGATCCCTCAACGAAGGCTTGTACCTATCAGGCACCTCAAGTGCTAAAATTGGTACCTATCAGGCACAAAATGCTGATTTGGCAAGGAGAGTGTATTACGCTCTCCTTGAGCGCGTGAACAGTAAATTAAATAATATTTTACTTTTTTTATTGAAAATTTTATATTTAAATTATTTTATTAATTTATTTTTAATTATTCTAATATTTTGATTTTATATAAAAAAAAAAAGCTCCCCCCCACGCCCCACAGTCATCTTCTTCTTCACAAAGACCTACCCCCCTACACACACACACAACAATTAGCAGTGAACAAGATTTGAAGAATTGAAGCTCCATTAAGCACAAAATTATTTTCTTTGCACAAGATTTGAATCTATTAGCAGTGAACATGATTGTTGTTTCCTTAAATATTGTTTCCTTTGCAACAATTTAAAGAAAAGCTTCAAACCAAAATCCACCAAATCAGTTGAAAATTAGCAACTCCATAAACAACAACAAAATCACTAATCAATCTTAACCATTAAAGACAACATCAAAGAAGTAACCATTTTTCACCATTGTCAACAATATCAAAGATTTGGAAAAAAAAAAATTCTTTTTGGAGTTGATTTTCTGGCGAGTCTCGTCGAAAAACGTTGATTGCGTTGCTGCTTTCTCATGTGTGTGTATGAACTCTGTGTGTGCGTGAGTGAACTCTGTGTGTGTGTGAACTTTGTGTTTATGTGTGAGTGAATGTGTGTTTGTGTCTGATTTTGGAGTTGATTTTTCGACGAGTCTCGCCGAAAAATGTTGACTGTGTTGTTGTTATCGTGTATGTGTGTGAACTGTGTGCGTGTGAGTGAATGTGTGTGTTTATGTGTGAGAGAGCTGTGAAACGGGGGAGGGGTGGTGTGAAGATGACAACGAGTGGGGTGGGGGCGTTTTTATTCTTTTTTTTTAATTAAAATTATAATTAAATAGAAAAATATAAAAAAATCAGTAATTTCACGTATTATTTTTTTTGCCACATGTTTTTTTATAATTGGCTAATTTTGCCACATCAGGCGAGTGTATTACACACACTTTGTGCATGTTGCTGATTAGGCAAAAAATGCCTAATTGGAACAAAATTCAGGGGTTTAAGGGTTTGATAGGTACAGGCCTTAGTTTAAGGACCTCAGTGAATTTTCGGGATAAGTTTGAGGTCCTCTCGATGGGTTTGGCCTTAGTTTTTTTCTCCAACTTTTGATAACATTGTACACAGTGATGCAATTTCATAATTAATGACTGAAAGACGTTATCAATACAGTTGCAAATTTATGCACTAAAATAAAAAAAATATTGGTTAAAAGAGTTTAAATCATCAAATAAAATATATATGTTACTAATCATTATAACTACATTAATAGATAAATAATTGATCACAAATGATACTATTTGTTTACTAAAATGACTCTTAATTGAAAAATATATTACTCGTTGATTGAGTAATGACTATATCACTATTAAAATATTATCGAATACGAATGTTGCATCGTCAAATATACATGAATCGTTCACTAATCGTTCATGAAGTTGTATATCTTCAGTGAGTGTTCTCCATATATCTTGGTCGGTGAATTTTTTTCTTAGAGAAATTTATGTGTTGTACAATAATAATTGTCCAAATTTAAAAGAATATATTAAAGAAGGGGAATAATACATAAAAATCATATTTCATAAATTAGAAGTTTCATACAAAATAGGTACTAGTATGGCTCTTAAATACCCTTATAGTTGTTAACATTATATAAAGTTGATTACTATTAGATTTTTAATTTTAAAATGATTTAAATTAAAATTAATTTATATTTTAATTCAATTTCAATATAAACTACTTAATATATTTATTTTTAAAAATATTTTCATGAATGAATAAGTTACTTGTGCTTCATTTTTCTTCTTAAAATTGAACGAAAGAGATCCAAAAAGGAGCAAAATTTGTTGTTTCAGCTATATGGATCTATTTTTCTTTGTGAATTTTGCCACACTAATTAATCCATTTTTGTTTTACGAGATTTTTTTTTTCTGAAAATTGAACCAAAACACTCAAAAAGGAGCAAAAATTATTGTTTCAGCTAAATAGGTTTATTGATTTTCTCTTTTTCTTCAAGAAAATTGAACAAAAGTCGCCCCAAAAGAAGTTGAATTGCTAACGATACATTAAAATTTGTTGTTTCAGTCAAATAAACTATCAAAAAAATAATTCTTCTCAATTCCTCATAAATTTCATAAGCATCAAATTATTAACAATCCATTAAAAAAAGAAATAAAGACACAAAATGGAGAGAAAAATTCAAACATGAAGAGAGAACACACAAAAATAGAGAAAAAACACAAAAATGGTAGAAGAGAATAAAATCCCGTTTGGCCATAAGAATTTTTTCCTTCTTTTCGGATTTTTTTTCACTTTTTTCACTTTTTCGAAAATTGTGGTGTTTGGTCATGAAAATATGAAAAATTATTCCGGAGTTGGATTCCAAAAAATGAAAACAATTTTTTGTTGTTTTCACAATTTTTCACTTCCATTTTCAACTTTCATTATTATTACATATAACCTCAATCTTTAGATTTTTACACAAACCCCTCTCTTATAACTACAACCAACCACCCAAAAAAAATTATTATTTGTTTTCTATGGCACAACATCATTTTTAATTGTTACAGATATTCTAATCTTTTTTTTCTTTTTTTAACCAAAATTTACGAACGTGAAGTAAAAAATAATAAATGACAATATATGGCGAAAATATATCAACTTTTGTTTTGAATGAACTATATTATAGAAATATAAGGCGGAGTACATTATGTTATTTAAAAATAAAAAAATTAATATTTTTTTCTTGCTATCCTAATTTTTTGTATATGTCATATAATGACTATGATGATTTTAATAAATTATTAAAAAGTGGTCAATAAAGTCGCATATCAAACAGAACGTATCGATCCATATTGACGATTACCTTATTTTGATTTTATAGATTTTCAATAGAGACGAGTGTGGTAATTAGCTTAACGAAAGTTTGTTCTCTTTACCAAAAAAAAAAATCAAGGAAAATTAATATCATCAATAAAGAAAAAGCAAAAAATTAGCACTAATTTATTCAGAAATAATTCATCCGGAATTTTTTTAAAAAAGATCAAAATCAATAAAATAAATAATTCAAGTGAAAGTAATTAAGAATTTCCATCAACAAATTTAAGAATATATAAAATATATTTATATCCATCAATCATATTTATCAAAATATATTTTCTCTATTCAATCGATTATGGTTGGATAAACTTATTTAGCTCGTACTTGTGACATTTTTATTCAAATTTTAGAAGAATAACAATCATAATAATTAGTTTGTTGTTAATTATTTTATCAATTGAAGACATATAAATTATTTTCTCAACATTTGGTTGTATGTTAGTAGGTGAATTAGTAGTTGAGTGATTTTGATAATTTTTAAAAGTTGAGAGCATAAAATCAAATTCTTTTAAAAAATTTCAAAAGTCTAAAAAAAAAAAATTCAAAAAAAACATGGTCAAACACAACTCTAACTCCAACTTGATCTTCAACTTCAATTCCAACTCCGAAAAAAGTAATTTTTATGGCCAAACGACTACTAAATGTTTTAGAACAAACATGATGACAATTTTGAAATATGTGAAAATTACAAAGGATAGATATGTCTTTTAATTGGTCAAACTAGATTGGCTTATAAGCCAAAAATAAATAAAAAGTAGGGGTAATGGTGTTTTTGGCTTTTGACTTTAAAAAAATAATTTTTAACTTTTTTTAAGCCATTTTTTAACTTGCCAAACACTTTAAAAAGTAAAAAAGGACTTAAAAGCTATTTTGACTAGCTTTTAAGCCCATTTAAACACTTAGCAACTAAATCTAATTTTACCCTCAATATTGAAGATGTTATTCATTTTAATGATTTCCTTGTATACTTGTCACTATCTTTTTAATTTGATTTTTAATTTTATTTGTCATTTTTTATAAATTTAAAAAAGACAAATTTTTTCATATTTTATTGTAAGCATTAATTACTTATTCTTTAAATCTTTTTCCAATACATGTTATTAAACATATATTAATAAGGTAATATGGTAAGGTCACTATACTAATTAATATTTTTTTTAATAAATATGTCAAGTTAAAATATGAGAAGTAAATTTGAACAATGGAAGTAACAATGCTCAATTTTCAAAGAAATATCTAATAAATAGAAATAACTTAATAAAATACTTTCTCCATTCACTTTTATTTATCATGTTTTGATTCTCAAAGTCAATTTAACTAAACTTCAAAACTAAATTGAAATAGATTTATTAACTATAAAAAAAGGTAATAAATTGTAATCCTTCTCAAATTAATACAATCTAAAAATACATCTTAAAATATTTACCAAAGTTCATATAATTTGACCTTGAAAAATGAAATAATGTTAAGTAAAAGTGAACAGAGAATATACTTAGAGTGTGTTTGGTATAAAGGAAAATATTTTTTTGAAAAATATTTTTCAAATCAACTTATTTCATCAAATCTAAGGAAAATGACTTCCCTTCAAAAAGTAAGAAAAACATTTTTTAAAACTCTCTGTCAACCTCACTCTTAAGTTGAAATATTTATACAACTCTCAAAATCCCCCACCCCTACTCCGACCCCCAATATCTTCCCCCTCCCCACCCCATCCAAAAATAAATATTTCAATTTTTTTTCTTACCTTATCCCTTACTCAAAACCCAAACTCCTATCCCTACCCCCACCTGAAAAATTCAAACTTTTTGCTTAACCCCCCCACCTCCATCCGATCCCCTACCCCTACTAACTTTCCTCCCCTCCCCCCCTTAAAAAACCTACCCCGATCCCCACCTCCTACCACCCCCAATCCAAAAAAAATATTTTAATTTTTTTCTTACCTCATCCCTTACCCCAAAACGCAAACCCCAAGTCCCCCCTAAAAAAATTAATTTCTTTTTAAAAAAATTCAAACTTTTTTCTTACTCTCTCCCTACCCCCCCCCCCCCCCCTCCACCCCCTGCCCTAAAAAAAATTAAATTTATTTTTTTAAAATTTTTTAATTTTTTTCTTACCCACCCTCACTCCCCTACCCCCCACCCCACCCCACCCCTACTAGTCGCCCCCCTCCCTCTCTCCCCCTGCCCCCTCCCCCCCCCCCCCCAAAAAAAAAATAATAAATTATTTTTTAAAGAAAAATTCAATTTTTTTCTTAATTCTATTTTGACAACCCCAACCCCCTCCCCCAAAAAAATTATGTGATTTTTTAATTTTTTTTTTATATTCAATTTTTTTTTCTTATCTCACCCTTCTTATCCTATTTGTTCTCATTGTTTTTGTTAAATATATACAAATGCGTTTAGAAAATATATACTTACCCAATTTGCATAACGAACACAGGAATATAAGTAAAAAATAACTTATTTTTCTAAAAAGCATTTTTCCTCCACCATATCGAACACACCCTAAAAGACGTAATTTTTGAGGTCAAAAATTATTTTTCTAAAATGCATATTTACTCTTTAGCTAAACACTAAAATATATTTTCTAAAATATTTTCATTCACCAACCAAACACTAGAAAATATTTTTCGAAAAATATTTTTCACTCACCAACCAAACATAAGAAAACAAGTAAGAAATCAACTTGTTTTCCAAGAAAATATTTTCTATATGGAAAACATTTTCCTTCATGGGTGTGTTTGGTATGATGGAAAATATTTTCCATGGAAAATATTTTTCATGGAAAATGTTTTCCTGAAAAATAAGTTGATTCATGTTTGGTTGGTGAGTGAAAAATATTTTTCAAAATATATTTTATGGTGTTTGATTGATGAGTAGAAAATATTTTTCAAAAATATATTTTCTAGTGTTTGGTTGATGAGTGAAAAAATATTTTTTAGAAAATACTACTAACTGCTAACTAGTATATCACTGTCTCTAACAACTCAACAATTTGTAAGAACTAATTTAAGCATAGAAAATAATTTCAATATCGAGTACTAAGATATTACAAGTCACTAAATTGTAAGCAACTACTAATAAGTAAGCATAGGAGACACTTTTCAACATTTTGTTAGGAAAATCTCAAGATACTACAATCAATAGAAATACAATTAAACAACAAGCTTATTCGACCTCATGAAACAAGCTACAACAATGACAAAATGAAATATGCAATTAGCAAAAGTAACATAGGTAAGTCCTCCTCTATGCACATGGAAATAACAATATATTCAACGAATATTAGAAACAGAAAAAAATTTGAACTTCACTATTTTTTATTTCAAACAGTAAAAATTTGAAGCAAAACACAATGAAAAATGTTTTTGACCAATGTAAATTTTTTGAATAATGTGAATTTGAATGTTGTTGGGGTGGGGGTGGGGGTGGGGGCGGGAGCATAAAAGTCACATATGTCATTTTCCCTCAAATAGAGGAAAATGAGTCATTTTGGAAAATATTTTCCCAATATTTTATTACAACCTTACAACCAAACAAGGAAAAACCAGAAATCGAAAACAAATTTGAGAAAAACGAATTCTTTCAGTGAAAGGTCTAAATAATAAGAGGTTGGCTGTACTTTTAAACCACCTCCAGCATTTTTAACAACAACAAAAAAAAATGATGTCTCAAGCAAAAACAGACATTCAAACTTGACCTCATCTGATACATAAGCACTAGAAACTTTACCTTGATCTAAACTAGAAACTAAACACTCCAACTCGTGTTACGTCTCGTGGATGCCCCACCCGACGATGACATGACACATAAATTTAAAAGTGTCTTGAATGATGTCAAGTGGCCCAAGGGCCACCTTTGATGAGAAATGCGAAACAAAAAAGAAAAAAAAAAGATACGATATTTTCCTTTGGAATGAAAACCAAAAGATCTCCAAATCAGGATCAATCCTAGAATCACTAAAGATTTTGTAAGGAGTGTTCAGATCAAAGTTGGTGTGTTTACTTGCTACCGAGGTCAAGTTTGAGTGTGTCATTTATGTGCCCAATTATTACCATATCACAGTTCACTATGGCAATGTAATGATCAACCTGCATAGGAAGAACACGTCTAAACACCAAGACATCAGCCTCTCGCAAAATATATGAAATAAAAAGCAGGAGGCAACAGAAATGACAAAAGCAAATCAAAAAAGGCAATACCATAGATAAGTTTGATTAATCAAGATCACATAGAGCAACTATAACACAATTTGCTTGCAACTCTTTTCAAAGTGGGAAACTGCTAAATACAAACTGAAGTGAGAGATCAACATAAGAAGAAAAAGACAGCCCTTTCAAGTCTTGGCAATCCTTTTGGAGCCTTGCAACTTGTCCATACATGTCACTCAATCGTGTCCCTGGAAGCTTCTGGTCAATTTACTACTAACAAACATGTACACAAACATATTTCCTTTTCACTAGTTGGCTGCTAAGATAGGAAAGTGGACAAAAAGATAATACCAAGTACAGAGAACTAAAATGCCCTGCAGCTCATTACAATATCCATATCGACCAGGAGATGCCGTCTCTTGTCATGCTGGACTCCTCTGAAAGGGATGTAACTTGGATCCCATCATCTATAGGTCATCAACTAGTATACTTCTCTAAGCATATAAATTACGTCATGTCACCGTGGGATGCAAAATGATGCAGGCCCATCTGCCTTTTTATATGGTCCGGTATCAACCTGTTTACGAGGTCCGGAGAGGCACCAGACAGCTGAAACCAAGAAAATATATTTGGGTAAGCAATGGGATAGAATGCGTAACAGAGATAGTAATATAGTTTTTTAACATTATTGGCCTTGACATGCTTCTAAAATTCTAATGAACAATTGAAGATGACAATTTCAGCTTAAAGATATGTACAGTTAATTCATGCCTGCCGAAGAAATACAAGCTTTACCAATTTGCCGCATCCTTACAAGTTACAACTGAAATGCTGTTGTGACTAACATCTCCTTAGTAACCAATTAGAATAGAGATCACTGAAGAATAAGGTTCTTTCCTTTACTGATACCTATTTCCACAGTTTTCTCCCAGAAACTAACAAGATGCTATTTTCTGAGGGAGTCCCACTCTCCAGGCTTCTCCCCGGCCCTCTTTTCAGTAGATATGGGCTTAGGATGAAAGGGCTTTCTTTCATTAAGATTCAGTGACTGCATAGCTTCTTTATACTCGACACTGTACCAATATACCTCACTCAGAGCCTGTTATAACCAATATCATGCTATGGACCAAACAGAAAGGGCATTCCCATTTTTCGAGGTGTGTAACATCTCAAACACCTCAAAGTCACACCACTTCAATAAATAATGGCAATTTCCACTAGAGACGTTTCTCACCACTAGAGTTCTCTACTTGTTTTCGTATCGACATTAATTTGATCATTGGAACTGCTTTAGATAGAATGATTTTCATCCAACCTCTAACATAGCTTTCTTACAGTCAAAAGAACCTCAAAAGATTTGTCTCAAAGAAAAATATGGAAGAACCACCACAGGCCATTTAATCCACTATAGGTTCAGTCCGTTCCTTAGAAGCCTAGTCTACCCCAGCTACTAACAAAAAACTCTTGTTACCAATGGACCTCCTCTCCTTTGGGTTCGATGAATGGCTACAGATCCTTTTGTTAATCTTCAGACATAAAGGATCCCTGTGAATTTCTGCCTTCCTGTTTCTTCTCCCATTTCTCCTCCTGTTTTCTGTCTCAATCTTCTTCTTTTTCATCCTCTAAATTTTTCTTTTCCTTGGTCAGGGAACCCTCGTTTTTTGCCAAATCCATAAAGGTCCAATGTCATTATGTTAAGTCAACACCGGTTGCCGGCAGTATCTCCAAGCAGCACAACTTATACATGCAGGATTGCACTACCCTCTTCAAGCTTGCCATTCCAAAACATCAACTTTAAACAAGAGGTCCGTATATTAATTGAGTAATTGCATAACGCATTCATGCTCCAGAATACGAATGTGCTCGCATTCATTCTCTGTGCATCTATGGACTTGGATCAAACCACAGGGTATCAGAATAAAGTATCTGCTTTCCTATGGGTTCATGGAAGCGATCGTTCTAAATCTTCGCTAATTACCAAACTTACTTCTATAGTCTGGCCTTCGGGTAATCTGAAGATTTTAATCACATTGAGTGCCTACTGTGACTACTCTGGAGTCCCTTCAGCTGAGATCAGGAAGAATGAAGAATGGATAGTGTAACCTTTAATTTAAGAATAAACATGTGAAAGTTGTACCTCCTGCTTAAAATTGAAGAGTGGCGGCAATGGGCGACCATTGGGAAGGCGTGCATTTGGTTCACGAAGTTCATCAAAGAAAGGATGAGCACATGCTTCAAGCTGCAAAATGCGAAGCGTATTAATTCAATATATTTAGGAATTCATTGTTCAATAGACAAAGAAGAACCAATATGCAAGCTGACTACTGGTAACAAGTCAACAAGAACAGCACAAGGTGAAGTAGGAGCAAGAAAAGAAAAAAAAAAAAAAACAGAAATGCCAACTGTGCTACTGGAACTGTTGTTTAAATGAATGACAATCCCAGTAGGGAAAAGGGAAAAAAAAATTGAACTTACTGCAGTGCAACGTAGGCTTGGTGAGTACTGCAGCAGACGAGAAGCAAGGTCAATTGCTTCAGGAGGCATCCGCTTGTGGAAAACCTAACACCAGACATAATATGTGTGTTAGCAGCAGATCATGATATACACGAGCTCCAAAACAACAAAAGAATTTATTTGCTGTTCTGCCATTGACGTTTTCTAAGAATAAAAATACGATCACCAGAATGTGGAGTTCAAATCCACTGAAAACCCAAATTCATTTGGTATTGGTTTTCAGCATCTATTACGTTTCTATGATTTACTTGTGGTTTCCAGATATTGTTTCCTTGGTATTCAAGGATATGCTGCTTGGCAGAAAGGGTACTCTTCCAGGAAGCCAATCTGATGTTATAACTGCTTCAGCACAAGCTCATTAATCAAGAGTGTTTCTATACTAGAGTATGAACAGACTGAAGAAATGCCTCGTATCTGGCATTTGTTGGGATATCAACCTCCATTAACTTTTTTGCCTCTCAATTAATGGAAAAGAGGATTTTTCGGAGGATTTAAGACTTGAGATTCTTAGCTTTTGAATCCAAAATGTTTAGGGAATAACAATAAATTAAAAAACAAGAATTCCATGCTTAATAATGTGATGCAAATTCAACAAGAGGATAACAAATTGCAATTAATAGAAACTGAGATCTAACCCCGAGAGATCTCTTCCTTTTAGAAGGAAAAAGAACCTCCAGGGATCTCTAACTAATTACATTTTCACAAACTCCATCAACAAATGAGCACCTATGTTCTTTAGGAGAATGCTTAAACAAATTTGATACGTCAGAGATGGCCACTCCTTTTTCTTCCTTTAAAAAATCTTCTTTTAACAAAAAGAACTCCTTGACAACTTACTTCAATCTCAGTACGAAATTCAGCAGGAAAGATCTACACAGCAAGCATCAAAACAACAAATTGTTGCTTCACTAGGTATGACTAAAATCAAGTGAAAGCATACCTTATGCCAAGGGTGTGCTTTGATTTGTGGAAACCTAAAATCAGTATAGTTTGGATTCATACAGCGAATTTCCTCCCTTGTCGGTGTTCCAAGTACCTAGAAGATTAAGCAAATGAAACCACATTCAGCTACAACATTTGCATCAATTAATAAGAATTAATCACATGGTACCTTGATTATTTCAACAAGCTGGTCCACGGCATTTTCTCCAGGGAACAATGGCTGCAAGAAGATGATTGCAAAAATTGGTTAGAAATTGGAATAGCGCGCGCCAGAGGAGACTGCTGAAATTTCACGGATAATATGCAAGCTATAGATGTCTAAATCAATACAAACCTGGCCTAGAAGAAGCTCAGCAAGGACACAGCCAGCTGACCAGATATCAATTGAAGTAGTATATTCTGTTGCACCAAATATGAGTTCAGGAGCACGATAAAACCGCGAGCAGATGTATGAGATGTTTGCTTCTCCTTTAACCTGATAGAATATGGTACTTCCATAAATACAAGAATCAACCACCACCTCAAAATCGAGTAATTCTCACACAATGTCAAGGAGATTTCCGAAATGACGTAGTCTATGCCATAAGATTGCAGAAGTTACTTTAAGCTAATGAATTCTCACAGTCATGAGAACCTATTGCTGTTTTTATTTACAGCCACTGAATGTGAAAAATCAATCAAAGGTGTTTCACGGCATGAATATAAAATTCCTCATGTTAGCACCCATTCTTCCCCTCCCAAGAAAATAGAAAAGAAGCACTACATTATGAATTTGTCAGTTCATGGAGATGCTAAGGTAGAATCTTAGAATTATAGCACTGCACCATGGTTAAATAGCAAATATCAACTAACTCCAATATGGTCAGACTCAACTTGTAATAGAACACAAAACATAAAAGTGCAACAAGATCAATGAATAGGTGAATCTACAGAATCTAACCAATCACATAATCATGGTTAACGGGATCTTCTCCCAAAAGTATTAGCATGTCTCAGAATTAACTGCATGCGTTATCAGGTGTTGAATGACAAATATACGAAGGGTCAACATATCTTGGACATCTAGAAAGGATCAATTTAAAATTGACACTAACATTAATGACTACAATCATGCCACAGAACCACCTACTTGAGTCAGTATTACTACTGACCAAATTTGAATTAACAACGGTGAACTCTTCTCAAAACAAAGATCAAATTAATATATCCTTAGTATAAAAATGAGAATAGCTACAGAAATAAATTCCTTGATTTAAACTTACCAGCACTTTTGCGCTTCCAAAATCACAGATCTTTACTTGGTGAGTAAGAGGGTCTACCTGTGAAAACAAACAATGAAATAAGGAAAAAAGGCCATATTTTACTACTCGAATTTAGCAGCTTGAAAGATGCATTACCAAAACATTCTGAGGCTTCAAGTCCCTGTGGCATACGCCAGCAACAGTATGCATGTAAGCCAGCCCTCTAAATACCTGAACACATCTAAATCTTAGTATGGCTCGATGCTTAGGAAACAACAATACCAGATCATATTGCTCAATCTAAGAAAACAAAAATATTACTTAGGACAGAACTTCACTCACTTGATATGTGTAAAGCTTAACATAGATGAGTGGCATTCTGTGGTTCATATTGCTATAATGCTTTAGCACTCTATACATAGTTTCCGGAACATATTCCATGACTAAATTGAGAAAAAGCTCATTTGTACTCGTCGTTGAATAGAAGCAGTGCTTTAGGCAAACAACATTTGTGTGATCCATAGTGCGCATTAGCTGCAGCTCACGATTCTTGTATCTGCGGTCTTGCAGAACCTTCTTTATTGCCACAGTCTCCCCGTTTTCCAGGCATTTTGCCTTCAATAAGAGAAGCATAATGTCAACCAAAAATTTATTTATTTATTTTTAAAAAAAAAAAGGAGCCAAAAAAAAAGATACATGTTCATATACCTGAAAGACAATTCCAAAAGATCCAGTTCCCACAACACGTTCAGCCATGTAACTGACCGTCTGCACCAAATTATATTGAAGGCAAACAGACTTTCAAATTCATGTAATAAATCAGATTACACATGCTCATGATTCAATACGAGACACGCAAATATGTGAAGAAAAAAATTAAACGGTAAATTATTTGTGTCAATTTATAGTATGCCTGAAATATTTTTGATCATTCTTCTAGTCTAGTGAACAAGCAACACATATCAAAAAGATAAGAACTACGTCTAACTATTAAACTTATGATTCTAATAAAGACATGACATCTACCTGCTTTGGCTCGCCATTCTTGCCTCCAATGGTTGTAGAAATTATATGACCTGTGACGGCATCGTTCCCATTCCCATCCATAACAGGAGCTGACATCTCCTACAGTCCACATCAAACATAGATCTCAGACCAGCATTTTCAGTAACTAAGACACAACATATTACACAATCACAAGGAAGACTACAGACACACACACACACGCACACGCACCAAACCCCCAAAACTCTATCCTGTGGAGAAGACATGCAAACAAACCTAACACCATCATTCAGAAGCACAATAAAAAAGGAGATTCACTTGACTAGCTTTATTTTGAAAAATCAAAACTCAAGTATCTAACTAAGGAACCCAGAAAGCTAGATCAAGTACTTAACAGCAACAGATCGTAGACAGCTAAGATCAGATCTATAACTACACATCCAAGTAGATTAAACACACTTCCATACACAAAAAGTTCTCCAAAATCTACACCCCCCCAAGTAAATAAACAAAAAAAGACCAGATCCTGAATAAATAAAGCATCCTGAAATGAGAAGAACAACTATTTGAAACTGAAACTAATTTCAGAGTCCAAATTATTAATGTCAACCGCAGGAATACAAGACAAAGATGAGCAAGAGCATGCAACAAAGAACCATCAAATTTTCTCAAGTAGAAACCAAAAAAAAACAGATTTTTACTAATATATTTGCATTCAGTGCTACTACCTGAGCTCAGATTGGCTAAAAAGAAAAGATCTTTGCACACAATACACACTGATTCCAAAAAATCAAGAAACCCCATATAAATTTTAAAGAAAGAAAGCAGGTTTAACACAAGTAAAGAAATGAACTTTTTGTGTAAACAAGAAAACCCCACAATGCAAAATTGCAAATCCATACCTTATCATCAGCCATAACTTATCCAGCTCAAAATCAAGGAAAAATTAAAGGAGGTCAGAAAAAGAAGAGGAAGAAGAATTCTTTTTCTTTTGAGTTATTTCTCTTTTTGTTTAAGGTTCAAAGATCATAATTGTTGGTTAGGTGAAGAAAGAGAGAGAGAGAGAGAGAGAGAGGACCCATAAGTATAACAGCCATGTGAATCCAGCTATTCTTCTTTTGGTTTTCTCTCTCTCCCTCGACTTCATCTCTCTCTCTTCCTGTCTCTCTCCTCTTTCCTATCTTTCAGAATTTTGTTATAGCCCCCTAGATTTCTAGGTAATTGCTAATTCGTCCCAATTAATTTGTCAAAATTTGGGGAAGAAAAAGATGAGCAGCTGACCGATAAAGTGAAGGAGAGCTCCCGGCTAATTGATAAAATTATTCTCAAAATAAGTTGTTTTAAAATTAATTATTTCAAAATAAACTATTTTATATTTTTGTTATATATATATATGAGATAACAATTTTATTATGTATATAAAATAATTAATCTCATCATTAAGTTATAAATAATGAAATAAATAATTTAAAAATTAACTAACATCTCTAATTAAATACAGAATAAAACAATTATATTTTTTATTTTGAGAGTATTCTTATCTGTCATACTAAACGACCCCTTATTGTTTGGTTGGTATAAAGTGAGATATCTTAAAAGTAGATTTGGTATTAAATTTATGCTATAAACTATTTTAGGGATAAACTTATATCATTAATTAAATATGATATAAATTTAGTACTGAATTTAATTATGAACATCTCATCTTATTTTATTCTATATAAAATTATTTTATATAATTTTTATATAATTTTAATAAATTTAAAATTATAACCTCAAAATAATTTAATCTACATTTAATTTTTATAAGAGCCCATTTGGCCATAATTTTTTTTTTCATCTTTCATTTCTTATAAAAATTTAAAAATAATTTTAATTATATTTATGAATAAATATAATTTCAACTTTAATTTTAATTTTAACTTTAACTTCCATTTCAATTTTGACTTTAAAAATTTTAATTTTCATGATTGAAGTGCCCACTCAGTCTCCTTCTCCAAATTTTATTACAATCAAATTACTTTTGAAAAAGATGAGGAGGTGGAGTGGAAAGCCGAATTTGACTGGCAGAAGCAGACCCGACAATCTAATGTTCAGCCTAAGGACCTACTCCCCAAAAGACTTTTCCCCTTTTTTTATTCCCCTCCTCCTTAGTAAATCCCGGCCGTTTATGTTTGAAAAATTATTTATAAATATTATTTTTATTTTATTTAGAATAAGGATATCATTCAATTTTTTTTCTTTAAAATATACTTAATAATTCAAAAAATTTATCTCTCCTATTTAGAATGTCTCGTCATTATTTTTTTTTAGATAAATATATAACTTATCAAACTTATTTAACTAAAGTTTTATACTATTTTTTTTAAATTACACATGACATATTAATCATTGAAAATTAATTTAATTACAACAAAAACTTGAATTATTTTATTTGATATGTAATCTTCAAAGTTTCTTTTATTTACTTATTTATTTCACCACTTAACAATAGTTTTAAAATAAAAGTACTTATACGAATTGGTACAACAATTTTTTTTTGTCATTTATTTTATATACTAAAAATTCTTAGAATTTAAAAGAAATAAAACAATGGATTTCATATTTTAGACATTAAATTTGTTATTTACATGAAAATAAAAGAATAAAATCTCCTTTTTTGAAGAAAAGAAAAATTTTGTAGTCTTGAAACAAATTAAATTTTTTAAAAAATATTAACAAAATGATACCTTCTTCAGTACTATTACAAATGGATTTTTAATATATTACTCAATCAATTATTCTTTGCTTTAGATGAATTTAGAATAGAGTCGTCAATATTGATCAGACCCGTTGGGCCGGCCTGACACGGCCTATAATTTGATGGAGTTGGGCTTTAGTTTTTGCAGTCCATTTAAAAATAGAGCTTTTTAGCACTACCCAGATAAGCCCGTGGTCCGTGGGACTTGAGCAATGTGGTTTGGGCTAGCCCATGGGCCGGCCTCTAAGTCAAATACATGCAACTATTTAGATTGCTTATTAGTATTTTTATTTGGTTCGAAGGATATCATGTGAAAAGTTATTTAATTTCGCTATGAGAACTATTTTTTAGGGGTGTTTGAGACTTGATTAATAAGTATTAACACTATGTAATATTGTCTGGTAATATTTATATTTATTAACATTCTAAAATTAAATTATAAGATATTATTTTTTAAAAAGTGGACTGGCCGATGAGGCCCGTGGCCCATAGGGTAATGGTGTAGGCGTGGCGTTTTTTGGCCCATCATTTTGATGGGCCAGCCCGGCCTGTCACGTCAAACTCAAAGCCCATGTAGGCTAGTCCGAATGGGCTGGACCGATCCGTATTGACGGCTCTAATTTAGAATGAAGTACTAATATAAATTAATGTTAATTGTATGATAAAATAAAATAAAATAAAATATAAATATAATGATCACAAAAAAAAATGAAGAAACTAAATTTAAAATAACAAAATTTTTTTCTAAATTTTTATGTCTTATCTTACGGAGTGACTTGATTTATTTATGGGCAATTACTTGTAAAAAATCTGCAAGAAAAAAAATCATCTTTTCACTATATATTTATAAAAAATTATCTTGCATAAAAATTTACAAGTAATCTATGTCCAAATTAAATTTGTCAGGTAATAATGCATAGTAAAATTTTCTTATTGAATTTTGTTTGCCAACAAAAAATACCGTAGGTTTGCCTTCAATTCTTTTAAATTAAAAAAAATAAATTATATTCTTTTATTCTCTATTACTCTATATTTGAAGATAATATAGTAATTTTGGATTATATTAATTCAAAAATTCTTTTGTATAGTCCAAAAAGTGGATTTTATTCTTTTATTCTCAAATAGATAATAAATTTAATGTCTAAAATATGAAATCCGTTGTTTTTATTTCTTTTACATTTTAAGAATCTTTAATATATAAAATAAATAATAAAAAAAATTAAATGAGTACCAATTTTTATAAGTACTTAATTTTTAAGTATCATTAAGTGACTAACATGGGTTGTGGTGCAATGGATGACGCTGTTTCACCCTTAATCAGAGGTCGAAGTTTCGATCCTGGGTATGAAGAAAACTTTGTTGGGAGCACTGCCGCCTTAATGGGTCCTGCAACGCGCGATCCGAATTAGTCGGGGCTCCAATGCAGGCACTGGACACCGGATGGGAAACAAAAAAAAAGTATCATTAAGTGGTGAAATAAATAAGTAAATGAAAAGAACTTTGAAAAGTACATATCAAATAAAATAATTCAAACTTTTGGTGTAATTAAATTAATCTTCAATGATTAATACCATGTGTAATTTTTTTTTTTTTTAAAGAATTAGGATAAAACTTTAGTTAAATAAGTTTGATAAGTTAAATAGATCTATTTATCAAAAAAAGAAGAGAAAATGGTTTATAACCCCTCCAACCTTTACCTGAAATCTCAACTACACACTCGAACTTTATAAAAGTCCTATTACCCTTTTGTACATTTTATAAAAGTCTTATTACCCCTCTAACCTTTTATTGTTGATATTTTGTGATTCTAAAATGCGGACCTGTCCACGAAGGTGTATACACTTTCCTTAAGCGCGTGGGTCTTGCCTAAAGTACACAAATCTGCATCTTTTAAGCCACGTGTAAATCCATTTTTTTTTTATTTTCTTTTAAAAAAATCCTCATTTGTTATCTATTAAATCTTCTATCTTCTTCCTTTTTTTTTTTGGCCATTTTCAAAGCTTGAAGTTTGGGTTTTGTTGTCTACTATTTCAAAACTTTCAATCATAACCTCCATTCTAAAATTGAAGCTTTAGGGTTCATAATTTTCTTCAAAAAGATTCAAAACAAAATGTTTTTTTGTCTTTTACGTTTTGTTTCTTCTTCTCTTTCTCAAAACAAAAAGGTTCAAGAACGCATCAATGGTGTCCAAGATTAATTTCTCATCTTCTTCATCTCCAATTCATTTTCTTCTTCATCTTTCTCTATTTCAATTCATGGATGTATCCAAATATAAAATCCACAAAAAAAATTCATTTATTTCACTTTAAACAGGAAATTCAAAATTTCATGAGAAATGATACAAAGTTACAAAAAAAGGATAAAAATTGAGTTGATGAGGTTCGCTCTTTCTTCTCAGACAAAAAAACCCACACCAATAAGCTTAAAGCACTAAATTTTCTTGAAGCAAAAAAACAAAAGAAAAAACAAGAAAGAAAGAAAGAGCTTCCTTTGCTAAATCAACAACAACAACAACAATTTATTCGATCTTTGACGCTTCTTCCAACTTTTCAACTCCTCGATTCGACTCTAAAATTAAGCAAATCTAAAATAAAATTAACAAGATATACTTTTTCATTTTCAATTTCAAATTAAGAAGAAAGATTATTGTAGATTCTTCTTTGATCAGTTTAGATCTGATTCGGATTCTATGCTTGAAATTTACGTAATATTTGTTTGCGGCCATCTTCTTCACCATCTTGTAGCCTCTCCGATCTTCAGAAAAATGAAAGGTGAAGAATTTACAAATAAGGGAAAGAGAAAAGAGAAAAGAGAAAGGAGAATGAAAAAGGAAAGAGAAAAGAAAAATATTAAAGGAAAGCGGAAAATAATTAATTTTTTATAATAAAAATAGAATATTAGGTGGTAATATTACGTGGCATTACGTGGACACGCGTGATAATCACTTCCCAATAGACACGTGGTTGTGAGTTTTTAAGGGGGTAATAATTTCAATTTTAAATAGATCAGAGGGGTCATGGACTCCCAAGAGATGAAGTGTGTTGTTAGGATTTTGAACATAGGTTGGAGGGGTTTTAGACCATTTTCTCAAAAGAGAAAGAAATTTTAATGACATGACATTTCAAGTATGAGAGAGAACATTTTTGAGGTGTTAAGTATATTCTAAGGAAAATAGAAAGAGTTGAGTGATATTCTTATCCTAAATGAAACAAAAATAATATTCGTAGGTAGTTTTTCAAACACGGGTGACCATATAGGGAATTTACTTCTCCTTCTCTTTCTTCTTCTTTTTTTGTAAATTTAGAACTTATTACTACTATTAATAAGTGTGAAGAAGCACGCAGGTCTTCGTCAACATGTCTGCTTCTTCACCTGCTTGCTTTAGCTGCTCCGTAATTTTACTATATTATCCCTAATTAATTATTTTAAGTCATTTATAGATAATAAAATTAATAATATTTAATAAAAAAGGTAAAATAGAAATTTATGACATGTCTGTTTAAGTTGCTTCAATCGTAATTTTATTATATTACCTTTAATTAATTATTATAAGACATCTAGGTATTAAAAAATTAATAATATTTAATAAATAATAAAATAGACATAAATGATAAACTAATTCTTGATGTTTTAAATTAATAGGACATTTTTAGGACACACATTTAAATATTTTACACAAGTATTTTTACTCTATGATTTTACTATATTATCCCTAATTAATTATTGTAAGTCATTTACATATAAGAAAATTAATAATATTTAATAAATAAGGTAAAATAGATATTATGACATATCTGCTTCAATTGCTTCAATCGTAATTTTACTATATCACTCATAATTAATTATTGTAAGTCATTTACATATAAGAAAATTAATAATATTTAATAAATAAAAGGTAAAATAGAGAAATATGACATGTCTGCTTCAACTGTGTCAATCGTAATTTTACTATATTACCCCTAATTAATTATTATAAGTTATTTAGGTATTACAAAATTAATAATATTTAATAAAAAATAAAATTGACATAAAATGATAAACTAATTCTTGATGTTTTAAATTAACATGACATCTTATATGAGACTCGTTTATATTTTTTTTCACATATATTTTTTTATAATAATTTTGCTATATCACATCTAATTAGGTATTATAAATCATTTAGGACATATCCACTTCGCTGCTTCAATCTTAAAATTTGGCTGACTCTCGAAATTATTTCAGTTTCACTTAAATTAAAATAAAAGAAAAAGTATTATAAATCATAATAATTTAAAATATAAATTATTTTAACAATATAATTGACTATCAATGCCACAAAATTTTGGACAAGGAGAGTAACATATATTATTTGAAAATTACGTAAAAAAATATTATAAATTACAATAGCTAACAATTTAAAATATCTAAAAACATATTAAAAGTTTAATTGATTATCTAAATTATATTTGTATCACATAAATCCAGGGGTAGTTTTGGCATTTTATAATTTGCGTATTTTAATGTGTAATTTGTTGATCCAAATGATGTTTTTGAATTTAACATGTTGTGAAAATTTATTACTTTGTTTATTTTAATTTATTTATTTTGGTAAAATATTATATATTTAAAAATTATGCAAAATAAATAATTATAAGTCATAACTATTAACACTTTATAATTTTAAAAACATATAATAAAAAATATGATTTTAAAATTCTTGTAGTGTCACCTAAATTGCAATAAAGCAAGTAACATGAATTATTTAAAATTACATTAAAAGATACTATAAATCACAACGATTAACAAATTAAAATATTTAAAAAATATATTAGTAAAAATTTGATTGACTCTCTAAATTCTAAAATTAGGACAAAGAGAGAAACATAAATTGTTTGATAATTACGTAAAAATTGCTATAAATCACAATAATTAACAATTTAAACTATTTAAAAATTTATATTAATAAAAATTTGATTGACACTCCAAATGCTATTTATACTACATAAATTGAGATAACGTAAATAATATATGTTGGGCCCGTGCTGGCACGGATTAAACTATCTAAAAGCTCTAGAAAAGTCAAGAATTCATCATAGTGAACCAGAAGGATTATCTAGATACATACCTTCAAGTGTAACAGACAAAACTTTGCTAAAACAAAATAATACCATAATAGAACTATTACTAGACTTGCATAGAAAAATAGATTGCTTAATTAAAAACAAAGAAATAGCTACAACACCAAAGGAACCAGAATTACCTGAATTACATAAAAAGATAGATATCTTAATAAAAGACAAAGAAGCCAAAGAAAAACAAAATCCTATTTCAGAAATAGACAAACTGGTTAATCAATTAAAACAGATTGAAATAACTCCTCAAAACGAACGCAAGAAGATAATAAGAAAACCACAAAAATGGACCTTTTATCAAATAGACGCAGAACCATCCAAGGACAAGGAGAAAATAGACAAGGACAAGGAGAAGATAGACAAAGAGTCAGTTTCTCAAAAAATAGGATAGGAAATAATAATATATTATCTAGAATATGCAGAAGACAATCTAATAGAGAACAAAATCAAGAGCTTAATGAAATAATAGATGTAGATAAAGATTTACAGATTTTTCAACAACATCAGTTAAAATTATTAAATCCTAAGACGTTATATAATGCAGGATATTTTTCTTCAGATAATCAATTATATAGACATTATAGGGAAGAACAAATATCAGCTTTAGGAGAAGATTTTAAAATATTAGACTTAGTAAATACTAATTCACTGAAACACATAAAAAATAGTAAAATGATTTTAATGCATATGGGATTAATTGTTATAGGAATAAAAGGATTAACAAGAAAAAACTTAGGAGCAAAAGTTTTAATAACAATTTATGATGATAGATGGTCAGATATTAAAAAATCTATAATAGGATTAACAGAAGTAGATATGACTAATAATGGAGGCATTTTTTATATTAGTCCGGATTTTCTAATGAATCTAAAGGAATTCGAAAGAAATATTAAAATAGGAATCCAAACTAAAGGATACGAGGAAATGAATAGTGGAAATAATTTATTAATGTGCATAGGTTTCATAGGTAAGTTAACTCTAAGTAGTAACACAAAATTTAAATTAAAAGTAGACGATGTGGTTGAGATAATGGGAAATAAAGGAATAAGCCTTATTAAACCAATAAAAATAGACCCAGAAATATATGCGGGTTTAGAATGGAATCTAAATAAATTCACAAAACCAAAAACGTTTACACTAGACTCTCACTTACTATACACTACAAGTAAGGGAGAAACCTCAGTAAGATTTACAGACTATAATTATACAACAAAAAGAAATCTAGACGATGATGAAACAGAAAGTAATATAGAGACAGAAAGTGAATTTATGAATATAGAAGTCTTACAGGAGGGATATGAAGTAGATATAGCTATAGAAAAAGCAGAAAAATTGGCAGACGAATATAAGAACATAACTTTTAAATGCAAAGGATGCCAAAAAGATGACATGAAAATAAACGAATGCATAGAACATTTCAAAAATTGTCTAGAACGAAAAGATAATTTAGGATATAGAAGTAATGAATCTTTTTATAATAAGATTGAAGAAGATACAATATCAATACTAAGTTCTACTATTAGTTACAAAGAATTAGCTGAACTTGAACCAGCTAGCTCTTCGAGTGCTAGCCCCTTCCAACAGACAAATCAGAATGTACAACCAATAGATTATAGTACCGGCAATGTACCTAGAAGACCAGCAATAAGGGTAAACCAAGATACAGAAATTAAAGGAGAATACATAAAACCAGCAGGAAAAAGAATGCCTATAGAAGAACCAATTAAATTACAAGAAGGAGGTAGCAAAGGTAAAATTCTAAATATAGCCGCACACGACCCTCAAATGTGGGATACCGTAATAGATTTATGGAAAGGAATAGTTGCAGCCGACTACTTAAGACATTACACAGAAACGGACGTAGAAACAATGTATAAATATCTAGAAACCTTTTTAGGAGAATCTGCCAAAGCTACATGGGAGAGTTTCAAGACAAACTGTCCACATGACTTTCAAATATTATTAAGTATGGGTCCAAATCCCTATAATTTTACAAATAAAATGCATATGTTACTAACCGGAAAAGATCCAAATAGTGGATTAATAGCTCTACAAAAAGAAGCCTTAATTAAGTTGGAACAACTCAGTATTTCACACTGGGTATACATAAAAAAGTTTTTACAAGATTACTTCTACTACTGTACTGTCAGTGGAAATACCTTCAATGAAGATTTAGGTAAAAAATTATTTAATAAATTACCCGGAGCTTTAGGAAGAGAAATAGAAGATAGATGGTATAAAAGAGATGGAGTAGCAGCAAACCCAAATTTTAAATGGACAATCGGACATAGAACCCAACACATAATGGATATCTTAACTGAAAAATGCACAAATATACAAATACAGAAACAATTAAAGAAAAATGAAATGAATTTCTGTAAATCAGTTATATACACAACCCAAAATTATGATCAAAAACAACATAGGAAATATAAGAAGAGAAATAATCAGAAACCATATAGTAGAAAACGCTATTTTTTAAGAAAATCAAAAGCTAAAAAACCTTGGCTAAACAGAGATAGACATGTAAGAAAATATAGAAATGATAGAAATTATAAAAATAAATTAGAATGTTATACGTATGGCAGCATAGATCATTTAGCTAATGTATGCCCAAAAAGAAATAACAATAGGACAAGAAATTCACAATTAATAGAAGATTTCCAAGAAACTTTATTAAATGTGGATGAATATATGTCAGACACAGAAAGTATCTATTCCATAATAAGTATTGAAACAAGTGAAAAAGATAACTCAAAAACCGACTCTTCTGAATCAGAAGAAGACAATTTAGTCAATGAATTAGGTCAAGAGATAGACGATTTAGATTTACAAAACCTGACAATAAATAATCTAATGAATGTTGATCAGAACTGTGAACATGATTTCCAAAGAAATAAAGGTTTAGATAGTAATAGATGCAGTATATGTAGTTGGTATCCAAGTAAAGAAAATAGAGCAAAATGCAAGAAATGTTACCTAGAAGCATGTATAAATTGTATAGAAAATGTTTTAAAAATAAAAGTAGAATCACAAACGAGTAATGGACAGAAATATACTCATAATCAAATCCTAAACTTAAGAGTATCTACTCTCGAGACCCGATTAAATGATTTAGAACAAAGATTAACTACTCTAGAAAAGGGAAAGACTAAGGAAGAAGCTGATACACAAGAAACGGTAGAAACAGTACATCTAGAAAAAATAGAAGCAGAACTTATGTATAGTGATACAACTTTAATATGTAATGAAGATAAGGAATTTTCTACCATTAAAGTCTTGGTAAAAATTAAAGTACAAAATATCGAAATAGAAACTTTAGCCCTAATAGACCCGGGATGTACTAGCTGTTTAATTAATAAAGCAATAGTACCAGAACACTTAATAAAAATACTAGAGAGACCAATACTCGCCACTCAAATGGATGGCTCTCAAAATATTAGTCGCTATTACATAGAGAATGCACAGATAAGTTTTTTAAATACTTGCAATAAATTTTACAACCCAGTCTATAAAGTAAACCGAATATTAGCTAGGGATTTAAATATAGGATCAGATTTTGTGATAGGATTAAAATTCTGTATACAAGATAAAGGAGGATGCTTATTAACAAGAGACGGAATAATGTTGTTTAAAGATCTAACTTACACACCTGTACAAACAAAAATATTACCAACAATACATAGAACCCTAAATACCACTAAAAGAAAATTAGGAGATTTACTTCCAGAACCTTGCTGTGAAGACTGTAAAAATAATACCTGCAGCAACCTGTCAAGAGAAAACATGGAAGAAACTAAAAACTATATGTTGTTAAATGCAGAAGGACAAGAATGCCTAGAGAATATAGAAAAGGAATATACAATGATAAGTATAGAAACCCAGTTCTACAACTTCCGGAAAGGAATAGATAAAATAGGAATAATAAATAGTCCAAAGGACTTGGATAATATAATATCTATACTAGATGAAATGGAAATAATAGGAGAAAGACCATTAGCTCATTGGGATGCCAATGAATTAATGTGTAAATTAGACATAATTAATCCTGAGTATACTATCAAGACAGCCCCCATAGAAGCAAATAATGAAGACACTAATGAATTTGATATACAGATTAAGGAACTTTTAAAATTAGGAGTCATAAGAAGATCTACATCTAGACATAGATCAGCAGCCTTCATGGTAAGAAATCATAGTGAACAGGTAAGAGGAAAGGCTAGAATGGTAATTAATTACAAGAGACTAAATGATAATACAAAGACAGATGCGTATAAACTACCAGACAAAAATGAACTAATAAATAGAATCCAAAATAAACGAATCTATAGTAAATTCGATTGTAAATCCGGTTATTGGCAAGTTAAGATGCATCCAGAAAGCATCGAATGGACTGTATTCACATGTCCAGGAGGACATTTTGAATGGTTAGTCATGCCTTTTGGACTCAAAATCGCTCCACCCATTTTTCAACGAAAAATGGATAATATTTTCGGAGAATATAAGCATTTTATACTTGTATATGTAGATGACATTTTAGTATTTAGCCAAACTATGCAAGAACATTTAGGACATTTACCAATGGTATTTTTCAAACATGGCTAGAAGTTTTAGACTCCATACAAGGCATTAAAACTCCTCTGTTTAAAGGTTTCAATGATTTTACTGAAGCTACAAACCATGCCAGAGGATACCTAGGACTAAATTACTATATTTCTCCTTCCCTTAGACAAAACCTAGACCAGATTCCACAATATAATATACAGAAAGATACTGGGAAAGTAATTTTTTGTGACCATTGCTCTTCCATGACGGACAACTTCAAATCCTTGAATACTCAAAAGGAGTCCCTTATCATGGAGAACAATAGATTAATTAAGCAGATTTAGATGCTAGAAATCAGACTCAGACAGCAGCACTCTACAAATAAGACGGATGCTCAGACACAGACAATGCCAGAACAGAGTTCTCCATCTCCTCAAAAAATGGATGAGAAGGGTGTGCATTTCCCTCTAAATGCTAAGAAATCCACTGTACCGGATGTGGGTACAGCTAGTCCGGTTCAAACGGTAGCCGGTAAAGACAAAACAAATCCGTTGATGGCTGTCACTTTGCCAAAAAGTGAAGATGAAGGATGTTCTTCATCAAAAACTAAATTAACAAAATCAGAAAATAAGCTTAGAAAGACTCTAGTAGCCAAAAGAAAAAATCAGACTATAGAAACCATAATTAAACAAACATTAGATAAATTTTTCAGTAGCCAGACTCAAGATAAATACGTAAATGAACAATCTACAGCACAGCCCAGTAGTTCAGAAAGAATTGTTCCAGAACAGCCTTTCAACTCAAATGAAGAGCAAGACAATAATTCAGACGGAGATGATGAAAACAATAATTTTAATTTCCAAGATGCACAGGATCCGTATGAGGATGATGACTCAGGAATGAGTTTTGATTCAATCGCCCTGCACAACTTGGACACTTGAAGACAAACACAGTACTATAAGAATAGGTCAAGTGGGGATGCCCACTTTATGTCTTGTAAATATATATGTCAGGTGGGGATGCCCACTTTATGTCCTGTGAGTGCTTCCTTTATCACTACTTTCTGAAAAGAAAGAAAAACTGATGAAGCACGCGTCCAGATAAGTTTGAAAGAAGTTTAACAATGCATGTGACGATGGGGCCCAATGAGCACCCGACTTGCATTATTGAAACTTTCTTTCTTATCCTTATCAACTAGTGTCGGCCCACTCTATGATGGCCTTGTAGTATGTTTTTAGACCACTCCTTTCTGAAATATTTGCCTATATAAGGCAAGCAATTTCAGAAACTAAGTAGAGTAGAAAAATCACCCAACTCCAACCCAACTACAATGTATCAATCCCTTCTCCCAAAAACATAGTTCAACCTGGCTTTCCTTGTATAAACTCTATAAAAGTTAACTGGTTTTTAATAAAAGCTTCAAGGTTTCTTTCAGCTCTTTAGGGGGTTCCCGAAAGGGAAACCTCTCCTCTAGTTACTTCATGTAAGTTCTTACTTATGTATTTTCCCCACAAAAATAGTATTGTTATAACTTTTATCCATGTTTTAAATACATCTGCATATCATACCATGTAAATTATAAAATTCCTTTTTAAAATTCTTGCCCCTAGTATATGGTTAGCCTCTTAATTTCTTAATAGCAACGATGGATTAACCTGTAAATTCCTAGGAATTCTGGCCTTGATAGTCCGCCGAGTCTGCAGAATAGACATAGGACGAATGTTAGTTGCCAGGTAACAATGTTCCGGGGTGTGGTTAAAGAAGTATGATGTTAAGAACATAGATTAGGAGGAAGAGATGAACAGGGTAAGTTATTAAAAAAAAAAAAAGTAAAAATCTGGGGAAAATATATAGTATAAGAGCTTTCAAAATGAAGAAACTACGAAAGAGAGGGAGTACTGAGTAGGATTTACAAACTTGATAAGACAAACACACACGAATTTCCACTTTGACCATCTATAACTGTTGAAACATTTTAATTATCAAAACATTTCCACTTTCCACTGTTGAAACATTTTAATTATCGAAACATTTCCACTTTGGTATCAGAGCGAGAAGGTTTTGGGAATATTACCTACCAACTCGCAAAATATAATAATTATAACTTCTGTATGAAACAACATAGATCCTTTCAAGACATAAGGAGTAGCTATTTTTTCTTATATCACGAATATAAAAAGATTCGCGGTATAAAACATAGAAAAATTCATTTAGAAGAAAGTTTAGAAAAATTAAAAACAGCCTGTAGACAAAATAAAAGAATTAATAGATCTAGACGAGCTTATGAACTAGCAGGTACTATACATTGGGAAATACAAGGTTGCGAGAGTGATCTTGAACATTGTGCTAGAATAGTAGAGTGGATCAGAATACGAATAAGAAATCGAGCCTATCAACTAGGATAGTAGATGCCAATAAGATACATCCATTATATTAGAGAAGTACAACGTCAATACTATAGGGAAATAACTTATAGACGGGAAATCACTAAAATACGAAAGCAATTTATAGAAAGACTAGAAAAACTAGATAAAGAGATAAAGGGGTTAGAAGCAGATATTAAAAAATATAGAAAAACAGAAAACTACGAAATAGTTGCTATAGGAATAAACCGGTATAAAAACCTTTTAATTGATGAACGATCTAATTTAATAGAAACTATAGAAGAACTAGACGTGGATTTAACCTGGTCAAAAAATAGGTTACGATATCAAACTAAACTAAGTAAACAATATCTTAGCCTAAATCACCTAGGATAAAAACATAGCTTCAATAAAGAGATTAGATTACTTAGATCTTAGTTTTCAACCAGCAAAGAAATATAGAATATTAAAAGATCATTCTATGATAAGGTGTAATTTTAATCAAGGAGAACATATTTTACATTCCGAAGATAAACAATATAATACAATAATAGACCTTTTAATAAACTCTAGTGAGAAGACGCAAGAAAAAGATAACCATATAATAAAGACTCTAGAACAGATAGAAGTTACTCAAAATAAACATAAGAAAACGTTAGAAAAAATAGAACAGAATTTAGATTATTTAAAATCACAAGAACTAGAAATAGACAGGAAAATCCAGTATCTAAACCATAAATTTAATTTAGAACAGATACCTACAAAAATAGAAATAGAAAAACTAATAAAAACATTAGTAGAAAAACCAAAAGAACTAGAACTAAAAACAACACAATTAATATCTAGGCTTATCGAACAAGTAGAAAATATAACTAGAGAAATTAAAGATTTACAAGAAATAACAAAAAGATTAGAAGAAATATCGCTTTCATGAGTGAAGAAGATATAAACTATCTAAAAGCTCTAGAAAAGTCAAGAATTCACCATAGTGAACCAGAAGGATTATCTAGATACATACCTTCAAGTGTAACAGACAAAACTTTGCTAAAACAAAATAATACCATAATAGAACTATTACTAGACTTGCATAGAAAAATAGATTGCTTAATTAAAAACAAAGAAATAGCTACAACACCAAAGGAACCAGAATTACCTGAATTACATAAAAAGATAGATAGGACGAATTCCTAGGAATTCTGGCCTTGATAGTCCGCCGAGTCTGCAGAATAGACATAGGACGAATGTTAGTTGCCAGGTAACAATGTTCCGAGGTGTGGTTAAAGAAGTATGATGTTAAGAACATAGATTAGGAGGAAGAGATGAACAGGGTAAGTTATTAAAAAAAAAAAAAAAGTAAAAATCTGGGGAAAATATATAGTATAAGAGCTTTCAAAATGAAGAAACTACGAAAGAGAGGGAGTATTGAGTAGGATTTACAAACTTGTTAAGACAAACACACACGAATTTCCACTTTGACCATCTATAACTGTTGAAACATTTTAATTATCAAAACATTTCCACTTTCCACTGTTGAAACATTTTAATTATCGAAACATTTCCACTTTGACAAAGTGGAAATGTTTCGATATAATTAAAATGTTTCAACAGTTATAGATGGTCAAAGTGGAAATTCGTGTGTGTTTGTCTTATCAAGTTTGTAAATCCTACTCAGTACTCCCTCTCTTTCGTAGTTTCTTCATTTTGAAAGCTCTTATACTATATATTTTCCCCAGATTTTTACTTTTTTTTTTTTTTTTAATAACTTACCCTGTTCATCTCTTCCTCCTAATCTATGTTCTTAACATCATACTTCTTTAACCACACCCCGGAACATTGTTACCTGGCAACTAACATTCGTCCTATGTCTATTCTGCAGACTCGGCGGACTATCAAGGCCAGAATTCCTAGGAATTTACAGGTTAATCCATCGTTGCTATTAAGAAATTAAGAGGCTAACCATATACTAGGGGCAAGAATTTTAAAAAGGAATTTTATAATTTACATGGTATGATATGCAGATGTATTTAAAACATGGATAAAAGTTATAACAATACTATTTTTGTGGGGAAAATACATAAGTAAGAACTTACATGAAGTAACTAGAGGAGAGGTTTCCCTTTCGGGAACCCCCTAAAGAGCTGAAAGAAACCTTGAAGCTTTTATTAAAAACCAGTTAACTTTTATAGAGTTTATACAAGGAAAGCCAGGTTGAACTATGTTTTTGGGAGAAGGGATTGATACATTGTAGTTGGGTTGGAGTTGGGTGATTTTTCTACTCTACTTAGTTTCTGAAATTGCTTGCCTTATATAGGCAAATATTTCAGAAAGGAGTGGTCTAAAAACATACTACGTGGCCATCATAGAGTGGGCCGACACTAGTTGATAAGGATAAGAAAGAAAGTTTCAATAATGCAAGTCGGGTGCTCATTGGGCCCCATCGTCACATGCATTGTTAAACTTCTTTCAAACTTATCTGGACGCGTGCTTCATCAATTTTTCTTTCTTTTCAGAAAGTAGTGATAAAGGAAGCACTCACAGGACATAAAGTGGGCATCCCCACCTGACATATATATTTACAAGACATAAAGTGGGCATCCCCACTTGACCTATTCCTATAGTACTGTGTTTGTCTTCAAGTGTCCAAGTTGTGCAGGGCGATTGAATCAAAACTCATTCCTGAGTCATCATCCTCATACGGATCCTGTGCATCTTGGAAATTAAAATTATTGTCTTCATCATCTCCGTCTGAATTATTGTCTTGCTCTTCATTTGAGTTGAAGGGCTGTTCTGGAACAATTCTTTCTGAACTACTGGGCTGTGCTGTAGATTGTTCATTTACGTATTTGTCTTGAGTCTGGCTACTGAAAAATTTATCTAATGTTTGTTTAATTATGGTTTCTATAGTCTGATTTTTTCTTTTGGCTACTAGAGTCTTTCTAAGCTTATTTTCTGATTTTGTTAATTTAGTTTTTGATGAAGAACATCCTTCATCTTCACTTTTTGGCAAAGTGACAGCCATCAACGGATTTGTTTTGTCTTTACCGGCTACCGTTTGAACCGGACTAGCTGTACCCACATCCGGTACAGTGGATTTCTTAGCATTTAGAGGGAAATGCACACCCTTCTCATCCATTTTTTGAGGAGATGGAGAACTCTGTTCTGGCATTGTCTGTGTCTGAGCATCCGTCTTATTTGTAGAGTGCTGCTGTCTGAGTCTGATTTCTAGCATCTGAATCTGCTTAATTAATCTATTGTTCTCCATGATAAGGGACTCCTTTTGAGTATTCAAGGATTTGAAGTTGTCCGTCATGGAAGAGCAATAGTCACAAAAAATTACTTTTCCAGTATCTTTCTGTATATTATATTGTGGAATCTGGTCTGGGTTTTGTCTAAGGGAAGGAGAAATATAGTAATTTGGTCCTAGGTATCCTCTGGCATGGTTTGTAGCTTCAGTAAAATCATTGAAACCTTTAAACAGAGGAGTTTTAATGCCTTGTATGGAGTCTAAAACTTCTAGCCATGTTTGAAAAATACCATTGGTTTTGCCATGTATTACCACGTAATATTTAAAACGAGGTTTATTTTTTTCTGACATATATTGACATAAGGCGTTCATAGAAGCCATAAAATGATTTCGACTTTGTTTATTATATGAAATCCATAAATTGTCTACTAAACATTTCTGAGTTCTATCTAAAACGTAATCTGGTCTAACTCTAAATGACATATTACTTTCTGGGAATGCTACTAAGTTAAATGGTCCGAATTGAATTCGTTCCAATGTCTCTACGGCTTCTAAGGGTCTAAAATGTAAATTACCTAGCATTGTCTGTTGATAAGCGTCTGACGACGAAGCTACCCCCTTTCCTTTGTCAGCGGGAGGTTGTCTTGTTGGTCTCATTCTGAAAATAGATAAGTAACATTAAGATTATTTGTTTATTCCTAGCTGTAGTTTACTTAGTTGATCTGCCAATGCATTTTCTTTACCTTTAATGTGTTCAAATACTATGTTTTGATATATAGATATAGTATCTGTGAAATTTAACCATCTTCTTCTACTACTATTTTTATCATTAATTTTTTGATGAAATTTAACTATTGCCTCACAGTCTGTTCTAACTAAAATTTCTTCTTTGTTTAGTATGTATAATTTAAAACTGTTTAAACCATATATTATTGCTAATACTTCTAAATCGATGGCACTCATATTTCCTTTTTCCTTGTAAGCGCCACTTTGATATCCACAAATTTGTTCTTCATTTTTACTGCTATATTTATTGGGTCTTGCCTTTAAAATAGCTCCCCATCCGAGGTCACTACCATCTGTTTGAATAATTAAATAATCAGACTCTAAGGGAATTTTCAGGTCTGGTATATTTTTGATATTTTCTTTAATATTTTGAACTAATTTAATATCCTCTATATTAAAATTCTTTTGTCCATTACTACCAGTTTTAGCGTATAATGGCCCAGCTATTTTTCCTAAATCTTTAATAAAATTTCTTGCGTAATTTACTAATCCTAAGAATTTTTGTAAATCCTTTGTTGTTTCTAATTTGTCTGGCATATCTAGAACCTTTTTTGCTATATGGGGTTGTAGTTTTATTTTACCATCACCAAGGGTTATTCCTAAAAAATTAATATAGGTTTTACATAACTCCATTTTCTTCTTGCTTACTATTATGCCATGTTTGATAAATAATCTAAATACCATTTGTAAATGTCCTAAATGTTCTTGCATAGTTTGGCTAAATACTAAAATGTCATCTACATATACAAGTATAAAATGCTTATATTCTCCGAAAATATTATCCATTTTTCGTTGAAAAATGGGTGGAGCGGTTTTGAGTCCAAAAGGCATGACTAACCATTCAAAATGTCCTCCTGGACATGTGAATGCAGTCCATTCGATGCTTTCTGGATGCATCTTAACTTGCCAATAACCGGATTTACAATCGAATTTACTATAGATTCGTTTATTTTGGATTCTATTTATTAGTTCATTTTTGTCTGGTAGTTTATACGCATCTGTCTTTGTATTATCATTTAGTCTCTTGTAATTAATTACCATTCTAGCCTTTCCTCTTACCTGTTCACTATGATTTCTTACCATGAAGGCTGCTGATCTATGTCTAGATGTAGATCTTCTTATGACTCCTAATTTTAAAAGTTCCTTAATCTGTATATCAAATTCATTAGTGTCTTCATTATTTGCTTCTATGGGGGCTGTCTTGATAGTATACTCAGGATTAATTATGTCTAATTTACACATTAATTCATTGGCATCCCAATGAGCTAATGGTCTTTCTACTATTATTTCCATTTCATCTAGTATAGATATTATATTATCCAAGTCCTTTGGACTATTTATTATTCCTATTTTATCTATTCCTTTCCGGAAGTTGTAGAACTGGGTTTCTATACTTATCATTGTATATTCCTTTTCTATATTCTCTAGGCATTCTTGTCCTTCTGTATTTAAAAGTTATGTTCTTATATTCGTCTGCCAATTTTTCTGCTTTTTCTATAGCTATATCTACTTCATATCCCTCCTGTAAGACTTCTATATTCATAAATTCACTTTCTGTCTCTATATTACTTTCTGTTTCATCATCGTCTAGATTTCTTTTTGTTGTATAATTATAGTCTGTAAATCTTACTGAGGTTTCTCCCTTACTTGTAGTGTATAGTAAGTGAGAGTCTGGTGTAAACGTTTTTGGTTTTGTGAATTTATTTAGATTCCATTCTAAACCCGCATATATTTCTGGGTCTATTTTTATTGGTTTAATAAGGCTTATTCCTTTATTTCCCATTATCTCAACCACATCGTCTACTTTTAATTTAAATTTTGTGTTACTACTTAGAGTTAACTTACCTATGAAACCTATGCACATTAATAAATTATTTCCACTATTCATTTCCTCGTATCCTTTAGTTTGGATTCCTATTTTAATATTTCTTTCGAATTCCTTTAGATTCATTAGAAAATCCGGACTAATATAAAAAATGCCTCCATTATTAGTCATATCTACTTCTGTTAATCCTATTATGGATTTTTTAATATCTGACCATCTATCATCATAAATTGTTATTAAAACTTTTGCTCCTAAGTTTTTTCTTGTTAATCCTTTTATTCCTATAACAATTAATCCCATATGCATTAAAATCATTTTACTATTTTTTATGTGTTTCAGTGAATTAGTATTTACTAAGTCTAATATTTTAAAATCTTCTCCTAAAGCTGATATTTGTTCTTCCCTATAATGTCTATATAATTGATTATCTGAAGAAAAATATCCTGCATTATATAACGTCTTAGGATTTAATAATTTTAACTGATGTTGTTGAAAAATCTGTAAATCTTTATCTACATCTATTATTTCATTAAGCTCTTGATTTTGTTCTCTATTAGATTGTCTTCTGCATATTCTAGATAATATATTATTATTTCCTATCCTATTTTCTGAGAAACTGACTCTTTGTCTATCTTCTCCTTGTCCTTGTCTATTTTCTCCTTGTCCTTGGATGGTTCTGCGTCTATTTGATAAAAGGTCCATTTTTGTGGTTTTCTTATTATCTTTTTGCGTTCGTTTTGAGGAGTTATTTCAATCTGTTTTAATTGATTAACCAGTTTGTCTATTTCTGAAATAGGATTTTGTTTTTCTTTGGCTTCTTTGTCTTTTATTAAGATATCTATCTTTTTATGTAATTCAGGTAATTCTGGTTCCTTTGGTGTTGTAGCTATTTCTTTGTTTTTAATTAAGCAATCTATTTTTCTATGCAAGTCTAGTAATAGTTCTATTATGGTATTATTTTGTTTTAGCAAAGTTTTGTCTGTTACACTTGAAGGTATGTATCTAGATAATCCTTCTGGTTCACTATGATGAATTCTTGACTTTTCTAGAGCTTTTAGATAGTTTATATCTTCTTCACTCATGAAAGCGATATTTCTTCTAATCTTTTTGTTATTTCTTGTAAATCTTTAATTTCTCTAGTTATATTTTCTACTTGTTCGATAAGCCTAGATATTAATTGTGTTGTTTTTAGTTCTAGTTCTTTTGGTTTTTCTACTAATGTTTTTATTAGTTTTTCTATTTCTATTTTTGTAGGTATCTGTTCTAAATTAAATTTATGGTTTAGATACTGGATTTTCCTGTCTATTTCTAGTTCTTGTGATTTTAAATAATCTAAATTCTGTTCTATTTTTTCTAACGTTTTCTTATGTTTATTTTGAGTAACTTCTATCTGTTCTAGAGTCTTTATTATATGGTTATCTTTTTCTTGCGTCTTCTCACTAGAGTTTATTAAAAAGTCTATTATTGTATTATATTGTTTATCTTCGGAATGTAAAATATGTTCTCCTTGATTAAAATTACACCTTATCGTAGAATGATCTTTTAATATTCTATATTTCTTTGCTGGTTGAAAACTAAGATCTAAGTAATCTAATCTCTTTATTGAAGCTATGTTTTTATCCTAGGTGATTTAGGCTAAGATATTGTTTACTTAGTTTAGTTTGATATCGTAACCTATTTTTTGACCAGGTTAAATCCACGTCTAGTTCTTCTATAGTTTCTATTAAATTAGATCGTTCATCAATTAAAAGGTTTTTATACCGGTTTATTCCTATAGCAACTATTTCGTAGTTTTCTGTTTTTCTATATTTTTTAATATCTGCTTCTAACCCCTTTATCTCTTTATCTAGTTTTTCTAGTCTTTCTATAAATTGCTTTCGTATTTTAGTGATTTCCCGTCTATAAGTTATTTCCCTATAGTATTGACGTTGTACTTCTCTAATATAATGGATGTATCTTATTGGCATCTACTATCCTAGTTGATAGGCTCGATTTCTTATTCGTATTCTGATCCACTCTACTATTCTAGCACAATGTTCAAGATCACTCTCGCAACCTTGTATTTCCCAATGTATAGTACCTGCTAGTTCATAAGCTCGTCTAGATCTATTAATTCTTTTATTTTGTCTACAGGCTGTTTTTAATTTTTCTAAACTTTCTTCTAAATGAATTTTTCTATGTTTTATACCGCGAATCTTTTTATATTCGTGATATAAGAAAAAATAGCTACTCCTTATGTCTTGAAAGGATCTATGTTGTTTCATACAGAAGTTATAATTATTATATTTTGCGAGTTGGTAGGTAATATTCCCAAAACCTTCTCGCTCTGATACCAAAGTGGAAATGTTTCGATAATTAAAATGTTTCAACAGTTATAGATGGTCAAAGTGGAAATTCGTGTGTGTTTGTCTTATCAAGTTTGTAAATCCTACTCAGTACTCCCTCTCTTTCGTAGTTTCTTCATTTTGAAAGCTCTTATACTATATATTTTCCCCAGATTTTTACTTTTTTTTTTTTTTTTTTTAATAACTTACTCTGTTCATCTCTTCCTCCTAATCTATGTTCTTAACATCATACTTCTTTAACCACACCCCGGAACATTGTTACCTGGCAACTAACATTCGTCCTATGTCTATTCTGCAGACTCGGCGGTCTATCAAGGCCAGAATTCCTAGGAATTTACAGGTTAATCCATCGTTGCTATTAAGAAATTAAGAGGCTAACCATATACTAGGGGCAAGAATTTTAAAAAGGAATTTTATAATTTACATGGTATGATATGCAGAAGAACAAGGTTGCGAGCTTATTATAAGTGTAGATAATGTCATTATTCATCGAGGTAGTGAAACCCACACCACTACTTTATGTTTCCAGATACAAATTAGACACTAAGTACCAATTGAACAAAATTATTAGTGTCGGGCAGAAACTTAGAATTTCTAAAATATACATGCACATCTAAAGAAACAATAAAAAAAAAAGAATTAAGTGGGATTTGAACCATAATCCTTTGAGTAATAACATGACATTTACACAAATGTACCATTCAATTTTTTTTTTAGCGTAATTTCAAAGTGTCAACATATTTTTTTTTTTTTTTTAATGGGGGTAGGGGAATATGGGAATGGGAGAGAGGATTATGGGGAATCGAACCCTCACCAACAAGGTGAAAGTTCAGGTAACTAACCAACTAAACTACTAAGATTCCCAAAGTGTCAACATATGATATTAGATCAATTCTATAAAATATATATACAAAAAATGCCTAGTATGACGAAAAAAATCATGAATTCACATGCGCTGTAATTTGGCTACTAATCCGCCCATAATTAGATATTCTTCATTCTTTTATTGGACTTAGTTGCCAACTTCGATTTATTTTGTTGAATGAAAATATCTATCAAATTGTATACGCTAGCTTTTTCTAGATCAATTCCAGATGATAAAGAAAGTCAGTCGCCAAAGAGAAGTTGCAAGAAAATCTTTTTATCATTTTCAATGAGATGTTTAGCAGGCCAATATTTACACACGTCTATTCTTATTATGGTAAGGAGCAAAAATATGAGTCCAAAATACTTATGGTTAAATGGTACATAGTGAAATATACATCTTTTTTTTTTTCTCTTCTTGCAAAATGGATGTAGAAAGTACTGTATGTAATGTTGTTAGGTTGCTATATAACAGGAAGAATGCTCCTGTTTGATCTTTTTCAGCGCAGCTACAACATCAGTCATATTCATCCTTTCTACTAGATTATTAGATGTGCGAAAAATCTTGGCGTACATTGATTCCATAACGTTTTTACAATTTAAACAAGAGATTCGCCTGGAACAATGTATCCGATTGTGGCAAAGGTTGTAGTGTGAGCAATAGATTCTTCCTTGGTTATAAGTTTTGCAATGCCTAAGTCAGTCAGATGTCTCATCATGTCTTTTGTCAAGTAAAGCATTGCTAGGCTTCAGATCACAGTGAACAACCGGCAGTGAGTAACCATGATGGAGATACTCCAAAGCATATGCAACATCGACCATGATATTGAATCTTTGCATTATATTTAGAGAATAGTCTTGAGAATATAGCAACTTGTCTAAGCTCTCATTTTGCATGTACTCAAGTATCAACGCTTTAAAATCCAAGTTATGACAACTGCTAATGATCTTGGTGAGATTTCTGTGATGAAGATGTTATTTTCCTTCTACGGCTACCAGAATCTATTACTAGAAACAACTACTTCAACTAGTTCAAGTTTATAAATCAAGAACACAATGAAGTGCAGAAAATACCCTTAACACAAGATCAAAGTGATATTTCCAAGAGGTGTATTTTATTTTTAGAAATAAAGATAAAACAGAAATGGCCAAGTCGCCTGAATTCACGGACTTTCCTTAAGGAAATAATTTCCCTCACTGTACCTGAGGTTGCGGAATTTTCCTCCCAGGATAAAATGGCCAAACAAACCAATTGTAGCGGTACCTCAAACAACTGGAATATCTTCGAACTCACTGAACGTTTTGAGTGATCACACAGAATATTTTTAAGGCAAGAAGAGTGTTTTTATTCTGAAATTTTCATACCAAAACCTGTGGATGAAAGCAGGTTTATATAGCCGCAAGATGCCTCTTCTGAAAAGTGGCAATGGTTAATTCAAAAGGTGTAACCTTTTCTGAAAATTCATGTCCATTCGTCCAAACAGTGTGTCTGTTCCGAACAGGCATGTGATACGCCCAAATTACACCTCTCTTACGAGAGAGTAAGCGGTCGCTGTCAAATATAGAACCCAACCAGGTTGGGTGTCGAATCCCACAGGAAATACTGTGTTACTAAGTATTGTAGTTGTTACTGGACTGTTGGTCAGAGGTTCCTGAATGGGGGGTTTTGGTTTAAATTTGAAATGATAGTTACAATATAACAATGAAGCAATATGTGTAGTAATATTTGATCACAGAGAATGACAAGTTAGGGTTATGTCCACCTTGTAGCTTTTACTTCTCTATTAACTATGAGTAATAAGGATTTATACATGCATGCACTTATAGAGAGATGTATTCTAATTCTAAATCCAAGTGTTTCTCAACCATCAAGGATTTATTCACTCACCTTAGTTCTCTCGAATCCAAAGTGTACAACCAATCATACGAACTCTCCAAGTAATTAATCCTGCTAAGGCATTAACGTGTAAAATAGAGGTTGGAAACCCTATTTTCTTGTCACTACTTTCTTTTCCAAACAGTAACTTTTCTTTCGAACAAGTTATTGCTATAATGGCACATTCCCTATGTTTACAAGCACGAGAATTCAATCATAACGAAGAGAGTAATGATATAAGTGAATTAACACATCATAAATTCAAAAACCCATAGCAATAGAGAGCATACTACAAGGTTTCCATAACCCTAACAAATAAACTTATCTACTCATGAATAAAATGGAAATCAAAATAGAAATATTCATCATACCCAAACTTAGAACGATCTTGGTGGAGAAGATGAATAGCGAAAATAAGAGAGAAAAACGTTTCTCTCTTTTTCTCCTCAAGCTACGCCATTTTTTCTCCTTTTTGAAATAATACAGAATAATGAATCCCTAAAAATTCAGCCAAAAGGCTTTTAATAACATACTTCTCTAATAAATTGCTACTGCATCCTTAACTATTTAAAAATATTGAGTTTGCCCGGGAAAAAGTTCCCATATATCACATTCAGTCCAAAAGCTGCTTTCCTTTTATGTGAAGTTTCCTTTGCTATCCACAGGTCCCCAAAGTATCGTAATCCTCATTAGTACTTGAAAAACATGCTAATCACATAGGTCAGCTCACTTAACTAAAAATAGACAAAGTTCAAGAATTATGTATTTTATCCTCAAAACTTGGCTAAAAATGGGTAAGTTATGGTGCTTAGACGTATAAATACACCCAACATCACCACCCCACACTTAAAGCTTTGTTCGTCATCGAACAACATATCTATTTATGCATACTACACAAGCCTTAGCACCCACAAAGGAAGACAAGATGCTCAAATAGGCTCACACAACAATTATGAACAAGAAGTAGCTTCAGGAATCATTCCTAGATACAACCTACCCTCAAGAATAAACTCATTAAGTTGGCAATTTCATGCATATCGTTCAAGAAAAAAAATCATATAAATTACTCAACTTTCATCAACTATGTGCCCTCACAACAAAAGAGTTACCCATAATCACTCACAATCATGCAATTTCTAACAAAATGGGTACAAGAATCAAGTTGCGCTCACTCTCACAAAGAATTCTCAAATTACAACTGATGACCATATGCTTGCCCTTAGTGTAATACTCCACTAATATCAGAATGCTAAGATTAGGATCATATAGGTCTTTTACGGGTTGTAATGCAGGCTAAAGGATGGGTGGGAACTATTTTGGCCAGAAATAGTGACTATCTTCCCTAAGCACTTTAATACACTACATTATACAATTAAGATCAATCTCTAACAACCTATTTCCACTTCTGCTATCTTCACAGATTTGCTTTTCACCCCAACTTGTTAAGCTTAATTAATAACACTATGGTGGAAGTACGCAACCCTTTCAATTTTTTTTTGCACCTTTTTCACGTTACGCACCCCTATAATAGCCACCCTCAACTTAAGCAATTTGCCTTAGTTGAGGTGTACAATGTCCAAGAAGAACTAGGGCTAAAACAGGTTCATTGTAACATGTCTGTGATAAAATTTTAAACTTTTTCAACAATTTTAGCTACTCCCAACCACATCAATTGCTCACGCCAATAACTAGACTTTGGGGCATCAATTTTACCTTTTTTCCCCTTATTGTCAAACTCCTAACTCACATTGATTTTACATTAAAGCACTTAGGAGTTTTTGGATCAAATTGCGGTCTATTAAAGAACGGAATAGGCTACATATGAGGCTAACAAAAGAATAAGCTAAAGTCTCAACGGTGATAGCTAAGATAATGTACAAAGGTAGGTCAAAAGAAGGTATGAGCAATGGCTATCAAAAAAATGCCTAAATCATCTCCTAAACTCACAATCTTTATTTCGCTTTGCACACACACCAGGCAAGTTCTAGCATCAGTTGTAATAAGGAATATACAACAGTCTTACATACTCATGGCACATGGTCAACTCAATTAGGAGCATTATAGATTCTCGACCCAACAATTACATGAATTCAACTAAAACCAACAATCACAACAAGAGTCACAACTAGAGCCTAGGTGTTTCAAACGTAATGATCCATCACATACTTATGTTATAATGTCATGTGACCCACAAGAACAGTTACATGCAATTAAATGACTAATTTTCTCTTAAGACGGTTGTTATCCATCCATCATCGAGAAAAGCACCTAATTATGACTAAATAACTAACAAAATGAAATAAACAAAATAACTAATCCTATCAAGAAGTATACTAAGGAGAAGGTCCTATTTTCTTACAAAACAAGTAGAAAAGTAACCAGATACCCCACACTTATGCTCAGTACTGTCCCTAGTGCAAATAACAAGATAAAGAACCTGGCTAGTAGTACTTCTCATCCACATTAGGAGTCATGCCACCTGCATGGAGATCATTATTGGAGCAAATAGCAAAGTTATTTGGTACTATTTTTCTTACAAAACAAGTAGCAAAGTAACCAACCAGTGGACATAGGCAATGACATAGGCGGCGCCTAAGCTATATCCTATGTTGACATAGGCGGCACCTAACCTATCGCCTAAGTTGACATAGGTGGTGCCTAATCTATCGTCTAAGTTGACATAGGCGGCGCCTAACCTATCGCCTAAGTGAGGCAGTGAGCATAGACAATGGTACAAGCGGCGCCTAACTTATCGCCTATGTTGACATAGGCGGCGCCTAGCCTATCGCCTAAGTGAGGCAGTAAGCATAGACGATTGAAAATGCGGCGCACTCTTGGTCGGAAAGGATCGGCCCGATCCCTACGCTACCACCACAGACCTCATTGAAAGTCACAAAATAAAGTCACACCGCGAAACTTTTTGGGTCGAATTAACATAATTCGAGGCACGACTCTAATGCGAATCATACTTGAGCCTTACACATTTGACCAATCCAACTTACCTGTAATGTTCCTATCACTCCTAAACTTACCACCATTGACATGGCTCACTTCCAAATCAAAATTGGTACTAATATCCTCCTTAGTACTTCATGCACCTACACTTAATCAAAAACAACAAAAATGATTAGAAAGATGGGTTGCCTCCCACCAAGCACCGTAGTTTCGGTCGTGGCTCGACTCTTCTTTTCGTATTTTTGTTTAACATGATTAAGTGAAAATAAAATCATGGGTTGCCTCCCATGTAGCGCCTGATTTAACGTCGTGGCACGACTCGATTATCTTGACTACTCAGACTTCGTCAAGATACATCGATGATACCATTTGTATCTCATTTGTTGGATCAAAACAATGCTTTATTCTTAGTCCAACCACTTTGAAGTCACTCACATCCTTACTTGCAAGTTCAACCAAACCAGCTATGGTCTCCACAAAAGCCAAATCCTTAACTGGTACATCTCGCTTATCTTCATAGAATACATCAACAATCGAGAAGACACTCATCTCCTTTTGTTGTTTCATAGACTAACATACTTCAAAGCTAACTTCTTTCTCATTGAGCCTAAATTTTAGCTCATTCAGCTTCATGTCAACTAACACCCTTCCAGTTGCTAAGAATGTCCTACCCAAAATTATGGGTACTTCAAAGTCCACTTCGCAATCAAGAATTACAAAATCGGCAGGAAATATAAAATCAGCAACTTTTACAAGTACATCATGTAGAATCCCAATCGGCCTTTTTACTGATCTATCCGCCATTAGAAGCCGCATATTAGTGGGCGTAGGATCTCCCAAACCCAATTTATTGAAAACCGTTAATGGCATAAGATTGATACTTGCCCCAAGATCACAAAGGGCCTTTTCAAACTTTAGCAATCCAATCGTACATGGAACAGTAAATATTCCCGGATCAACTTTCTTCTGGATAATAGATCTTGTAGCAATAGCACTACAATGATGAAGATTGTCTACCGTTTCATAGCTCACAGTCCTTTTCTTTGTCAACAGGTCTTTCATAAACTTATCATATCCGGGTATCTATTCCAGTGCTTCAACTATAAGGGCATATTCACTGTCAACTGCTTCAACATAGCCATGAATTTGCTAGACTTGCCATCATCTTCTTTATTCTTTAATCGTTGTGGAAATGGAGGTGGTGGCCTTGGAATTTCAGTTGGAGCAATTTTTACCTCCTTTCTTATGCCTTGCTCCACATCACTAATATGCTTCGGCTTAGTTGGTTGTTCAACTTCCGCAATCTTCTTTTTCAAACCTCCCAACTCCACAGGAACCAATGGAGATTCATCAAACCATCTCCCAATCTATTTTAACCTCATCAGTATAAGAGAAAACTCCCAAACATGGACTAGATAACATTTTACCGCTCCTAGTGGTAATGGCCATACACGATCTATCAGTCCTCGGATTCTGAACTGTATCACTTGGTAGAGTCCCATTCTTTGTTTGGTTGAATGCTGCGGATAATTGGCTCATCTGCTGCTCCAATTATTTAATAGAAACTGAGTGCAAATTTACAAATTGACTTATGGAAGATAAGTCACTCTTTATTGTAGTCACCCCAGAATTTGCCGCCTCAACTCCCTTTAATACTTTCTCCATCATGTCCTCCATAGACATTTTGCCTGAACTGGTGACAACATTATCACGGCTTCTAGGAGGTACATACAGTCCACTCCTGTAACTTTTATTCTTTCAATCTCCTTGATGGTTCCAACCTTGGTTTCCTTGGCCAACACCTCAGAAACCCATCTGATTGTTCAAGTAATTGGCTTCTTCCTCAGGATCGGAGTCAGCCCTTCCTTGTGATGCTATATCTTTAACCTTTTCTGTCTTTCCTGATAATAAATGCTTAGTGAGAAGGTCCATCTATATTTTTATGTGAGCCATATCCTGGTCATGCTCTTCTTCTCTTCACCTCTGTTCTGCAGTCATGCCAATAGATACAGTAGATCTTGCTACCTCAGAATCCCTGGTATACCAAGCTCTACTCTGCTTTGTCATACGATCTAACATGTCAGATGCCTCAAGAAAAGTAAGGTCCATGAATGACCCACCCGCAACATTATCTACTACTGGCTTAGTCACCGAATTCAAAGCCCTATATAATATCTCCATCATGTGGACATTGGTCATCTAATGATTTGGGCACCGCATCAGGTTCTTCTTGAACCTCTCCCAAGTCTCATGGAGAGCATCAGTTGGAAGCTATCTGAATTACTTATCTCATCTCTCAATTGTACTCTCTTGGACAACAGAAAAATCTTTCTAGGAAAGCGTCTTTCAGTTGTCTCCAATTGGTAATAGAGTCGGGAGTTAGCCCATTTAACCATAGAGTTGCCTCTCCAGATAGAGACAATGGAAATAAATGCAGTCGGATCGAATTTTGTCCAACCCCTGGATTGTCAAACGATTTGTATGTTGAGATAAAATTAATCAGATGCATATTCAGATCATCGCCTGCAAGTCCACCGAATAACCCTTTGAGTTGCAGTAGCTGGATCATAGTGCCAGTAATATTGAACTTGGCTCCAGGTGCCAAGGGCAGAGGAATAATAGCCCCTGTGGCACCAGCCCCATCCAAGTTGTCATCATCATCCTCAAAAGCAACTTGCACAGCTCGGTGTTTGGGTCTCATCCTAGCTTGACGATCTCTGTTGACATTTCTATTCACTGGTACAGCCACATCATCTACACGCCTTGGATTTAATAACTCATCATCACCCAGATCCTCATCATCAAGATTTGGTACCCAACCTGGGTTATCAGCATTCTGTTGATTTACTTGCGCAGCTGCCAATGCAGCTAATCTAGCCTTCTCCTGTTGAGCAGCTATTCTTTCAGGGTCTCATTGCGTATCCATTCTGCCAATGAGATATGGTTCAAGATTTATAGGTAATAATGGGTGGCCCGATCTCCGCGTATTTGGCATGCAATACACTTAACCTGATCAAAATAAAAACAACAAATAAAAAGTAAAATTTTGGAAATCTTTGACCAAAAGGTTGACTAACAAACACAACTTAGTCGACAACCGTTTTCCCAACAATGGCGCTAAAATTTGATAAGCCCAAATTACATCTTTCTTATGAGAGAGTAAGCGATCACTGTCAAATATAGAACCCAACCAGGTTGGGTGTCGAATCCCACAGGGAATGCTGTGTTACTAAGTATTGTAGTTGTTACTGGACTGTTGGTCAGAGGTTCCTGAATTGGGGGTTTTGTTTAAATTTGAAATGATAGTTACAATATAACAATGAAGCAATATGTGTATTAATATTTGATCATAGAGAATGACAAGTTAGGGTTATGTCCACCTTGTAGCTTTTACTTCTCTATTAACTATGAGTAATAAGGATTTATACATACATGCACTTATAGAGAGATATATTCTAATTCTAAATCCAAGTGTTTCTCAACCATCAAGAATTTATTCACCTTAGTTCTCTCAAATCCAAAGTGTACAACCAATCATACGAACTCTCCAAGTAATTAATCCTGCTAAGGCATTAACGTGTAAAATAGAGGTTGAAAACCCCATTTTCTTGTCACTACTCTCTTTTCGAAACAGTAACTTTTCTATCGAACAAGTTATTGTTATAATGGCACATTCCCTATGTTTACAAGCACGAGAATTCAATCATAACGAAGAGAGTAATGATATAAGTGAATTAACACATCATAAATTCAAAAACCCATAGCAATAGAGAGTATACTACAAGGTTTTCCATAACCCTAACAAATAAACTTAGCTACTCATGAATAAAATGGAAATCAAAATAGAAATATTCATCATACCAAAACTTAGAACGATCTTGGTGGAGAAGATGAATAGTGAAAATAAGAGAGAAAAATGTTTCTCTCTCTTTCTTCTCAAGCTAAGTCGCTTTTTCTCCTTTTTGAAATAATACAGAATAATGAATCCCTAAAAATTCAGCCATAAGGCTTTTAATAACATCCTTCTCTAATAAATTGCTACTGCATCCTTAACTATTTAAAAATATTGAGTTTGCCCGAGAAATAGTTCCCATATATCATATTCAGTCCAAAAGCTGCTTTCCTTTTATGTGAAGTTTCCTTTGCTATTCACAGGTCCCCAAAGTGTCGTAATCTTCCTCATTAGTACTTGAAAAGCATGCTAATCACATAGTTCAGCTCACTTAACTAAAAATAGACAATGTTCAAGAATTATGTATTTTATCCTCAAAACTTAGCTAAAACATGGGTAAGTTATGGTGCTTAGACGTATAAATACGCCCAACATCAGCATGCCATTTCGTGAATCAGCGTGTCATTTCATTGAAGAATTACATCCTTCTGAAGCATCAGTTCAAAATAGTGCAACTTTTCTGAAGCATCAGTTCAGTTCGGACATTGCATCTATTACTGCATGCATATAAATGGAGTATTAAACACACAATTTTTTTTTTGCATTTTTCTCATTGATCAGATTTCGTCAAATAAAGTTTGTCCAAAAATAAAGATCTCATTGATCGATCATTTGATAAATTCAAATCGAAATCTAAATCCAAATCCGAAGTCGAAGCCGAGCCGAGCGAGTGACGACGACGGCGCAAGGCATTTCTTATTTCTTGCCTCACTTATCATGTGGAGTAAGTGTTCTTGATTATAAACACTTCCAAGTTCTCTTCTTCCACTAGTGTGGGAGAAAGAGTAAACTTTCTAATTTGGGAGTACACTTTCCATTTTAGTGTCTCCTTCTCTTCACCATTTTACTCTCCATTTTTCCATTCACACTTCTTTCATATACTATGAATCCAAAAATCCCCCACATGAATGAGGAATGGCTATTTTTCATAAAATTTTTACGGACAAGTATGCGATCATCAAGCAAAGACTGATTGTATCTGGATAACTGGGTTTCCCTTTGAACTTTCCGTAGTGAACATGCATCGAATGCACTTGGTCAATCGGTAGATTTGATATCTTTGAATCGTCGAGCTTTAATGTACACCTAGATAATACATGTCATACAACCAACCTTTTAACATTTATGGTTCTCACGGTTTTGTTCTTTTCAGCCATAAACACGTTTTGGTTTCATGAGAGCTTAGAGAATAGACCTTTACTAACATTCTCCTTGAAACGGCTTCCACTTCGCCTTCACATAGGTGATTTCTAAACGTTCAATCCTGTAGATTAAACTATTTGGTCAAATCTGCCAAATTTAGATAATCATTAAAAGACTTTTCACCTTAAGTCTTATCCTTGTTTACTATACATTGAATACTTCATGAGAATGGATTGGGTAATTGACAATGTTGAACCTATCAAACACAACTTTGTTTGATCTCCTTGAAACTAGCTGTAGGAATCTCCAGTCTTCTAGGTAGAGTTACCGCCATGCTGACTTGTCCTAGGCCTTAAATCCATTCCCTTGGATGTCCTTTCCACTCCTTCTCTAGATAGGCCTTTTATAAGTGGATCCAACACATTATCCTTTGACTTTACATAGTCTACAGTGATAATTCCACTAGATAGAAGTTCTCTAACGGTATTATGTCTTCGTCTTATATGACGAGATTTACCGTTATACATCATGCTCCCTGCCCTATCTATTACCGCTTGGCTATCACAGTGTATACATACTGGTGCCACTGGATTGCTCCAATACAAAATATCTTTCAAGAATTCTGGAGCCATTCTGCTTCTTCACTGGATTTATCTAATGCGATAAATTCAGATTCCATTGTAGAGCGAGCAATACAAGTCTATTTGGATGATTTCCAAGAGACTGCTTCTCCACTGATAGTAAATACATATCCACTTGTGGATTTTACTTCGTTCGATCCAGTGATCCAATTTGCATTACTATATCCTTCAAGTACCATAGGATATTTATTATAATTCAAAGCATAATCTTGAGTGTATTTAAGATACCCCGAAACTCTTTTCAATGCCATCCAATGAGTTTTGTTGGGATTACTCGTGTACCAACTCAATTTACTGATAGCGAGTGCTATGTTTGGTCGTGTACAGTTTATTATATACATTAAACATTTCAATACTCTTGCATACTCCAATTGTGAGTCACTTTCACCTTCATTCTTTTGAAGTGCAAAATTCTCATCCAATGGAGTCTTGGAAATACCGAATTCCATATACTTGAATTTGTCAAGTACCTTTTTGATATAATGAGACATTTATCATATTTGCCAACCCTTGTGGATTTCTATGGATTCTTATACCTAAGATCACATCCGCAACTCCAAGGTCTTTTATATCAAACTTGCTCTCGAGCATTCGTTTTGTTGCATTTATGTCAGAATTGTCTCTACTGATGATTAACATATCATCCACATATAAACAAACAATGACTTGGTGATTTGGAGTGTCTTTAATATAAACACATTTATCATATTCATTTATTTTGAATTCATTTGCCAACATGATTTGGTCAAAATTTGCATGTCATTGTTTAGGTGCTTACTTTAGTCCATACAATGACTTAATAAGTTTACACACCTTGTTTTCCTTTCCTGGAACCACAAAACCCTCAGGTTGTTCCATGTATATTTCTTCCTCCAATTCTCCATTTATGAAAGCGATTTTCACATCCATTTGATGGATTTCAAGACCATATACCGCAACCAAGGCAATTAACATTTGAATCGATGTTATGTTACTGGCGAGTATGTATCAAAGTAATCAAGGCCTTGTTTTTGTTTGAAGCCTTTTACTACAAGTCTTGCCTTGCATTTGTCAATAGTGCCATCTGCTTTTATATTCCTTTTGAAAATCCATTTAGAACCTAAAGGTTTATTTTCGGGAGGAAGATCAACCAATTCCCATGTATGATTGCTTAAGATTGAATGAATCTCACTATTGACTGCCTCTTTCCAAAAGGATGAGTCTGACGACGACAGCGCTTCTTTAAACGTTTGAGGCTCATTTTCTAAGAGAAATATTACAAAATCCGATCCAAATAAAGTTGATGTTTTTTGACGTGTACTACGTCTTAGATTTTCTTCATTATGTACATTCTCACTTGGTTCATCTCGAGGTCATTTAGATCCTCCACTAGACTGTTCATGTCTAAGTTTATACAGGTAAATGTTTTCAAAGAATTTAGCATTATCTGATTCAATTACCGTATTTTAATTTATATCCGGATGTTCGGATTTATGAACCAAAAATCAACATGCTTTACTACTTTTAGCATATTCTATGAACACGCAGTCCACCGTCTTAGGTCCTAGCTTAACCCTTTTAGGCATAGGAATTTGGACCTTTGCTAGACACCCCCACACTTTGAAATATTTCAAGTTGGGTTTCCTTTCTTTCCATTGTTCTTAAGGAATTGATTGTGTCTTACTATGGGAAACTCTGTTGAGTATACGATTGGCTGTAAGTAAGCCTCCCCCCATAAGTTTTGCGGTAAACCAGAACTTATAAGTAAGACATTCATCATTTCTTTCAAAGTTCGGTTTTTCCTTTCCGCATTTCCATTAGATTGAGGTGAATATGGTGCCGTAGTTTTATGGATGATTCCATTCTCTATACATATTTGCGCAAAGGGAGATTCATATTCTCCGCCTCTATCACTTCTTATCATTTTGATTTTTTTGTCTAACTAATTTTCAACTTCAGTTTTATATTTCCTAAATGCATCTATTTCTTCATCCTTACTATTTAGCAAGTAGACATAATAATATCTAGTGCAATCATCAATAAAAGTTATGAAATACTGTTTTCCACCACGTGATGGTGTTGACTTTATATCACAAATGTCAGTGCGTATTAAGTCTAAGGGATTGAAATTGCTTTCAATGGACTTATAAGGATGCTTTGCATACTTCGATTTCACACACGTTTGACACTTCTATTTATTGCACTCAAAGTTTGGTAAAACTTCTAAGTTAATCAGTTTTCATAAATTTTTGTAATTAACATGGCCTAAATGTTCATGCCATAAATTATAGAACTCAAGAAAGTAAGAAGAATTTGAACTTTTATTTATTTCAACATTCATTACATTCATCTTATAAAGGCCCTCGGTGAGATAGCCTTTTCCTACATACATTTCTCCTTTGCTAATTACAATTTTTTTAGAAACGGTTAGACATTTGAATCCGTTCTTGTCTAGAAGTGAAACAAAAATTAAATTCCTACGTAACTCAGGAACATACAAGACATTATTAAGTGTCAAGACCTTTCCTGAAGTCATTTTCAAGCATATTTTTCCTGTTCCTTCTACCTTAGCAGTAGCGGAGTTAGCTATGTAGATCATTTCTTCTACTTGAGTCGGAGCAAAAGACGAAAATAACTCTTTGTTGGCACATACATGACGGGTGGCACCAGAATCCATCCACCATTCGCGAGGATTTCCCACCAAGTTGCATTCTGAGAACATAGCACACAAATCATCGCATTCTTTGTTGGATTCAATCATATTTGCTTGATCCTTTTTCTTGCCTTTCTTTGGGGCATGACAATCCGTGGACTTGTTGTCAATATTGCCACAATTGAAGCATTTTCCCTTGAATTTCTTCTTGGGTTGATAGCTTTCTTGTTCAACTTTCTTTCTTTTCTTAGAATTGTTTTGGTCATCTTCTACAATATGTGCTCCATTAATTGTAGAATTTTCTTTTGACCCTCTCTCGGAATCCTTATTATCCTCTTCAATACATCATCGGACAATAAGATCTTCAACAGTCATCTCCTTGCGTTTATGCTTCAAGTAATTTTTGAAGTCTTTCCACAAAGGTGGTAGCTTCTCAATTATCGCTGCTACTTGAAATGCATCATTCACAATCAAACCTACATAACAGTTTATGTGAGTATTAAGAATATTTTTAATTTGTTCAACTAAGGTATTTTTCATAGATATACTTTCTGCTAGGAGATCATGTATGATGACTTGCAACTCCTGCACTTGAGAGACAATCAATTTGCTATCTATCATTTTAAAGTCCAGGAACCCTGCAACAAGGAATTTCTTAATTCCCGCATCTTCTGTTTTATATTTTTGTTCAAGTGCCCCCCACAATTCCTTCGATGTCTTAGTTCCACTATAAACATTGTAGAGGTCGTCTTGAAGACCATTCAGAATATAATTCCTACAAAGGAAGTCTGAATGTTTCCAAGCTTCTACAATTATGAAATGCTCTTTGTCCGAGGTTCCCTCGGGTACCTCAGGAGCGTCTTCGCTAGTGAACCATTGCAGACACAAAGTGGTGAGGTAAAAGAATATCTTTTGCTGCCATCGCTTAAAGTCAATGCCCGTAAATTTTTCGGGCTTCTCCGCCAGTGCCATTGTAGGCGGAGCATTTGTGCGACTTGATGTGTCAATATTATTTCCCCCCACAGACGTTGCTGCATCTTGCATTTGGCTTTCTCTTGTCATTTTTCCTATCACCACAAGACAGAAAAATTTAGTATTTTCAGAATACTACTTATAAAGTTAAATAGCTTTTAAACTTTTTTTTTGTTTCTAGTTAACGATGAAGTTTTTATAAGTTTCTAGTGAACTTTAACTTGTGATGAAGATTTTATGTCTTCTAATCACAAGTTAAATTCAAGCGAAGTAGAAAGCTTAAAGCTTTAATCTCTAAAAATAAGTAATACAGATTCTGTAAAATTATTTCCTGAAGATTGTTATTTTCCTTCTACGGATACAAGAATTTGTATACTAGAAACAACCACTTCAACTAGTTCAAGTTTATAAACCAAGAACACAATGAAGTGCAGAAAATACCCTCAACACAAGATCAAAGTGATCTTTTCAAGAGGTGTATTTTATTTTTAGAAATAAAGATGAAACAGAAATGGCCAAGTCTCCCGAATTCACGGACTTTTCTTAAGAAAATAATTCCCCTCACTGTACTCGAGGTTGCGGAATTTTCCTTCCAGGATAAAATGGCCAAACAAACCAATAGTAGCGGTACCTGAAACAACTGGAATATCTTTGGACTCACTGAACTTGTTGAGTGATCACACAAAATATTTTTAAGGAAGAAGAGTGTTTTTATTCTGAAATTTTCATACCAAAATTTGTGGATGAAAGCAGTTTTATATAGCCACAAGATGCCTCTTCTGAAAAGTGGCAATGGTTAATTCAAAAAGTATAACCTTTTCTAAAAATTCATGTCCATTCATCCAAACAGTGTGCCTGTTCTATACAGGTATGTCATTTCATGAATCAGTGTGTCATTTCATTGAAGAATTGCATCCTTCTGAAGTATCAGTTTGAAATAGTGCAACTTTTCTGAAGCATCAGTTCAGTTCAAACATTGCATCTGTTACTGTTACTCTATGCATATAAATGGAGTATTAAACACACAGAAAAAATTTCCTGCGTTTTTGTGTCTTTCTAATTTGGGAGTACACTTTCCATTTTAGTGTCCCTTCCTTCCACCATTTTACTCTCCATTTTTCCATTCACACTTCTTTCATATACTATGAACCCAACAGAAGATTCCTCAAGATTTCGCATTCTCTATCGAAGGTTTGAAATGTACCTTCCATCTGCACAGTGAAAACTTCAACTTCTACTATCATCCCATCTGCCAATATCCATTTGTAAACAAAACCAAAACTTCCACTACGTAGCAAGTTATTTCCATTAAATCCCTGAGTTGCTCTTTGAAGTTTGTAGTAAGAAATACTTTATGGTGTGATACAAGAATGACCAAGGAAGACACAAAAATCACACATCAAAACAGTCCACTAGTAGAAAAACCATGGACCTCTTTGATGACCACACTCGGATTCAAGAACAACGGCAAGAACATAAGAGAATAAGGTGTTTAACACCTATTGACATCCAACAATCCCAAACTATATTAACAATAATAGGATGAAGAGCAAAAACATTATAACAACAAGAACAATATGGTTTACAATACAAGACACTACCAATGGTTACAACAAAATAAAGATAGAAAGATAGACAAATAAATGGTATAATCCTAAGAACCCAAGAGCTTATTCCACTCTTGAACCCTTAACACTACACACAACTATCACCTATCTCTTACAATTAACACAAAAGAGGCGTCCACTATCCAAGCATCAACATATCAAGCAAACTACAACGCACAGATGATTCCACATTTGTGCAATGCCCTAGTTTCGGTTGGACTCCCTCTCACTCTAAGAGAATTTTCTTTGAGTAATACTAATCAACTAAAGAACTATAAACCCTATAATGTTCTATTTATATTACATTACAAAATAAGAGACAAAAGACTAAAGGGCCCTTTCATTAATGAGCTCCAAATCGCCCATTGAGTGCACTTTAGGGGCGGGTTTGGGCCTTCTTTACACATGGGCTTGTGCACCCTTTTAGGTGATCTTCAAAATAATCAAAAAGTATCTAAGGTCATGATCGTACTCATATCATCCTCTCCATCTTGAGAGAAATTTGCCCACAAATTCACGACCTCACCTCTTTTACAATAGCACTTCACAATCTCCTTCACATGGCCACACATCTTCTACATCTTCCTTGTCTTGCATTTTAACCTCTTTCTTCTCTCCATCTTAAGGCTTTTGATCAACCTTAGCCGATTCAATTACTACTTCTTCCCCAAGATAGTATAATTTTCCCTCTTTTAGATCATGTTCCTCCGATTTGGGCACTCACCAGCCTTGTTCCCCCACACTTGGCATTTGAAACATTGAAATCCCTTGGAATTGGAAGTGGAAATTGGTTTACCTTCATACCTATTGGATTGTTTTGTGTCAGCCTTGGTGCTCTCGGTTTGGACAACCATGAATGAGCTCTCTTTGAGCTTTCTTTCAACCTCTAATGCCGTTTGAAAGATGCCATCAATGGTGTCGAACTTATGAAGTATCATGCGAGTGGAGATGTCCTTGTTCAACCCGACTTTGAAGCGCACGATGTCATGACTCACTTGTTCTCCCCGGTGATCTAGTTTCAACATCAATTGTTGAAATTCATCGTAGTAAGCCATGATACTCTTTCTCCCTTGCCTTAAATTGTATAATTTGGCAAAGAGCTCATGTCTATAAGTCTCGGGCAAGTATCTTTGTTGCATAAGGTTCTTCAACCGAAACCAAGGAGGAGGTTGTCCCCCAATCATCTCATTCCCAAACCGTTTAACATACTTCCACCATGTATTAGCATACCCTTCGAAGTAAGCTATAGCATAACAACGTTTTTTCTTTGGTGATATCATTAAGTTGGAAGATCTTGTCACAAGACGACTCCCATGCAAGGTACGCTTCAGGATCACTCTCACCATTGAAAATAGGAAGGCTCACTTTGATGGAATTGAGACCTACATCTCGGTTTGGATGACCATCTCTCACCTCTTTGCCTAACTCCCCATGTCTATCCCTCATTCTTTTTTCCCTTAAGTAAATATCATCATACGACCCATAACCATTATGTTGTCCTCCCCTACCATAGCCCTCTACATGGATGGGTCTATTTAGGTTAAGTGGAGTTTGTAGTGGTGGGATTGTATTTGGATAGTGAGGTCTTTGGTCAAATGGAGTTTGGATGAGAGGGTTCAGGTTTAGTAGTGGTATTTGGGTTCTAAGCCCTTCTTGTTGGACTTGGTGAAGTGGAAGATGGTTTGGTCTATCTTGTTCTGGGCTTCGGGAGTAAAGATTGGTTGGATAAGTGGCAATTGGTGGATCTAGCATTTGGTTCAAGGTCTCGTGAGTATTAGTTAGGGAATTGTTTTGAGGGGTGGAAGGTCGACTCCTTTGGCTTTCTACACGTTCTAATCTCACACTCATTGATGCCACATCCGTATCTAATTTCTCAAGACCCACATTCAACCTAGCCACATCTCGGGAAATGGTTTCAAGGCGAGCCAAAATGAGATTGATGGCATTATTGTCCATTGTTTGAGCATTTGAAGGCTCGGGTTCCATTGTGGTTGTACCGAAAATAACCCTTCAAGTTACGGTCCAACAAGACACCCAATCATTCCACAACGTCACACACAATAATACAATACAAATCCTACAAAACAAAACACACGTTAGTTCAAAACAACCTCCCACAATGAGATTCCACCTTCAAGTTTCTTCAAACTCAAGCTCAACAATGGCGGATGACTCAAATAGCCTCCAATTTAGCTCAAATTCGAACCCTATACTCCTATAGTGTTAGAGAACACAAATCTAACACTAAAAACACAAGAAAATACAAAATCAAAAAATTAAAATTTGACCTAGGGTCAAAAACGGGTTTAGTATTTTTTTTTGGGGGATTTTTGATTTTGACGCTTCTTTTTTATTGGGATTTTCAATTTCTAGACTCTAATAGTGTTAGAGAACAAAGATCTAACACTAGAAACACACAAAACACACAAAAATCAAGTTTTTTGAAAGACTCTAAAAACGTGAACAATAATTTTTTTTCTTTGTTTTTTTTCACTTTTTTTTTATTTTCAAGATAACAATCCCAAAATTGATTTTGTTGGAACAAAATCAAACTTTGCTTTGATACCAAATAACACAAGAATGACCAAGGAAGACACAAAAATCACACAGCAAAACAGTCCACTAGTAAAAAAACATGGACCTCTTTGATGACCACACTCGGATTCAAGAACAACGACAAGAACACAAGAGAATAAGGTGTTTAGACTTGCCCCCATTGATTTGCCCTCGAGTAGCTGAACTAGGGGAACTCAAAACTAGCTACTAGGAAAATAACACCTATTAGCAGCCAACAATCCCAAACTATATTAACAATAATAGGATGAAGAACAACAATATTATAACAACAAGAATAATACGGGTTACAATACAAGACACTACGAGCGGTTACAACAAAATAAAGATAGAAAGATAGACAAATGAATGATATAATCCTAAGAACCCAATAGCTTATTCCACTCTTGAATCCTGAACACTACACGTAACTATCACCTATCTCTTACAATTGACACAAGAGAGGCGTCCACCACCCAAGCACCAACGTATCAAGCAAAATACAACACACAAATGATTTCACACTTGTGCGATGCCCTAGTTTCGGTTGGACTCTCTCTCACTCTAAGAGAATGTTCTTTCAATAATAATAATCAACTAAAGAACTAGAAACTCTATAATGTTCTATTTATATTACATTACAAAATAAGAGACAAAAGACTAAGGGGCCCTTTCATTAATGAGCTCCAAACCGCCCATTGAGTGCACTTTAGGGGCGGGTTTGATCCTTCTTCACACTTGGGATTGTGCACCCTTTTAGGTGATCTTCAAAATACTCAAAAGGTGTCCAAGGTCATGATCGTACTCGTATCATGGTGCTACCTCAGGCGACCACTCATCTTCAACTTTGACTTTTTTACCCTGATGCCTCATCAACATGAAAACTATTGCTGAAGCAAACCCCAATACAGAGATAACTGAAGAGGCAACTATAATCCATAAGTCTTGTTTTCTTTGAATTATAACCATTTTTTGAATTAGAAAGACAAAGTGGGACATGCTTTTGGGGGTTACCACACAATCTTTCATTGGTAAGAGAGATTAACAAAAGGTCCTCCACTCGGAAATTCCCCGTGTAGCCTGTTGAATGAGACATTAAAAAAGTGTGGCTGCTTAGTACCTCTAGTGATTTTGGAATCAAACTAGACATTGTTATACGAAAGATCCAATGCTTCTAAATCTCTGAGTTTCCCAGATGTTTCAGGAATAGATCCTTCAATTCTGTTATGAGCCAAAGATAGTTGAATCAATTTTTGTACGGGTAGAATCACATTACCATCAACGACTCACATAGCAGTTATTGTTTAGAACTTTAGATAAAGAATAAGGTCCATTCATCTTACAATCATATTGCAGTAGTTTGAATTGTTCTCATTAGTCATATCAAAAGAATTGATTGAGTTTCAAAAATTCTATGCGACAAATACTTTTTCAAACTTGTCAGGTGATTAAATGAAAGGTCAAACACGCCAAGTACAGTCAACTTTCCAACCTCTCTAGGTAAAGGTCCTTCAAGTATGTTGTTACCCATAACTAAAATTTCAAGTGATGAATTGTTGAATATGGTTAATGGGATTGAGCCTGTTGACTTATTAGTAGTTATGAATAACTTATTCAAGTTATAAAGAAGACCAATCTCATCAGGAATGGTGTCTATCAAATTTTCAAACAAAAATATCACATAAATTGATATGTTTAGCAAGAGTTTAGTTTCTACAGAGAAAATCAAACCAATCATAGATATTATATAAGAAATTGGGATTGGCTAGCAAAGCGACACAAGTGAATATCATTTTGCACCTGAAGTTTGTTTCGAATACCAAATCCTTCAACATACCAAAAATTGAACTTGGTAAATTTGGCTTCTCTGGCCAATGATTAACTTAATTTTGAACCTTGGTTCAAGTGTCCGGTAGTCTCTGTCATCATTAATGGCTAAAGAACAGGCTTTTTCACCTCATCTCGGGCCTAAAACAGGGGGGCCCTTTATCTCTCTCTTTGTTTATTCTAGTATCTATAGTATTAACTAGATCATTAAATAATATGCTTACTAGTAAGAAATTCACCCCTTTTTCCATTATTGAGAGAGGGTCACTAATTAATCATTTGGCTTACACAGATGACATAGTTATCTTTAGGAGTGGTTGAGCAAGTACAATCACGCTTGAGATGAGACAGATAAAGAAGTACGAACAAAGTTCAGGGCAAAAGGTCAACAGGGAGAAAAGTTTCTTCCAAACAGCTCCTAAAACTGTGGCCACCAGAATCAATAGGATGATCGAGAACCAGCACAGGTTTCATAGATGAAAGGAATTTTCTTTTACCTATCTAGGATTCCTTGTATATGTTGGTAGAAAAAATTGAGTATTTTGACACAATGGTAAGTAAGGTCATCAATAGACAGGACGGATGGCAAAGAAAAACACTCGATAGTTCTTACCAAACATGTTCTTCAAGCACTTGTTACACTCTCACTGCTCTTACCCCTCCTAAAGCTATTTTCAATTTCCTATAAAGACATTTTGCAAATTTCTTTTGAGGCTCTGTGCAAGAGCAAAACAAATACCACTGGATCTCTTTGAGGAACTTATGTTATCCAGAGGCAAAGATGGAGTAGACATAAGGAGTATGAAGGAGCAGAGTTGTTAGAACAATAATGATAATTGTACAAGAAATTCAAAATAAATTTGCTTAGCTTAGAGACACAATAATATGCTTCTTGAAGATAGTTGAAGTCTCTCCCACGAGCAAACGGAAGAATTGGTAACAACTCTATCTTCAGAATTCAACTAAGCCACAAAACAAGTAGCATTCAAGAATGTTGCTCTTCTATTCTTGAATTGGTGATTTCATCTTTTGATCAATGTCTCTCAAATGTTTTTCAAGAAAAAAGTATTTTTTTGAGTGCTTGTATTTCCAAACAAAAGAAATACTATTCATAGGGTAAGATTTCATGCAAGAGAAAAGTATTAATTAATTAATAGTAAATAGATTCATGAATACCTTAAAACAAAAAAGTAACTTTCTTTTGAGAGCCTAAAACGTAAAATTTAAAGAAAATGAATTTGAAGAATGAATTTGTCAAATTCATGTTCTTTGTAACTCCATACTTTTAACTAATGCATTTGTGTCAAAAATTAATTGAAACATAACTCAAAATCTTTAACCGATGTATTTGTTTCAAAATTTATTGAAACACAACTTTTAACAATAACAGTCCCTAACTTATTTCAAGAAATTTTATCTTTAAAAACAAAATTCATTTGAGACATCAATCTAGCAACATGCATTAATAATGGTGTCTTTTGGACTTGAACTATTATCTAGTGAAGACTTTCTAATCATTGACTACTTAGTGAACAAATCTTGAACTAAGTGGTTCATTGAATGAAGTAGAAAAATATTCCACGCATATTACTATGTTTCGGCGAAAATTAAAATTCTTTGACACCTTACGATCATGTGTCCTGAATCATTTTAGCTAAGTGCTTTAGGATTTTTCTGTTAAAATCTTATTGAAGCGGCCTCCACTTCGCACTTCGTACAATGAATTCATCAAGAGTAACTTTGCATACTCCGACCAAATAGTCTATAAATTTCATTAAGAAAAATTAATCTCATCCTCCTTTACAACAAAGTATCAGTAAATTTATTAAGAATGTTCCTACACACTCCAACTGAAATCGATGTATAGACTTATTAAGAGAATATAATCTCATTCTTCTCTTTTGTAGGAATATTGTCAAATCTATCAAGAGTATTATTATTTACTCCAACCGAGATCGGTCTTATAGATTTATCAAGAGAAAAAAACTCAACTTATGCATATCTACCCACTCTCTAGGAAAAAAAAGGAAATTTTATAGATGTGCTTCACAATTGTCACTTTACTTGTTTTTCCCTTTGAACCCAAGATTACATCATTAGGTAGGGTTTTCATAAAGTACAACCAATCTACAACAAGTTTTATTCCCATCCCATTACAAGTTTGTACCATCAATTCCTTGCCTAACCCTTTAGACAAGGCATCTACTAAATTGAGTTTGGACTTCACATATTGAAGCGATATTATGCCATCCTCCAATAATCTTCTCACATGATTGTGTTTGAGATGAACTTGTCTTGACTTGTCATTGTAACAATCACTTGAAGCACGAAATATAGCAGCTTTATTATCATAATATATAGTCAAAGATAGTATTGGCTTACCCCATAATGGAATATCTATCAGCATACTCCGTAGCCAATCAGCTTCTTCTCCTGCAGAAGACATAACGATAAATTCTGACTCTATGGTTGAGTGAGTAATACATGTCTGCTTCTTTGATCTTCAAGATATTGCTGCTCCGGCCAAAATGAAAATCCAAGCAATAATAGATTTAGAGTCATTAGGATCAGAATTCCAGGTAGCATCATTGTAGCCTTCAAGAACTACTAGAAAGGTAGAATAATGTAGGCCAACATTAATTATACACTTCAGATACCTTAAAACACGAATTAAGGCATTTCAATGCTCAACTCCAGGGCTACCAGTAAACTTGCTCAAAGTTCCTATTGCATAACCAATATCTGGCATGGTACAATGCATAACATACATAAGACTCCCAATAATTTGAGAATATGTTAGTTGATCGAGAATATCACCAGAGTTTCGCACTAGTTTGATGCTAGGATCAAATGGTGTAGGAGCAGGCTTGTCGTCAAAATGACCAAACCTCTTTAGAACCTTCTCAATATAACTTGATTGAGTAAGAGTCAAACCATTTGCTGATCTTACAATTTTGATGCCTAAAATTACATCAGCTTCTCCAAGATCTTTTATTTCAAACTGAGAAGCAAGAAAATATTTTGTTTCTTTGACTCTTTCGATATCAGTTCCAAAGATCAACATGTCATCTACATAAAGACATATTATAACACCAGAATTTTCTTGAAATTTACTAAATATACAGATATCTCCACCATTGATTAAGTAGCCATTAGAAATCATAACTTTTCTAAATTTATCGTGCCATTGCTTTGGAGTTTGTTTCAATCCATAAAGAGATTTAAAAAGCTTACAAACTTTACGTTTTTGTCCAGAAATGACAAATCCTTCTGGTTGTTTCATGTAGACTTCTTTGTTTAGATCTTCATTCAGGAATGCAGTCTTCACATCCATCTGATGAATCACAAGATCATGAATTGCTGCTAGAGCAATCAAGATACGAATAGAGGTCATCCGAGCTACAGGTGCAAAAGTATCAAAATAATTAATATCTTTCAATTGACTAAATCCTTTAGCTATCAAACGGGCCTTGTACTTAACTAAAGTACCATTGAATTTTATTTTCTTCCTAAAAATTCATCGGCAACCAATTGATTTACATCCAGGAAGAAGATCTGATAATATCCATGTATTATTAGACAATATAGAATGCATTTCATTATCAATGGCTTCACACCAAAAAGGAGCATTATGTGAAGACATAGCTTCAGCATAACTTTCAGGATCCTTTTTAACCAAATAAGCTTGAAAATCAGGACCAAAGTCTTTTGATTTGACTGATCTTGAACTACACCTTGGTTGACTTTCTTCCAATGGCTCTACTATTTTTCTTTTAAGAGGAGAAATAGAAGAACTTGAATCTTGTTCAAAAGAATCTTTTTTCTTGGGAAATATATGCTAAAAAAAGTTAGCATGTAAAGATTCAATAATTGTGTAAGGACTTAAGGTCTCAAGATTTAAAAATCTATAAGCCTTACTGGTTTGTGAATAACCAATAAACACACATCTACTCCTCTATAGCCAATCTTGATTAAATATTGATCTGGTAATCGAACATGAGTCAAGCAACCCCATACTTTAAAATAATTTATATTTGGTTTTCGATTATTCCAAAGTTTATATAGAGATGCATCATAATTCCTGAAAGTAATTCTATTCAAAACATGACATTCTAAAAGTAAGGCTCCAGTCCACAAATTTTTAGACATACCAGATCCATAAAGCATAGAATTAACCATTTCTATGAAAGTCCTATTTTTTCTTTCTGCTACACCATTTTGTTGTGGTGTATAGGACATGGTTAATTATTTTTCAATGCCTTCTTTCTCACAAAAATCAATAAAATTTAACTTTAAGTACTCTCCACCTCTATCAGACCTAATTGATTTAATTTTCACACTCAATTTATTTCCAACTTCTGCTTTATATATTTTGAAAGTCTCAAATATTTCATCTTTTGTTTTCAATGGAAAGACATAAGTATATCTTGAGTAGTCATCAATAAAAGTGATAAAATACCTCTTTCCATGACGTGACAAATAATCCATCTCACAAATATCAGTGTGGATTAATTACAAAAATGTGGAAGTCGGGGCTTCTTTGTAATCTTGCATTTACTACAAGTAAGACACTTAGTAGTATGATTATTTCCACAATCTTTGATTAATTCATTATTCACCATAAATTGAATGGATCTAAAATTCACATGTCCAAGACGTTCATGCCATAAGTTCAGAGACTCCACAAGATAAGCAAAAATATTTTCATTTTTAAATTTCAATATTGAGTTTAAATATTCCATTTGCAACATAACCTTTTCCAACAAACATGCCATTTTTAGATAAAATAAACTTATCTGCCTCAAAAATCATTTTAAAACCATGCTTTGAAAGAAGCGTACTTGACACCAAGTTCTTTCGAATATCAGGAACATGCAATACGTCCATTAATGTAACTATCTTTTCGAACGTAAATTTTAGTTCAACAGTTCCTTTTTCCACAATTTTAGTAGATGAGGAGTTTCCCATATATACAATTTTACTGTCCCCCACTAATTCATAAGTCTTGAAAGAATTCCAGTTACATGATATGTGACGAGTTGCACTGGTATCTATCCACCATTCCACTTGATCTTCCGCTACAAATGCTTCTGTGACCATTGCCACAAGATCATCATTTTTATTTTTGTTTGCTTTTTCTTTCTTTTTTTCGGCTTTGAGAATTCTACAATCACACGCATAGTGACCAACTTTGTGACAATGATAGCATTCACCAGATTTAAAATTGACACCATTACACTTGAAATTTGTAGTCTTCTTTGCCTTTAAATTTTTTTTATTTTTAGGTTCCTTCTTGTTTGATTTTTTTTTTCAACCATATGAGCTTTCATGACAGGTTCCTTCAAACTATTATTATCGCGCCATTGTGTCTCTTGTTCAATTTGCAAGTGTTGCAACAATTGTTCAAGAGTCAAATCTTCCTTTTTGTGTAATAATTTGCTTCGGTACTCTTTTCAAGATGGAGGAAGTTTTGATATAATTGCACCAACATGAAAGTTTTCATCAAGAGAAATTCCAGATATAGCAATTTTATTAGCTATAAGTTGAAATTCTTGTACTTGTTCAGTGATTGACTTGTCATCAACCATTTTAAACTCCATATAATTTGAAACGATAAATTTCTTAGAACTCGTCTCTTCTGCTAAATAAATAGCCTGAAGAGTGTTCCATATCTCTTTAGCATATTTACATTTAATATAGTATTGATCATAATATTTATTGGACATTCCTCCAAGAATATAATTCTTGCACAAATAATCATTATATTGCCACTTGACAATTTGTTCTATAATCAAATTAGCCTCGTCAGAGGCTACCTCAGAACTAGGAGCATTAGGACAAGGTTCTTCAAGAACATATGCCAAATTTAATTGTCTTAAAAAGAATTCCATCTTTCCACGCCATCTAGGAAAGTCTTTGCCATCAAATATTTCAAAATTAGGATTAGGCAAAGATGAAATACTATTTGATATTGATGTAGAAGCCATTGAGACAACTATCTTCAAATTGTTAGAACAATAATGATAATTGTACAAGAAATTCAAAATAAATTTGCTTAGCTTAGAGACACGATAATACGCTTTTTGAAGATAGTTGAAGTCTCTCCCACGAGCAAACGGAAGAATTAGTAACAACTCTATCTTTGAGATTCAACTAAGCCACAAAACAAGTAGCATTCAAGAATGTTGCTCTTCTATTCTTAAATTGGTGATTTCACCTTTTGATCAATGTCTCTCAAATGTTTTTCAAGGGGAAAGTAATTTTTTGAGTGCTTGTCTTTCCAAACAAAAGAAACACTATTTATAGGGTAAAATTTTCATGCAAGAGAAAAATATTAATTAATTAATAGTAAATAGATTCATGAATACTTTAAAACAAAAAGTAACTTTCTTTCAAGAGCCTAAAACGTATGATTTAAAGAAGAGTGAATTTGTCAAATTCATGTTCTTTATAACTCCATACTTTTAACTAATGCATTTGTTTTAAAAAATTAATTGAAACATAACTCAAAATCTTTAACCGATGTATTTGTTTCAAAATTTATTGAAACACAACCTTTAACAATAAAGTGTGATGCTAGCTACTACAAGGTGGTGGAAATTCAGGCCTATTCCTTCTCTTAGGGCTACTTTCTAAAACAGAAGTACTGTATAAGGGCTCATTGCACCACCGAAAAATGGGCATCTGGTAAGTCTCATTTATGGAAGATGATGACTCAAGTAAGAGGCAGGGAAAAAGACCATATGGTTTGGAAAATCAATTGTGGTACATGCAGTTTTGGGTAGGATATATAATTGGAGTGGAAAGGGACCTCTTGCTAGTTTTTATCTGGATACCAGGAAGAGTTTTGGCACTTTGGTCAAACATTTCATCACAAATGGCGCCCAAAATATACACAAGTTGGGAGAAGTTTCAGTCCATTACCATACACAATCAAAACAAACAGGATCAGGTCTTCTGGATCCTCACTATTGATGGAAAATACACCAAGAAGTCAGATTGGCAGCTGATCAAAAACAAGAAACCTCAGGATAATTTTTTGGATAATGTTTGGAGTTCTAATGCACATCAGAATAAATGATCGAATGCTAGTAGTTGTATATATTATTGAAGCTGATTAAGAACATAATGCTAGAAATTGTATTAAGCTGCTCATTTGGCATTAAAAAGAACACTGGCGACTATTACCTTGTTTAATTGTGCAAATCTTCATGCTAGAATTTTCAGTCGAAAAATGATTAGAGATCTGGTAGCTGACAAATGCTAACACATGGAAAAGCAACATTACCTCCGAGCTAGCGATCTTACATCCAATAACTATATATGGTTTGCCAACTGACATACATGTGAGTGCACTTGATCAGTTAGACTTAAGCAAATTGATGCATGCATCACGATGTAATATTGCAATCAGGTTTATGAGATTCACTTTATTCATAGTTATACATGTCTTCAAGCGCTCAGCTGGTACATTAGAGTTGGGAAATTAATTTGAGGGTCATCGAATATCGATTACCAAATCTTTCAAGAAACAAACAGAGTAAAAGGTCCAATCCACGAGACCACTTGAAGCTTGATCGATAAGTTAGAAGCAACCGAAGAGAAATGATGCCAGGCTACAAGTCTTGAATTAAAAAAAAAAAGTATTTTGACCAAGTCAACTAAGATTAAATGAAAATAGTATGATTAGCATTAAAATATATGTTCCTGTAAAGTTTCTCTTGGAATTTACAATTTCAATTGCATGCCTTGATATTTCGAGAGAACTTATTATGGTTCATGCATCCATAGATTTACTATTCCCTCAGTTCCTTTTGAAGTGTCTTTCTCGTACCAATAGTTTCTAGTTAACCTTTTAAAATAGTCCAAAATAAGTACTTCATTTTCAAAAATCAAGAAAACATTTAACAAAAAAAACAAATTTTTCGTTTTTCTTTTCTCCTAGTATCTGAGTAGAGAATAACAGAAGAAATGTGTAGTTGGAGAGATAATTATCTAAATATCTATACTAGGACATTCTAGATAAATCTATACTTTTCCAAAAAAGTTATCTTTAACTTTTTCCACTCCCCTCTCCCCCCTTAAAGTGATTTTTTTGAAAATTAACCCAAATTTGTCACGGAAGAACTCAAACGAAATTTTAGGAAGTGACTTGGTGAAGATATCAACAATATTCTCCTGACTTCGAACTTCCAAAGTATTTATAGTTCCATCAAGAACTTTTTCTCGGGTAAAGTGATGTTCTAACTCAATATGCTTCGTTTTTGCATGACATACTGGATTTTTTGCGAGCTTGATGGCATTTTGATTGTCTCCAAAAACTACAGTTGGCTTTGATATAGGTAGTTGCACATCTTCAACAAGTCTTTGGAGCCATACACATTCTTGAGCAATAAGAGCTGCTGCTTTATATTCTGCCTTCGTAGTTGATAAAGAAACAGAGTCTTGCTTTTTATTGCATCAAGAAATACCCATTCCACCACAGAAAACAATATAGCCCGATGTAGATCTTCTGTCATTCATATCACCACCAAAATCAGCGTCAGTATAACCCACTAATATCAAATCATTCTTCTTTTAAAAGAATAGACCCATATCTAATGTTGAGTTGATATATTTCAGAATCCTCTTTGCAGCTTCTAAGTGTGGCTTTCTTGTAATAGTCAAATACAAAAAACTTCTGACTAGAGCTCGAAAGGGTTTGAGATCCACAAGAAGTAAGCCTTCTTCACGCCTTAACCTCGTACTCGTCTCTAGAGGAGTAGAACATTTCTTGCTTTGTTTCATTCCAAACCTGTCAATAAGCTTCTTGGCATATCCTTCTTGATTAACAAAAATTCCTTTACTAGTGTTCGTCACCTCTAATCCAAGAAAATGATGTAGTTCACCCAGTTTCTTGATTTCAAATCTTATGTCCAACTCTTCTTGAAGCCTTGCAACTTCATCATCATTGTTTCCTGTTATTATTAGTCATCCACGTTCAAGAGAAAAACTACATGCAAGTCTCCTTGTTTCTTAACAAACAGGCTAGGATCTGAATGTGATGCAGTATAGCCACAAAAATTTAAATAATGAGCAATTTTTTCATACCATGCTCGTGGAGCCTGCTTGAGTCTGTAAAGTGTTTTTTTAAGATTACAGACATAATTAGGATGTAAGTTAGAGATGTACCCGAGAGGTTCCTCTATATAGATATCTTTGTGAATTTCTCCGTATAAGAAGACATTTTGTATGTCAAACTGCCACAATTTCCAACCATATGAAGCTGCCATAGCTAGTACAACTCAAACTGAGATCATCTTAGCCACCGGACTAAAGGTTTCTTCGTAGTCTTCACCATACTTTTGAGAAAAGCCTCGAGCAATGAACCTTGCTTTATATGTGTCTATGCTACCATCTGCTTTTCTTTTAGTTTTGTACACCCATTTGCAAGACACGGGTTGTACATCTTTTGGTTTTGAAACAAGGTTTCAAGTTAGATTTTTCACTAGAGCCTCTATCTCATCATCCATAGTGTTGGGTTCGAAATCGATAGGGTGTCATGCGAAAGCTATTAGTTGAACTATTGTGGTGACAATTCAGAAGACACATAAAACAATACTAAAAGGTTAATATTATTATATTATTTGGCCAATTGTTCTACATATAAAACCTAATATTAAAAACATAAAAACTAATGAAAGAGAAAATCTCTCCCTAAACAAAGACTCTTTAATGACTACATTGTGGATGCTATTTTGTTATGGTATGAGAAGGGGGGTCTTCTATTTATAGATATTCAAAACCTTTCCTCAAAGAAAGAGCTTAGCCAAATATGGAAAAGAATTATATTTTCCTTTCAGGAAAAGTAAAAGTAATTATGGTAACTTTTATTTTTCTTCTAAGAAAAATAAAACTTAAATATAGTAAGAAAATCAGTGCAAAAACCCTAACAAATCTTCCCTTTTTGGCTTGATTTTCTTCAAAATATTCTTGATCTTCCTTCTTCTTGTGCATGATCTTCGTTATTCTTAGATATTCTTCATATATCACTGCGGTTTGGCATGTTTAAAAATGGAGCTTTTGGAGTTAAGAAATATATTAGCCCTTTTCGGATTAAAAATATTGGAACCCTTTTACAGGATTAAAAGTGAGCTTTATTTTCAAATATGTGAAAACAGGATTATTGAAAATATGATTAACAATTATCTCCACTTGTAGCTTTTGGACATATATCTTTATTATCATCAAATTGATTGCAACTTTGTTCAATAATTGGACCTACGATTTATTGAACCGTGGACTCTGATACCACTTGTTGGGTTTGAAATTGAGAGAGCATCATGAAGAAGCTATTAGTTGCAAACCATTGTGGTAAAAATTCTGAAAACACATAAAATAATACTAAAAGCTTAATATTATTATATTATTTGGTCAATTGGCCTACATATAAAACCTAATATTAAAAACATAAAAACTAATGAGAGAGAAAATCTCCCCCTAAACAAAGACTCTTTAATGACTACATTTTGGATGCTATTTTGTTATGGTATGGGAAAGGGGGTCTTCTATTTATAGATATTCAAAAACTTTCCTTCAAGAAAGAGGTTAGCCAAATATGAAAAAGAATTATATTTTTCTTTCAGGAAAAGTAAAAGTAATTATGGTAACTTTTATTTTCCTTCTAAGAAAAAAAAAACTTAAATATAGTAAGAAAATCAGGGCAAAAACCCTAACACATAGCTTGCTCCCATTCTTTGACTCCTTTAGCTTCTTCAAAGGATGAAGGCTCTTCATTGTCAATTGGCCTTGCAAAATAAAAAAGAATACATACTAACAAAGTTTTCATCTCTGAAGCAGGCTGGATTAACAATAGTTCTACTTGGTCTTGGTGAACCAAGTAAATCATCTTCTTGTTGAGTTTCACGTTGTTGAGTCTCCGGGCTCCCCCTTTCGCTTAGCTCCTCCACAATTTAATTCTCTGGAGAAACATTTGTGATGGGTAAGTTTGAAATTCCAGGGTTGAATGATTTAGAAACCTCTCCTTCCACTGCAACTACATAATACAAGGAAATTTCATCAAATACAACATCTCGAAAAATAATAAAACGATATGTTTTCGGGTCCATACACGTCCAGTTTTTTTCTTTCATCATATCCAACAAATATGTATTTTTTTCCTTAGGATCCAATTTGCTCCGCTGAGAATCTGAAATATAAACATAACAGATAGAGCCAAAAACTCTAAGGTGTTTAATGCCAGGCTTTTCTCCAAACATCAATTCATAAGGTGACTTTATGTTGTTTGGAGAACGTGGCATCCTGTTGATCACATACGCTGCACATTCCATACCTTCAGTCCATAGGTTTCTAAGTAGTTTTTTGGCATGAATCCAACTCTTACATGTCTTTGTCAAGTGTCGAATTTTTCTTTCAGCCACTCCATTTTCTATGGCGTATCGGCACAAGTAAGTTCTCTTTTAATGTCATGTTGATGGCAAAAAGAGAGAAAATTTTCAGAAGTAATCTCACCACTGTTATCTGTTCCTAACAGCCTTATCCTTGAACCAAGCTCGCCTTCAACAATTTCCTTGAACTCCTGAAACTTGTTGAATACTTCTGAATTATGTTTCACAAAATAAACCCATGTGAATCTAGTAAAATCATCAACAAAAATTAGCATATAAGAGTAGCTAGAGAACGAAGGAGTTCGTGTTGGCCCCATCAAGTCACTATGAATTAGTTCTAGAGGAGCTTTGCTTCTTGACAAGGATCTATCAAATAGAAGAAGATGTGCCTTTCCATATTGACATCATTCACAAATCTCCCCTCCACCAAAATTGCTTAAGTGAGGTAATCCTTTTACTAGATTCAATTTTACCATGACTTTTAATTTGTCTATGTTAATATGCCCAAGTCTAGCATGCCATAGATATGCAGTATCATTGCTACTCATCTTCTCAATATATGAATAAAAGGCAGATAAGATATATAAATCATTAACTCTTTTACCGGTATGAATGACATCCACCTTGAGTTCTTTGATATTTCGAAGAACTTTACGTAATATGGCACAAATAGGAGATAACTTCCCGTATCTATGACATTTGCAACTGAAAATAGATTTTTCGTCATCCCTGAAACATGAAACACACTGTTAAGAGTGATTGAGTTTTCCTGCTTCTCGTTGATGACGATTGTGCCTTCCTTCTCCACGTGAAAAACTGTATTATCTGCTATTAAGATGACATCACGACCATTGTAATCCCGAAAATTGGAGAATTTATATTTATCTCCCATGACATGATGCCCACATCTTGAATCCACGATTCAGTCTCTTTTAAAATTGATGGAAGTCATGGCGTCAATTGCTCAACCCTCAGTCATGAATCACTTTGTCACACCGATAGCATTTGAGAGCCTTATAGTTATTTGTAGACTCTCCCTCCTTTCTTGGTGAGCTTGAACCACCTGTAGATCGAGAGTGTGACATATCGCTTGCTGTTTTTTCTTTAAAGTTCCTCTTGCCAGCTACAAGAGCATTTCCTTCTCCTTCTTTGATTTATACCCCAGCCATTTGATTGGCTAGTAACTCCTGTGACGATAATAAATTTTAAACTCCTCCAAGGATGGTTGTTGAGCCCATCCTTGAATCGATGTTACAACGAAAATATATTCTAGCTTCAAACCACGAATAATATTTCTTCTTATTCATGCTTCATAGATAGCCTTATTCGGATTTAATAAGGAGATCTCAAAACATAAATTCTTAATTCTTAAGAAATACTCAGCAATAGAAAGATTACCTTGGTTGGCGTTAGCCAATTCATTCTCCAATATCTACAACCGAGCTTCATTCTTCTTATTGAATAACTAATCGAGGGTCCTCCATATTTCGTGGGCTGATTTGCACCTTATAATATGATCAAATAAACTGGAGGAGATGAATTTCTTCAAGATGAAATCCGCCTTCCCATTAGTCTGCTTCCACTTCTTATATGCACCATCATTTTCCGATTCGTCGATAGGAGGACTTGTGTTACTTTTGTTGATAACCACAAGTACCCACCCACAAGGTATGATTCCATATATGTCTTCCATACCTTGTAATTGGACTGATTTAACAATTCCATGCCTAGTCCATTATCACGACCGCTAAAACCCATAGAGAGAAACAAGTTGAATTTATCACTAACCCGATCTTGAAATAAAATTAAGAAGTCAACGTGTGGCTATGACTCTGATACCAAGTAGAGAATAGTAAAAAAAGGTGTAGTTGAAGAGACCTTCTACTAGCCCAAGATCGTTAACTAAGATCGGAAGATTCAACTACGAAGAGGAAGCTAGAAAGGTGAAGGAAGATATTGAAAGAAGAACTTCGATTTGGAAGAAGATTACTTGGATATGCTTTGTATTGGATTTTGTTTTTTTGGATGGTTACAAATGTACAACACCCATCCCTATTTATACTAGTTTATGGATAGTTTTAAAATTCTTCTAGATACATTTACAACAATAATCTAGCAACTTTATCCACTATAATATAATTCTCTAGAATAGCTAGATTATTTCTACAAGATAATTATCTAAATATCTATACTCGGACATTCTAGATAAATCTGTACTTTTCCAAGAAAATCATCTTTAGCTTTTTCCACAATCTGCTCGACAGGTTAATCAGCAGTCTCTTTGATTTTTTCTATCATATAGTTGAGGGTATATAGAGAAACTATTACCTAAGAAATGGAAAATAAACAAATTAAAGCAGCCAAAGACAATTCAATGGAACGTAATTAACATGAGCAGAAAATGAGTAGTTACCATCTTCTAACGCCATTGTTTGTGATTCACGTTGGGCCACATGACAAACCATATTCATTTCATCTTGTCTAGTAGTAATTTAGGCCGAAGGTCATTTCATGTTTTATTTGCAATGGACACAACCTGGTTTTATCCATACTTTAAATAACATAATGATGTGATTCATGAAATATATAACTTAGCCTCTTCCATCAAACTTTTGTAAATTGTTTTTTTCCTTGTTATCAAATACTATACGTTAGAGTTGTGACTCGAATTTATTGGTCCGGCCCTGAAAATTTCACGGTGCGATCCATGTTTGTAATTTTCAATGGGGCCTATAGTGGTAGCATAGGGATCGGACCGATAGGCTCAATCCCGAAGCCCACCACTGATCCCGATGGGGGTGGGGTGGGGGGGGCTTCGCCTCGCGGTATGGACCTTTATGATTTTGGGCCTAGGACTTATTTATACGCACATACTATATAAGTGCAATTAGTGAGTTGGTTTTGTTTATTCAGAAATTACGTCTACTCCACATTGTACTCTTCTCCTTTTATAGTGATATTCCTCTGCCTCTGCCTGTAATTTTTCCCGCAAGGGTTTAATATTCTGGACAAAGAGGCGGCTAACAATGGATTTTGATGAAAACAAATAATTATTGGTTTAATAATATATGGCTATAACTAAACAACTTGGCAACGTGTCATAACCTGCGGTTTATGTGGGATAATGGCATGATATATCGAAGGTATATCATCCACAAACCTCTAAATCATCAACAGTTCTAATGCTAGCATTATAATTATAGGGGGAATTGAGCCATGCATGCTTCAGTGTACTGAAGAAAACATCAATTTGCAAGGTCAATTTAAGGTTTGTCCCATTTTTAATTTATCGAGATCATATTATATCTAACAAGTATTACGGAAAATATTCAATTTTTTTTTTTAACTCCTTAATTCAGCAGGAGATTAATTAATCTAAAAAATGGAGTTGTGCACACAAAGTGTTGTGACTGATTATAAGGTTATTACACGTCGCTTTGCCAATAATCATCCTTGTGTTTGGGGACACCATTTTCTTGCCTATGCTGAAATACTCTCGGTAAATATTTTTGCATACAACAACAAGCTCATATAGTTTATTTCTTTATGGAGTGAAGGGTGAATAATACACACCTAAGTATCTCGTTTATATTTTTATATATGAACTATCACTAATAATTGATCAAAAATGCATCTCAACTATTAATTCTTTCACTTTTCTGCGTGAAAGTTCATGTACATATGTAACTCAACCAATTAATAGTGCTTGAGAAAGGAAATGAGATCTCTTGCCCTCTTACAAAATGAATAGAAGAAATGACCTTTTCAGCTTGATATCTTAGCGTAAAAATGAAAATCTCTAACGTGTAACAAGTGAAGATCTCTTGTCCAAAGACCATAAAACTAAAAAAGAAAATAATGTAGAATATATATATATATAAACATGCGCGTGCACTCACACATATAGATTTTTTGAAATTTACCACTGCAGGGTGCCAATTATAAGCGGGAAGAGAAGCAACATGAAGACCTAAAAGAAGAAGTGCAAAAAATGCTAGTGATGACTCCTCCAAAATCTTTACAGAAGCTTGAGCTCATCAACACAATCCAATGCCTTGGAATAGCTTACCATTTTGAACGGGAAATCGAGGAATCGTTGAGTTACTTCTATACCAGTTATGGAGAAGAATGGTTTAGTGACAACCTTCATGCTGTTGCTCTAAGCTTTCGATTACTTAGGCAACAAGATTATTATGTCTCACCTGGTAAGTGTTCTTCCAATTCATCGGTGGCGAAGACACTCTTTAATAACAGAAGAAAATAAGATCCGTTAAATTCATTTAAGTGTGAATTATTCAGTCATTTTATTTTAAGGGGCAAAAAGTAAAGATTATTCCAAAATAAGGACATTCTTGTGAACGTTCCTAGCTATTTTAACTCATTTTGATCCTTCTAATCAAGTCCATCTAAAAGTTGAACGGATTTGGACTTATATAAACTAAAGTGGCTCATAAGAAACCTTATCAAACAGTAATTATATCTGTGCAAAAAATATTCAAAAAGTATGTAAACCTTTAAAACCACCACAGTTACTAATTAAATTCTTACAAAAGACAAGAAGAACATTAGTTATGCAGAATCCTGCATTCAGTTATCATCGAGAAACTGTTAATAATCTATTTTTCCTTGTTATTAGCAGATGCTTTTAGAAAGTTCACTAATGGAGAAGGAAATTACAAGGAAGCATTGGTTAACGACGCGAAAGGAATGTTGAGTTTGTATGAGGCATCACACAGAATACATGGCGAAGAAATTCTAGATAAAGCACTGAATTTCACCAACAGTCAATTGAAACTAACTTTGCCTAAATTGAGCAACTCATTCCTTGGAAAACAAGTCAGCAACGCACTAAAGTTTCCAATCAAAGATGGTGTAGTGAGGGTAGAAACAAGGAAATACATATCAATTTACGAAGAAGATGAATCACACAATGACGTTTTATTAAAATTTGCCAAATTAGACTTCAACCTCTTACAAAGGTTGCATAAAAAGGAACTCTGTGATATCACAAGGTACGTAATTGATTGGCAGTTAACTAGACATTCACCTATACAAATGCTTAATTTTAAGAGTTTAAGTTTTGTGCATTGTGTACAAAATATTCTATACTATCACAAGGCACACTGACATTGTACAAAACTTAAATTCTAATCTTAAACACCTAAGTTCAGTTTGACAAGTAAAATAGTACTAATGATTTTCAATTTTCTTTTCCCAGGTAAAATTAATTTGAAAACACAATTTTAATAGACTCTATTTCAACTTCAAATTTAAATTATTCTTTTTTCCGGTTTCAACAAAATATTGACCAAAGTGCATCTACTAAAGCACCCCAAAAATGTTGTTCTAATTTTCCATATTTTAGGTGGTGGAAAGAATTGGAAATGGTGAAGGGCAAGAGACAGAGTGGTAGAGTTATACTTCTTTAGGTGTCTACTTTGAACCCCAGTATAGCATTGCCAGGAAAATATTGACTAAAGTTTTATACTTTGCCTCTATTACCGACTATACCTATGATATCTATGGTACACTAGATGAACTTACTCTCCTTACAAACACTATCGAAAGGTAATTCCTTTTTTTCTGGTGTGGGGGGTCATATTGATAGCTTACAACATTTTATATTTCATAATTTAAAAAAATTAGGCCGGAAAAAAGTTCTAATCTTTTTTCTTAAATCAATGTTCAATATAATCTGATGTTTGTCATATATGTAGGTGGAATATTGAGGCTTCAGAACAACTACCACCATATATGAAGATTACTTACCGTGCTCTTCTACATGTTCACAACGAAATAGAGGAGGAATTGGCAAATGAAAACAAGTCATTTCTGGTCAACTATTTCCTAACTGAGGTAATAAAGTAGCCAAAAGTTACTTAAATTGATTAACAACACGTCTTAATTGAAACATAATAAGTTAAGATCGGCAATGTGAACCATCGATAGATTATCACTTCATTGAAGCTTATCTCAGTCAAATGCTATAACTGATCAAGCAGGTTAAAACTTTTAGGAAAATTTACTGACAACGTTAACTTTGTCAATTATTTGGTCTTTTTTTCAGATGAAAAAGCTATTGAGGGCTTACTTCCAAGAGGCAAAATGGTATCATGGAAAGAATATCCCAACAGTGGAGCAGTATGTGAAGAATGGAGCTCCATCTAGCACATACCATTTGATTGCAACTACTTCTTGGCTAGGCATGGTAGAGGTAGCAACTAAGGATGCGTTTGATTGGATCGCAACTGAACCTCTAATACTTGTTGCTTCTGATATCATTGCCAGATTACTCAATGATCTTGTAACACATGAGGTATATATGATATATATAAATGTATATACAATGTATTTTCCTAGTGATGGACCTCCTTCCAACTCATAGCTCCGCCTCTGGTTAGGATGTATGATCTCATAATACTTATTTAATATGAAGTAATTTCGCCTCTTACTTTGTTTGTTTATATATTATGGGATCAATGCAGACAGAACATGAAAGAGGAGACGCAGCTTCTGGTATTGAATGTTACATTAATGAATTTGGTGTTACAAAGGAAGAAGCACAGATGGAAATGAGGAAAGTAATAGAGACTTGTTGGAAGGATATAAATCAAGAATACCTCAAACCCACAGTTGTTATTCCAAGGGCTTTGCTTGTGGCTGTGATCAATCTTACAAGGGTGGCAGAGTTCATATATAAAGATGAAGATGCTTATTCGTTTCCCAAAAATAAATTGAAAGATATCATCTCTATGGTGCTAATTGATCCTATTATAACATGAGAAAGAGAAAGGAGGAACAGGAAAAAATAAAGATTTGCTTTTCTCTAGAATGCGTATATTTGTTACTATAAGTTAATTAATGCCGTGTAGTTACTGTATTATTTACTACAAAATAAACATCCCAGTGTTGAATTTTGCATTAATAGCTAGGTGTTTGGTTTCTGTAATACCCTATAAAAGTCGTGCATGAATTAGCCTTTAATAGAGTGCTCTTAGACTTAAAAACTTGAAAATTTTTCTAAGTGTAATGAGGACTTAGAGTCATTTTAGATGGCAATCTTCGGGATACAAATTTTTAACCTTCCCGGCATCCGTTTTTAGATTTTCAATTTGCGTTACGATCGGGCAAGCTCATAGTACATCTCGGATAAGTTTCAGAATTTTTCGGAACGCATAAGGCTGCGTTTGGATTTCAAAACAGTAGCAAAATGCATAGCCTATTGCCCAGTTTTCAGCATTTCAGGGTCAAATTCAAACGATCATAACTCTCTAAATATAATGAACTAGGAGATCTTCTACCTATCAAATGAAACCTCTTTGAGTCTTATTTCCAATGCAACTGGTTTCATCCAAATCCAACATTTGAGTAAGGAGTTATACCCGTTTTACTTCAGCCTGTCAGCTTGTCAACTAAGGGACAGTTTCGACTTTGTTTGTTTTCTTAGGGGCATTTTAGTAATTTCACCTCACCCAAATTTCGTCTATAACACCAGATTTAGCCCCCAATTCATCAAAATATAATCCTTATCTCAAATTTTCTTTCAAGAACACCCCTTAGGGTTTCAAACAAAAATCTCAAATAACTCATGATTCAACCGTGGATTTTGGAAGATAATTGGAGATTTGGAATCCCCACATCGTAGGCTTCAAGGATCATCCCTCAATTTCTTAAATAGAAGTACGTGGGGTTATCCTAAAAAAAAATCTCATGGGCTTAAAATTCATGTTTTCAAAATGGGGGTTTTGAAATTACGAATATGATTATGTTTTAAATGTTTTATGATATTGATTTGGTCTTTAGGCCTATTTCCGAAGTGATTTGATATATGATATACGTATATGCATGTATTTTGAAAAGATGTGAACTTGAGAGCATGAATTATATGAAATTCCTCTCTTGATATGATTTTGTTTTATATTTTCATATGATGTGAACTGTTTGAAATCATATTGACAAGCATGACATGAAATATTTTGAACATTGTTATGATTTGGGCATGATTTTTGACTTTTCATGAGAGGGTTGTTTATGTTGATATATGATGAATATAATGGTTGCATGAAAGAATGATATGATATTGATGGATTGCAAGTCGGGTATGACGATACCCTACAGAATAAGATATGTGATTGAATTAAATAGAGTTGCATGCATTGATTTTTCATGAGATAGGTGGATGCCCGAAGAAGGCGTTTGAGTGTAAGGGCTCATCGCTGAAAACCGTGTTTGCCGACATGGGAACTTGGTACCATGCTTTGTGATCTCGCGTACCTGACTTTATGTCATTCCCAAATTGGGACTATGGTTAGGAGCCCTACTTTGTGACCTTGTACACTAACATGCTTTATTGGGTCGAGATACCCTGCTGTGTGATCTTGTGTGTCTTCTCCTCACTTATACTCTAATCTCGGCGGCAACCGAGGTTTGACAGTTGGTGTAAATGTTATATGTAGGGTATTCCACCTAACTCAGCTGCATTACATTGTTGTTGAAAAATTTTACATTTTGCCCATGTGTTTTCAAATGATTTGATATGAAACTGCTTTATAATGCCTCTCACCTATATTTTGCAAAAATATTATATTTTTGTTTTGATTTCTTTGCGTACCAGTACTTTTGTATTGACCCACTTCCCTCCCAGGTTCGGAGGCACAGTCTAGGGGTCCAGATAGTCAGTAGATTCTCAGGCAGAATTGCAGAGTCACTTGGTGAGCCTTCTATATTCTGGAAGGCCTGATTGTCTGGCAGTTTCATTTATCATTTAGTAGTTTTGGGTCTACTGGGGGCCTTATCCTAGTTTTCAGATAGTTATTGTTTCAGTCATGTAGTAGAGATTTCGCAGACGATTTTTCAGATGTTGATAGAGATTTTGGGGCATTATTCCTCGTTATTGATTTCATATGATTCTTGACCATGTTTTCGTAATATTATTTATCTTCCGCATTTCTTTTATCATATGAGTTATGTGCATGATTATCAGACAGATATGGGTGTTTCGGGCCTTCATGGTTCAGAATGCTCATCACGGCCAGGGCCTCAGTTCGGGTCGTGATAAACTTGATATCGAAGAACGGTTCATGGTTATGGGTGTGTAGCGCGCCACACTTATAAGCAGGAGGCTACTAGGCATTTAGGAATGTGTCTCTTTCTTTATGTTCTAGTTCATACAATAGAGTCAGAATATTTCCCTTTCATACTCAAATTCGTGCTATGGCGTTGCACATACGAAGTAACAGTCATCCTAAATTCTTTCCTTACTCTGATGTTCTTAGACATGTCCCATTATTGGGGTGATTCAAGTGCGAAAAATTTAGAATCTACATGATATAGTCCTTTTCGATTGAGCCATATAAGATTTTAAAAATTATGCAAAGACTCGAGAGGAGTCTGTTAGTGTTTCAATATATATTGATTTTGATGTAAACATTGATCCTGATGGAATCGTGCTTTCTAGCTTAAGGTATTAAGTGCATCTGTCCCTCTCAAAAATCTTTATACAGATATGGACTATGTATAGCAGAATATTAGAACTGTATTTCCACCTGAATAGTAGCGTAAGTTAAAATGTTGTTGTCATGACCTATCGGTAATGAAATTAGACCAAGAAGTTAGTGATGTGAAGTCACAAAGTTAGAAGTCAGAGTAAGGGTGATTTTTATGTAAATTAATATTTCAGTTGAATAATCGATGTTTGAGGATGATTTACCCCTTTATAGTGATAAACTAATGTGGTAGCTAGTAGCACGTGTGGATGGTATGGTAGGCCATAGGGAAGTGTCTTACTCAGATTTTTATTATACAGAGTAAGATGTGTATTCTTAGACCATTAAATATTATGTGTCAATTTTCTATCTCTTGTAATATGTAATCTTGTTATCATGGTGTTTTTGAAAAAAAATAGAATTTTTTTTGTAAGTCTAGTGAAGTCGTGTGGGGCTCTTGCGATTCACTAGCATAGTTGCCTTGTTGTTCATCTTATTTTTTGGTTCAAAAATATAAAATCAGAGTCTAGTGAAGCCGTGTGAGGCCTATTTCGATTCACTAGCAACTTGTTGTCCAACTTGTTTCTCTTGTGTTGGTTTAACATATGTGTAGCTAAATCTGTTTGCATGGGATGGAGTTGGTAATGAGGTGATTCGTCCTTGTGTGTTAGTTAGTAGAAGGTAGAGAAGGAGTTGTTAGTCAGGGTGATTTGTCGGTTGCTTAAAGTGTGAAAAATGGCTATACTAGCCAGTAAGTTATAATTATAGACTCATGGTTGTTGTGAAAATTTAAGGTAGTCTAAATGTATGATTGAGTGAGTAAGTATGAGGTGAGAAATCCGTATAAGTAGAAAAGATTGTATGGGGTTACAATATAAGATTAAGGTTGGTCATATCTATTATGTGACTTTACCCCTTGACTTTCTTTTCGGTGGTAGTTGTAAACTAGTACAACTTGTGAGAAGGTATGTAGAGGATTTTGAGGTGTTTGAATAGAATGTGTCAATTTTATAGACTAGCATATTATGTTGCACTCGTTGGTAGATGATTGACGCTAAACTATAGGCTTGAATTCAAGTGCAGAATGTGGTGGTAGAAATAGTGGCATGAGATTAATGATGTATGTTTTGAATTTAGTAGGCTTGATGTTTTGAAATAGTACGTGCTAATGTGTTATGATAAGAAAGACCATAAGGTCAAGATTGATTATTGTGGTTATGAAGTTCTAGTGTACTAGTGTTTCTTGATGTTTATTTCATGGTTTCCAAGTGAGAATCATGCGTAAGGTTGGGTTGTAAAATCATGTTTAGCACTAGACATTAAGTTTTGAACAGTTGAAGTCTATGAAGGTGGATGTGATGATTTCTTGATTAATGTGCTAATTATATGAAAGTGATCTAATAGGCATGAACGGTGTATGAAATGGCTTAAGTTTGAGTTGATTCATAATGAAGTATAATGTTGTAGGTATGGTGTGTAAGTATGCCCAAGGTGATATGGAGTTGTGGAATTTCTATAAGATTATTACATATTGCGTGTGACTAGTGGTACCGTTGAGTTGCTAGTTGGAAAATGACTAGTTAGATGGTATATGGTGTTCTAGATAGCCAAGTTAAGGAGCCTTGATTGATAGTGTTGAGCCTTTTAATGTGATCTCGGTTCTCATGGTAGAGAGATATAAGTTTAGAGTAGCAATATTGGTATGCTAGGACGGAAGTGGTATGGTTCATCAAAGGCTTGGTGATATCCATATTAAGTGTTAGAATCTAAGTTTGAGTTTTGAAGGTTGAACCGATAGAAATAAGTGTGCAAACATTAAACTATGACTATTGGTGCTATCGAAATATAGAGTGTATCTCAGAAGGTAGTATTAGCAGTGGGCTTTCCACTTTCATGTGTGGGTTTTCGGGTTAAGTTCTATTAATTCTGCGTATTATCATATTTCAGACCCCAGAGTGCAGTGAGTGCGGTTAAGTTTAAAGTCTAATAAGGGATCTCCCAAACTTAAGATGATGGCTTAAATCCAAGGGGGAGATGATAGAACGAATAACCAAGTCAGGCTCTCAGATTCTAGTAGTGATGTCATGATGACATAGAACATCAGAAAGTGAGAGTGAGACTCAACCCATTCCTATCTCAGTATTTTTCAGTGATCCCAATACATACTCATTCCTTACATGTCAGTTCGATAATTATAGTTCATGATCATGCTTGTGATAGAGAATCATGTACTTTTCCAGTTTTAAAATGAAGAGTTCCAGTTCATTCAGTAGTTAGAATTACATTCCATATGTTACAAACTCCAAATTGAGGTCATGCAGCTCATGAAATATATGTTTGTGCCCTATAGTATGCTCAGTCTCCATAACTCATGTTTTACGCCAAATGATTGGCGAGACTAGCTTATAACCATGAATACCCTAAATTCAGAGTGCTTTGATAAATCTCGAATGTTGATTTACTATTCCTCATGCCTCAGTTAAGTGTTAAGTTTCATATAATACCCTTCTATGCTTCAAAATCTTATGTTTTAGCCTTTTGTGACTCTTTCTTATGCGACGATGGTTGTGTTTTGCTGGTGATAAAAAGCATAGTATGCTTGTTTTAGATAAGGCCTTAAGTGTTAAGTAAGTTTGGGGCCAAATCTTTGATATATATGATGGTTAGTGAGAATTTGTGTGTGTATGTTCTTGGGGTAGCGTGTGGGAGTTATATTGATAATGGTTTAGAGAATATGTGAAGTATGTCCTTATGGGTGTTTGCCTTGGAGGTCATATATGGTTATAAAGATAGGCTTAAATGACATGTTGGGATTTAAGTGGAGGGACACAATATGCTCTAGTAAATCCATAGTAAGAGTTCAGAGCTGGTCGTTGAAGTGGTAAGGCACGTTATGCTTAGGGTGTGATCTCTAAAGAGGATATAGAAGACTGAATCATATGGTTTAGACTACTATCGTGGTGTGGCATGTTGTATTTTGTGATTTAAAATTAGGCTTGATCACCGTGAAAGGATTTAAGCTACTTTAGACACTAGTAGAAAGATTTATAAGGATTATAACTTGAATCAATAAGTATGGTAATTAAGGAGAATAGTAAGTTAAGGGATACTCGAGTAGTGTGCTAAGCTTGAAAGTAAGAAGTCGCATTGACTAAGGCCTGGTAATTCTATCCTGATTTATGAGTTATATGTCTATATTCCAGACTGCAGAGTAGTGTAAATGTTGTGATTTTCTCAGTTGGATGTCTCGTGTAATCCATACCCAAGATTCATGGCTCCCTATTACTGCTAGAACTTCTTTAGAGAGAGTATTGAAGAGATACTCCAGATTGAGTATAAGTTTCCAGTATAGTTCAGTCTATGTGGCTAGCAAATCAGTTTAGCAGTTAGATTTGCATGACTTGTTTTCTCATCTCTTTATTTAATCATGCTACCCAAAATCTCAGATATGTTACTATTCTAAGATAGAGTATACTAGTATTTGCGAGTATAGCTCAATTCATGCGTCATGTACTGGATTCAGATTCCAGATGTTCAGTTATGATTAAATTTGTAGGTGCCTAGTGCATCGCTTTAGTTTTCTGAGCATCTTAGTGAATTGAGCATTCATAGAGGGACATAGGGTCCCAAGGGGTAGATACCCCATTCAGTCGCATGCATAGATTCTTATTACAAGCTCCGCACCAGTTATCATTACGTATTTAGTCATACGTTCATACGTTAGTTCAATCAGATATGCATGCATTAGAAATGCATGTCCAACAATAAAAGTTCAGCTTATCAGTGTATTCAGTTCTGCATTTATGAGAACAACTCAGTAACAAATCCATGCATCAGATATGCATGTTCATTATGAGAACTCAGCTTATGAGTAGCTTCAGTCATGTATTCCATGCATCAGATATGCATGTCCGATATAAGAATTCAGAATATCAATAGTTCCAGCCATATGGTCATGTTTCAGATCAGTATATTCTTTATTAGAGGACATGTCGTGTTCGCATTATTCCATACCTTTAAGGCTTTAACAAGTTCCTACCCATCATTCGAGGACGAATGATCCCAAGGGAGAGATAATGTAACACCCCGTAAAAGTCGTGCATGGATTAGCCTTTAATAGAATGCTCTTAGACTTAAAAACTTGAAATTTTTTCTAAGTGTAATGAGGACTTAGAGTCATTTTAGCTGGCAATCTTCGGGATATAACTTTTCAATCTTTCCGACATCCGTTTTTAGATTTTCAATTTGCGTTATGATCGGGCAAGCTCATAGTACATCTCAGATAAGTTTCAAAATTTTTTCAAACGCATAAAGCTGCGTTTGGATTTCAAAACAGTAGCAAAACGCATAGCCTATTGCCCAGTTTTCAGCATTTCAGGGTCAACTTCAAATGATCATAACTCTCTGAATATAATGAACTGAGAGAGCTTCTACCTATCAAATGAAATATCTTTGAGTCTTCTTTCCAATGCAACTGGTTTCATCCAAATCCAACATCTGAGTAAGGAGTTATACCCATTTTACTTCAACTAAGGGACAGTTTCGACTTTGTTTATTTTCTTAGGGGCATTTTAGTAATTTCACCTCACCCAAATTTCGTCTATGACACCAGATTTAGCCCCCAATTCATCAAAATATAATCTTTTTCTAAAATTTTCTTTCAAGAACACCCCTCAGGGTTTCAAACAAAAACCCCAAATAACTCAAGATTCAACCGTGGGTTTTGAAAGATAATTGGAGATTTGGAATCCCCACATCGTAGGCTTCAAGGATCATCCCTCAATTTCTTAAATAGAGATACGTGGGGTTATCATAAAAAAATAAATCTAATGGGCTTAAAATTCATGTTTTCAAAATGGGGGTTTTGAAATTACGAATATGATTATGTTTTAAATGTTTTATGATATTGATTTAGTCTTTAGGCCTATTTCCGAAGTGATTTGATATATGATATACGTATATGCATGTATTTTGAAAAGATGTGAACTTGAGAGCATGAATTATACGAAATCCCTCTCTTCATATGATTTTGTTTTATATTTTCATATGATGTGAACTGTTTGAAATCATATTGACAAGCATGACATGAAATGTTTTGAACATTGTTATGATTTGGGCATGATTTTTGACTTGCCATGAGAGGGTTGTTTATGTTGATATATGATGAATATAATGGTTGCATGAAAGAATGATATGATATTGACGGCTTGCAAGTCGGGTATGACGATACCCTACAGAATAAGATATGTGATTGAATTAAATGGAGTTGAATGCATTGATTTTTCATGAGATAGGTGGATGCCCGAAGAAGGCGTTTGAGTGTAAGGGCTCATCGCTGAAAACCGTGTTTACCGACATGGGAACTTAGTACCATGCTTTGTGATCTTGCGTACCTGACTTTATGTCATTCCCAAATTGGGACTATGGTTAGGAGCCCTACTTTGTGATCTTGTGCACTACCATGCTTTATTGGGTCGAGACACCCTGCTGTGTGATCTTGTGTGTCTTCCCCTCATTTATACTCTAATCTCGATGGCAACCGAGGTTTGACAGTTGGTGTAAATGTTATATGTAGGGTATTCCACCTAACTCAGCTGCATTACATTATTGTTGAAAAATTATTACATTTTGCCCATATGTTTTCAAATAATTTGATATGAAACTGCTTCATAATGGCTCTCACCTATATTTTGCAAAAATATTATATTTTTGTTTTGATTTCTTTGCGTACCAGTACTTTTGTATTGACCCACTTCCCTCCCAGGTTCGGAGGCACAGTCTAGGGGTTCAGATAGTCAGTAGATTCTCAGGCAGAATTGCAGAGTCACTTGGTGAGCCTTCTATATTCTGGAAGACCTGATTGTCTGGCAGTTTCATTTATCATTTAGTAGTTTTGGGTCTACTGGGGGCCTTGTCCCAGTTTTCAGATAGTTATTGTTTCAGTCATGTAGTAGCGATTTTGGGTTTTTCAGATGTTGATAATGATTTTGGACATTATTCCCCGTTATTGATTTCATATGATTCTTGACCATGTTTCCGTAATATTGTTTATCTTCCGCATTTCTTTTATCATATGAGTTATGTGCATGATAGGGGTATTTTGGGCCTTCATGGTTCGGAATGCTCGTCACGGCCAGGGCCTCGGTTCGGGTCGTGACAGTTTCTGTGTTAAATTTTTCTTTGTAGCAAATTCAGTATGAAACAACACCAAATGTATTAACAACATATTCCCTCTGTTCAGATGACATAGTTATCTTTAGGAGTGGTAGAGCAAGTACAATCAAGCTTGTGATGAGACAGATAAATAAGTACGAACAAAGTTCAGGGCAAAAGGTCAACAGGGAGAAAAGTTTCTTCAAAACTGCTCCTAAAACCGTGGCCACCAGAATCAATAGGATGATCGAGAACCAGCACAGGTTTCATAGATGAACGGAATTTTCTTTTACCTATCTAGGATTCCCTGTATATGTTGGTAGAAAAAAATTGAGTATTTTGACAAAATGGTAAGTAAGGTCATCAACAGACAGGACGGATTGCAAGGAAAGCTACTCGATAGTTTTTACAAAACATGCTCTTTGAGGAACTTATGTTATCCACAAGCAAAGGTGGAATAGGCATAAGGAGTATGGAGGAGCAGAGTGTGGTGCTAGCTACTATACACAATCAAAACAAACAGGATCAGGTCTTTTGGGTCCTCACTATTGATGGAAAATACACCAACAAGTCAGATTGACAGTTGATCAGAAACAAGAAACCTCAGAATAATTGTTTGGATAATGTTTGGAGTTCTAATGCACATCAGAATAAATGATCGAATGCTAGTAGCTGTATATATTATTGAAGCTGATTAAGAACATAATGCTAGCAATTGTATTAAGCTGCTCATTTGGCATTAAAAAGAACGCTGGCGACTAGTAACTTGTTTAGTTGTGCAAGTCTTCATGCTAGAATTTCAGTCGAAAAATGATTAAAGATCAGATAGCTGACAAATGCTAACACATGGAAAAGCAACATTACCTCCGCAGTTAGCGATCTTACGTCCAATAACTATACATGTGAGTGCAATTGATTGGCTAAGTAATTCAAAAGTTGACTTTGAGTCACATTGAACTAAACTAATCTGCTACTAGTACTTATTATTATAGAGAAGGAAAGTACTCGGCTAATCATGAGATGTTGAAGTCGCGTCAGTTAGACTTAAGCAAATTGATGCATGCATCGCGATGTAATATTGCAATCTGGCTTATGAGATTCACTTCTTTCATATTTATATATGTCTTCAAGTGCTCCTGCAGCTGGTACGTTACAGTTGGGAAATCTATTAGAGGGTCATCGAATATTGATTACCAAATCTTTCAAGAAACAAGCCAAGCTTTCATTATGTTTTGGTTAGCTTTCAATATTAGTTGTTGGATAAAAGATAAAAGTTCTTCATTCATCAGATAATCTATTGGACTATTTATATAGAGAGATTTTTCTAAGCCCTCATGACTGCTAAAATATATAATCCTTCAGCAGGAAATTTCAGACGCTGGATCTTCCAAAAATAGGTCTCTCTCAAAGGTAGTAGCTAGCTAGTTGTACATGGAATGAAATACAAATAATTGACAACTTGTCCATACTAGCTCCATTGCACTTATTTCAAATTGGGGGTATCAAATTGTTATCAGAAATTTCTTTTGAAATTTACAAGTTCAATTGCATGCCTTGAAATTTCCAGAGAATTAACTAGCTGCTGCATAAAGAAACAAAAAAATGGTAAAGAAAAGAGCTGCTGCAAAAAGAAAATAAAAAATACTCATTGGTTGGGCTCGAACCTGTGAGGTAACAATTTAGAAATGATCCCTTTGCCACTAGGCTAAACAATCCAACTGTCTCAAACAGTTAAAATATACCTTGAACATATCTGTAAAGACAGCTTATACCTACGTATATATACAGTGTAATTTTTCGTCGAAGTGGGTTCATATGAGCCCACTTGAAACTATGTGGGTCCTGATACAAGTATGATCATGATCATGACACTTTTGAGTATTTTTGAAGACTAGTCACTAAAGGCCCCTTTTGTCATTTTGTCTATTATTGTAATGTAATATAAATAGAACATTGTAGGGTTTATTTCTTTAGTTGATCATTATTATTGAAGAATACTTCTCTTAGAGTGAGAGAGAGTCCAATTGAAACTAGGGCATAACTGATACAAGTCAAATGACCACCCTAATTTTTGAAGACATGATTGGAGACCATCACTTAAAGGCTCAAGACTTGGTCACCCCGAGGGCACAGGAATATGCAAGGGAGACCCATTTTGAGCCTACCGTTGAGCATATCATTTATCAAGGCCGTGAGTGGAAGATTGCTTGGAGCATTGAAGACTTGAGGATTCACGGTTTTGGACACTTAATAGCTCACGGTTTTTGGGCCATCTTCATTGAGGGCATTTTGGTCACTTTACTTTGCCTAAAATGCACTCCATGGCCACCCCTCTCATTAAGGGTAGTGTAGTCATTTGTCTTCTTTTGTAATATAATATAAATAGAACAAGATAGAGTTTTAGGACTTAGTTGTTTATTGATGGAAGACAAACTCTCTCTCTAGTGTGAGGAGTGTAACACCCCTTAGTTGTAGGGCTTGAAAAAGCCACCAATCCATAACTAGGGCTGCCCAAGTGTGGATATCACTCGTATTGCATCATTGGCTTGATACGTTGGTGATTAGGGAGGTAAAGTTCCTCTTTTGTCAACGTAAGAGTTTGGTGTTAACATTCATTAATCTTAGGGTTCTTACATGTGGTTAGGGTTCTTAGATTAGTGAATATTGTATGTCAAACTATCTATCCTTCTCTTTTGTTAACATTGTATTGTTGTTGGTCTTTGAAGTCTAGTGAAGCCATGTGGGGTTCTTTTGATTCACTAGAATTGTTGTTCTTGTGTTCATCTCTTTTCTTGCTCAAAACTAAATCTAAAGTCTAATGAAGCAGTGAGTGGCCTATTTCGATTCACTATCACCTTGTTGTTCAGCTTGTAGCTCTTTTGTTGGCTCGAATCTCTTGGTACACACTTAGTCTTGTATCATTTGGTATCAAAGAGTGGCTTGATTTTGTTCCCACAAGATCAATCTTGTGCTAGCTTTCTTGAAAAATTCAAAAAAAAAAAATTATTGTTGAAAACTAAAAATACCAGTAAAAAGAGCAATCTGTCCATCTTGTGTTCTTGGCCGAAAATTATGTTCTTGTTGCTTATTGGCCAAGATTTTTACTTGTATTTGTTGTCTCTAAGTGTTAGTTTTGTTCTTCACTAAAACATTGAGTCTATATCTAAGTTTGAGCTTGAAGTGTTGGTGTTGTTGTGAATATAAGACTTGGCCGCTTCTTGTTGAACATTGTTGTAGTGGACTATTTTGGACATGTAGTCTTCAAATTGTTGTTGTTGTAAGCTTGACCACATGATATTGTTGTTAATTGGTGGCCTAAAAACATCTTTGTTAAAGTTGTAGTTGTCTTGGCCAAGTGTTGAAGATATTGTTGTTGTGGATTTGGGAGGAGCTGTGTGGAAATTATTGGTTGTTCTTGAGATTGTTGTTGTTGTTCTTAGTGAATGTTGTTATAGTTCTTGATGTTCTTCACAACCTTCATACCTTGTTAAAAATAAAGTGCTTATTTGATCCAAAAAGATGAAGGAAAAGGTGTAAGAATTTGTTAGTCTTGCAAGACTTCTCAACCACCAAAGACTTTAACAACCACTATCCAATAACTTTCCATGATACAAGGGGCCATGTTTTAAGGGTGTACAAGAAAGTCAAGTCATGAAACTTGAAGTTGAAAAAGGCTCTAAGACTTGTTTGAATTTCCCTCCTTAAACAAATTCCCCAATTCCCCAAATTGAAAATTGACCAAGACTTTCAAATTAGAAAATAACAACTTGTCTAAAATCGCAACCATTACGTACTGCCACATCATCACGTTTTACTGTTCACGCAACATATTTAAGCTCAAATTTTAGATTTCTTAGTTTTTTATTTGTTGATCCTTCGTTTCGTTTAATTGATCCTAGTACTAATTAACAAACTAGTAAACTCCTACTAGATTGTCAATTTGTCCTTTGAATCCATTGTTCGTGTCTACATTTCTTTTGTGCTTTTGTCATTTTTAAAATCGTAGTACTTCTTGGTTCAAGTTCTGACATTACTTTCCTTGAGTCTTCAAACAAAGAATCCATTCTGACCAAGGAGTAGACTCACCTCTAGACTCATCACGAACTATAAGCCGACTTGCAACACTTGTGAATCCAAGTATGAGATGATCAAGTGTGTGAGAGTGTGGTGAGGTTGTTTCGAACTAACTTGTGTTTTGCATTGTAGTCTTGTTCTTTTTTTTTTTTTAGGAACAATTGCAAGGGAACCCGCGGCTTCAACCTCTCAACCCATGGACAACAATGCCACCAATGTCATTTTAGCCTACCTTAACACTATGTACCAAGACCTAAATATGGAAAATTAAAAGTTAGATTGTATGGTAGGTCAAAGGGTGCAAGTGGGCTGCCCGGACATACTTCAAGAGGACGTCCATAGCTCATGTGAGCTACGAGGTAAAAACGCTATTCCCTACACTCCTATAGACTTAGAATGTTGTGTTGTGGCTAGTAGGAGCCAAGTGGGTGTAGTTGGGCTTTGGCTAGGGTAGAGGTTCTTGAGTCTCCCTTTTGTGATACTCTTGGTATTGTTAGGTCTCATGAGGACCAAACTCTTGTTGTAGGTATGCAAGAACTAGTTGATCTTTTAGATGACGAAATTGATTCTCCGCGTGAGAATGATTTGTGTCCATCTAGTGCTAGCACTTATAACTTGACTAAGGTTCCATTACCAAGTGGCGAGAGTATTCACACACTAGTTGACACTTGTAAAAAATAAGGTGAGTCTACGTTTGTATATAAGTTGCCAACAACTAGTGAGAATGTGGACAATGATCAATCGGGTGGAAAAGATCTTGATGTGCTTGATTGTTTAGGAAACCCGAATTGTGATTGACTTGGTAAAGATGGTTTTGCTTGTGATCCCTTGGCTGCCCGTGGTAGTTTGTGTTTAAGTGAGGATTGCTCGTTTGAAAGAGAAGGTGACATGTGCTTAGAAATTCCATCTACTTCTTCTTTAAGTGTTTCTTATGTTGGGAATATTCCTAGTGGAATTTTGAAACTAGTAGTAAGTGCATGCATGAGAACCCTTTATTTGAAGTTGGCTTATGGAACACCTTTCTTAACCCTCTTTTTGTGCATGATACTTCCAATGATGATAAAGAGAGCTTTCTTAACCTTGAGGATGGCACCCTAGGGAAGAATGAGAGTGCCCGAGACCTAAGTCCTTGGTTAAGTCTTCCATTTGACCCCGATAACTTCTTAGGGTGTGAAAGATGGATAGTTGTTGGTCGGTCTACTTGTTTGAGTAATATTGCTATATGTGTTGCGTGGACTTTGCTTTCAATTAGGGCACCACCCCTTTGTAATATTTTTGCTAAGCCCCTCACGATTAAAGTCAAGGATGTGTGGATATATCTCAAGTGTTTACCTCTTTGGCATGTTAATATTGTTTCTTGTACTAACTTTAACCCGCATGTCATGAGGATGTGGTGCTTGTTTGTCTTTTCTTCGTTCTTGTAAGGTTTGGATTCGAGGTCGAATCCTTTTCAAGAAGGGGAGGATGATACAAGTCAAATGACCACCCTAATTTTTAAAGAAATGATTGGAGACCATCACTTAAAGGCTCAAGACTTGGTCACCCCGAGGGCACAAGAATATGCAAGGAAGAACCATTTTGAGCCTACCGTTGAGCATATCATTTATCAAGGCCGTGAGTGGAAGATTGCTTGGAGCATTGAAGACTTGAGGATTCATGGTTTTGGACACTTAATAGCTCATGGTTTTTGGGCCATCTTCATTGAGGGTATTTTGGTCACTTCACTTTTCCCAAAATGCACTCCATGGCCACCCCTCTTATTAAGGGTAGTGTAGTCATTTATCTTCTTTTGTAATATAATATAAATAGAACAAGATAGAGTTTTAGGACTTAGTTATTTATTGATGGAAGACAAACTCTCTCTCTAGTGTGAGGAGTGTAACACCCCTTAGTTGTAGGGCTTGGAAAAGCCACCAATCCGTAACTAGGGCTGTCTAAGTATGGATATCACTTGTGTTGCATCGTTGGCTTGATACGTTGGTGATTAGGGAGGTAAAGTCCCTCTTTCGTTAACGTAAGAGTTTGATGTTAACATTCATTAATCTTAGGGTCCTTACATGTGGTTAGGGTTCTTAGATTCTTGAATATTGTATGTCAAACTATCTATCCATCTCTTTTGTTAACATTGTATTGTTGTTGGTCTTTGAAGTCTAGTGAAGCCGCATGGGGATCTTTCGATTCACTAGCATTGTTGTTCTTGTGTTCATCTCTTTTCTTGCTCAAAACTAAATCTAAAGTCTAATGAAGCCGTGAGTGGCCTATTTTGATTCACTAGCACCTTGTTGTTCAGCTTGTTGCTCTTTTGTTGGATTGAATCTCTTGGTACACACTTAGTCTTGTATCAATAACATAAGGGTGGATTCTCTTGTGTGTTGCATTTTTCTTGATATGTTGGTGCTTGGGTGGTGGATGCCTCTCTTGTGTCAATTGTAAGAGTTAGGTGTTTGTTGTGTGAAGTTTTAAAGGTCTAAGAGTTTAATATGCTCTTGGGTTGTTAAGACTACATCAACACTTGTCTAACTACCTATCTTGTATCTTGTTTTAGTTTCAGCTTCTTGTGTTGTTAATGTAATCCGTTTGTTCTTGTTGCTATTGTAATATTGTGGAGCATCATCTTGTATTGCTAAACTTGTTGTTGGATGGCTGTTTTGGTGTATTAACACCTTGTATTCTCTTCTTTCTTGTTCTAGATAGTGAATCCGAGAGAGGTCCCCATTTGGTCCACGATTTATTGTGATTTGTGGACTATTTTGGGGTGTGATTTCGTGTTCCCTTGTTTGTTCCGTATCATTTGGTATCAAAGCAAGGTTTGATTTTGTTCCAACAAAATCAATCTTGGGATTGTTATCTTGAAAAAAAAAAGTTACTGTTCACATTTTTAGAGTCTTTCAAAAAACTTGATTTTTGTGTATTTCTAGTGTTAGATCTTGTTCCCTAACACTATTAGAGTATAGAAATTAAAAATCCCAACAAAAAAAGAAGTGTCAAAATCGAAAATCCCCCAAAAATATGCTAAACCCGTTTTTGACCCTAGGTTAAATTTTGAGTTTTTGATTTTGCATTTTTCTTGTATTTTTAGTGTTAGATTTGTGTTCTCTAACACTATAGGAGTATAGGGTTCGAATTTGAGCTAAATTGGAGGTTATTTGAGCCATCCACCAATGTTGAGCTTGAGTTTGAATAAACTTGAAGGTGGGATCTCATTGTGGGAGGTTGTTTTGAAATAATGTGTATTTTGTGTTGTAGGTTTTGCATTGTATTGTTGTGTGTGACGTTGTGGAATGATTTGGTATCTTGATTGGACCGTAACTTGATGGGTTATTTTCGATACCACCACAATGAAACCTGAGGCTTCAAATGCTCAAACAATGGATAATAATGTCATCAATCTCATTTTGGCTCGCCTTGAAACTATGTCCCGAGATATGGCTAGGTTGAATGTGGGTCTTGAGAAATTAGATACGGAATCAATAAGTGGGAGATTAGAACGTGTGGAAAGCCAAAGGAGTCGACCTTCTACCCCTCAAAACATTTCCACAACTAATACTCCCGAGACCTTGCACCAAATGCAATATACACCAATTGCCATAAATCAAACCAATCTTTACTCCTGAAGCTGAGAACAAGATAGACCAAGCCATCCTCCACTCCACCAAGTCCAACAAGAAGGGCTTGGAACCCAAATACCATCACCAAACCCGAACCCTCCCATCCAAACTCCACTTGACCAAAGACCTCACTATCCAAATCCAATCCCGCCACTACAAGCTCCACTTAACCCAAATAGACCCATCCATGTTGAGGGATATGGTAGGAGAGGACAACATGATAGTTATGGGCCGTATGATGATATTTACTTGAGAGAAGAAAGAATGATGAGTAGACATGGGGAGTTAGGCCGAGAGGTGAGAGATGATCACCCAAACCGAGATGTAGGTCTCAATTCCATCAAAGTGAGCCTTCCCATTTTCAAAGGTGAGAGTGATCCCTAAGCCTACCTTGCATGGGAGTCATCTTGTGACAAGATCTTCCAACTTAATGATCTCACCGAAGAAAAAAAAAGTTGTTATGCTATAGCTCACTTCGAAGGGTATACTAATACATGGTGGGAGTATGTTAAATGATTTGGGAATAAGATGATTGGGGGACAACCTCCTTGGTTTCGATTAAAGAACCTTATGCGATAAAGGTACTTGCCCGAGACTTATAGGCATGAGCTCCTTGCTAAATTGTACAATTTGAGGCAAGGGAACAAGAGTGTCATGACTTACTACGATGAATTTCAACAATTGGTGTTGAAACTTGACCACCGAGGTGAGCAAGTAAGTCATGACATTATGAGCTTCAAGGTTGGGTTAAACAAGGACATCTCCACTCACATGATGCTTCACAAATTCGACACCATAGATGGTATCTTCCATGCAGCTTTAGAGGTTGAGAGAGAGCTCAAAGATAACTCATTCATGGCTACCCAACCCGAGGCCACCAAGGTTGTCCAAAAACATCCTCCAAGGTATGAAGGTAAATTGAATTCTACTTTCAATCCCAAGAGATTTCAATGCTTCAAATGCCAAGGGTGGGGGCACAAGGCTAGTGAGTGCCAAAACCAGAGGAACGCGATCCTAAGGGAGGAAAAATTGTACTATCTTGGGGAAGAAGTAGTAATTGAATCGGCTAAGGTTGATGGCAAGCCTTAAAATGGAGAGCAAAAAGAGGTTAAAATGCAAGGCGAGGAAGATGTAGAAAATGTGTGGCCGTGTGAAGGAGATTGTGAAGTGCCTTTGTAAAAGAGGTGAGGTTATGAATTTGTGGGCAAATTCCTCTCAAGATGGAGAGGACGATACAAGTATGATCATGATCATGACACTTTTGAGTATTTTTGAAGACTAGTCACTAAAGGGCCCTTTTGTCATTTTGTCTATTATTGTAATGTAGTATAAATAGAACATTGTAGGGTTTATTTCTTTAGTTGATTATTATTATTAAAGAATACTTCTCTTAGAGTGAGAGAGAGTCCAATTGAAACTAGGGCATAACATAAGGGTAGATTCTCTTGTGTGTTGCATTTTGCTTGATACGTTGGTGCTTGGGTGGTGGACGCCTCTCTTGTGTCAATTGTAAGAGTTAGGTGTTTGTTGTGTGAAGTTTTAAAGGTCCAAGAGTGGAATATGCTCTTGGGTTATTAAGACTACATCAACACTTGTCTAACTACCTATCTTGTATTTTGTTTTAGTTTCGGCTTCTTGTGTTGTTAATGTAACCCGTTTGTTCTTGCTGCTATTGTAATATTGTGGAGCTTCATCTTGTGTTGCTAAACTTGTTGTTGGCTGGCTGTTTTGGTGTAATAACACCTTGTATCCTCTTCTTTCTTGTTCTAGATAGTGAATCCGAGAGAGGTCCCCATTTGGTCCACGATTTGTTGAGATTTGTGGACTGTTTTGGGGTGTGATTTCGTGTTCCCTTGTTTGTTCCATATCAGGTCCTCCCCTGGTTCATGCATCCATAGATTTACTATTCCCTCCGGTCCTTTTGAAGTGTCTTTCTAGTAATAGTAGTTTCTAGCTAACCTTTTAAAAATAGTCCATGTAATTAGGCAAGATAAGAGTAAGCTTATTGTAGAATTAGAAATGGAGGATGCAAGTATTGTGTGAATAGAGAAGAGAAGCGAAGAAGTTGAGGAAGAAAGAAGATTAGAGATAAGAGAATAGGCTTGTATTCATTGTGTATTCAGCATGTACATTGACTCCATATATATAGACTAGCTGATAAGGTTTTAACTAACCTAAACGTTAACTAGTCTATGTAACTAACTGTTAATACAGTTATAACAGAAAACTGGAAAATAAGCCTACTCTGTTTTCTTTTCATTTTTTCTACATTCCCTACATCTTCAACCGTCCAAAATAATATTCATTTCCAAAAATTTAAAAAACATTTTATTTTTTAAAAATAATTTTTCGTATTCTTTTCTCCTCGTATCTTCTCAACAGATTAATCAGCAGTCTCTTTGATTTTTTCTATCAAATAGTTGAGGGTACATATAGAAATTATTACCTAAGAAATGGGAAATAAACAAATTAAAGCAGCCCATGACAATTGAACAGAACATGAGCAGTTGCTATCTTCTAACGCCATTGTTTGTGATACATGTTGGGCCACATGATAAACCATATTCCTTTCATCTAGTCTAGTAAGTACACGTTTGGTAGGATGTATTATTTAAAATAGTCCATGTAGTAAAATTTAATCCAACCTAATACATTGTTTGGTTGCATAACTTAATTTAATCCCTTCTTATCCATGGATAACTAATACACCATATGGTGTATTATCTTATACCTAGGAAACCATGGGATTACTTATCCATGGCATAATAATACATGGATAAGAGAATTAAATAACTTAATTCTTTTTATTAAATTTTTTCTTTTAGTTCCATTTTAAATCTAATCACTAAAAATTTGATTGTTATGTTACATTAATTTGCAACCTTTTTTTTCTTTGCGTATGCTGATCAAGTGCTTAAATATCATTTTCTTCCTTATATTGGTTGATAGCGTCGAATGAGAACTACATTTGTACTATTCTATAATTGTTTAATTTACAAATGGATTAATTTATATAGAAAAGATTATTGTCAAACAAATATATAATTTGAAAATCTAAAACTATATTATCAACGATCCGTAATGTTCTTATATAATGTGCTTTTGCATTTTTTAAAATTATTTCTGTATAATATGACAATTATTTGTTGTTTTGAATTTTTCTTGATCAAATAGACTCAATTTTTTTTGAAAGAAATAAATGTTCAACTAAGCAAAGTAAAAATTAGTATTCATATTTTAACTTTTCTATAAGATCATGCAAAGGGTGAGTAATTTGACTAGTTAAATGAAGTAGAAAATCCCCAAAAAATTTGAGAGTATAATTGTAAAAAAGATTTTGGAGAGTTTTAAATCCAAACACAATACATGATATATCTATGTTTTAATATAATACACCAAACATTTGATAAAAAATAATCCTGTATTACTAATCCCTACATTACTAATTCCTGCATTGCTAATTCCTATATTGTTAATCCATGAATAACATGTGTTTGTACCAAACGACCCCTTAGTACTTAGTAATTTAGGCCGAAGGTCATTTCATGTTTTATTTGCTATGGAAACAACCTGGTTTTATCCACGCTTTAAATAACAAAATGATGTCATTCATGAAATATAACTTATATAACTTATAGCCTCTTTCATCAAACTTTTGTAAATTGTTTCTTTTCTTGTTATCAAAAGCATTTTTTGTTTTTGAAAATAACAACTTATATTTAATTAATCAATTTAAAAAATATTGTTCACAAATATTTTAGAATAAAAATTTGTCAAAGAGATTTTTTTTTGAAGCTACTTTTTCAGCTTATTCTATTACTCACTTTAATTCGTTTGGATCTTTTTCTCTCTCACACACATATATAATGAGAAATATATTATATTTATAAAAACTGGCAAGAGTTTTGAATATACAAAACATATCAGGATTTTTTTTTTTTTCAAAATTTATCAGAAATTTTACTCATGCTTGAAAAAGAAATTGTTCAAAATATCTCTCAAGACATAAATTTTTTTTGTCAAAATTTCATATATAAAAAGGGTATGAAATTGGTATAGTGTATATCAAACTTAAAAAATTATATATATATATATATATATATATATATATAACTTCATAATTTTTTTAAAAAATTTTATAACTGCAATTTTATACAGTAGAACACAATTTGATGTTAGTCATATATAAAAGGTGGAAACCTTGACGCTATAGAACAATCACCGCCATATATGAAGATTATATACAATGCTCTTCTGCAGGTTTACATACACAGTAGAGAAAGAGTTAACAAATGAAAACAAGTCCTCTCTAGCTAGTCAATTATTTCATAAACGAACTTCGCCAAAGAATTTTTATTTTATTTTTTAGAGATAATGTCAAACATCTCCTTTTTGTTATGTAAACTAATCTTTTTAGAGTGTTTCAACATGTATACGATCCAAACTACATCACAGTTAGTATATGCAAATGTACAGAGTTACTGTTACATTGATGAAGTAGTTAGTTAGTTGGTTAATTGGTGAGTCAACTATAGAGTTAGTTGTTAGGTTGTTATGCAAGTTGTTAGGTTGTTAGTCAGTTATGCTGAACTGAAAATGAGCTGTACAGAAGTGTGTAGAAGTGTATATATAGAAGCTCACTCACTCAGCTCAACATCTGTCTATAAATAAGAGCAACAACAACAATGTACAGCTAATGAATCAATAAATTGACTTTCATTTCCACATTTTCTCCATTGATCATGATTGATCCAGCTGCTATGCTTGATTTTCACATGGTATTAGAGACACGAGCTCAGTACTAAGAAGATTCAGTTGACTTTTCATTCAATTTTCAGCAAATTTCTAAGCTTTTTGCGATCTCTGTTGCTGGCTTCTTCTTCTTCGCTGTGTGATCTTTGTTATCGGCTTCTCCTTCATGATTGCAATTCATTATTGTTTCAAACAGCCCAGCTATGGCTTCTAAGATCTATCCAAGTGATCCTCTTTTTATCGGCAGTTCAAATAGCTCTAATGCTGTACTCATCCCTACCAAACTCACTGGTTCAAAAAATTATAATTTGTGGAGTCGTTCAATGCGCATTGCACTATTAGGAACAAGAAAGTTTGACTTTGTCACTGGATCCTGCAATAAAGAATCATATAGGGAGGAACTTCATGAGCAATGAGAGACATGTAATGCAATTATTTTATCTTGGATTATGAACACAGTCAGTGAAAGTTTATTGTCTGATATCGTTTATGCTACGAATGCTTGTGCAGTTTGGGAAGATCTGAAAGGGAGATTTGACAAGGTGAACGTATGCGTATCTATCAATTGCATCGTGAAATCAATACGTTGTCTCAAGGTACTGATTCAATTTCAGTTTATTTTACCAAATTGAAATGTTTATGGAGTGAGTATGATGTGTTAGTTCCTAATCCTAGCTGTGAATGCCCTAAGTCTAAGGAATATTCAGATCATATATGTCATTTGAGACTCTTACAGTTTTTGAGTGGCTTAAATGAGTCTTATGATAAAGGTCAAAGGCAAATTCTTCTTAAGGGAGTCACTCCTACAATCAATCAAGCTTATGCCATGCTTATTGAGGATGAGATCCAACATTCCTCTTGTATGCTTGCTATACGTGATAGGTCAGAACCACTAGCCATGCAGGTGAATCAAAACTATGGATCTTATGGTTATGGATAGGGAGGTATCACCCACAAAGGCAGAAAGTGTGATTATTGTCACCTATCAGGTCATACCAAAGAGAGTTGCTACAAATTGATTGGCTATGCTACTGATTGGAAGAATAAAAAAAAAGCAAGGGTACATTGCTGCTAATCCCAGATCTTAAGATAGTGGTAATAATAACAAATATTCCTCATATGGAAGTAGCAACAACACAACCAGCAAGCCTTCTCAAACAACCAATGTGGTAGCAGAACAAGTTGATGTTGCTAGTTCAAGCCATGATCAAAAAACTACACAACTGGCAAAGGCTCACACCTTCATAGATGAAAAGTACACTCAAATTATGAATATGCTGAACAAAGACACCAAGGACATGAAATAAGTCAACATGACAGGTATAACCACTTGTTTTCTGTCCAAAACTTGTTCTGACAAATGGATTGTGGATTCAGGGGCTACACATCATGTGGCTACACATAAACACATATTTAAAAATAGTACAGTCTTAGTATTAGTCAAAAGGACAAACTGCACCTTCCTATTAATGAAGAAGTAAACATTTCACATACTGGAGAGGCTTATGTGTTTGCAGATGGTGTGATCAAGGATGTTCTCTTTGTCCCAGACTTCTGACTTAATTTACTGTCTGTTGCTAAGATAACCAAGGAGCTCTCCCATTTTGCGTCCTTCTATCTTGGTTTTTGTGTGTTTCAGGACCTCTTCAGTGGCAAGGTGAAGGGGATTGGTAGATAGGAGGATGATTTTTACATTCTTAGAGGAAAGTGGGAAGCTAATACCAGCCTTGAAGTATTGTAGCATAACAAGTTAGTCGCAGAAGTTTCTATTCCAAGTTGCACACTGTGGCACAAAGACTTGGACATCCAGCTTCACAGGTTCTGAGATTATTAGATTTTTTGAAGGGTCATAATGATGTAGATATACTGAATAAATGTACAGTTTTCCCACTAGCTAAGCAAACAAGATTATCATTCCCTCATAGTACTTCAAGATGCTCTAAATGTTTTTATCTTGTACACATGGACCTTTGGGGCCCTTATAAAACTGCTACCTATGATAATGAGTACTATTTTATGACTATGGTTGATGATTATAGTAGATACACTTGGGTACATATGTTGCAATTAAAGTCTGAAGCTATAGTGGGTATTAAGACCTTTATATCTATGATCTAGACACAATTTGGAGTATTGATTAAGACCATAGGTCTGACAATGAGACTGAATTAATCAACTCTCAATGTTATGCATTGTTTCAGTCTTTGGGTATTTTACATCAAACTAGCTATCCTCACACTCCACAACAAATTAGAGTTGTGGAGAGGAAGCACAGATAGATACTAAACATGGCTAGAGCCTTAAAGTTCCAATCTCATTTGCCAATTAAGTATTGGGGATTGTGTGTGAAGGTTGCAGTAGACATTATGAATAGGTTTCCATCATCAAGTCTAAGTGGTCAAAACCCATTCCATATGTTGTTCTCAAAGGATCCCCGGCTATCTCACTTAAGGATGAATGGATGTTTGTGCTATGTCACAGTTGTTCTCAGAAGGGACAAGTTTTCTGAAAGAGCAAAGCATGTTGTGTTAGTAGGATATTCAGAGTCTCAAAAGGGATACTTCTGGATTCGCACTCCAAAAGGTTGATTGTTAGTAGAGATGTATTCTAAGAAGACACATTCCCATTTAATCCATTACAGAAGGAGTCACACCCTGCAACAACTTCCAAAACTGGTGAAAATATCAATGAATTTTTAAACTCCACAGATGAAGATCTTTCTAATGAGGTTCCAGATGCCCATAACACCATTGAAGATGTTGTTCTAGATGATACAACATCACCTGGTCTAGATGAACATAACACAAGTTATAGCAAAGTTAGTCCAACTGACCTCCCTCTGACTCAACCTTTTACCAGAAGGCCTACTAGAGCTGTGAGAACACTTGTGTGGATGCATGACTATGTTGATACTTCTAAGAGACAAAGGTGTAAGCATACTTTAGCCAATATCTTGTCTTACAAAAACACAAGTATTTCTTATTAATGCTACTTATAAAATTTCTCCAATTTGACTGAATCCCAGCACTTTAAGCAAGCTGTAAAGGATGAAAAATGGGTGGAAGCAATGATGTTAGAAATTGAAGCATTAGAGGATAACAATACATGGATTATTGTTGACTTTCCCAAGGGTAAGAATACTGTGGGTTCTAAACGGGTATACAAAATAAAATACCTTGCTAATGGAAAGGTAGAACGGTTCAAAGAAAGATTAGTAGCCAAGGGGTATAGCAGCAAGAAGGACTAGACTATCATAAAACATAATCTCCAATTGCCAAAATGGTCACAGTTAGGTGTGTAATTGTTGAGGCAGTTTCTAAAGGCTGGAATCTCCATCAGATGGATGTCTATAATGCATTCTTACAAGGTAATCTTGAAGAAGATGTGCATATGGAACTACCATAAGGGTTCAGAAGACATGGGGAGAATAAAGTTTGCAAGTTGCTTAAGCTACTATATGGTCTGAAGCAAGCTTCCAGACAATGGAATCTTAAACTCACTAATGCATTACTTGAGGCTAGTTTTACATAGAGTGCTCATGATTATTATCTATTTACTTTACATAAAGGTGCTGATACAGTGATAGTTTTGGTGTATGTTGATGAACTTCTCATTACTGGTAGCAACAACACTTTGATTAATGCTACCAAAGAAAAGCTGCATAAGTAGTTCAGACTGAAGGACTTGGGTGATCTCAAGTACTTCTTGGGTATTGAGATCCTGAGACCAACTTCTGGAGTGATGCTAAATCAAATAAAGTACATTCTTGAGTTAATTTCAGATACAGGTCTTAGTGGTTCTAAGCCTTCCTTTACTCTTTTAGAATCCAATCTCAGGCTGGCATCCATTGAATATGATCAGTCCACAGGTGTACAAGGAGATGAGTTGTTTTCTGATGTTTTCTCCTACCAAAGACTGATAGGCAAGCTCATGTATGCTACTATCACAAGACCAAATATCAGCTTTGCTGTCCAAACCCTCAGCCAGTTCATGCAACATCCCAAGCACTCATATTGGGAGGCTACTACTAGGGTAGTTAGATACCTCAAGGGTTTAGTGGGTCAATAAATTTGGTTTAAAGCTGATCCTTCTGCTACTCCTACTTGTTAGTATGAATTAAATTGGGTTGCCTGCCCTAACACTAGACATTCAGTTACTGGTTATGCTATTTACTTTGGTGGATCATTATTCTCTTGGAAGTCCAAGAAGCAACATACTGTCTCCAGAAGTTCTGCTGAAGCTAAATACAGAAGCATGGATTTAGCAGCTATAGAGGTAACTAGCTATTTAGATTATTTTAAGAACTCAACAATCCCATTATATTGCTTATTCCAGTATTCAGTGATAGTAATTCAGCTATACAATTGGCCAACAATCTTGTGTTTCATGAGAGAACAAAATAGATTGAAATAGATTGCCATTTTATCAGGAACAAGATCAAGAATGGCTTAATACAAGCTACATATGTTAGTACTCATAATCAAGTTGCTGATTTTTTCACCAAGGGTTTAAGTCATGCTCAACATACATACTTATTAGGCAAGCTTGGTATGCTTAACATAATGCACCCTGCAACATGAGGAGGAGTGTTTCAATATGTATACAATCCATACTACATCACAATTAGTATATGCAAATGTACAGAGTTACTGTTAAATTGATGAAGTAGTTAGTTAGTTGGTTAATTGGGGAGTCAACTATAGAGTTAGTTGTTATGCAAGTTGTTAGGTTGTTAGTTAGTTATGCTGAGCTCGTAATGAGCTGTATAGAAGTGTGTAAAAGTGTGTTAAACTTGGTCTTGGGCCTAACTCACACCCCATATAGCAAACTGATTTAGCTTGAAAATGCACCATTCGTGCCGTTTATCCCATTTAACCAACCAAATGGCCTAGAATATTAAAATACACCACACAGGGATAATACCCAACCTCCCTGGTATGCCCCGATAAATTTTTGACCCACAACATGTCCTGAACCCAAGCTTGCCTCTGGAATCGTTGGCTATAGCACACCGATTTGGCTTGAAAAATCCCTGTTTGCCCCATTTGATTAACCAAATGACCTAGAATATTAAAACGGACCACATTAAAATGATCCCCAACATCCCGAGTATTCCCCTAGTAATTTTTGGACTATATCATGCCTAAACCCTAAGCCCACCCCATGAATAGTTGGCTATAGCTATAACGCCCTAATTTTTTAAACCAAAATGCTACGCAATGCTCATGACCTCGAAGGACCATAAGCTAACCCATGAATGATATTTGTACTTGTAAACTGTATAATATCTCATAAAATATGCGAAAACATGAATTGTAAGGCCATAAGGTTCAATACTGATACATATCTAAAAAACATGGTATAACAATACCAAAAAGAAACATAAATACTGAAGTCTGAACATCTAATCTGATATCTAGTCCGAAAGCCTCTAACTGAACTGAATAAGGAGTTGAAGGAATATGTCTCCAACTAACTCCATGAACTAAAAAACTAATCTGAAATAATGTAATAAAGTAATAATATTATTGTCCTCGAATAAAGAGGAGCACTGACTGCTGAAATCTGCAATGCTACTGTTGCTCTAAAACTCGTGCCTCTATACATATGGTGTCAAATAAAATACCATAGCGCGAATGCGTTAGTACGACCGAATGTACTGAGTATACGAGTGAGGTAGGCTAAATGTAAAGGATTTTATATGCATGAACAGTGCTAACTAATATGAACGTGAGAATACATACATAACTGCAACTAAACTCTTGGTGATACTGACTACTGAGTCTGAATATGACAACATGAGTTTACTAATGCTGAGATACTGAATGACTGAGTTTACTGATATTGAGATTCTAAATGACTAAGTTTACTGATATTGAAATGTAATTCACTAATAAGTGAGGAACTGATACTGTATTACTGAATATTGGGAGACTGATACTATATTTCTGATAAAAGGAATGATTGTTTCTGATAGTTCTGATTATGAAGAATTGATTTAATTGATTGTATATGACAGTCCTAAAACTGAGCTCGTGATAACATGACTACTGAGTATGAATACTGATGACATGTATTTACTGATAACATATTATGAATAATAACTGAATTTTGATAACTGATATATCTGATAACATAAGTTCTAATAACTGATAGCATGAATGACTGTATCTGACAGTCCTAAATTTGATGGAACTAGTTGAGTTCTGTACTATATCTGAGTTTACTGTATCTGACAGTCTTGATATCCTGAAGAACTATCTGAGTTCTTTTACTAAGACTGATACTGAAACTGTGGGAAGTAGTTCTTTAACCGACATGCCCCAAATATGCTATAATAGCTAAGCTGGGGTCCAATCTCTGCCCTGATTGGAAGGGAATCAATACCGCACCACTGGTAAGGACAAGCTGTGAGTGATCCTTATCTGGCAGGTACTCTAAAGAGAATGATAGGAACCCTCATCTGACAAGTTAAGCCACCTCATCTACCCTTAACTGACAGGTATTGATGTCTCAACCTATGCTGGCTACATAGTTCTGGAATGCAAGGACTGCTTCTAAGAATCACACCCTCTACTGGCAGGTGAGTTCCCATCCTTGGGTTCGCTCGGTGCTGAATCCTACTCCTAACTAAATGACACTGAACCGATTTCCTAGTTCATACTAGAATTAACTGAACTGTTACTAATTGTTCTATTTAACTAAACTGAACATGGACTGAGTTTATTGAGTTTCAATGACTAGCGGAACACTACTAAATTCTGTTAACTGACGAAATGCTACTGAGTTCTATTAGCTGACTGAGTTTATTGATGTTTGAACTGAATACTGAACTAAATTGTACTGATACTGAGATTTACTGAATTCCATAGACTGACGAAATATTACTGAGATTATGTAGATTACTGAGTAAAACTGAACTGATACTGCCTTTACATGTGTTTTCCTGCGTCATGAGACTGACTGAAGTCTACTGAACATAGATTGACTGAGAGTATCATGAAAACATGACATGGCTCTAGGCACATAGCTATATTTTTTGGGTACAAGTTCCCCTAGAACTCGATAGAAGGAAACTGAGACTTTTTGACATTCTTGAATACATGATCAATATCAACCATTCATAATAAAATAAGTTGGGGATTTCATAAGGTACATGGTTAACGTAATCTTGTTCATGGTAGGAATGTATATAATCAAGATCATAATTTCATACTCTAACATCATGACATTCCAACAACATATTCATTGTACAACAATAGCATGTAAGCCATTCAAGCATGAGGTCAATGGCATGAATTCACCATTTAGGCCATATTAATCCATACTACATGTTTATTGTTTCTCTCTTAAACATTTAATCAAACACCTTTCATGCACAACTTAGGCATGGGTGAAATCATAAATTTTTAACAAAGTATAAATCACCAAATTCATGGACTTCAACTTATATTTCAACATAGTTTCATGATTTCACATAAAGATCCCAACTTGGGAATCATTCAACACCAACAACATGATCATCAATGTCCAACTTGCAATTTCAAGAACTCAACATAAAGTTCATATGGATAATATTACAAAATAAATTAGTTTTCATAATTCTCGAGATAACTCATAGAATTAAAAACTCAATTAACATCATCAACATGAACATAATTCTTCCACCATGAAATATTCATGATTCATAACTTAAAACTTGATTCTTGAGCTCCATGAATGAAAGGAATTCATGGATGAACACTATGCATACCTTAGTTCTTCATTTTACGAAGATCGATGGAGAGAATTTATTGAAATTAAATCCCTAATTGCAAACCCTTTTCTTGTTCTTGATGAATTTTGAGAGAAATCAAGCATATGTTGCTAAATTATACTAAATATCGTGTTTGTTTATATATATATAGATGTGGGAAAGACTAAAATACCCCTGGAGAATGAGAGAAAGACGCATCTGTCCTCTGTTGTTTTTCAGGCTGATAGGATGAAGTAGATTGATCATAACTTTTTAACCCAACGTTAAAATTTGATGAAACCAATTACATTGGAAATAAGAATAAAAGATCTTTCTATTGATATATAGCAGCTCTCACAGTGCATTATATGCAGAAAGTTATGATAGTTTGAAGTTAACTGAAACTTTTGACCTGAAATGCGCCCGGAATGCGGGAGCATTTCAAACTAGTGAGTTTGCCACTGAATGTGCCCAAAATGCGCCCAAAATGTGTTCATACGTACTAGATATTTTCTCCATCACAACACAACTTGAAAATATAAAAACGGAGGTCGGAAAGGTCATAAAATAAATCCCCGAAGTTAGGAGTCTAAAATGAGAGTAAGTGTTAAACTTGAACACTTAGCAATTTTTTTTTCTAAGTGTTGGAATCTCTCATGGAGCTTTACGAGCTGAATTTGACATGCAATTTTAATGGGTCTTACAATATATCCCCCTTGGGAACATTCTTCCTCGAATAAGACTGACTGAGAGGGGAGAAAAGACAACTGACATGAGTACTGAGCATGAATGACTAAATATGATTTCATGGCTGACATGACTAACAAGATGAATATATCATACTGAACATGCATATCTGATGCATGCGTAACTGATTTATGAATGAAGGACTGAGTGTTCTGATGAACTAAGTTTTCTCAAAATGAGAATGCATATCTGATGCATAACTGATAAGCTGAGTCTATACATATCTGATGCATGATTATATGACTGACGTGATACATGAATACATGACTAAAAGTATTTATAAGCTGACCTCACGTAGCTGATGCGTGGATACATGACTGAACTGACTCATGAACATACGACTGAACATGCAATGGTAATAGTACCAAGTTTGGTACTGAAATCTGAACATGAGAATGAGTAAGCTCAAGGAAGACTGTTACGTTGAACTAAAAATACCGATGAGTCTGAGATTAATCACTCAATATACATGAGCAAAAACATGAGAACATAACTGAGTTTGGAACATGGTACATAAGTTGAACTGAGTTTATAATGCATGATATGGATAGAGTATCGTGGGCTAAACTGAGCCATTAAGAACATAGATTACGATTGAAATTTGGAGCTAGAGGGTCAGCTTATAAATAACCCTTCCTCTAGCTGGATTCATCTAGAGAAAAGAAAGTGGCATGTTTAAATAACATAAGGTCAGAGGATATAAGGTATCTCCCCCTTGGGACTCTAGGTCCCTTGAAGAATACTGACTTAGCTAAGATACTAAGGAAAACTAAGGCGGTTTACAAGGCACTTATGAACAGAATTGTAACTTAATAGCTGGGATCTTAAACTGAGACATGATGCATGAACTTAGATGATTACGAGTGCATAAATATACTAACTTATCTGGTTAACTGAATAACTGGTAACTGAATACTGGGTATGCAAGACTGAATTGTATTTCGTCTGAATAGCTGGATTGAGACCATAGAGTATTATGCATACGAGAAGGGACTGACTGACTAACATAAGGTAGCTGAGCATGGATTTACAAAAAATGTTTGAAATGAGGATATAAATGACGTGGTATGAATTTATCTGATCAGTAGGGGCATAGCATGAGTCATGAAAGCTGAGTATACTGTAACGCATGATACGTATACATGAGTCATGAGATGCATGACCTAAGTTTCAAGTTTTTTTGTATTCGTGAGACATAATTCGTGACACTGAGTGATTTAGATCTGACTCCCTATGCTGGGAATTAAAAGCGCACACGATTCTATGGAAAACATGTGAACATAAGCCGTGTTCATGGAATTGATTCATACTGCGGGGTAAAATGAGATCCTTTATATTGGGAACTGAAACCGTACATAATTTATGGAAAAGTGCATGATCGTGGTTCGTAACCATAGAGTTGATATGCAAGACCTGAGTGGATTTCGTGATAGATGAAGTACAAATCTTTGTACTGAGACAAGGATGGGTTGGGAATTGTTTTCCTTTACTGCTTTTCTATACATACTGGCACTACTACTGGAATCTAAGAGTGACTTGGTCACTTTATTTATCATTATATACTTATACTCTGTTCGATACCTTCCCATCCTACTAAACATATCAACTGTATACTACTAATATTACATTTACACCTTCATGCTTAATTTTAAGTAAATAAACTTAAATTCTAGCTTACACTGTTCAAGCCTCCTGATTTACCTTGGTACAACTATCCTAATGAATACATAATCTAATCAGACTAGATAATACTATCCCAACTCATCTACTGCTCAACTCTTGGGTCCATGCTTAAAATTCTAGGTCTATACTGTCATAGGATTCTGAGAAGGCATCTAACGACATATTAAAAATTAGATTTGAGTTTACAAAGGAGTTCTCATGATCATAAATAAAATCTATACAACTTTGGAACATGACTGAATAAAGGGGATATTGTCTGAGCATGTGGCAAATCCCATAACTGTCTCCAGGGACTGCATGAGAAAGCCCTATCTTTAGGACTTGCGCTTCACTGTTTCTGTTACCTTGAAAGTAAGGTAAGGTTGACATGAGGGAAACCTGATATGAATCTACATGGGTTATTTAGAGAAACTTGCTATAGCACGATCTTGAGACATGAAAGATGGGAAATTGTTCATAAAACATCTCATAGCCTTCTGCACATAAGTGTGGTGCACAAGACGCCCATGTACAAGACTCTACTTGATGTAGCTTTCAGACTTCCTAGGACACTGTTGAACCTTAGGCTCTGATACCAAGTTTGTAACGCCCTCATTTTCTAAACTGAAATGCTACATGGTGCTTATGACCTCGAAAGACCATAAGCTAACCCATGACTGATATCTGTACCTGTAAACGGCATAATATCTCATAAAATATGTGGAAACATGAACTGTAAGGCCATAAGGTTCAATACTGATACATAGCTAAAAAATATGGTATAACAATACAAAAAAAATACTGAAGTCTAAACATCTAATCTGACATCTAGTCCGAAAGCCTCTAACTGAACTGAATAAGGAGTTGAAGGAACATGTCTCCAACTAACTCCATGAACTGAAAAAACTGATCTGAAATACTGTAATAAAGTAATAATAATATTGTCCTCGAATGAAGAGGAGCACTGACTTCTGAAATCTGCAATGCTACTGCTGCTCTGAAACTCATGCCTCTGTACCTATGGCATTAAATAAAATACCATAGCACGAATGCGTCAGTACGACTGAATATATTGAGTATGCGAGTGAGGTAGGCTGAATGCAAAAGGGTTTTATATGCATGATCAATGCTGACTGATATGAATGTGAGAATACATATATACATACATAACCACAACTAAACTCATGGTGATACTGACTACGAAGTCTGAATACTGACAACATGAGTTTACTGATGCTGAGATACTGAATGACTGAGTTTACTGATATTGAGATACTGAATGACTGAGTTTACTGATATTGATATGTAATTCACTAATAAGTAAGGAACTGATACTGTATTACTGAATACTGAGAGATTGATACTATATTACTGATAAAGGAATGATTGTTTCTGATAGTTCTAATTATGAAGAACTGATTTGATTAACCGTATATAACAATCCTGAAACTGAGCTCGTGATAACATGACTACTGAGTATGAATACTGATGACATATATTTACTGATAAGATATCATGAATGATAACTAAATTCTAATAACTGATATATCTGATAACATGAGTTCTGATAACTTATAGCATAAATGACTATATCTGACAGTCCTAAATCTGATGGAACTAGATGAGTTCCATATTGTATCTGAGTTGACTGTATCTGACAGTCCTGATATCCTGAAGAACTATTTGAGTTCTTTTACTGAGACTGATACTGAAATTATGGAAAGTAGTTATCTAACTGACATGCCCCAAATACGCTATAATAGCTAAGCTGGGGTCCAATCTCTGCCTTGATTGGAAGAGTGTCAATACCGCGCCACTAGTAAGGACAAGCTGTGAGTGACCCTCATCTGCCAGGTACTCTAATGAGAACGGTGGGAACCCTCATCTGACAGGTTAAGCCACCTCATCTACCCTCAACTAATAGGTATTAATGTCTCAACCTATGCTGGCTACATAGTTCTGAAACGCAAGGACTGCTTCTAAGAATCACACCCTCTACTGGAAGGTGAGTTCCCATCCTTGGGTTCACTAAGTGCTGAATCTAACTCCCAACTGAATAACACTAAACTGATTATAATGAACTGATTTCCTAGTTCATACTAGAATTAGCTGAACTATTACTGATTTTTCTTTTTAACTAAACTGAACATGAGCTGAGTTTATTGAGTTCCGATGACTAGCGGAACACTACTGAATTCTGTTAATTGACTAAATGCTACTGATTTCTATTAGCTAACTGAGTTTACTGATTTCTGAAATGAATACTGAACTAAATTGTACTGATACTGAGATTTACTGAATTCCATAGACTGACAGAATATTACTGAGATTACGTAGATTACTGAGTACTGAGTAAAACTGAACTGATACTGCCTTTACATGAGTTTTCCTGAGTCATGAGACTGATTGAAGTCTACTAAATATGGCTTGACTGAGAGTATCATGAAAGCATGACATGGCACTAGGAACACAGCTATATTTTTTGGGTACAAGTACCCCTAGGACTCGATTGAAGGAAACTGACACTTCTTTAACAATTATGAATACATGATCAATATTAACAATTCATAATAAAATAAGTTGGGGATTTCTTGAGGTACATGGTTAACGTAATCTTGTTCATGGTAGGAATGTATATAATCAAGATCATAATTTCATACTCTAACATCACGACATTCCAACAACATATTCATTGTACAACAATAGCATGTAAGCCATTCAAGCATGAGGTCAATGGCATGAATTCACCTTTTAGGCTATATTAATCCATACTACATATTTCATGTTTCTCTTAAACATTTAATCAAACACCTTTCATGCACAACTTCGGCATAGGTGAAATCATAGAATTTTCACAAAGTACAAATCACCAAATACATGGACTTCAACTTATATTTCAACACAGTTTCATGATTTCACAAAAAGATCCCAACTTGGGAATCATTCAACACCAACAACATGATTATCAACGTCCAACTTGCAATTTCAAGAACTCAACATAAAGTTCATATGAATAATATTACAAAATAAATTAGTTTTCATGATTCTTGAGATAACTCATGGAATTAAAAACTCAATTTAACATCATCAACACGAACATAATCATCCCACCATGAAATATTCATGATTCATAACTTAAAACTTGATTCTTGAGCTCCATGGATGAAAGGAATCCATGGATGAACACTATGCATACCTTAGTTCTTCATTTTATGAAGATCGACAGAGAGAATTTCTTGAAATTAAATCCCCAATTGCAAACCCTCTTCTTGTTCTTGATGAATTTTGAGAGAAATTAAGCATATGTTGCTAAATTATGCTGAATCTCGTGTTTGTGTGTATATATATAGAGGTGGGAAAGACTAAAATACCCCCAGAGAAAGAGAGAAAGACACAGCTGTCCTCTGTTGTTTTCAGGCTGATAGGCTGAAGTAAATTGACCATAACTTTTTATTCCAATGTTTAAATTGGATGAAACCAATTGAATTTGAAAGAAGACACAAAGATATTTCTATTGATATATATCAGATCTCACAGTGCATTATATGCAGAAAGTTATGATAGTTTGAAGTTGACTGAAATTTATGCCCTAAAATGCATCCGGAATGCAGGAGCATTTCAAACTAGTGAGTTAGCCACTTAAATGCGTCCAAAATGTGTCCGATACGTAATAGGGATTTCCCTCATGTCAACGCAACTTGAAAATCTAAAAACGGAGGTCCAGAAGGTCATCAAATAAATCCCCAAAGTTAGGAGGTCTAAAATGATAGTACGTGTTGAACTTGAACACTTAGCAAAATTTTTTTCTAAGTGTTGGGATCTCTCATGGAGCTTTACGAGCTGAATTTGACATACGATTTTTATGGGGTCTTACAATAGCACACTGATTTGTCACGAAAATTCTCCGTCCGAGCTGTTTCGCCCATTTGACCAACCAAATGGCCTAGAATATTGAAGCGGACCATACTGGGATGATCCCCAACCTACATGGAATGCCCTAGTAGATTTTTGACCCACATCATGCCCGACCCACCATCCCGCCCTCGAAACTATGGGCTATAGCACACCGATTTTCCCAAATGCCTCGTTCACGCCGTTTCACCCTTTTGACTAACCAAATAGCCTAGAATATTAAATCTTACCACACTTGGACCTAGTATGCCTCGATCGATTATTTTCCTAACACTCCTAAACTCAGATCCCACCCCCAAAATTGTGGGCGATAGCATACCGATTTGTTCCTAAATGCCCCGTTATCGTTTCACCCGTTTAACCAACCAAATAGCCAAGACTATTGAAACGGACCATACTGGAATGATCCCCAACCTCACTGGCATACCCCCAATAATTTTTGGATCACAGCATACCCGGACCCCGACCACCCCCAGAACCATGGGCTATAGCACACCGATTTAGCCTGAAAATACCCCGTTCTCATCGTTTTGCCCATTTGACCAAACAAATAGCCTAGACAATTAAAACGGACCACAATGAGATAATACCCAACCTCCCTAGAATGCCCCAGTCAATTTTCATCCCACAACACGATCGGACCCGAGGCCCACTCCCAAAACCATGGGCTATTACACACTGATTTACCCTGTAAATGCCTCGTTCATGCCATCTCGCCCGTTTGACCAACCAAATATCCTAGAATATTGAAACATACCACACTGGGATGATCCCCAACCTCCTTGGCATTTCTCGATCAATTTTTTGCCCATAGCATGCCTGGACCCCAGGTCCACCTCCAAAATCGTATGCTATAACACCTTGATTTGGCTTGAAAATGCACTATTTGTGCCGTTTCACCCACTTGACAAACCAAATTGCCTAGAATATTTGAATGGGAAACACAGGGATGATACCCAACCTCCGTGGAATGCCCCGATCAATTTTCAGCCCACCACACGCCCTAATCCCAAGACCACCCCCAAAACCGTAGGCTATAACACACCGATTTGGCCTAAAAGCCCTATTTTTGCCGTTTCACCCGTTTGACCCACCAAATGGTCTAGAATATTAAAATAGACCATACTGAGATAATACTCAACATTCTAGGTACATGTCGGTCGATTTTTAGCCCACAGCACGCTCGAACCTCGAGTCCACCCTCTGAATCGTGGGCTATAGCACATCGATTTGGCCCAAAAATGCTCCGTTCGCGCTGTTTCGCCCCATTTGACCAACCAAATAGCCTAAAATATTGAAACGGATCATATGGAGATGATCCCCAACCTCCCTGGCATGCCCTGGTTAATTTTTAACCAACAGCAAGCCCGAACCCCTGGCCCACCCCCAAAACCATGGGCTATTGCACACGGATTTGGCCTGTAAATTCCCCGTTCGTGCCGTTTCACTCGTTTGACCAACCAAATGGCCTAAAATATTAAAACGGACCATATTGGGGTGATCTCTAAACTCTCTAGAATTCCTCGATCATTGTTTGTCCCACAACATGCCCGTACTTTGGGTCCACCCCCGGAACCATGGGCTATAGCACACCTATTTGGCCCAAAAATTCCTTATTCACATTGTTTTGGCCGTTTGACAAACCAAATGGCCTAGAATATTGAAACGGACCATATTTGGACAATCCCCGACCTCTTTGACAAGCCCTAGTTGATTTTTTGCTTATAACACGCCTGTAACCTGGCCCCACCCCCAGAACCATGGGCTATAGCACACTGATTTGGCCTAAAAATGCTCCATTCACTCTATTTTGACCGTTTGACCAATTAAATGGCCCGTATTATTAAAACGGACTATACTAGGATGATCTCCAACCACCTTGAAATGCCTTGGTCAATTTTTGGCCCATATCCTGCTCGAACCCCGGGTCCAGCCAGAACCATAGGCTATAACACTCTAATTTGGCCCGATAATGCCCCGTTCATGCCATTTTGCTATTTGACCAACCAAATGGCCTAGAATATTTAAATTTACCATACTGGGATGATCCATAACCTCCCTGTCATTCCCCAGTTGATTTTTCACCTACAGCACGCCTGGACCCCAAGCCCACCCCAGAACCGTGTGCTATAGCACACCGATTTGGCTAGAAAATGCCCTGTTCATGCTGTTTTGTCCGTTTGACCAACCAAAGAGCCTAGAATACTCAAACGGACCACACTGGGATAATCCCCAACCCCTCTGGCACACCCTGGTTAATTTTCAGCCTACCGCACGCCCAAAACACGAACTCACCCTCAAAACCATGAGCTATAGCACATTGATTTAGCCCAAAAATGTCCCATTCGCATCGTTTTGCCCGTTTGACCAACCAAATAGCCTAGAGTATTGAAACAAACCATAGTGGAATGATGTCCAATCTCCCTGGCATGCCTCAATAGATTTTTGGCCTACGGCACATTCGTACCCCAAGCCCACCCTCGGAACCGTGGTCTATATCACACTAATTTAGCTCAGAAATACCTCATTTGCGTCATTTCACCCGTTGGAACAACTAAATGGCCTAGAATATTGAAATGGACAATACTCGAACTTTCTCCAATGTCCCTGGAATAGACCCCCGGGTATACCCCTGAAATCGTGGGCTATAACTCAACGATTTGGCCCAAAAATGCATCATTTGTGCTGTTTCACCCGTTTCACCAACCAAATGGCCTTGAATATTGAAACGGACCATACAAGGATGATACCTAACCTCGCTAGCATGCCCCAGTCATTTTTCAACCTACAATAAGCCCTGACCCCAAGCCCACCCCCAAAACCGTGGGCTATAGCACACCGATTTAGCCCAAAAAAGCCTTATTTGCGTCCTTTCTCCCGTTTGACCAACCAAATAGCCTAGAATATTAAAACAGAACATACTGGGATGATCCCTAATCTACCGAGCATGCCCCAATCAATTTTTGGCCCACAGCACACCCATACCCTGGGCCTAACCTCAGAATCGTGGGTTATAGCACACCGATTTGGCCCGAAGATGCCCCATTTATGCCGTTTCGCCTGTTTGACCAACCAAATGCCTAGAATATTTAAACGGATCACACTGGACAATACCCAGCCTCCCTGGCATGCCCTGATCAATTTTTTACCTATATCAAGCCGAAAACCTAGGCCCACCCCTAGAACTGTGGGCTATAACACACCAATTTGGCCCGAAAATGCCCCGTTAATGCTATTTTGCCTATTTGACAAACCAAATGGCCTAGAATATTGAAACAAACCATATTGGAATAATACCCAACCTCCTTGACATACTCCAATATACTTTTTTCCTACAGCACGCCCGGGTATCAGGCCCACCCCTGAAACCGTAGGCTATAGCATTCTGATTTAGTCCAAAAATGCCTTGGTCATGCAGTTTTAGCCATTTGACAAACCAAATGGACTAGAATATTTAAATGGACCATATTGGGACAATACCAAGCCTCCTCGGCACACCCTAATCAATTTTTTACCCACATCATGCCCGGACCCCAGGGCCATCCCTGAAACTATGGGCTATAGCACATTAATTTGGCCCAAAAATGCCCCATTTACCCTGTTTTGCTCGTTTGACCAACAAAATGGCCTAGAATATTGAAACAGACCACAATGGGATAATCCCCAACCTCCTTGGCATGCCTCTATCAATTGTTGGCCCACATCATGACCGAAACACAAGCCCACCCCAGAATCGTAGGCTATAGCACATCAATTTGGCTAAAAAAGCCCCGTTCGCACTTTTTCATAGTTTGACCAACAAATGGCCTAGAATATTCAAACGGACCATACTGGGATGATAAGAAACCTCTCTAGCGTACCCCGATCAATTTTTGGTCCACAACATGCTTGGACCCTGGGCCCACCCTAGAACCGTGGGCTATAACTCTCCTATTTAGCCTAAAAATTTCCCGTTCAAGCCGTTTTGCCCGTTTAACCAACCAAATGGACTAGAATATTGAAATAGACCACACTAGGATGATCCTCAACCTACCTGGCATGCTACAGCCAATTTTTGACCCATAACATTCTCGAACTCCGGGTACACACCTAAAACTATGAGCTATAACACACCAATTTAGCCTAAAAATGCCTCGTTCGCACCATTTTACAACCCAAATGACCTAGAATATTGAAACAAACCACACTGGGATGATCCTCTACCTCCCATGCACACCTCAATAAATTTTTGGCCTACAATACGCCCGAACCCTGGGTCCACTCCTAGAACCATGGGCTATAGTGGATTTGGACCGAAAATGCCCCATTCGCGCTGTTTTACCTGTTTGACCAACCAAGTGGCCTAGAGTATTAAAACAGACCACATTGGGATAATAACCAACCTCCCATGCATGTCGAGTTAATTTTCAACCCGCAGCACGCCCGGACCCCGAGCCCACCCGGGAACTGTGGGCTATAGCACACCGATTTACCCCATAAATGCCCTGTTCACACTATTTTGCTCGTATGACTAACCAAACGGCCTAGAATATTGAAGCAGACCATAATGGGATGATCCCAGCCTCCCTGACATGCTTCGATCAATTTTTGGCCCACAACACGCCTGAACCTCAGGTCCACCCCAGAATCTTGGGCTATAGAACACCGATTTTGACCAAAAATGCCCCGTTTGCACCGTTTTTCCCGTTTGACAAACGAAATGGCCTAGAATATTAAAATAGATCATACTGGGATAATCCCCAACCTCCTCGACATGTTCCAATAATTTTTTGACCCACAACACTCTCATACCCTCTGCCCAGCCTCAGAATTGTGGGCTATAACACACCGATTTAACATGTAAATGCCTTATTCACGTCGTTTTGCCTGTTTGACTAACTAAATGGCATAGAATATTAAAATGGACCATACTGGGATGATCCCAAACATCCCTGGCATGCCCCAATCAATTTTCGGCCCACAACACACCTAGACCCCTGGCCCACCCCCTAAACCGTGGGCTATAGCACACCAATTTGGCCTGAAAATGCCCCGTTCATGCCGTTTTACCCATTTGACCAACCCAATGGCTTGCATTATTGAAATGGACCATACTAGGATGATCCTCAACCTCCGTGGCATGCCCCGATCGATTTTTGGCTCACAACACACGCAGACCCTGGGCCCTCCCCCAAGACTATTGGCTTTAGCACACTAATTTAGCTCGTAAATGCCCCGTTGTACCGTTTCACCTGTTAGACCAACCAAATGGCCTAGAATATTGATAGGTACCATAATGGTATGATCCACAACCTCCCTGTCATACCTCAATCAATTTTTGGCCCGTAACACGCCTGTACCCCGAGCCCACCTCCAACACTGTGGGCTATAGCACACTAATTTGGCCCGAATATGCCCCGTTCGAGCCATTTTTCCTGTTTAACAAACCAAATGACCTAAAATATCAAAACAGACTACACTAGGAGAATAACCAACCTCCCTGGCATGCCCCAATCGATTTTCAGCCCACAGCATGCCCGAACCATGGGCCCACCCCCGCAATCATGGGCTATTGCACATTGATTTTGCCCAAAAATGCCCTATTTATACTATTTCACTCGTTTGACCAACTAAATTTCCTAGAAAATTGAAACGGACTACACTGGGATGACCCCAAACCTCCCTAGCATGCCCCATGATACGAGAATGACCACGGGAATACTAAACAAACACCAAAATAGTTCACAAGTTTGAAGAACCGAGGACCCCTTTGGTGACCACTCTTGAATTCACTACAACAACAACAAAAACACAATAACAACAAGATATTGAAGGTGTAAATGCACCAAAACAGCAACAATATGGCAAGATGGACAACAATAACAAGATAGGAACAACACACGATTTTACTAACAAGAGATAGAAACTGTTACAAAAACACAAACTACTATAAGATTACAATAAAAGTAAAGGGATAGTTAGATAGACTTAATGAAGGTATAGTCTTAAGAACCCAAGAGCATATTCCACTCTTGGAACCTTAACACTACATATAATGTTTACCTATATCTTATGAAGACACAAGGTCTAAATCCACCTCCCAAGCATCATGTTTCCAAGCGATGAGATCAACAAGAGTGATTCCACACTCTATATGCCTAATTTCGATTTTGGTGCCTCAAGGAGAGAGGACTTGTGTTTCTTTGTGTTTCAAGAAGTACAACATCATGAATAATATAAGTCTAAAAGCCCTACAATGTTCTATTTATAATAGGCTACAAATAAAATACAAAATGTCCAAAATGACCTTTTAAGAACTAGGCTCCCTTTAAGTGTATTTAGGGGCTTCCTTGTTGTGTTCCAAGGCTCCTCCTTACACTCCAAGGGTGAGATTAGGGTCGGTTTGGTGTATTTTAAGTCCTTCACTCGCACACTCCAAGACTTGGGTTCATTACATTCTCACATGCGTCCATCTTCGTGGTTGTACTTGTATCATCCTCCCTCCCCTACAAAGGATTCGACCTCGAATCCATGCCTTGCAAAATCAAAGAGAGACAAACAAGCACAATTCCTCTTGGCATGAGGGTTAGGATTAGCAAAAATATACAATAAAACTGTGCACTCATAGCCCACACAAAAAAAAAATAGAGGACCCTTTGAGTTCAAGTCTCAGCCAACAATAAGTCTCGACATGCCAAGGTGGTTCATATTTGACATATAACCAGGAGTCCTTAGTGTTAAACATTATGAATCCATCGAAAAATTCACCAAGGACTTGGCTATGATAAGCACCCAAAATAAATGCACCTAAGCCGAGAGTAAATCTTTCCCACCCTAGCATGGCACCGAGATCAAATGGGAAGAGTGACCATAGACACGGGTCTAAATAATACACCCATTTCCCGTAGTCTTTACCACAAGCACAAGGCCTACTCTCTATATTGGCATACATATCATCACAAGTAAAGAGATAGTAGAGAAAGGTGGCACTCAATTCTACTTCTACTATGGTGTCCTTGGTAAAGCCACACAAAGTAGAAGAAGTAGTTTCCAAGACCACACATTCCTTACCCTTAAGAGTACTCTCATCTTCCAAGAAGAGATTTCCATATTTAGGAGGAATGTTGTCACACCATAGTAGGTTAGCATATATGCTATAGCTTCCAAGTCAAGCTATACCATTATTTTCACTACTAGGTCTATTAGGAGTGTTTAATCTATCTTCAAACAAGACATTGTACCTAAAGAGTGAATGATCTAACCCGCAGATAGATTTGGAACTTTCACTCTCTAAGGAATCATTATCAAGTTTCAAAGATATGTCAAGCACACAATTAACCCTATAAGACAAGCAAACATTAGAATCTTTACAACAACATAGGCTCACTGGTTCACTCCTTTTTCCTTGACCAATATTTTCAAATTCTTCACTCACTTGAAACTCTTTAATCACATCATACATATTCTCAAGTGGTGGTAAAGTTTTACACACAAGTTGGTCAACACAATTTTCATATGACGATGTACTTTCATTCAACACAATAGCTTCAACACTAGGTGGACACAAATTGATCTTACTAGAAGAGTCAATTCGGTCATCTATAGGATCAACTAGTGTATCCACTCGAACAACATGTACATCATCTACAAGTGGTAAGGAATCAATATACTCATACGTAGGTAAGTACTACTCACACTCAACAGTTTATTAGTCACACGTTCATCATCTACATGTACCAAAGTGTAAGAGATAGCTATTTTACCTTGACGTTCATGAGTATGTTCGTCTTTACCTTGGTGTGAAAGTCCTTCACAAGTTTGGGTAGTAACTTCCTTCGGGAAGATCTCACTGCAAGGTGTTTGGACCTTAGGTTTTGAATTTGTTGGGATAAGTGTGGATACCAATTGGCGTAGTCTTTCAACGTACCATTTCATATCTTCAATATTGTCGGTGATGCGGTCAAACATGGCATTGAGATTGGTGGAAGCCATGGTACCTAAAATAAAAGACAACAAAGAACAACAAAACAAACAAACTAGTTAGCTCAAAAATGCCTCACCACACTCTCACTCTTGATTTTTACCTCACACTTGGTTTTACAAGTGTTGAAAGACGGCTTGTACTTCGTGAGTGATTGAGGGAGGAGTCCACCTTGGTTCGAAATAGATTTTTGTTTGAGTTGACTCAAAGAATTTTCTTACGGAATTGAACCAACAAGATACAATGAATTCACAAAAGAGAAAAAAGCACAAAAGAAACGTAGACACAAACAACGAATTTAAGAACTAAGTGACAACCTAGTAGAAGTTTACTAGCTTGTTAATTAGTGCTAGGATCAATTAAATGAAACTAAGAGACAACAAAATGAAACTAAGAAATCTAAAATTTTGAGCTCAAAAATATTGCGTGAACAGCAGCAGTGATGATGTGGCAGCCACATATTGGTTCGGTTTTATCAAATGGTTATTCTCAAATGTTCAAGTCTTGGTCAAAAATTAATTTGGATTGGTGAAATTTGTTTTAGGAGAGAAAATAAGTCTTGGAGCCTTTTTCAATTTTCAAGACTTGACCTTTTCTTGTACTTCTCCTTAAAACATGGGTCCTTAAATCATGGAAAAGTGGTTGAGAAGTGATATAAAGTCTTTTGGTGGTTGGGGGTCTTTCAAGACTAACAAGTACATACACTTTTTTCCTTCACCTTTTAGGATCTAGCATTCACTTTATGTTCTAACAATATATGAAAGAAGGTAAAGAGATTCAACAACAACAACAACCACACCAAGAAAAATAACAACAATCTTCAAGAACAACAACAATTCTAACGACCACTCCAATCCACAACAACAAACGACCAAGTCTCTTTAGTGTTGTGTATTCGGATTTAACAAGAGATGAAGGTTGTGAAGAACTTAAAGAACAACAAAAACATTCACCAAGAACAACAAAAACAACACTCCTTTCAACAACAACAATTACACACACGACCAAGTCAAGATTCTCAACAACAGCGTCTACCACACAATCTTACTTGTTCACGACAACAACAACAAATCTCAAACTTAGATATGGACTCAAGTGTTAGTGAAGAACAAAGCTAACACTAGAAACACTCAAGACAAACAAAAATCTTGTCCAATACAAAACAATAGCACAATTCTTGGCCAAGAACACAACACAGACAAATTGCACTTTTTCTGGAATTTTCAGTTTTTCAATAATTTTTTTTTCAACTAACAAGCCCAAGATTGATCTTGTGAAAAAAATATCAAGACATGCTTTGATACCAAATGATACAATAATGACCACGGAAACACTAAAGAAAAACCAAAATAGTCCACAAGTTTGAAGAACCGAGGACCCCTTTGGTGACCACTCTCGGATTCACTACAACAACAATGAATAAACAATACCAGCAAGATATTGAAGGTGTAAATACACCAAAACAGCAACAATAGGGCGAGATGGACAACAATAACAAGATAGGAACAACACACGGTTTTACTAACAAGAGATAGAAACTGTTACAAGAACACAAACTACTACAAGATTACAATAAAAGTAAAGGGATAGTTAGATAGACTTAATGAAGGTATTATCTTAAGAACCCAAGAGAATATTCCACTCTTGGACCCTTAACACTACACACAACGTTTACCTATCTCTTATGAAGACAAAAGTTCGAAATCCACCTCCCAAGCATCATGTTTCCAAGCCATGAGATCAACAAGAGTGATTCCACGCTCTATATGCCTAATTTCGATTTTGGTGCCTCAAGGAGAGAGGACTTGTGTTTCAATACTTACAACATCATGAATAATCTAAGTTTAAAAGCCCTACAATGTTCTATTTATAATAGGTTACAAATAAAATACAAAATGTCTAAAATGCCATTTTAAGAACTAGGCTCCCTTCAAGTGTATTTAGCGGATGCCTTATTGTGTTTCAAGGCTCCTGTTTACACTCCAAGTGTGAGATTAGGGTCGATTTGGTGTGTTTTAAGTCCTTTACTCGCATACTCCAAGCCTCAGGTTCATTACATTATCATATGCGTCCATCGTCGTGGTCATACTTGTATCACCCCGATTGATTTTTGGCCCATGGAACGCTTAGACCTCAGGCTAACCCACAGAACCGAGGGCTATAGCACACAGATTAGGATCCAAAATGCTTCGTTCGCACCATTTCGCTTATTTGACCAACCAAATAGCCTAGAATATTGAAATGGACCACACTGGGATGATCCCTAATCTCCCTGACATGTACTGGTTAATTTTTGGCACACAAAATACCTGGACCCTGGGCCCACCCCTAGATTCATGGGATATAGCACACTGATTTAGCCCAAAAATTCTCATTCGCGCTATTTAGCCCATTTTACTAACCAAATGGCCTAGAATATTAAAACGGACCATGCAAGGATGATCCCTAACCTCTCTGGCATGTCCCGATATATTTTTAACCCACAACACACTTGGACCCCTGGCCCACCCCTGGAAGCGTAGGCTATAGCACACCGATTTGGCCCCAAAACTCCCCTGTTCGTGCTGTTTCGCCTGTTTGACTAATCAAATAGCCTAGAATATTAAAATAGACTATACTGGGATGATCCCCACCCTCACTGGCATGCCCCATTAATTTTTGACCCATAGCATGCACGGAACCTAGGCCCACCCCTAGAACCATGGGCTATAACACACCGATTTAACCCAAAAATGCACCATTTGCGTTGTTTTGCCCCTTTGACCAACCAAATGGCCTAGAATATTAAATTGGAACATACAGGGACAATACCCAACCTCACTGGCATGCTTTGATCAATTTTCGGCCCATAGCACGCCCTAACCTCAAGGCCACCCCCGGAACCGTGGGCTGTAGCATACCAATTTGGCTTGAAAAAGCCCTGTTTGTGCTGTTTTGCCTGTTTGACTAACCAAATGGCCTAGAATATTGAAACAGATATAAATGGGATAATCCCCAACCTCTCGGGCATACCTCAATTAATTTTTGACCCAAAGCACGCCCGGACCCCGATCCTAACCCTAAAATTATGGGCTATAGCACACCAATTTTTCCTAAAAATGCACCATTCATGTCATTTCGTCCGCTTGACCAACCAAATGGACTAGAATATTGAAACAGACCACACTGGGATGATCTCCAACCTCCATTGCATGCCTCAGTCAATTTTCGACACACATAGCACCTGGACCCCAGGCCTACCCCTAGAACTGTGGGCTATCACACACTAATTTGGCCCCAAAATGCTCTGTTCATGCCGTTTTGCCTGTTTGACCAACTAATTGGCCTAGAATACTGAAACGGACCTCACTAGGAAAATTCCCAACCTCTTTTATATGCCTCGGTTAATTTTTTGCCCATAACATGCCTGAACCCCAAGCCCATCCCCGGAACTGTGGGCTATAGCATATCGATTTAGCCTGAAAAAGCCCCATTCGTGCTATTTTGCTTGTTTGAACAATCATATGGCCTAGAATATTGGAACACACTAAGACAATCCCTAATATTCTGGGTATTCCCCATTCAATTTTCAACCCACAGTACCCTCATACCCGAGCCCACCCCCAAAACCGTGGGCTATAGCACGTCGATTTGGCCCAAAAATGCTTCGTTCTTGCCATTTTGCCCGTTTTACCAACCAAATGTCCTACAATGTTAAAACAGACCAAACTGGGATGATCCCTAACCTCTATGGCATGCCTCGATTAATGTTTGGCCCACAACACGCCCAGACCTCATCCCATCCTAGAATCATGGGCAATAGCACACCGATTTGGACAGTAAACACCCCATTCACATCATTTCACTCGTTTGACCAAACAAATGGCCTAGAATATTGAAACTGGCCACACTGGAATGATCCCCAACCTTCCTGGCATGCTACGATCGACTTTTGGCCCACAGCACGCCTGGGAAACCATCCCAACCCCGAAATCGTGGGCTATAGCACACCGATCTGCAACAAAAATGCCTCATTAGCACTGTTTCACCCGTTTGACAAACCAAATGCCCTAGAATATTTAAATAGACCACACTGGGATGATCCCCAACCTCCCCAGTATGCCCCAATTAATTTTTGGCCCACGACACGGTCAGACCTAGAGCCCACCCCTAGAACCGTGGGCTATAGCACACCGATTTGGCCCGTAAATGCCCCGTTTGCATCATTTCACCCGTTTGACAAACTAAATGGCCTAGAATATTGAAACGGACCTCACTGGGACAATCCCCAATCTCCCTGACATTCTTCTATCAAATTGTGGCCCATTGCATGCCCAGACCCTGGGCCCACCCCTTAAACCGTGGGCTATAGCACACCAATTTGGCACAAAAATGCCCCATTCACGCCATTTCACCCGTTTGACCAACCAAATGGCCTAGAATATTTAAACGGACTACACTAAGACTATCCCTAACCTCCCTTGATACCTTAGTTAATTTTCAGCCAATAACACGCTCGAACCCCATTCCCTCACCCAGAACCGTGAGCTATAGCACACCGAATTAGCCTGTAAATGCCCCATTCATGTTGTTTCACCCGTTAGACCAACCAAATTGCCTAGAATATTGAAACGGACCACATTGGGATAATCTCCAACTTCCTTGGCATGACTCGGTTAATTTTTAGTCCACATCACTCCCGAACCATAGGCCAACCCCCGAAATCGTGGGCTATGTAACACACCGATTTGGCTTAAAAAAGCCCCATTTGTGCTGTTTCACTTGTTTGACCAACCAAATGTCCTAGAATATTGAAACAGACCATACTAGGATGATCCCCAATCTCCCTAGCATGTCCCGATTGATTTTTGGAACACAGAACGCCTGACCCTCGGGCCCACCCCACAATTGTAGGCTACAGTACACCGCTTATGTACAAAAATACCCCATTCACACCGTTTTGCCCGTTTGACTAACCAAATGGCCTAGAATATTGAATGGGACCACACTAGGATGATCGTAACCTCCCTGGCATGCCCCAGTTGATTTTTGACCCGCAGCACGCTCGGACCCTAGGCCCACCCTTAGAAACGTGGGCCATAGCACACCGATTTTGCCCAAAAATTCTTTGTTCGTTCTATTTTGCCCGTTTAACAAACCAAATAGCCTAGAATATTAAAAAAAATTGCACTGGGATAATCCCCGACCTCCCTGGCATGCCCTGGTCGATTTTCAGCACACAGCACGCCCGGACCCTGAGCCCACCGCAAGAATCGTGGGGTATAGTACACCGATTTAGCCCGAAAATGCCCCGTTCGAGCCGTTTTACTTGTTTGACCAACCAAATGGCCTAGAATAATGAAATGGACCTTACTGGGGCGATCCCCAACCTCCCTGGCATGCATTAGTTTATTTTTAGATCACAACATACTCGTACCCCGGGCCCACCCCTAGAACCAATTTTGCCCCAAAATGTACCGTTCGCTCTATTTTACCCGTTTGACCAACCAAATGGCCTAAAATATTGAAACAGAAAACACAGGGACAATACCCAACCTCCCTTTCATGCTACGGTCAATTTTTGGCCCATAACATGTCTTGACCTAGAGCCTACCCCCAAAATCGTGGGCTATAGCACACATATTTAACCCAAAAAAGCACTGTTTGTGCCGTTTTGCCCGTTTGACTAATTAAATGGCCTATAATATTGAAACGGACCACACTGGGATGATCCCAAACTTCCAAATCAATCCCCAATTGATTTTTGGCCCACAGCACACCCGGACACCAAGCCCAACCCCAAAATCGTGGGCTATAGCACACCGATTTGGCCCATAAATGCCTCGTTCGTGTCGTTTTGCTCGTTTGACCAACCAAATGGCCTAGAATATTGAAAGGTACCATACTGGATGATACGGTAGATTTTTGACCCACATCATGGCTGGAACTCAGGCCCACCCATTGAACTGTGGCCTATAGCACATCGATTAGGCCCAAAAATGCCTCGTTCACGTTGTTTCACCTGTTTGACCAGCCTAGTGGCCTAGAATATTGAAACAAACCATACTGAGATAATATTCAATCTCCTTGGCACACCCCGATTGATTTTTTACCCACAACACGCTCGAACCTTGAGCCCAAACCCAGAACTGTGGGCTATAAGCCACCGGTTTTGCCCGAAAAAGCCTTATTTGCATCGATTGACAACCAAATGGCCTAAAATATTAAATTGGACCATACTAGGATGATTCCCAAATTCCTTGGCGTGATTCAATCAATTTTTATCCCATAGCACACTCGAACCCCAGGCCCACCCCCAAAACCTAGGGCTATAACACACCAATTTTGCTCGAAAAAGCCCCGTTTGCATTGTTTTGCCTGTTTGACAATCAAAATGGCCTAGAATATTGAAAGGGACCATACTGGGATGATCCTCAACCTCCATGGCATGCACCGATTAATTTTTGGCCCACAGAATGCTTGGATCCTGGCCCACCCTCGAAATCATAGGCTATAGCACACCGATTTGGCCGGAAAATTCCCCGTTCGCTCCGTTTTGCCCGTTTTACAAACCAAATGGCCTAAAATATCAAAACAAATAACACTGAGATGATTCCCAACCTCCCTGGCATGTCCCAATCAATTTGTTACCCACAACACGCTCGAACTCCGGGCCCACCCCAAAATCGTGGGCTATAGCTCCCTGATTTGGCCCGTAAATGCCCCATTCTCGTTGTTTTACCCTTTTGACCAACCAAATGGCCTAGAATATTAAAAGGAACACACTAGGAGGATCTCCAACCTCCTTGTCATGCTCCAACCAATTTTTGACCCACAGCATGCCTAGACCCATTGCCCACCCCTGGAACCGTGGGCTATAACACATTGATTAGGCCAAAATATGTCTCGTTTGCACCATTCAAACCCAAATGACCTAAAATATTAAAAAGAACCATATTGGGATGATCACCAACCTCCATGGCATACCCTGATTGATTTTTAGCCCATAACACACCCGCGCCCTGAGTTCGCCCCCAAAACCGTGGCTATAGCACACTAATTTGGCGCAAGAATACCCCATTCTTACTGTTTCACTCGTTTGACCAACCAAATTGCCTAGAATTTTGAAATAAACCATATTAGGATGATCCCCAACCTCCTTGGCATGCCCCGACTGATTTTCAACCCACAGCACGCCCGAACCCCAGGCCCACCCCAAAATCGTGGGCTATAGCTCACTGATTTGGCTTGTAAATGTCCTGTTCACGCCGTTTTGCTTGTTTGACAAACCAAATAGCCTAGAATATTAAAATAGACCATAAAGGGATGATATCCAACCTCCCTGGCATGCTTCGGTTAATTTTGGCCCAGAGAACGCCCAAACCCTGAGCCCACCCCCAAAACCATTGGCTATAGCACATTGATTTGGACCAAAAATACCCTGTTCGCACCGTATCGCCCGTTTAACCAAAAAAATAGCCTAGAATATTGAAACAAACCATGCTAGGATGATCCCTAACCTCCTCGATAGCCCCAATCAATTTTTAGCCCACATCACGCCCGGACCCCAGGGCCATTCCTGGAACCATGAGCTATAGCACATCGATTTGGCCCGTAAATCCCCTGTTGCATCGTTTTACCCGTTTGACCAACTAAATGGCCTAGAATATTGAAACAGACCATACCAGGATGATTCCAACCTCCCTGGTATGCTCCAGTCAGTTTTTAGCCCACAACACGCCAGGTCCCCGGGCCCACCCCTTGAACCGTGGGCTATAGCACACCAATTTTGCCCGGACTACACTGGACTATACCCAACCTCCATGTCACACCCTAGTCAAATTTTTTCCTACAGCATACCCGTAACCTAGCCCTCCCTTGGAACCTTGGGCTATAACACACCGATATATCCTGTAAATGCCCCATTTGCTTTGTTTTGCCCATTAGACCAACCAAATCGCCTAGAATATTTAAACAGACCACATTGGGATGATCCCCAACCTCCATGGAATGCCCTAATAATTTTTTGACATACAGCATGCTCGGACCCCGCGCCCACCCCAGAATCCTGGGCAATAGCACACTAATTTAGCCTGTAAATGCACCATTCGCGCCGTTTTGCCTGTTTGACAAATCAAATGGCCTATAATATTGAAACAGACCATGCTGGGATGATCCCCAAACTCCTTAACCCGCTCCGATCAATTTTCATCCCACAACACACCCGAATACTGGGCCCACCCTCAGAACCCTGGGATATAACACACCGATTTAGCCCAAAAATGCCTCATTTGCACCGTTTCACTATCCAAATGACATATAATATTGAAACGGACCACACTGGGATGATCCCCAACCTCCCTGGCATACCTCAATCAATTTTTGGCCAACAGCATGCCCAAAACCCGGGCCCACCCCTATAACTGTGGGCTATAACACACTAATTTGGCCAGAAAAATGCCCTATTCATATTGTTTCACCCGTTTGACTGACCAAATGGCCTAGAATATTAAAACGGAACACATTGGGATGATACCTAACATTATCGGCATGCCTCAATCAATTTTTGGCACACAGCATGCCCGAACCTCAGGCCCACCCCAGAATCGTGGCTATAGCTTATCGATTTGGCCCGTAAATGCCCCAATTGCGCCATTTCGCTTGTTTGACTAGCTAAATATCCTAGAATATTAAAATGGGCCACACTGGGATGATCCTCAAACTCCCTGGTATGCTCCGATCGATTTTCGGCCCACAAAACACCCGGACCCCAGTCTCATCCCCAAAATTGTGGGCTATAGCACACCAATTTGTAACAAAAATGCCTCGTTTACACCGTTTCACCCGTTTGACCAACTAAATGGCCTAGAATATTGAAACAGACCACACTGGGATGATTCTCAACCTACTCTACATGACTTCATTGATTTTCAAATGACAATACACTCGGACCCCTAGCCCACCCCTAGAACCGTGGGCTATAGCACACCGATTTTGCCCGTAAATACCCTATTTTCACCGTTTCAACTGTTTGACCAACTAAATGCCCTAGATTATTAAAACGGACCATATTAGGATGATCCCTAACCTCTGTGGCATGCCTCAGTTAATTTTTGGCCCACAGCACACTCGAACCCCGGACCCACCCCCTAAACCATGGGCTATAGAATACCAATTTGGCCCATAAATGCCCTATTCGCGCTGTTTTGCCTATTTGACCAACCAAATGTCCTAGAATATTAATATGGACTACATTAGGACTATCCCCAATCTCCCTGAATTCCCCGGTTGATTTTTAGCCCATAACACGCTAAGACCTCGGGCCCTCCCCCAGAACCGTGGGCTATAGCACACTGATTTGGCCCGTAAATGCTCTGTTCACGTTGTTTTTCCCGTTAAACTAACCAAATGGCCTATAATATTAAAATGGACCACACTGAGATAATCCTCAACCTCCCTGGCATACCTCAGTCAATTATCGGTTCATAGCATGCCCGGACCCCAGGCCCACCCCCAAAACTATAGGCTATAATACACCGATTTGGCCTAAAAATGCACCGTTCATGCTATTTCACCTATTTGACCAACCAAATGGCCTATAATAATGAAAAAACCCAGACTGGAATGATCCCCAACCTCCCTGTCATGCCTCGGTTGATTTTCAGCACATAACACGCCCGAACCCTGGGCTTACCCCTGGAAACGTAGGCTATAGCGCACCGATTTGGCCTTAAAATGGCCTATTCGCGCTATTTTACTCATTTGACCAACCAAATAGTCTAGAATATTGAAACAGACCACACTGGGATGATCCCTAACCTATCTGGCATGCCACAGTTGATTTTTGGCCCACAGCATGCCTGGACCCCGGGCTAACCCCTGGAATTGTGGACAATTGCATACCAATTCTGACTATAAATTCCCCATTCACCTTGTTTTGCTTGTTTGACCAACCAAATGGCCTAGAATATTGAAACGAGCCATGCTGGGATGATTCACAACCTCGCTGGCATGCTCTGGTCAATTTTTAGCCCACAACACGCCTGTACCACTATTCCAACCATAGAATCATGGGTAATAACACACCGATTTACACCAAAATCTCCCTGTTTGCACTATTTTACCCATTTAAGTAACTAAATTGTCTAGAATATTGAAACATACCACACTAGGATGATCCCAAACCTTCCTGGCATGCCCTAGTTGATTTTCAACCCACAACACGCTCGGACCCTGGGCCCACCCATGGAAGCATGGGCTATAACACATCGATTTGGCCCAAAAATGCCCTATTTGCACTGTTTCGTCCATTTGACCAACCAAATGGCCTAGATTTTGAAATGAATTACACTAGGATGATCCCCAACATCTCTAGCATGCCCAGTCAATTTTTGGCCCATATCACGCTCGGAACTCAGGCCCAACCCAAAACCGTGTGCTATAGCACACCGATTTGGCCTGAAAATGTTGAGTTTATGCCGTTTTGCACGTTTGACCAACCAAATAACCTATAATAATAAAACGTACGATACTGGGATGATCCCCAACCTTCTTGGCATGCCCTTGTTGATTTTTGGACCACAGCATGCCCGGACCCCAGGCCCACCCCCAAAATTGGGGGCTATAACACACCGATTTTGCCCTATAATGCGCAGTTCACGCCGTTTTGCCTGTTTAACCAACTAAATAGCCTAGAATATTGAAACGGACAATATTAGGACTATTCCTAACCTCCCTGGCATACCTCAATCAATTTTCGGACTTCAACACATCTTGACCCCAAGCCCACCCCGAAAATCGTAGGCTATAACACAACTATTTGGCCTAAAAAAGCACTGCTTGCGTCGTTTTGCCCGTAGGACTAACCAAATAGCCTAGTATACTGAAATGGATTATACTGGGGTGATCTCCAACCTCCGAGAAAGACCAGTTGATTTTTGACCCATATCACGCCCGAACCCTGAGCTCAACACCAAAATCATGGGCTATAGCACACCAATTTTGCTCGAAAATGCGCCATTCGTGCCGTTTTGCCCATTTGACTAACCAAATGGCCTAGAATATTAAAACAGACCACACTGAGAGGATCCCAAACTCTATGGCATGTCCCAATTGATTTTCGACCCACATAATTCCCGGACCCTAGGCCCACCCCTTGAACTGTGGGCTGTAGCACACCAATTTGGCCCGAAAATGCCTTGTTCACACCATTTCGCCTATTTGACCAACCAAATGGCCTAGAATATCAAAACAAAACACACTGGGATAATACCAACCTCCTTCTTATGCTCCAATTGATTTTTGGCCCGCAACATGCCCGGACCCCAGGCCCACACCCAAAACCGTAGGCTATAGCACATCGATTTGGACCAAAAGCCTCGTTTGCACCGTTTAGCCCGTTTGACCATCCAAATAGCCTATAATATTGAAAAGAACCATACTGGGATGATCCCCAACCTTCCTAGAAGGCCCCGGTCAATTTATAATGCACAACACCCCTGAACCTCAGGCCCACCAATGAAACCATGGGCTATAGCACACCGATTTGGCTTGAAAAAGACCCGTTCGCGCTGTTTTGCCCGTTTGACAAACCAAATGGCCTAGAATATTGAAGTTTACCATATTGGGATGATCCCCAACCTGCGTGGCATTCCCTAATAAATTTTTGGCCGACAGCATGCTTGAACCCCAACCCACCCCCAAAAGCGTAGGCTAAAGCACATCGATTTAGCCCAAAAATGTCCCGTTCGCGCTGTTTTGCCCTTTTACCATCCAAATTGCCTAGAATATTGAAATGAATCATACTGGGATGATACAAACCTTCCTGGCATACTCTAGTTAATTTTTGTCCCACAACACGCTCGGAGCCCAAGCCCACTCTGGAATCGTGGGCTATAGCTCACCAATTTGGCCCGTAAATGCCCCATTCATACCGTTTTGCCTGTTTGACCAACCATATGGCCTATAATATTGAAATGGACCACAATGGATGATACCAAACCTCTCCAACATGCTCTGGTTGATTTTTGACCCACAGCACGCTCGTACCCTGGGCCTACCCCCGAAACTATAGTCTATAGCAACTGATTTGGCCTAAAAATGCCTCGTTCGCACCGTCTCAAACCTAAATGACCTACAATATTGAAACAGACAATACTGGGATAATCTACAACCTCCCTAACACACCCTTATCGATATTTTACATACATCACAACCGAACCATAGGCCTACCCCAGAACCGTGGGCTATAACACATCGATTTGGCCTAAAAATACCCCATTCGGGCTGTTTCACTTGTTTGACCGACCAAATGGCCTAGAATATTAAAACGAACCATATTGAGATGATCCCCAACCTCCTTGACATGTCTCGATCAATTTTTAACCAACAAAACGCTCGAATCCAAGGCCCAATCGGAACCGTGGGCAATTGCACACCGATTTGGCTTGTAAATGTCCAGTTTGCCCGTTTGACCAACCGAATAGTCTAGAATATTGAAATATACCACACTAGGATGATAATTAACCATCCTGGCATGCCTCGGTCAATTTTTAGCCCATATCACACTCGAACCTCGAGTCTAGCCTCGAAAATGTGGGCCACAATACACTAATTTGGCCTAAAAATTCCCCGTTCACATTATTTATCTTGTTTGACCTATCAAATGGCCTAGAATATTGAAATATACCACACTGGGATGATACCCAACCTCCTTGGAATGCCTAAGTTGATTTTTGACCCACTATACAACTAGACTCGGGTCAACCGCTTGAACCGTGGGCTATAACACACAGATTTAACCCAAAAATGCCTCGTTCGTGTTATTTTGATTGTTTGACCAATTAAATAGCCTAGAATATTGAAACAGACCATACTAGGATGATCCCCAACCTCCTTGGTATGCCCTATCAATTTTTACTGCATAACATACCCGAACCTCGTGCCCACCCCTAGAATCGTGGCCTATAGCACACCGATTTGGCTCGAAAATGCCCTATTCGCCCTGTTTTGCTCGTTTGACTAACAGAATGACCTAGAATATTGAAACAGACCATAATAGGATGATCCAAAACTCCATGGCATGACTCAATGGATTTTTGGCCCACAGCACGCTCGGAACCCCAGCCCACCCTGGAAGCATGGGCTATAGCATACCGATTTGGCACAAAAATGCCCCGTTCGCGCCGTTTCATCCGTTGGAACAACCAAATGATATAGAATGTTGACACAGACCATACTAGAATATCCCAACCTCCCTGGTATGCTTTAGTTAATTTTTGGCCCACAGTACGCCCGAACCCCTGGCCCACCCCTAAAATCGTGGGCTATAATACACCAATTTTTTCAAAAAATGCCACGTTCGTACTATTTCACCCGTTTAAGCAACCAAATGGCTTAGAATATTGAAACGGACCATACTAGGATGATCCTAATATCCCTGGCATACCCCAATCAATTTTCAGCCCACAACACCCCCAAACGCTAGGCTCACCAATGAAACCGTAGGCTATAGCACACCGATTTGGCCTAAAAAAGCCCCATTCCTGCTGTTTCGCCCGTTTGATAAACTAAATGGCCTAGAATATTGAAACGAACCACACTGGGATGATCCCCAACCTCCCTATCATGCCTCGGTCGATTTTTGTCTTACAACATGCTTGGACCCCGGCCCGCCCCTAAAACTGTGGGCTCTAGCACACCGATTTGGCCCCAAAAAGCCCTGTTTGTGCTGTTTTGCCATTTTGACTAACCAAATGGCCTAGAATATTGAAACAGGACACACTGAGATGATCCTCAACCACCAAGCATGACCTAGTCAATTTTTGGCACATAGTACGTCCGGACCCCAGGCCACACCCCCGAATCATGGGTTATAGGACATCAATTTATCTTGAAAATTCCCCGTCCATGCTGTTTCATCCGTTTGACCAACCAAATAGCCTTGAATATTGAAACAGACCATACTGGGATGATCCAAACTTTTATTGAATGCCTCAATTAATTTTAAACCCATATCACGCTCGAACCCCAGGCCCACCTCTGGAACTATTGGCTATAACACATTGATTTGGCCCAAAAGATGCCCCGTTCACCCCGTATCGCCCATTTGACCAACCAAATGGACTAGGATATTAAAAAAGACCACACTAGGACATTTCCAACCACCTAGGTATGCTCTAACTGATTTTTGGCCCACAACATGCTCGAACCCTAGGCCCATCCTTAGAACCGTGGGCTATAGTACACTGATTTGGCTCGAAAAAGCCCTGTTCGTGCTGTTTCGCCAGTTAGACCAACCAAATGGCCTAGAATATTGAAATAGATCATATTGGAATGATCCCCAACCTCTCTGGATCACCCCGATCAATTTTATACCCACATCACACTCAGACCCCAGCCCACCCCCAGAACTGTGGGCTATAGCACACCGATTTGGCCCAAAAATGCCCCATTCGAGCCATTTCACCCGTTTGACCAACCAAATAGACTAGAATATTGAAACAGACCATATTGGGATGATCCCCAAACTCCTTGTCATGCCTCAATCTATTTTTGGCTCACAGCATGCTCGAACCTCGAGCCCACCCCTAGAACCCTGGGCTATCTCAAACCGATTTGGCCAGAAAAACCACCGTTCACTCTGCTTTGCCCATTTGACCAAAAAATTAGCCTAGAATATTGAAACGAACCACACTTAGATGATACTCAACCTTACTAAAACCCCTCGATTAACTTTTGTCCCATAGCACGACCGAACCCCGTGCCCATCCCCAAAACCATGAGCTATATCACACCGATTTGTCCTGAAAAAGCCCTATTCGCTCTGTTTCACCCATTTGACCAAACAATTGGCCTAGAATATTGAAAAAATCACACTGAGATGATACCTAACTTCCCTAGCACCCCTCGGTCAACTTTTAGCCCACAACACGACTGAACCCCGGGCCCACCCCCAAAATCGTAGGCTATATCATACCGATTTGGCCTGAAAAAGCCCCTTTAGCGCCATTTCACCCATTTTACCAACCAAATGGCCTAGAATATTGAAATAGACCATACTGTAATGATCCCCAACCTTCTTGGAATGCCCTGATTAATTTTTGGCCCACAGAACGCTTAGACCTCGAGCCTACCCCAGAATCGTGGGCTATAACACACTAATTTTGCCCGTAAATGCCTCATTCGCGCCGTTTTACCTGTTTGACCAACCAAATGTCCTGGAATATTGAACCGGACCCACTGAGATTATCCCCAACCTTTTTGGAATGCTTCAATCGATTTTTGGCCCAAAGCATGCCCGGGTCCTGGGACAACCCCCAGAACCGTGAGCTATAGCACAACGATTTGGCCTAAAACTGCCCCATTCTTATCGTTTCGCCTGTTTGACAACACAAATGACTTAGAATATTGAAACAGACCACACTGGGATGATCCCCAACCTCCCTAGCATTCCCCGATCGATTTTCAGCCCACAGCACACCCGAACCCCGAGTACACCCTCTGAAACTATTGGCTATAGCACACCAATTTGGTCCAAAAATGCCCTATTTGAGCCGTTTCACCCGTTTTACCAACCAAATAGCCTAGAATATTGAAACAGACCATACTGAGATGATACCCAACCTTCCTGGCATGGACTGGTCAATTTTTGGCCCACATCACGCCCGGACCCCAAGCCCACCCCCAGAATTGTGGGCTATAGCACACCGATTTGGCCTAAAATGCCCTATTTGAGCCGTTTTGCCTATTTGACCAACCAAATGGCCTAGAATATTGAAACGAACCATACTGGGATGATCCCCAACCTCCTTGGTATGCCTTGATCAATTTTTGGCCCACAACACGCTTGGAACTCGGGCCCACCCTTGGAACCGTGGGCTACATCATGACTGAACCTCGAGCCCACCCCCAAAAACGTGGGCTATATCACACTAATTTAGCCTAAAAAAGCCCCATTCACCCCATTTTGCCCGTTTGACAAATCAAATGGCCTAGAATATTAAAACAAACCACATTGGGATGATCCTCAACCTCCCTGTCATGGACAAGTCAATTTTTGGCCTACAGCATGCCCGAACCCCGAGCCCACCCCCAAAACCATGGGCTATAACATACCGATGCTTCCAAAAATACCCCGTTCGTGCTGTTTTGCCCAATTTACCAACCAAATGGCCTAGAATATTGAAACAAACCATACTGGAATGATTACCAATCTCCTTGGGATATCCCAATCAATTTTTGGCCCACAGCACGTACGGACCCCAAGCCCACCCCAGAATTGTGAGCTATAACGCATCAATTTTACCCATAAATGCTCCGTTCGCGCTGATTTGCCTGTTTGACTAACCAAATGGCCCGGAATATTGAAACAGACCATACTAGGATGATCCTTAACCTCTCTGGAATGCTCCGATTGGTTTTTGGCCCACAGCACACCCAAACCCCTGGACAAACCCCAGAACCGTGAGCTATAACACAACGATTTAGCCCAAAAATGCTTTGTTCTCACCATTTCGCCCATTTGACAACCAAAATGACTTATTGAAATGGACCATACTGGGATGATCCTCAACCCTCTTGGCATGCCCCGATCTATTTTTAGCCCGCAACACGCTCGGATCCTGAGCACACCCTCCAAAACTATTGGCTATAGCACATCGATTTGGTCTAAAATACCCCATTCACGCTGTTTCGCCCATTTAACCAACCGCATGTCCTAGAATATTAAAACAGACCATATTGAAATGATCAAAAACCTCCCTGGCATTCCTCAATCGATTTTTGACCCACAAAATGCTTGGACCTCGAGCCCACCTCCGGAACCTTGGGCTATAGCACATTGATTTTGCCCAAAAATGCCCCGTTCATGTTGTTTCACTTTTTTGACCAACCAAATGGTCTATAATACTAAAATAGACCATATTGGGATGATTCCCAGCTTCCCTGGCATGCCCTGGTCAATTTTTGGCCCACAACATGCCTGGACACCGGGCCTACCCCAGAACCATGGGCATAACTCACTGATTTGGCTTGAAAAAGCCCCGTTCACATTGTTTGACCAACCAAATGGCCTAGAATATTTAAATAAACCATACTAGGATGACCTCCAACCTCCGTGGCATACCCCAATTGATTTTTGGCCCACAACACGCCCAGACCCTAGGCCCACCCCCAGAACCGTGGGCTATAGCATATTGATTTTGCCTAAAAATGCCCCATTCACACTGTTTTGCCTGTTTTACTAACCAAATCGCTTGGAATATTAAAACGGACCACACTGAGATGATACCCAACCTCCCGAGCATGCTCTAGTTGATTTTTGACCCACATCACGCTCGGACCTTAAGCCCACCCTGGAATCGTGGGCTATAGCACACCGATTTGGCCCGTAAATGACTTGTTCACATTGTTTTGCCTATTTGACTGACCAAATGGCCTTGAGTAATTAAACGGACCACACAGTGAAGATCCCCAACCTCCCTGGCATGCTCTGGTCAAATTTTTGCCTACAGCACGCTCGGACCCTCATCCCACCCTTGGTTTAACTAACTAAATGGGCTAGACTATTGAAATGGACCACACTGGGATGATCCCAACCTCCCAGGAAAACTCCAATCAATTTTTGGACCATGGTACGCTCGGACCCCGGGCCGAACCCTTAAATCATGGGCTATACACACCAATTTGGCTTGAAAATGCCCCGTTCATATCGTTTTGCCTGTTTGACCAATAAAATGGCCTAGAATATTGAAAAGGACCATAATAGATGATCCCCAACTTCCATGACACACCCTGATCAATTTTTGACCCACATCACAGTCGAAGCCCAGGCCCACCCCTTTAACTGTGGGCTACAACACACTGATTTGACCCAAAAATGCCTCGTTCAAGCCGTTTTACCTGTTTGACCAACCTAATGGCCTAGAATATTCAGACATAACACAATGGGACAATCCTAACCTCCTTGGCATACCTCGGTTGATTTTTGGCCCACAACACGCTTGGAACCCTGGCCCAAACCTAGAACTGTGGGCTATAAGTTACCGTTTTTGCTAAAAGATGCCTCATTTGCATTGTTTTGCCTGTTTGATCAACCAAATGGACTAAAATATTGAAATGGACGATATTGGGATAATCCCCAACCTCCCTAGTATGCCTCGGTTGATTTTTAGCCCACAACACGCCTAATCCCTGGGCCTATCCCTGGAACCGTAGGCTATAACACTCTGATTTGGCTTGAAAAAGGCCCATTTGCGCCATTTTGACCATTTGACAAACCAAATGGTCTATAATATTGAAATGGACCATATTGGGATGATGCCCAACCTCCATGGAATTCCCTGGTCAATTTTTGGCCCACAGCATGCTCGAACCCTGACCCACTACCGAAATCGTTGGCTATAGCACACCAATTTGGCCCAAAAATGTCTTCGTGCCATTTCGCCCATTTTACAAACCAAATATCCTAGAAAATAGTAATAGATCACACTATGATGATTCCCAACCTCCTTGGCATGCCTCGATGAATTTTCAGTCCATAGCATACTCGAACCCTAGGCCCACCCTGAAATCATAGGTTATAGCTCACTGATTTGGCCTGTAAATGCCCCATTCGCCCGTTTTACTAACCAAATAGCCCAGAATAATGAAACCAACCACACTGGGATGATACCCTATCTCCCTGGCATGCTCCGGTCAATTTTTGATCCACAGCATGCCCAGACCCCAGGCTCACCCCGGAATCGTGGACTATAGCACACCGATTTGGTCCAAAAATGCCTCGTTCACACAATTTCAAACTTAAATGACCTAGAATTTTAAAATGGACCACACTGGGATAATCTACAACCTCCCTGGAACACCCCGATCTATTTTTGTCCCACAGCACGCTTAAACCCCGGGCCCACCTCTGGAACTGTGAGGTATAACACATCGATTTGGCCAGAATATTCCCCGTTTGTGCTATTTCACTCGTTTGACCAACCAAATTGCCTAGAATCTTTAAATGAACCATATTTGGATGATACAAAACCTCCTTGGCATGCTTCAATCAATTTTCAACCCACAACATGCCTAGACCCCGGGCTTACCTCAAAACCCTGGGTTATAGCACACCGATTTGGCTTGTAAATACCCCATTTGCGTCGTTTTTCTCCTTTGACCAACCAAATGAAAAACCTTCATGGCATGCTTTTATCAATTTTTGGCCCACATCACGCCCAGAACCGGGGGCCCACCCCTGGAATCGTGGGCTATAGCACACCAATTTTGACTAAAAACACCCTAGTTGCACCATTTCGCTCGTTTGACCAACCAAATGGCCTAGAATATTGAAACAAACCATACTGGAATGATCCCCAACTTCCCCATCATTCCCCAATTGATTTTTGGCCCACAACATGCCTGAACCCCAGGCCCACCCCTGGAACCGTGGGCTATATCACACCAATTTTGCCTGAAAATGCCTCGTTTACTCCGTTTTGCCTGTTTGACCAACCAAATGGCCTAGAATATTGAAAAAACCCACAATTGGACTATCCTCTACCTCCATAGCATACCTTGATCAAATTTTGGCCCACAGAACACCCAGACCCGGGCCCTCCCTCAGAACCATGGGCTATAACACATCGATTTAGCCCATAAATGCCCCATTAGCGTCGTTTTGCCTATTACACCAACCAAAAGGCCTAGAATATTTAAACGAACTACACTGAGATGATAAACAACCTCCATGTCATGCCACAATCTATTTTTTGCCCACAGCACGTTCGGACCCCGAGTCCACCCCAGAATCGTGGGTAATAGCACACCAATTTGGCCCATAAATGCACCGTTCGCACTATTTTGCCTGTTTGACCAACGAAATGGACTAGAATATTAAAATAGAACACACAGGGATGATACCCAACCTCCTTGGAATGCTCTAATTTATTTTTGACCCACAGCACACCTGGATCTTGGGCCCACCCTTGGAACCATGGGCTATAACACACCATTTCAGCCCAAAAATGCCACGTTTGCATTGTTTCATAACCCAAATGACCTATAATATTAAAATAGACTACATTGGGACAATCCCCAATATCCTTGTCATGCTCTGGTCAATTTTCATCCCACAACACGCTCAAACCCCAGGCCCACCCACGAAACAGTGGGCTATGGATAACTAATTTGGCCCAAAAATGCCCCATTTGCATCGTTTCAGTCATTTTACAAACTAAATGATCTATAATATTAAAACGGACCATATTGGGATAATTCCCACCCTCCCTGGTATGCCCCGATCAATTTTTGGCCCATAGAACGCCCAGACCTCTGGCCCACCCCGAAATCGTGGTTATAGCACATGGATTTGGCTTGTTTGAATAACCAAATGGCCTAGAATATTGAAACGGGACATATTGGTATGATCGCCAATCTCCTTGGCATGCTATGATCGATTTTCAATCAACATCACTCTCGGAGCCCTGTTCCTCCCTCAGAATCGTGGGCCATAGCACACCGATTTGCACAAAAAATGCCTTATTTGCACCATTTTGGCCGTTTGACCATCCAAATAGCCTAGAATATTAAAATAAATCACACTGGGATGATCCCCAATCTCCCCGATGTAACCCAATTGATTTTTGGCCCACAACATGCCCGGACCCTAGGTCTTTCCCTGAACCGTGGGCTATAGCACACCGATTTGGCCCATAAATGTTGTATTTGCATTGTTTGGCCCATTTGACCAACTAAATGGCCTAGAATATTGAAATAAACTACACTGGGATGATCCCCAACCTCCATGGTATGCCTAAGTTAATTTTCAGCCCACAGCACATCCGGAGCCCAGGCCACCCTTTGAATCGTGGGCTATAGCACACCAATTTGGCTCGTAAATTCCCCATTCGCACTATTTCACCCATTTGACCAACCAAATAGCCTAGAATATTGAAAAGAACTACACTTAGACTATTACCAACCTCCCTAGATGTCCCGGTCAATTTTTAGCCCACAATACGCCCAGACCCCGAGCCCTCCTCCAGAACCGTGGGCTATATAGCACACCAATTTGGCCCGTAAATTCCTTGTTCGTGTTGTTTTGCCCGTTAGACCAAGAAAATAGCCTAAAATATTAAATTAGACTACACTAGGATGATCTCCAACCTCTCTGGCATGCCCCGATCAATTTTCAACCCATAGTACGCTCGCACCCCAGGCCCACCCCCGAAACTGTTGGCTATAATACACCGATTTGGCCTAAAAATGCACGTTCATTCTATTTCGCCTGTTTGACCAACCAAATGGCCTATAATATTGAAACTAACCACACTGGCACAATCCCCAACCTCCCTGGGATGCCCTAGTTAATATTTAGCCCATAGCACGCCCGAACCTTGGGTCCACCCCTAAAAACATAGGTTTTAACATACCAATTTGGTTCAAAAATAGCCCGTTTGCGTTGTTTTGCTTGTTTGACCAACCAATTGGCCTAGAATATTGAAACAGACCAAAATAATATGATCCCTAACTTTCCTAGCACCCCCGATTGATTTTCAGCCCATAGCATGCCTGGCCCCTGGGCCAACCCCCGAAATCGTGGGTAACAGCATACCGATTTAGACCGTAAATGCCCCGTTCGCGCCATTTCACTCATTTGACCAACTAAATGGACTAGAATATTGAAACGAGCCATACTGGGATGATCCCCAACCTCCTTGGCATACTCTGGTCATTTTTTGGCCCATAGCACGCCAGAACACCATTCCACCCTCGGAATTGTGGGCTATAGCACACCGATTTGCACCAAAAATGCCCCATTTTGCCTATTTGACTAACCAAATAGCCTAGACTATTGAAACATACCACACTAGGATGATCACTAATCTCCCAAGCATGCCCCGATTGATTTTTGACCCACAAGTCGCTCGAACCCTAGTCCCACCCCGGGAAGCGTGGGCTATAGCACATCGATTTAGCCCAAACATGCCCCGTTTGCTCCGTTTCGCCCATTTATCATACCAAATAGCCTAGAATATTAAAACAAACCACATTAGGATGATCCCCGACCTCCCTGGCATGCATCAGTCAATTTTTAACCCACAACACGCTCTGACCCTAGGCTCACCCGCAAAATTGTGGGCTATAACACACCGATTTGGCTTGTAAATGCTGCATTCACATGCCGTTTCACTTGTTTGACCAATCAAGTGGCCTAGAATATTGAAACGAACTATACTAAGATGATCCCCAACCTCCCTAGCATGACTCAGTCTATTTTTGGACTACAGCATTCCCGGACCCTAGGCCCACCCCTATACCGTGGGCTATAACACATCAATTTAGCCCTAAAATGCACTGTTCATGCCGTTTTGCCTTTTGATCAACCAAATGGCCTAGAATATTGAAACAGACAACACTAGGATAATCCCTAACCTCCTAGGCATGCTTTAGTTGATTTTTGGCCAATAATATGTCCATACCCCAAGCCCACCCCCGAAATCGTAGGCTTTAGCACACCTATTTTGCTTGTAAAAGCAGTGTTTGCACCATTTTGCCTGTTTGACTAACCAAATGGCCTAGAATATTAAAACAGACCATACTGAGATGATCCCCAACCTTTTGGACAAGCTCCAATTGATTTTTGGTCCACAACACACCCGAACCTCGGGCCCAACCTCGAAATCATGGGCTATAGCATATCGATTTTGCCCAAAAATGCCCTATTCATGCCATTTCGCCCGTTTGACTAACCAAATGGCCTAGAATATCGAAACGTACCACACTGGGATAATATCCAACCTCCATGTCATGCCCTGGTCAATTTTAGACTTACATCACGCCCAAACCCCAGGCCCACCCCTTGAACTATGGGCTATAGCACACCAATTTGGCCCAAAAAATGCCTCGTTCACACTATTTCTCTCGTTTAACCAACCAAATGGCCTGGAATATTTAAACAAACCATATTGGGATAATACCAAACTTCCTTAGCATGCCCCAGTTGAGTTTTGGCCTATAGAATATCTGGACCCTAGACCCACACTCAGAACTGTGGGCTATAGCACATCGATTATGCCCCAAAAAGCCTTGTTCGCATCGTTTAGCCTGTTTGACTATCTAAATGGCCTAAAATATTGAAACAGACCACACCAGGATGATCCCCAACCTCCCTGGCATGGTTCGGTTGATTTTTAGCCTATAGCACCCCCAAACTCCAGGCCCACCAGTGAAACCGTGGTCTATAGCACATCGATTTGGCTTGAAAAAGCCTCATTCATGCCTTTTTGCCCATTTGACAAACTAAATAGCCTAGAATATTGAAACAGACCACAGTGAGATGATCCCCAACCTTCCGAGAATGCCCCAGTTAATTTTTGGCCCACATCACACTCGGACCCCCGCCCACCCCTAGAACCCTGGGCTAAAGCACACTGATTTGACCTAAAAATGCCCCATTTGCGTTGTTTCTACCTTTTACTAACCAAATAGCTGAAATATTGAAACAAACCACACTGGGATGATCCCCAACTCCCTGGTATAATCTGTTCAATTTTTGGCCCACAAAATGCTTGGATCCTAGGCCCATCCCAGAATCGTAGGCTATAGTTCACCGACTTTGCTCGTAAATGCCCTGTTCGTACCGTTTCACTCATTTGACCAACAAAATGACCTAGAGTATTAAAATGTATCATAATTCGATGATCCCCAACCTACCTGACATGCTTCGGTCAATTTTTGACCCACAACACAACCAAACCCTGAGCCCACCCCCAAAACTATGGGCTATAACAATCGATTTGGCCCAAAAATGCCTCGTTTGCACCATTTCAAACCTAAATAATCTAGAATATTAAAATGAACCAAAATAGGATGATATCAAACTCTCTATCATACCCCGGTCAATTTTTGAGCTACAGCATGCCTAAAACTTAGGCTCACCCCCAGAACCATGGTCTATGGCACACTGATTTGGCCCAAAAATACCCCGTTCGTGCCGTTTTGCCCGTTTGACCAACCAAATGACCTAACATATTGAAATATACCACACTGGGATGATCCATAACCTTTCTGTCTTTCCCTGGTTGATTTTTGGACCATAAAACGCTTGGACCCTGGGCCCACCTCAATAATCATGGGTAATAACACACCAATTTGGCCCAAAAATGCCCTGTTTCTGCCGTTTCATCCGTATGACCATCTAAATGGCATATAATATTGAAATGGAACACACTGGGATGATCCCCAACCTCCCTAGAATTTTGTGATCGATTTTTAGTCCACAATACGGCAGGACCCCAGGGCAAACCCAGAACCATGGGCTAGGGCACATTGATTTGGCCCAAAAATGCTCCGTTCATGCCATTTTTCCCGTTTGACCAGCCAAATGGCCTAGAATATTAAAAAGGACCATACAAGGATGATCCCCAACCCTATGGCATGCCCCGGTTAATTTTTAGCCCATGACACGCCCAGACTCTGGGCCCACCCCTAGAACCATGGGCTATAGCATAATGATTTGGCTCGAAAACTCCTTGTTCATGCTGTTTTATCTGTTTGACCAATCGAATTGCGTATAATATTTAAAAGGGCCACACTGGGAAGACCCCCAACCTCCCTTGGATGCCTCGGTCTATTTTTGGCCCACAACACCCTAGAACCCCTGGCCCATCCCAGCATTCGTGGGTTATAACATACTAATTTGGCCATTAAATACCCTATTAGCGCCTTTTTGACCGTTTGACCAACCAAATGTCCTTAAATATTGAAAAAGGCCATATTGGGATGATACCCAACCTCCCTGGCATTCCCCAGTCAATTTTCAACCCACAGCACACCCGAGCACCAAGCTCACCCCTGAAACCCTGGGCTATAGCACACCTATTTTTCTTGAAAATGCCCCATTCGTGCTGTTTTGCCTGTTTGACCAACCAAATGCTATATATTATTGAAACAGACCATATTGGGATGATCTCCAACTTTTCTGGCATGCTCTAGCTAATTTTTCACCAATAGCACGCTCGAATCCTGGTCCCACCCCCAAAACCGTGGGCTATAACAGACTTATTTGGCTTAAAAATGCCCTATTCAAGCCATTTTGCCTGTTTAACCAACCAAATGGCCTAGAATATTGAAACGAACCATACTGGGATGATGCCTAACCACCCTGGCATACCTCGGTAAATTTTTGGCCCACAACATTCTCGAATCCTGAACCGACCCCCAGAACTGTGGGCTATAGCACACCAATTTGGCCAGAAAATGCCCTATTCATGTCGTTTTGCCCATTTGACCAACCAAATGGCTTCGAATATTGAAACAGACCACACAATAATGATCCTCAACCTCCCTGGTATGCCCTGGTTAATTTTCATCCCACAGAACACCCGGACCCCAGGCCCACCCTAGAACCGTGGGCTATAGAACATCAATTTGTCTTGAAAATGCCCCATTTGCACCGTTTCATCCATTTGTCCAATTAAATAGCCTATAATATTGAAACAGACCATACTTAGACAATCCCAAACCTCCCTGGAACTCAATGGTCAATTTTTGTCCTACAGCACGCCCGAACCTCGGGCCCACCCATAAAATCGTGGGTTATAGTATGCTAAGTTGGACTAAAAATGCTCCATTCGTATTGTTTTGCCCGTTTGACCAATCAAATAGCTTAGAATATTGAAACAGACCACACTGGGGTGATCCTCAACTCCCCGACATACCCCAATCAATTTTGTCCCACAACACTCCCGGACCTTAGTCCCACACCAGGAATTGTGGTGTATAGCACACTGATTTGGCCCGTAAATTCCCTATTTGTGCCATTTTGCCCATTTGACAAACTAAATTGCCTAGAATATTGAAGCAGACCATAATGGGAAAATCCCCAATCTCGCTGGCATGCCCGATCAATTTTTTTCCCACAAAATAACTGGACCCCGAGCCCACCCCCTGAACCGTGGGCTATAGCACACTGATTTGGCTTGAAAATGACCTGTTCGCGCCGTTTTGACCGTTTAATCAAACAAGTGGCCTAAAATATTCAAACGAACAACACTGAGACTATCTCCAACCTCCCTGACATACCTCAGTCAATTTTTGGCCTACAGTACGCTTGGAACCCGGGCCCTCCCCCGAAACCCTAGGCTATAGCACGTCGATTTGGTCAAAAAATGCCTCGTTCCCCCTATTTTGCCCATTTAACTAACTAAATGGCCTAAAATATTGAAATAGACCACACTGGGATAATCCCCAATCTAACTGGCATGCTCGATAGATTTTTAGGCCACAGCACGCCCGAACGCTTGGCCAACCCTCAGAATCGTGTGCTATAACACATAGATTTAGCTCGTATACGCCTTATTCGCTCCGTTTTGCCTGTTTGACCAACTAAATAGCTTAGAATATTGAAATAAACCACACTGAGATAATCCCCAAACTCCCCGATATGTCACGGTTAATTTTTGGCCCACAACAAACCCGGACCCCGAGCCCACCCCAGAACCATGGGCTATATAACACACTGATTTGGCTAGAAAGTGACCCATTCATGCTGTTTTGCCTGTTTGACAAACTAAATGGCCTAGAATATTGAAATATACAATATTGGGATGATCCCCAATCTAACTTCCATGCCCAGGTTAATTTTTGGCCCACAGCACGCCCTGAACCCGAGCGCCCGCCCCTAAACCATGGGCTATAGCAGTCTGATTTAGCCCAAAAATATTTTGTTCGCGTCGTTTGGCCAACCAAATGGCCTAGAATATTGAAATGGACCACACTGGGACTATTCGCAACCTCCCTTGCACTCCTCAACGGATTATTGGCTTACATCACACCAGGAAACTAGGACCTTCCCTGGAACCGTGGGCTATAACACACCGATGTAGCTCGTAAATGCCTCGTTCACTTTGTTTTGCCCGTTTGACTAACCGAATTACCTAGAATATTGAAACAAACTACACTGAGGTGATCTCTAAGCTCCCAGCCATGCCTCAATTGATTTTTGGCCCACAATACGCTCGGACACCGAGCCCACCCCTAAAATCATGGGCTAGAGCACATCGATTTGGCCTAAAAGTGCTTCTTATGTGTTGTTTCGCCCATTAGACCAACCAAATGATCTATAATATTGAAACAAACCACACTGGGATGATCCCCAACATCTATGGCATGCCTCGGTCAATTTTTGGCACTCCCAGAACCCGAGCCCACCCCAGAATTATGGGCAGTAACACATCAATTTGGCTTGTAAATGCACCGTTCACGTCGTTTTGCCTGTTTGACCAACCAAATGGCCTAGAATATTAAAACAGACCACACAAGGATGATCCCCAACCTCCCTGGCATGCTCTAGTCGATTTTTGACCTACAACACTCCCGGACCCTGGGCCAACCTCGAAACCAAAGGATATAGCACACCGATTTAGCCCCAAAATGCCTCGTTTGCAGTATTTCACAACCCAAATGACCTATAATATTTAAATGGACCACACTGGAATGATCTCCAACCTCGCTGACACACCCCAATCAATTTTTGGCCCGTTGCACACCCGAAACCCGAGTCCACCCCTAGAAACGTGACCTATAGCACACTAATTTTGCCTGAAAATGCCCGTTCATGCCATTTCACCTCTTTGACCAATCAAATGGCCTAGAATATTGAAACAAACCATATTGGGATGATCCCCAACCTCCCTGACACGCCTTGATCAATTTTTGGCCCACAACACACCCAGACCTTGGGCCCACCCTAGAACTGTGGCTATAGCATATTGATTTGGCCCATAAATGACCCATTCACGCTATTTCGCTCGTTTGACCAACCAAATAGCCTAGAATATTCAAAATGGGTCACACTAGGATGATCCTCAACTTTCCTGGCATTGCTTCGATCGATATTTGCCCCACACCAAGCTCGAACCCCGATCCCACCCCCAAAATCATGGGCTATAACTCATCGATTTGTACTAAAAATGCCTTGTTTACACCATTTCGCCTAATTAACCAACCAAATGGCCTAGAATATTAAAATAGACAACACTGGTGTGGTTCATTTAATTTTTTGTGGCTATTTGGGTGGACAAACAGGGAATTCGTGTCCTCACAAACGAGCAAAATGACATGAATGGGGAATTTTTGAGCAAAATGGGTGAGCTATTGCCCATGGTTTTAGGGGTGGGTCTGGGGTCTAGGCGTGCTGTGGCACAAAATTGACCATGGCATGGCAGGAAGTTGAGGATCATCCCAGTGAGGTCCGTTTAATTTTTTGTGGCCATATGGGTAGACAAATAGGCAAAACAGCTCGAATAGGGCATTTTCGGGCTAAATCAGTGTGTTATAGCCTATGGTTTCATTGGTGGGTCCGGGGTTTGGGAGTGCTGTGGGTTAAAAATCGACAGGGGCATGTCGGAGAGGTTTGGGATAGTCCTAGTGTGGTCTATTTAATTTTTTGCGTCCATTTGGGTGGACAAACTGGTGAAACGGCACAAACAAGGCATTTTCAGGCCAAATCATTCTGCTATAACCCACGATTTCAGCAGAGGGCCCAGGGTCCTAGCGTGCTGTGGGCCAAAAATCGACCGGGACATGCCAGAGAGGTTGGGGATCATCCCAGTGTGGTTCATTTAATTTTTGTGGCCATTTGGGAGGAAAAATGGGCAAAATGGTGCGAATGTGGCATTTTTGAGCCAAATCGGTGTGCTATAGCCAACGGATTTGGGGGTGGGCCTGGGGTCCAGGTGTTCTATGGGCCAAAAGTTAATTGGGGCTTGCCAGGGAGGTTGGGGATAATCCCGGTATAGTCCTATTAATTTTTTGTGTCCATTTGGGTGGACAAACGGGTAAAACAGCAGAAATGCAGCATTTTCGAGCGAAATTGGTGTGCTATAGCCCACAATTTTGGGGTTGGGCCCGGGATCCGGGCGTGCTGTTGGCCAAAAAATGATCGGGGCATGCCAAAGAGGTTGGGGATCATCCCAGTGTGGTCCGTTTAATTTTTTGTGGCCATTTGGGTGGAGAAACGGGCAAAACATCGAGAGTGGGGCCTTTTCGAGCCAAATCGGTGTGCTATAGCCCACGATTTTGGGGGTGGGCTCGAGGTCCGGGTGTGCTGTGGGCCAAAAATCCACCGAGGCATGACAGGGAGGTTGGGAATCATCCCAATATGATCTATTTAATTTTTTGTGGCTATTTGGGTGGACAAACAGGAGAAACGGTATGAATGGGGCATTTTTGGGCTAAATCGGTGTGCTATAACCCGTGTTTTTGGGAGTGAGCCCGGGGTTCGTGCGTGCTGTGGGTCAAAAATTGACTGAGGCGTGCCAGGGAGATTATGAATCATCCCAGTGTGATTCATTTAATAATTTGTGGCCATTTAGGTGGACAAACGGGTGAAACAGCGCAAACGAGGACATTTCAGGCCAAATCGAAGTGCTATAGCCTACGACTTTTGGGGTAGGCCGGGGTCCGGGTGTGCTGTGGGCCAAAAATCTATCAGGGCATACCAGGGAGGTTGGGATCATCCCAGTATGATTCATTTAATTTTTTGTGGCCATTTGGGTAGACAAATGGCAAAACGGCGCGAACGGGGCATTTTTGGGCTAAATTGGAGTGCTATAGCCCACGGTTTATGGGGTGGGCCTAGGGTTCAGGCGTACTGTGGTCCAAAAATTGACTAGGTCATGCCAGGAAGATGGGGATCGTCCTAGTGTGGTCCATTTAATAATTCATAACAATTTGGGTGGACAAACAGGCAAAACGGTGCGAACGGGGCATTTTTGGGCCAAATCGAAGTGCGATAGCCTACGGTTTCAGGGTTGGGCTCGGGGTCCGGGCGTACTATGGAAAAATAAATCTATCAAGGCATTCCAGGGAGGTTGGGAATTATCCCATTGTGGTCGTTTAATTTTGCGTGGCCCTTTGGGTGGACAAATAGGCAAAACGACACGAATGGGGCATTTTTAGGCTAAATCGGTGTGATATATCCCACAGTTTAGAGCATGGGCCCTAGGTCCGGGCGTACTGTGGGCCAAAAATTGATCTAGGCATGCCATAGAGGTTGGGGATCATCCCAGTATGGTCCTTTTAAATTTTTATGGCAATTTGGGTGGACAAATGGGTGAAATAGCATAAACGGGGCATTTTTCGGGCTAAATCGGTGTGCTATTGATAACGCTCAATCTACAGCTCTCGTAGGAGTGTAAAGCGGTCATTAGCAAATATAGAACCCAACCTGGGTTGGGTATCGATCCCTCAGGGAATAGCTTGGTCAACAAGTAAGCAACGATTACTAGACTTTTAGTGCAAGTCTCGTAAGTAGGGGGGATTGTAATGTGTACCAAAAGTATTAATGTAGAAACTAAAAATAGCAAAGTAAAAAGAAAGAATGTTTAGTATGTTGTAAAACAATGAGAATTGAAGCGTTGGGGTTATGTCCACCTTCTGAGTTATACGTCTCTATTGACTATGAGTATGTAGAATTCCGACATGCATGTGCTTATAGAGAATTGTATTCGATGGTAAATCCAGGCGTCTTTCGACCTATTCGAGGATTATTTCACTTTAACTATTTCGAGCTTAAAGCGTGTCTAACGGTACGAATTCTCCAAGAGGTTAATCCAGTTACGACACTAACTGTTTAGTAGGGAATTTAGGATGTGACCCTACTACCTTGACACTATCTCTTTTCCAGACAAATAACCTTTGTTTCGAACAAGTTAAATGTTATACTGGCGTATTCTTGCGTTTGCAACCACAAAGAATTTAGATTAAGAGAAGAGAATAATGATATAAGTAGCATACGTGTCACGAACTCACAAACTCACAGCAATAGATAGTATCTCAGTTGGCTTCCATAACCCCAACAGAGAAGTTTAGTTACCCATGAATGCGAAGGAGATCATGATTGACATTGTTGTTATACCACAAGATTGATTAATTTCGTGTAGCACAAGTGGTAGGTGTTTAGGCGTGAATTCCTAGGCAAAGTAACGATTCTCTTGTTGCAAAATTTAAGAATAGATGAATAGAAGAAGAAAAATAGAATTAATGGGAAGAATTCGGAATTGAGAAGTAGAATGTATCTCTCCACTAAGGGAGGAATTAATTGTAAGGTAGAATGTATCTCTCCACTAAGGGAGGAATTAATTGTAAGGTAGAATGTATCTCTCCACTAAGGGAGGAATTAATTAAAAATCTCTAGCAAAATAGGGTATTTATAATACCCATATCCTAATCCTACTAAGCTAATGAAATACTTAACCAAATCCTACTAAGCTAATGAAATACTTAACCCAATTGTACTAGGTTAATGTAACATTATCCAAATCCAAATAAACTAATGAAATACTTAACCCAATTGTACTAGGTTAATGTAACATTATCCAAATCCAAATAAACTAATGCTAGTCCCCAAAGTCTTCAGAAATGCTTTTTTAGCCCGGGACAGATTTTCCATGCATCACTTTTGGTCCTTTAGGCGTTCAAGCTCCCTTTCCTTCCTTCGTGAGCTTTCTTTGGCATCAAGTAAGCCATAAAATGCTGATTTCTGCATCATTTATACCTGAAACTTCGCTAATCATGTTCGTTAGCTCACTTACAGGAAAAAGGACTAAAAGCGCATGAAATATATACTTTGTTCTCAAAACATGGCATAAATATGGGCAAAATATATTGATATAGGCGCGTAATATCGCCTATCATCAACACCCCACACTTAAGGCTTTGTTCATCCTCGAACAACATATCATGTTCCTCTAAACATCAACTTAGGGTTTCACAGCAACAACACAAAACATTCGTCAAGACAAGCACAACAATTATCAACAAAGAGTAGTTTTCCGATCATTCGTAGAAACAGTTTAGCCTCTAGCATAGACTCGTGATGGTGGTCAATTCATATTCAAAAGTTAAGGTACAAAGAATCATATACACTACCCAAAACTCATCAACCATGTGTGTCTCACAATATATTACCCATAATCACTCACAAGTATAGCATCTTTTTCAAACATGGGTATAAAAATATCCTTGCTCTCACTCTCACAAAGAATTTGTATGCAGCAATTGATGACCATAGGCTTGCCCTTAGTGTAGTACTCCACTAAATGTCAGAATGCTAAGATTAGGATCAAATAGGTCTTTTGATGGTTGTAATGTAGGCTAAGGGACGGGTAGGATCAGCTATTTTGGCCAGAAATAGTGACTAAGTTCCTAAGCACTTTAATACATCACATTGTTTCATTGACACTTTTTTCTTTCATCCTTTCTTCTTCTTTTATTCTACCACCCTTGTTCTCCTCTTTTGGTTTTCAATTTTAAACATAACTCACTTTTCAGCTTTCTTTTTCCTTCTTCTTTTCACAACATACCTCTTATGATAGCACTTTTTTTTTCATAACACATTCAAGCACCATTACAATTTAAAGCATCATACTTAACCAATTTCCTCTTATATTGTCACATGACTTTATACTTTAAAGCACTTAGGAATTTGGATCAAATCACGTCTTAAAAAAATGGATTAGGCTTACATACAAGGTTGTCAAAGAAATAGGTTAAAGGCTCAAAAGGGTTTAACTAGGATGATGTCCAAGGGTAGATAAAACGAAGGTAAACATATGTAGGTTGCCAAAGAAATGCCTAAATCATCTCCTAAACTTACACTCCTTATTTTCGCTTTGCATACATACCAGGCAAGTTCTAGCATCAGCCACAAACATAGAATATACTATTAATCTCACACACACAAGGCACATGGTCGACTTTACTGGAAGTAATATAGAATCTTGACCCAACAAGTGAAGGAATTGAACCACACAATATCACATAATGAGTCACAATTAGAGCCTAAACGTCTCAATAGTCATAATTGTAGCACATACTCTTGTTATAATCTCATGTTTCCTATTGGAATTATTTCATGCGAAGCTAAAAAATTATTCCTAAAAAACGACACAAAAATAAAACCGTAAACAGAGTAAACAAACATAGATGCGATAGAGAAGTATAGCATGCGGTACCGCCACCCCACACTTAAATGGGACACTGCCCTCAGTGGAAAATAAATACGAAGAACCTGGTCAGTCAGACTCTTCCTCAATGTCGGGGGTCATACCCCCTTTGTCGGAATCATCATAAGAGTCATCGTTAGAGTTCTCCTCCTCATCGGAGTCTGGCAAGCGTCGATCGTCATCGGTCGGCACATCATCATCTAGAGGTTCCTCAAAGTATACGCCCACTCCACACATCTCCCGTGCATGCATGTTCATTGGATAGTCGTGGTCCAGCTGTTGGAGATCTGCAACAGTTGGAACACGTCCACCACTCATCATAGTAAATCGTGTCATGCCATAAAGATGACGGAAGAAACTTTCATCACAAGCATGTCTCTCCGCAGTAGTAAGGTTGACACCATGAGTTATTTCAGCATCTTTGACCTTTGTGAGGTCAACCTTCTTCGGGTTATGTGGGAGTTTGTGATCAGCTGGTTCCTCTTCGATATCCTCCTTCCGTAAGATTGCTGTCAACAGATTACCAAAAGTGAAGTGGGACCTTTTGTGGAGTCTGGCCTTCCTCATTGTAGAACGAATGATTGCCCCAAAGTTGATAGGGATATTCGTCATCAAAGCATAGACCAAACACACTCTATCTCTTGATATTTTGGTGTATTGAGTCCCAGGAATAAGGCATGAGTTGACAATACGCAACCAGATTCTTGCTTCCCTATTCAATGGAGCATAGGGGAAGGTGTTGTGTCGTCCGGTGTCTCGGTGTCTGCCCCACCATGCCATGGATCTACTTCCACAAAGTGTGTGTCCCCGGCAACGGCGCCAATTTTTGATAACGCTCAATCTACAGCTCTTTGAATGGTGCTGGGTCGATCGAAGGTAAGCTAAGAAAGGAGTTGATCAAATCCGCGTTGAGCTGTAACACTTGGCCCCGAATCTTGACTTCGTTGCCTGTGGTTTTCGGTGACCAGTTGGCATAGAATTCACTTGTCAAATTGAGATTACATTCTCCCATGTCGCGGAAGATGAAAGCCAGATTCAACGCCATTATTTTTGCCAACATACGCGGCTCCTTCTTCGCTAGGGTGTCCTTATTGATCAAGTCAACGTGAACATATTTTCTTTCCTTGTTGTTCTTGTACCATTCTTTGGCTTCCTCCTCAAGAACCCATTTTATTCCAAACATTCGGCGGGGTAGTTGCATTGAGGATGATTCTCCTTGGTCTTTGCGACCTCTCTTCTTGCCCTTTTGGGAAGTGGTAGCCTTATCTTGTCGCGCTTTAGGTGCCATTGTTCCTGAGACTTAAACAATATTCATGTTAGCATCAACTCAAAGGAAATAATCTATAAACAAGCCGTTGGGGTACCACCCCACACTTAGGTTCGTTAATACAAAACAGTGAAGTGAATGTAGTCGATTACTTGAACGTCGTCGACATACATTTTAGGAACTATATTCCGACAAGAAAATCAGCGATGCGTCACTACTTGTAGCCATTGCACTACTATCATGTTAGGTATAACAACACTACTACATAGGGGTTACATCATGGTATAGTTATTTTCAACAATCACAACCTCCTAAGTCGGTAGGCAACTATAAGTCTTATCCAGGTGAACGGGATAGTCTAACATGTAAGTATCCAAGTATCAAGCTTAAGCAATTTTCATAACCATAGCAATTCTGCAAATAGTATAACAAGGCTAGTAAAACCAAATTCAAGTCGAAAACAAGTCAAGATTATCCTAACGTATATGTTTACTCACATGGTTTTGTATCAACAATCCAAACACATTACCATCACCAATAACCCTTCAAGATGTAGCAATTCATAATAGACATAGTAACGTAGTACTTACGAGAAATAGATGAAGAATAAAAGAGTACTTACGTGATTGAAGCCTTTGGAGATGGTCTTGTGAATTGGAAGAGCAAAAAAGAAAAATTTTGAGATGATTTGGGTGGATGTGCGGCGCCTTTAGGTCAATTTCCAAAGTGGTTATGTTGCAAGACTAAGTCCCCTTTATATAGGAAAAGAATGGGTCGGTTTTTGACCCATTTACAAACGGTTTTGGAGACAAAAATGACCTCTATGCGGTGCATAGTGCTTTGCATAATCATAGTATAGGCGGCGCATAGTGTAGTGCATTTAGGGACATATGCGGCGCATAGTGTATAGCATTTAGGGACATATGCGCCGCATAGTGTATGGCATTTGAGATACTGAGACCTAATGCTATATCATAGGCGGCGCATAGTGTATAGCACACTTAAGCATGGGCGGCGCCTATGTCTTTGCACACTAGATTCCGAGACCTTAGGCTATAGTATAGGTTTTGCATTGTTCGTCGCCTTGTTTTACCTAGGCCTAGCCTTCCTCGATGCCTATTTTGGCATGAGCAATGCTCAATCCATAGCCTTATGCATCCTTATTCCTAACTTACCACCTTTACCATACAATGCGTCCAAATCGTCATTTGAAACCAATCTCCTCGTTGAATACTTCTCACACCTATATTTGCTCAAAACAAATGAAAACGATTAGTACGATGGGTTGCCTCCCACCAAGAGCCTTAGTTTTGGTCGTGGCACGACTCTTATTTTTGGATTTTCTCTTATCAAAAGCAGAACAAGTAATAGAACAAAAGAAACAATAAACGAAAAACGATAAAACAATAAAACGATGGGTTGCCTCCCATCTAGTGCCTTATTTATTGTCGTGGCTCGACGTAGTTTCCTCGAGTACTTAGACTTCGTCAAGGTAAGTGATGGCCATATAATTCATTGAGTCAAGAGGACCGATATAAGTTTTAACACGTTGGCCATTCACTTTGAAGACAACACCATTATTGCCTTCCAATTCGACTACTCCAGACGAGTAGACTTGGATAACTTTGTATGGACCAGACCACTTAGACTTTAACTTACCTGGGAAGAGCTTCAATATGGAGTTGAAGAGAAGTACCATATCACCCCTTTGGAAGTTTCGTCGAACAATCCGCTGATCATGATACTTTTTCATCCGCTCCTTGTATAGGTCTGATCTTTCATATGCATGGAGACGGAACTCATCTAATTCGTCCAGATGCTCCAACCTCAGATTCTTAGCATCATCCCAATTCAAATTCAATTGCTTCAATTCCCACAATGCCTTATGCTCAAGCTCGATGGGTAAGTGACAAGCCTTCCCATAAACTAGTTGATAGGGAGACATGCCAATGGGTGTTTTGAATGCAGTCTTGTACGCCCATAGTGCATCATCAAGCTTCTTAGACCAATCCTTCCTATTCGCATTAACCGTCTTCGCAAGTATTTGCTTGATCTCGCGATTGGAAACTTCTACTTGTCCACTAGTTTGGGGATGATAAGGCGTAGATACCTTATGTTGCTTGACACCGTACTTGGCCAAAACTGATTTGAATAGCTTATTGCAAAAGTGAGATCCTCCATCACTTATGATAGTACGAGGTACTCCAAAGCGAGAGATGATATTCCTCTTTAAGAACGATACAACATGCTTCCCTTCATTGTCAGCCAACGCTACAGCTTCAACCCATTTCGAGACATAATCTACAGCAACCAAGATGTACTTCATTCCAAACGAATTCACGAATGGACCCATGAAATCAATACCCCACACATCAAAAAGTTCTACCTCAAGAATTTTGAACATGGGCATCTCATGGTGTTTCGGTATAGCACCTTGGTGCTGGCATTGGTCGCACCTTCTAACATAGTCGTAGGCATCTCTAAATATCGAAGGCCAATAATAACCACTTTGCAACACCTTTCTTGCTGTCCGATTACCTGCATGATGTCCTCCAACTTGGGAAGTGTGGCATGCTTCCAAAATATTAGGCACCTCTACATGGGATATACATCGTCAAATAATACCATCCGCGCATTGTCGAAACAAATATGGCTCATCCCAATAGTAGTGTTATACGTCATGCATAAACATCCTCCTTTGGTGGTAAGATAAATTGGCAGGTATCACATTACTCACCATGAAATTTGCAAAGTCAGCATACCATGGTAATTTTTCCATTATTGTCGCTAATATCTCTTCGTCCGGGAATGCATCATCAATCTGAATTTCAGGTTGAGCCACATGCTCATTCCCAAGTTGAGATAGGTGATCAGCCACTTGGTTCTCGCAACCTCTTCTATCTTTGACTTAGAAATCAAACTCTTGTAGCAGCAATACCCATCGAATCAACCTTGGTTTTGCATCCTTCTTTGTCATTAGATACCTAAGAGCTGCATGGTCTATATGAATGATAACCTTAGTTCCCAATAGATAGGCATGAAACTTCTCAAACGCATACACAACCGCTAGGAGCTCTTGTTCTGTCACAGTGTAGTTCCTTTGGGCTTCATTTAGGACCTTACTTGCATAGTAGATAGGATGAAATAATTTTTCCTTTCTCTGACCAAGAACAGCACCAACGTCTATACCACTATCATCACACATGACTTTGAACGGGAGAGACCAATCTGGTACTACCATGATAGGGGCTTCAATGAGTTTTGCTTTGAGGCATTCGAATGCCTTTAAGCAATCTTCATCAAAGTCAAACTTCGCATCTTTCTCCAATAGTTTGCACAATGGACTAGCAATTTTGGAGAAGTCTTTAATGAACCGACGATAGAAACCTGCATGGCTGAGAAAACTACGAACTCCCTTCACCGAAATTGGAGGAGGTAGCTTCTCAATAACCTCTATTTTTGCTCGATCAACCTCAATCCCTCTTTCAAAGATCTTGTGCCCAAGAACGATACCTTCTTTTACCATTAAGTGACACTTCTCCCAATTTAGCACAAGGTTGAATTCTACACATCTTTGCAACGCCATGCTTAGGTTCGCCATCCTTTCCCCGCTAATCGATCTAGTATTTGGTCCATGAATGGCATTGGGAAGTGATCTTTGAGTGTCCAAGAATTCAGCTTTCGGTCGTCCATGCATACTCTCCATCCAGTGACGGGTCTGAGTGGAATAAGCTCATTCTTAGCATTCGCGACCACCGTCATGCCTCCTTTCTTGGGAACACATTGTACCGGGCTTACCCATGTACTATCAGAGATTGGATATACAACTCCTGCGTCTAACCACTTGATAATTTCTTACTTCACCACTTCTTGCATAGGTGGGTTTAGACGTCTTTGATGCTCAATGGTGGGTGTGCAATTTTCTTGAAGCTGAATTTTATGTGTACAAATCCCAGGTGGAATACCAATAATATCCGCAATGGTCCATCCAATGGATCATATATACTTGCGTAGAGTAGCAATAAGAGATGCAACTTGTTGCTCACCCAAATCGGCTGCCACAATGACTGGAAGCGTGTTTCCGCTTCCTAAGAATGCGTACTTTAGATGACTTGGTAGCTCCTTGAATTCTAACATGGGTGGCTTTTCAATAGATGGCTTAGCTGGTGGTGTGGGTCGATTCTTGAGATCAAGGTCCATCTTCTTGGGAGCATAGCGATATGTCCCTAATCCCGATAGAGCACAAGTAGCTTCTTCACAATTTTCAGCATCCTCATTCTCTCCATTCATAAGCACAACCTCCGAAGGGTCATTAATGATTTGTTCTTCTTCAAGTAATTCTTTCTCATCATCAAAGAAAACATCAGCCACCGAAAATACACTTAGATCTTTGGGTTGCTTCATTGATTTGCACACATCAAAGCGAACCATTTCGTCATTTATTCGGAATGACAGCTCATTAGCTCTCAAATCAATGAGCACACTTCCAGTGGCAAGGAAAGGGCGCCCCAAGATTATGGGAACTTCTGAGTCTGCTTCACAATCCAAAATAATAAAGTCTGCCGGAAAGATGAATGAAGAAACCTTCACCAATACGTCAAATAGAATATCAACAGGTCGTTTTACCGACCTATCCGCCATGACGAGCCTCATATTGGTTAGAGTAGGATCACCCATCCCCAACTTCTTGTAGATTGATAATGGCATCAAATTGATGCTGGCTCCTAAGTCACATAATGCTTTGGCAAAATTCAAAGATCCAACGGTGCAAGGAATAGTGAAAGCTCCGGGGTCGGCCTTCTTCTGAACTATCGATCGGGTAGCAATTGCACTACAATGATGCACATCTTCTTTCAACTCATAACTTGCTGCCCGCTTCTTAGTCAAAAGATCCTTCATAAATTTTGCATACCCAGGCATTTGTTCAAGTGCCTCCACCAATGGAACATTAATGGTCAGCTGCTTTAACATAGTCATGAATTTGCTAAACTTTGTGTCATCCGCCACCTTCTTCAATCTTTGGGGAAAAGGTGGTGGTGGGTATGGAAGTGTTCTCTCCACGGTTTTCTTATCCTCTTGCTTCCGTTTTTTAGATTTTTTAGGTTGCACAACACTGGGTGAGGCGTCCTTGTCATCAGGAGTAGGTGCTGCGACATCTTATCCTTTTGCGTTGTCATCCATGCCCGCAACTTCGTCAACCACTTGCTTGCCTTTTGCTGAAGTTTCCAGCACCTTACCACTTCTGGTAGTGATGTCCATGCATGACCCATCATTCCTTGGGTTTTGCACAGTATCGCTAGGTAAGGTGCCAGCCTTTCTTTGATTGAGTGCTGCTGAAAGTTGGCTCAATTGCTGCTCTATTTGCTTGATTAAAGTGGAATGAGAATCAACTAATTGTTTCATGGAGGACAAATCATTAATTACCTCTGTAACTCCCGCGCTCGTTGCTTCCACTCCTTTCAATAATTTAGCCATCATGTCTTCCATACTTCCAGAATTAGATGTGGTGGTGTCACGTCTACCAGGGGGAACGTACAAACCACTCTTTTCATTCTTGTTCTTCCAACTACCTTGGTCCTTTTTTCCAGATTTATCATAATAGTTCCGACCTTGGTTTCCTTGGGTATTACCTCAGAAACCCCCCTGATTGTTCAAGTAGTTGGCTTCTTCTTCCGAATCAGATTCGTCTCTTCCTTTTGACGTAATAGCTTTCACTTTTTCGGTCTTCCCTGATAATAGATGCTTTGTAAGAAGATCCATTTGAGTTTTCATGTGCGCCATATCCTGATCACGTTCTTCTTCTCTTCTTCTTTGGTCTGCAGTCATGCCAATAGACAAAGTGGGGCTTGCTACCTCAGAATCCCTGGTATGCCAAGCTCTACTTTGTTTCGTCATACGATCCAGCATATTGCTTGCTTGACCAAAGGTGAGGTCCATAAAAGATCCTCCAGCTGCGTTATCCACCACTGGTTTAATTATTGAATTCAAGGCTCTATATAATATCTCCATTAGGTGAACATTGGTCATATGATGGTTTGGGCATCTCGCTAGCTTTGTCTTGAACCTCTCCCATGTTTCATGAAGAGCTTCAGTGGGAAGCTGACGGAAGTTGCTGATTTCATCTCTCAATTGTGCTCTTTTGGATGGCAGAAAGAATCTTTCTAGGAAAGCGTCTCTCAATTGCCTCCAATTTGTAATAGAATCAGGAGTCAGCCTATTCAACCATAGAGTTGCCTCCCCAGACAGAGACAATGGAAATAGACGTAATCGAATTGTATTCTGACAAACACCAGGATTGTCAAACGACTTGCATGTAGAAATAAAGTTGATGAGATGCATATTTGGATCATCGCCTGCTAGTCCACCAAATAATCCCTTGAGTTGCAATAACTGAATCATGGTGCTTGTGATGTTGAACTTGGCTCTGGGCGCTAATGGTGGTGGAATTATGGCTCCAGTGGCTCCGGCACAATCAAGATTATCATCATCATCGTCGAAAGCTGGCTGCATAGGTTGGCGATCATACCTAAACCGTGCTTGTCGACCTCTTCTGTTGACAGGTGTTATAATTTCAGCATCACGCCTAGGGTTTAGTAAATTGTCATCACCTAAATCCTCATCGTCAGGATTTGTTGCTCGCCCAGGGTTATCAATGTTTTGTTGGTGTACTTGGGCGGTGGCAAGAGCAGCTAATCTCGCCTGTTCCTATTGAGCAGCTATCCTTTCGATTTCTGCTTGTGCTTTCATTCAGCCAATACGTTGTGGTTCAGGATTGATAGGTAATAACGGTTGACCAGAACTTCGAGTATGGGGCATGCACTGAATAAAAACCTGCAATAAACAAAAACAAAAACTGAAAGTAAAAGTACGAGAATCTTTGACCAAAGGGTCTAGTAATTATCACAAACTTGATTGACACTCGTATTACCCGGCAATGGCGCCAATTTTTGATAACGCTCAATCTACAGCTCTCATAGGAGTGTAAAGCGGTCGTTAGCAAATATAGAACCCAACCTGGGTTGGGTATCGATCCCTCAGGGAATAGCTTGGTCAACAAGTAAGCAACGATTACTAGACTTTTAGTGCAAGTCTCGTAAGTAGGGGGGATTGTAATGTGTACCAAAAGTATTAATGTAGAAACTAAAAATAGCAAAGTAAAAAGAAAGAATGTTTAGTATGTTGTAAAACAATGAGAATTGAAGCGTTGGGGTTATGTCCACCTTCTGAGTTATACGTCTCTATTGACTATGAGTATGTAGAATTCCGACATGCATGTGCTTATAGAGAATTGTATTCGATGGTAAATCCAGGCGTCTTTCGACCTATTCGAGGATTATTTCACTTTAACTATTTCGAGCTTAAAGCGTGTCTAACGGTACGAATTCTCCAAGAGGTTAATCCAGTTACAGCACTAACTGTTTAATAGGGAATTTAGGATGTGACCCTACTACCTTGACACTATCTCTTTTCCAGACAAATAACCTTTCTTTCGAACAAGTTAAATGTTATACTGGCGTATTCTTGCGTTTGCAACCACAAAGAATTTAGATTAAGATGAAGAGAATAATGATATAAGCAGCATACGTGTCACGAACTCACAAACTCACAGCAATAGATAGTATCTCAGTTGGCTTCCATAACCCCAACAGAGAAGTTTAGTTACCCATGAATGCGAAGGAGATCACGATTGACATTGTTGTTATACCACAAGATTGATTAATTTTGTGTAGCACAAGTGGTAGGTGTTTAGGCGTGAATTCCTAGGCAAAGTAACGATTCTCTTATTGCGGAATTTAAGAATAGATGAATAGAAGAAGAAAAATAGAATTAATGGGAAGAATTCGGAATTGAGAAGTAGAATGTATCTCTCCACTAAGGGAGGAATTAATTGTAAGGTAGAATGTATCTCTCCACTAAGGGAGAAATTAATTAAATATCTCTAGCAAGATAGGGTATTTATAATACCCATATCCTAATCCTACTAAGCTAATGAAATACTTAACCAAATCCTACTAAGCTAATGAAATACTTTACCCAATTGTACTAGGTTAATGTAACATTATCCAAATCCAAATAAACTAATGAAATACTTAACCCAATTGTACTAGGTTAATGTAACATTATCCAAATCCAAATAAACTAATGCTAGTCCCCAAAGTCTTCAGAAATGCTGTTTTAGCCCGGGACAGATTTTCCATGCATCACTTTTGGTCCTTTAGGCGTTCAAGCTCCCTTTCCTTCCTTCGTGAGCTTTCTTTGGCGTCAAGTAAGCCATAAAATGCTGATTTCTGCATCATTTATACCTGAAACTTTGCTAATCATGTTCGTTAGCTCACTTACAGGAAAAAGGACTAAAAACGCATGAAATATATACTTTGTTCTCAAAACATGGCATAAATATGGGCAAAATATATTGATATAGGCGCGTAATATCGCCTATCATCAGCTATAGCCCACGATTTTAGCGGTGGGCCTGGGGTACGGGTGTGTTGTTGACTAAAAATTAACCGAGGCATACCAGGGATATTGGGTATCGTCCCATTGTGGTTCATTTATTTTTTTGTGGCCATTTGGGGGACAAACGGGCGAATAGGAAGAATGGAGCATTTTTAGCCAAATCGGTGTACTATAGCCCACAGTTTCGGGGTTAGACTCGGGGTCCGGGTGTGTTGTGGGCCGAAAATTGACCAGGGCATTCCAGGGAGGTTGGGGATAATCCCAATATGGTCCATTTATTTTTTCGTGGCCATTTGGGTGGACAAACGAGCAAAACGGCACAAACGGGGTATTTTCGAGCAAAATCGATGTGCTATAGCCCACGGTTTTGATGGTGGTCCCAGGGTACAGGCGTGCTGTGGACCAAAAATGGATCGGGGCATTTCAGGAAGGGTGGGGATTATCCCTGTGTGGTCCGTTTAATTTTTTGTTGCCATTTGGGTATACAAAATGGTGAAACAACGCATATAGGGCATTTTTGGGCGAAATTGGTGTGCTATGGCCCACGATTTTGAGGGTGGGGCCAGCGTCCAGGCGTGCTTTGGGCCAAAAATTGATCGGGGCATGCCAGGGAAGTTGAGGATCATTCCAATGTGGTTTGTTTAATTATTTATGTCCATTTAGGAGGACAAACGGGCGAAAGAGCGTGTACGGGGTGTTTTCGAGTCAAATTGGTGTGATATTGCCCACAGTTTTTGGGGTGGGCCCGGGTCCAGGCGTGCTGTGGGCTGAAAATTGACTGGGACGTGCCAAGGAGGTTGGGAATCATCCCAGTATGGTTCGTTTAATTTTTTTGTGACCATTTGGGTGGGTAAATGAGCCAAATGGCATAAGCAGGGACTTTTCGGGCCAAATCGGTGTGCTATAGCCAACGATTTTGGGGGTGGGCCTGGGGTCTAGGAGTGCTATGGGCTGAAAATTGATCGGGGTATGCCGAGGAGGTTGGGGATCATCCCAGTATGGTCTGTTTAATTTTTCATGGCTATTTGGGTGGACAAATGGGTGAAACAACGTGAATGGGGCATTTTTGGGCCAAATCGGTGTGCTATAGCCCACGATTTTGTGGGTGGTCCTGTGGTCCGGGCGTGCTGTGGAAAAAAAATCAATCAAGGCATGCCAGGAAGTTTGGGGTTTATCCTAGTGTGGTATGTTTAATTTTTTCATGGCCATTTGTGTGGACAAACAGGCGAAACAGCGCAAACGGGGCATTTTTGAGCCACATAGGTGTGCTCTAGCCCACGGATTTGGGGGTGGACTGGCATTCGAGAATGATGTGGACCAAAAATCGACCGGAGTATGCCAGGGAGGTTGAGGATCATTCAGTGTGGTTCGTTTAATTTTTTGTAGCCATTAGGTGGATAAATGGGCGAAACAACACGAACAGGGCATTTTTGGGCTAAATCCGGTGTGCTATACCCACAATTTTAGTGGTGGGCCCGGGGTTCGAGCGTGCTGTAGGCTGAAAATCAATTGGGACATGCCAGGGAGGTTGGGTATTGTCCAAGTGTGGTCCATTTAATTTTTCATGGCTATTTGGGTGGACAAATGGGAAAAGTAGCACGAACGGGGCGTTTTTAGGCCAAATCGGTGTGCTATAGCCCACAGTGTTGGGGGTGGGCTCGGGGTCCGGGCATGCTGTGGGCCAAAAATTGATCGGGGCATGCCAGAGTGGTTGGGGATTGTCCCAGTATGGTCCATTTAATTTTTCGTGGCCATTTTGGTTTAAAAACAGGAGAAATGGCACAAACGGGGCATTTTGGGCTAAATCGATGAGCTATAACTCACAGTTTCTAGGGTGGGCTCGGGATCTGGGTGTGATATGGGCAAAAAATAAATTGGGGCATGCTGGGGGGGTTGGGGATTGTCCCAGTATGGTTTTTTTATTTTGGGTGTACAAACAGATAAAATGGTGCGAATGGGGCATTTTCAGGCCAAATCGGTGTGCTATAGCCCATGGTTTTGAGGGTGGACCTGGGGTCCAGGCGTGCTGTGGGATGAAAATTGACCAGGGCATGCTAAGGAGATTGGGGAACATCCCAGTGTGGTTTGATTAATTTTTTGAGTCCATTTAGGTTGAGAAACGGGCAAAACGGCGAGAACAACACATTTTTGGGCTAAATTGATGTGCTATGGCTCACAGTTTTGGAGGTGGTCCCGAGGCCTAGGTATGCTGTTAGCCAAAAATCTACCGAGGCATGGCAGGAAGGTTGAGGATCATCCCAGTGTTGTTTGTTTAATTTTTTGTGGCCATTTGGGTGGACAAACGGGCAAAACGATGTGAACGCATTATTTCTCGGCGAAATTTGTGTGCTATATCCCATGATTTTGAGGGTGGGCTCGGGGTTAGGGCGTGCTGTGGGCTAAAAAATAATCGAGGCATTCCTGGGAGGTTGGGGATCATCCCTGTATGGTCCGTTTAATTGTTTGTGGCTATTTTGGTGCTCAAACGGGCGAAACGGTATGAATGGGGTATTTTCGAGCCAAATTGGTGTGCTATAGGCCACGGTTTTGTGGTTGGGCTTGCGGTTCAGGCATGTTGTAGGCCAAAAATTGACCGAAGCATGCCAATGAGGTTGGGGATCATCCTCGTATAGTCCATTTAATTTTTTGTGGCTATTTGGGTGGACAAACGGGAAAAATGGCATGAACGAGGTATTTTTGGGCCAAATCGATGTGCTATAGTCCATGGTTTTAGGGGTGGGCCTGGTGTCCGGGTGTTCTGATGACTAAAAATTGACTGGGGCATACCAGGGAGGTTGGGGTTGGTCCTAGTATGGTCCTATAAATTGTTGGTGGCCATTTTGGTGGATAAACGGGCGAAAAGATGAGAACCGGGCATTTTTGGGCCAAATCGGTATGTTATAGCTGAGGGTTTTGGGGGAGGGCCCGGGGTTCGAGCGTGTTGTGGGCCATAAATCGATCAGGATATGCCAGTGAGGTTGGGGATCATGCCAGTATGGTCCATTTAACCTTTCATGGCCATTTGGATGGACAAACGGGCAAAACGGTGCGAACGGGGTATTTTTGAGCCAAATCGGTGTGCTATAGCCCATGATTTTGGGGGTGAGCCTGGGGTTCAAGCATGCTGTTTGTCAAAAATTGATCGGGACATGCCGTGGAGGTTGTGGATTATCCCAGTATGGTCCGTTTAATTTATCATGGATATTTTGGTGGACAAACGAGCGAAATAGCATGAAGGGGGCTTTTTCGGGACTAATCAGTATGCTATCTCCTAAGATTTTGGGGGTGGGTTCGAGGTTCGGGCATGCTATGAGCCAAAAATCAACCGAGGCATACCGAGGAGGTTAGGAATTGTCCCAGTGTATTCCATTTAATTTCTCATGGCCATTTGGGTGGACAAACGGGAGAAACAATGCGAATGAGGCATTTTCAGGCCAAATCGATGTGCTATGGAACATGGTTTTAGGGTGGGCTCGGGGTTCGAGCGTGCTGTAGGGAAAAAAATTAATCGAGGCATGTCAGGGAGGTTGGGGATCAACCCAGTATGGTTTGTTTAATTTTTCGTGGCCATTTGGGTGGATAAACGGGTAAAATTGTGCGAACTAGGCAGTTTCTGGCTAAATCGGTGTGCTATAGCCCATGGTTTCAGGGGTACGCCTGAGGTCCGAGCGTTCCGTTGGTCAAAAATTAATTGGGGAATGCCAGAGAGGTTGGGGATCATTTGAGTATGGTTCGTTTAATTTTTCGTGGCCATTTGGGTGGACAAAAGGGCTAAACGGTGCGAACGAGGAATTTTTAGGGTGAGCCTGGGGTTCGAACGTGCTGTGGGCCGAAAATCAATTGGGGCATGCCAGGGATGTTGGGGATAGTCTCAGTATGGTTTGTTTATTTTTTTTGTGGTCATTTAGGTTGACAAAGAGATGAAACGGTGCAAACAGGGCATTTTCGGGCATGCTGTGGGCTAAAAATCAACCGTAGCGTGCCAGGGAGGTTGGGGATCATCCCAGTATGGTCCGTTTAATTTTTTGTGCCCATTTGGGTGGACAAATGGGCAAAACAACATGAACGAGGTATTTTCGGGCCAAATCGATGTGCTATAGTCCATGGTTTTGGGGGTGGGCCTGGGGTCCGAGTGTGCTGTCGGCTAAAAATTGACCGGGGCATACCAGGGAGGTTGGGGATGGTCCCAGTGTTGTTTGATTAATTGTTGGTGGCCATTTTGGTGGACAAACGGGTGAAACGATGGAACCAGGCATTTTTGAGCCAAATCAGTATGTTATAGCTAAGGGTCTTGGGGGAGGGCTCGGGGTTCGTGCGTGTTGTGGGCCAGAAATCAATTGGGGCATGCCAGTGTCGTTGGGGATCATCCGAGTATGGTCCATTTAATTTTTCATGGCCATTTGGGTGGACAAACGGGCAAAATAGTGCGAAAGGGGCATTTTTGAGCCAAATCGGTGTGCTATAGCCCATGATTTTGGGGGTGAGCCCGGGGTTCGAGAATTCTATTTGTCAAAAATCGATTGGGACATGCCATGAAGGTTGTGGATCATCACAGTACAGTCCGTTTAATGTCTCATGGATATTTTGGTGGATAAACGAGCGAAACAACATGAAGGAGGCTTTTTTGAGCCTAATCAGTATGCTATCGTCCACGATTTTAGGGGTGGGTTGGAGGTCCGGGCGTGCTATGAGCGAAAAATCAACCGGGGCATGTCGGGGAGCTTAGGGATCATTCCAGTGTGCTCCGTTTAATTTTTCATGGCCATTTGGGTGGACAAACGGGAGAAACGATGCGAATAGGGCATTTTCAGGCCAAATCGGTGTGCTATAGAACATGATTTTGGGGATGGGCTCGGGGCAGGGGCATGCCGGGGAGCTTAGGGATCGTCCCAATGTAGTCCGTTTAATTTCTCATGGCCATTTGGGTGGACGAACGGGAGAAACGATACGAATGGAGCATTTTTAGGCCAAATCAATGTGCTATAGAACATGGTTTTGGGGGTGGGCTCGGGGTTCGAGCGTGTTGTGAGGAAAAAATTAATCGGGGCATGCCAGGGAGGTTGGGGATCAACCCAGTATGGTTTATTTAATTTTTTGTCGCCATTTGGATGGATAAACGGTTAAAACGGCGTGAACGGGGCATTTTCAGGCTAAATCAGTGTGTTATAGCCCATGGTTTCAGGGGTACGCCTGAGGTCCGCGCGTGCTTTGGGCCAAAAATTGATTGGGGAATGCCAGAGAGGTTGGGGATCATCCTAGTATGGTCCGTTTAATTTTTTGTGGACATTTGGGTGGACAAAAGGGCTAATCAGTGCGAACGGAGAATTTTTGGGCCAAATTGATATGCTATAGCACACGATTTTTGGGGGTGGGCCCGGGGTCCGAGCGTGATGTGGGCCAAAAATTAATCGGGGTATGCCAGGGAGGTTGAGGATAGTCCCAGTGTGGTCTGTTTAATTTTTTTGTGGCCATTTTGGTAGACAAACGGGCAAAATAGTATAAATCAATCATTTTTAGGCCAAATTGTTGTGCTATAGCCCACGATTTTGGGGGTGGGCCAGAGGTTCGGGCGTACTGTAGACCATAAATTGATTGAGGTATGCCAGGGAGGTTTTGGATCATCTCAGTGTGATCCTTTTAATTTATTGTTTTCATTTCGGTGGACAAACGTTTGAAACGCCGCTAACGGGGCATTTTCGGGTTAAATCAGTATGATATAACCAACTATTTTGGGGGTGGGCCCGGGGTTCGAGCGTGCTGTGGGCCAAAAATTAATTGGAGCATGCCAGGGAGGTTGGGGATAGTCTCAGTATGGTCTGTTTATTTTTTGTGGTCATTTAGGTTGACAAAGAGGTGAAACGGTGCAAACAGGGCATTTTCGGGCTAAATCGGTGTGCTATAGTCCACGATTTTAAGGGTGGGCCCCGAGTCCGAGCGTGCTGTGGGCCAAAAGTCAACTGTGGCGTGCCAAGGAGGTTGGGGATCATCCCAGTATGATCCGTTTAATTTTTTATGCCCATTTGGGTGGACAAATGGGCAAAACAACTTGAACGGGGTGTTTTCGAGCCAAATTGGTGTGCTATAGCTTACGATTATGGGGGTGGGCCCGGGGTTCGAGCATTTTGTGGGCTGAAAATTGAATAGGGTGTCCAGGGAGGTTGGGGATTATTCCATTTTGGTCCGTTTAATTTTTTGTGGCCATTTGGGTGGACAAACAGGTTAAAGGGCATGAATGGGGTATTTTTTGGCCAAATCGGTGTGCTATAGCCCACGATTTTAGGGGTGGGCCTGGGGTCCTGGCATGCTGTAGGCCAAAAATCTACCGAGGCATGCCAGGAAGGTTGGGGATCATCCCAGTGTGGTCCGTTTAATTTTTGTGGCCATTTGGATGGACAAACGGGCAAAACAAATTGAACGCACTATTTTTTGGCTAAATTTGTGTGCTATAGCCCATGATTTTGAGGGTGGGCTCGGGGTCAGGGCGTTCTGTGGGCTAAAAAATAACCGGGGCATGTCTCGGAGGTTGGGGATCATCCCTGTATGGTCCGTTTAATTGTTTGTGGCTATTTTGGTGGTCAAACGGGCGAAACGGTGTGAACGGGGTATTTTCGAGCCAAATCGGTGTGCTATAGGCCACGGTTTTGTGGTTGGGCTTGGGGTTCGGGCATGCTGTAGGCCAAAAATTGACCGAGGCATGCCAATGAGGTTGGGGATTATCCCCGTATAGTCCGTTTAATTTTTCGTGGCTATTTGGGTGGACAAACGGGAAAAATGGCATAAACAAGGTATTTTCGGGCCAAATCGATGTGCTATAGTCCACGGTTTTGGGGGTGGGCCTGGGGTCCGGGTGTGCTGTAGGCTAAAAATTGATCGACGCATACCAGGGAGGTTGGGGATGGTCCCAGTGTTGTTCGATTAATTATTGGTGGCCATTTTGGTGGACAAACGGGTGAAACAATGGGAACCAGGCATTTTTGAGCCAAATCAGTATGTTATAGCTAAGGGTTTGAGGTCTCGAGGTTCGAGCGTGTTGTGGGCCATAAATCAATTGGGGCATGCCAGTGTGGTTGGGGATTATCCCAGTATAGTCCATTTAATTTTTCATGGCCATTTGAGTGGACAAACGGGCAAAACAGTGTGAACGGGGCATTTTCGAGCCAAATCGGTGTGCTATAGCCCATGATTTGGGGGTGAGCCCGGGGTTCGAGCATGCTATTTGTCAAAAATCAATCGGGACATGCCGTGAAGGTTATGGATCATCCCAGTATGGTCCGTTTAATGTCTCATGTATATTTTGGTGGACAAACGAGCGAAACAGCATGAAGGGGGCTTTTTCGAGCCTAATCAGTATGCTATCGCCCATGATTTTGGGGGTGGGTTGGAGGTCCAGGCGTTCTATGAGCGAAAAATCAATCGGGGCATGCCGGGGAGGTTAGGCATCATTCCAGTGTAGTCCGTTTAATTTCTCATGGCCATTTGGATGGACAAACGGGAGAAATGATGCGAATGGGGCATTTTCAGGCCAAATCGGTGTGCTATAAAACATGGTTTTGGGGGTGGGCTCGGGGTTCGAGCGTGTTGTGGGGTAAAAATTAATTGGGGCATGCCAGGAAGGTTGGGGATCAACCCAGTATGGTTTATTTAATTTTTTGTGGCCATTTGGATGGATAAACGGTTAAAACGGCGTGAACGGGGCATTTTCAAGCTAAATTGGTGTGTTATAGCCCATGGTTTCAGGGGTACGCCTGATGTCCGAGCGTGCTGTGGGCCAAAAATTGATTGGGGAATGCCAGAGAGGTTGGGGATCATCCCAGTACGGTCCGTTTAATTTTTTGTGGACATTTGGGTGGACAAAAGGGCTAAACAGTGCGAACGGGGAATTTTCGAGCCAAATCGATATGCTATAGCACACGGTTTTTCGGGGTTGGCCCGGGGTTTGAGAATGATGTTGGCCAAAAATCAATTGGGGTATGCCAAGGAGGTTGAGGATAGTTCCAGTGTAGTCTGTTTAATTTTTTGTGGCCATTTGGGTAGACAAACGGGCAAAATAGTATAAATCGATCATTTTTAGGCCAAATTGTTATGCTATAGCCCACGATTTTGGGGGTGGGCCAGAGGTCTTGGCGTGCTGTAGACCCAAAATTGATCGAGGTATGCCAGGGAGGTTTTGGATCATCTCAGTGTGATCCTTTTAATTTTTTGTTTTCATTTTGGTGGACAAACGTTTGAAACGCCGCTAACGGGACATTTTCGGGTCAAATCAGTATGATATAGCCAACGATTTTGGGGGTGGGATTGGGGTTCGAGCGTGTTGTCAGCTGAAAATTAATTGGGGCATGCCAGGGAGGTTGGGGATAGTCTCAGTATGGCCTGTTTAATTTTTTGTGGTTATTTAGGTTGACAAAGAGGCAAAACAGTGCGAACAGGGACTTTTTGGGCTAAATCGGTGTGCTATAGTCCACCGTTTTGAGGGTGGGCTCGGGGTCCGGGCGTGCTACGGGCCAAAAATCAATCGTGGCATTCCAGGGAGGTTGGGGATCATCCCAGTATGGTCCGTTTAATTTTTCATGGCCATTTGGGTGGACAAACGGGTGAAACGGCGTGAACGGAGCATTTTTAGGTCAAATCGGTGTGCTATAGCCCACAATTTTAGGGGTGGGCCTGGTGTCTGGGCATTTTATGGGCCAAAAATCAACTGGATGATGCTAGGATGGTTGGGGATCATCCCAGTTTAGTGTTTTTAATTTTTCCTGGGTGGTTGGGGATCATCCCAGTTTAGTGTTTTTAATTTTTCCTGGCCATTTGTGTGGACGAATGGTCAAAACGGCACGAATGGGGCATTTTTGGGCCAAATCGGTGTACAATAGCCCATGATTTTGGGGGTGGACCCGGGTTTTCGGGTGTGCTGCGGGCCAAAAATCTATCGGGGCGTGCCAAGGAGGTTGGGGATCATCCTAGTATGGTTTGTTTAATTTTTCATGGCCATTTGGGTGGACATACGGGCAAACCTGCGCGAGCAGTGCATTTTTGAGCCAAATCCATGTGCTATAGCCTACGGATTTGGGGGTGGGCCTGGGGTCTGGGTGTTTTGTGGGACAAAAATCAACCGGGACATGCCAGGGAGGTTGGGGATCGTCCCAGTCTAGTCCATTTAATTTTTCGTGGCCATTTGCATGGACAAACGGGCGAAACGGCACGAATGGGGCATTTTTAGGCCAAATCGGCATGTTATAGCCTATGGTTTTTAGGGTGGGCCCAAGGTTTGGGCGTGCTGTGGGTTGAAAATCGACTGGGGCATGCCAGGGAGGTTGGGGATCATCCCAGTGTGGTCCGTTTAATTTTTCGTGTCCATTTGGGTGGACAAATGAGCATGATAATGCTCAAACTACACCTCTCATGTGAGAATGTAAGCGATCGTTGTCAATATATAGCCCAACTAGGTTGGGGTCGAATCCCATAGGGAATATGGTATGAACTTAAGTCGTTTGCGATTTAATCAACTGATAGTTGGATGTTTCCTAAAATGGGGGTTTTTGGAGATTAGCAAATAATTATTGGTCACTTTAGTTTTAGTGTTTGTAATCAAGAGTTTATGGAAAACTAGAGTTATGTTCACTATAGGTGTTGGCATTTGACAGACACTAGTAACGATTCAAGATTCTTGTGGTAGGTAGGAACAAGCAGATTATCCTTATTGAATTTATGCCTAAATGTCTCTCGACCTGCTTAAGCATTTAACTCCCTAATTCTCTCAAACTTAGGGAGTTTATATTTCATAACAGGATGTTATCTTAGGTTAATTAATCTTGCTACATCATTAATTATTAAACGGAAGGTTGGTAGCTTCCAAGTCCCTGTTGATAATTCGCTTCTTACTAGGGTTGATTTCTTAGTTCAAGCAAATCACTAGTAAGCAGGACCTATTGTTTGCAACCAATAGATAAAGTGTAAAGCAGAGGGATTACCAAGAAGTTACTACCACTGTTAGAATCTTGAACACTTAGTTGCGTTACAAACCCAAACCCATAGATCCCTTAATTCGGGTTAAGGGGTTTAACTACTCATACTGTAAAGAGCAATACAACTTGTTGAATTCATAATGCTATGGAATAATACTTACAGCAAAAATGAATAGCAACAGTTGTATCTCAGATGAAATTGCAGGAGAAAAATCCTAAAAAATAATATGATAATCTCTCAAAAGTTAACTGTAAACTTGTATCAAAAACTGGAGAGCAAACACGTGAAGTTCAAGTGCAGAATGTTGAGTACCCTTCCAAGAAAACCCTAAACAATACTTTAAATAGTTTATCCTAATTATGGAAACAGAATCACAGAGTTCAATAATTTCTCGGACAGGTGACAACATTTTGTGATGCCTTATCAGGAGTCTGACGAATTATCACAGATGTCGTCAGCTCCTCTTTGCTTTTGACATTTGCTGCCGTATGCTGACGATGAAGCATGATGGCTTATTAGATCTTTGATGACTTATCACAGATGTCATCAATGATTTACTTCAGCTCTCATGTTTTGCCTTAGGTTAACAATGATATTGATGGCTTATCATAACTCTGACGGCTTATCACATGTCGTTGTCACTTCTTCCAGATGAATCCCATTCTCTGTTTAAGGCTGACGATAAAACTGATAACCTATCAGAGTGCTGACGACTTATCAGGAACGTCGTCAGTCACACTTCTCTTCTATTTGCTTCAGATTTTAACTCTTTTACTTTCATCATTGTTGGTTCTCTTGCATATTCACTTCCACTGCAAAATCAAAGATAAAATAATCAAAAACAACAAAAGTTGCTTAAGACTTTGCAATTATTCTCAATTAAAAGCCTTAAATGTTTTAGCATTTTCTCACACATCAACACCCTTAACTTAAAACAATTGATTGTCCTCAAGCAACTAAAACACAACCAAGAGGATACAAAGTACATTTGGCAGTCAATCATCTATATTATCTCAAAACCATCTTTACCTTCTCCAAGGTCAATTAATACCAAATCAACTATGTATGCTACTATAGAACAGCAATGCAACACGCAGGAATTAAGATCATCAATTCAGCAACAACAACCATGCATGTATCAAGCTTACACTATCCAAACAAGTTAGCAACTAGCAACATAACCAGTGTGCCCTGAGTACAGAGAAGTCCCTCTTTACTTATATCAGACATCACATATGTAATCATGGGGACAATCACAATATGCTTACTCTCAAAATGAAGTTCCAATCAATATATGCAGAATACCTTAGGCTTACCCTTATTTTCATTACCAAGATCTTCAGACAGGTCAGCTAGGATCACTATAGGTCTTCTCTTTGGCTTGTAATGTAGGTTAGGGGCTGGTATGATACTTGATGATATTTAAAGTTACTAAGCCTCCTTGACACTACACTAGCTTTCGGGGTCACACTCATTAGCCTTTTTCTATTCTTCTCTTTTCTTGATCAGACTTATTCAGGATGGGTGCGGTTCTTTTCTACAATCACTTCTTTTTTTTTCCAGAACTTTTCATTTCTTGCTCTTTTCCACCGCACCCAGCTTTTTATTCTTTTCTTTTACTCTACCTTTCTTCATACTCATTTTACATCACGCACCCCTACGATATCTACCCTCAACTTAGGCCATTAGCCTAAGTCAAGGTGTACAGTGTCCAAGGAGGACCAGGGTCAAAACAAGTTCATTATAATGTAAAAATGGGATGGTTATAGGTATCATAAAAAGAAATCGGCTATTCAAGCTCAAAATAGGGAACAAGGGATATTATGCTTACAAGGAAGGTCATTTAGGTTAAAGTGGGATAATACCAAAATGGCCTATGATCCTTTCCTAATGATAACACTCAAATTACACTCTTGAATGGGTGTAAGCGATCGTTGTCAATATAAAACCCAACTAAGTTGGGGTCAAATCACCAGGCTGACGATGTGTCATGGATGCCGTCATCCACCCTTTGTTCTTTATTTACTTCCGACTTCATGCTTTTTACTTCCTTTATTTGTGGTTCCCCTTCTTCTTTACTTTTACTGCAAAATCAAAGTAAACTAATCAAAAACAACTAAAGTTGCTCAAGACCTTATAATTATTTAGAGTTAAAATCTTCAAATGTGTTACCATAGGCTCACACATCAACACCCTCAACTTAAACAATTGCTTGTCCTCAAGAAACCATAACATAACTAAGAGTATACAGAGTACAATTTGGCATCTAACTACTCATATCAGTTCAGAGTACATTTACCATCTCCAAAGTCAGTCAAATTAAGAGCAACTATGTCTATCATTGAAAACAACAATGCAACTCACAAATATCAAGATATGGCAAAAATTCAGCAATAACAACCAGCACATACCCAAATCACACTATCCGAGCAAGTCAGTGATTAGCAACATACCTAGTGTTCCCTTACAATAAAGAAATCCCTTTTTCACGCATATCATAATTCTCATACATAAAAACAGGGATAAACACAAGACTCACTCTCAGAATGAAGTTCCAAACATTGCGTGTCAAATGCCATAGGCTTGCCCTTATAGTTAGTATCCCAGTCTTCAGAAAGGTCAGTTAGGATCACTAAAGGGCTTTTCTTAAGCTTGTAACGTAGGACAGGGGATGGTAAGATATTCATGGATATTTCAAAGTGACTATGCCTCCTTAACACTATTCTAAACTCTCGGGGTTTCAACTCTTAAGCTTATTTTCTTCCCCTCTTTTATTGATCACACATGCTCAAGGTGGGTGCGGCCTTTTCAATTATCAGATTATCTTATTATCATCTTTTACATTGCTTTGTCTTTTCGTTTTTCTTTTTCACCGCACATAAATTTTTATTCATTTCTCTTATTCTCCCTCTCTTCATACTTATTTTGCATCACACACCCCTATGATAGCCATCCTTAACTTAGGATGGTTTCCTGAGTCAAGGTGCACAGTGTCCAAAGAGAACCAGGGCCAAACCAGGTTCATTATGATATGAACGGAAAGGTGAGAGGTATTGAAGAAAGAAAAAGGCTAATTAGGCTTAAAAGGGGATCAAGGTATATTATGCACATAGGGAAAGTCATTTTGGCTAAAGTAAGTAAAAAATCAAAAACAGCCTATGATCCTTTCCTAACGCCTATCCTATGAACACGATAAGACTAACAGGGCAAGTTCTAGATTCAACACACATCGAGAATTGAGTAAGACCTTACAGACATGGCACACAAGTATCCGAATATCACTACTTATCCAGTTCATACATTTGTTTAACAAGGGTTAGTCAGTTGCCAGACTAATGCCATAAAAAGATACACCGTGGTCACAATAGATGCAATTTGAATAGTACACACTATATCAGACCAATGGAGAGGTATTCAAAAATCACAAAAAAGCTAACTACCTCAAGTACTTGTACTACTCCTAGTTATCTACAGAATATATTACAACAACCTACCCTACACCCTCAACTTAAAATAAAAAATAAACTGCACTAAGGGTTAGGGTATACCGGATGACAATCAAGCACATGGATCCTGGGTCTCCGACCCTGCTACTGCATCATCTATTGTTTTCTACCCATCAGGAGCATCTTCCCTAGTAGTGGTGGGAGCCTGGCTAGATGAAGCACCTGCAGCCCTAGCTCGGATGGTTGCCTCCCATTTTTTTGTATTAGCTGGGGACTCCAATCTTACCTTCTTCAACTCCTTCTTTTTGACCTTCTTCTTGGCCTTCTTTTTTACTCTTCTTTCTTTCTCACTATCTGGAACTTCTCTCTTATCTTTGCAATTCTTTTCCCCCTTTTTCTTTTTTTCTTTGGGGAATCTATGGTAAGGTCAAGTATGGGAATTTCTTCTTCAAATTCAGGCAAGGCCAGACCTATTGGCATCATAATTTGGTGTTGTTGCAACACTCTAACATCTATTTTTACTTTTTCCACTGCCTCTCTGAATTTAGCAAGATCAGCTCCTGGCATTTCTCTTGCCCGTGCATCGAATCGGTTCTCTAAATCTGCAACCCAATTAGGCAAAGTCATAAAAGGATCAAAGGTAGCCTTAATTATCTTGTCCACAGCAGCGGCAAACTATTTGGCAAAAGTATATAGCTGTGCCTCACACCACTTAGCTTGTTTAGCCACTTTTTTGATATTAATCGACTGAAATGCAAATCCTGCTGATGCTATAGGAACTGAGGGGCTTCCTTTAATTTCAGGCACTAAACCTACTTGTGCTAAAGAAGTTGGCTGCCCAGTCTTCGAATCTTGCACTTCTACATGAGGTGCTGCTTCTGCATCTGTAATTGGGGGGTCCGCTGCTACCTTTGTACCTCTATTAAGTCTCAATCCTAGTTGATTCTCATCAAACCATATGGGATTATGAGTCTTTCAGGAAGGAACCTTATCATTAACTCCTACAATTTTTGGCACATTAGCATCTCGGCACAAATCTGTGATAAGACAAGGAAAAGGATAAGAAGTGTAAGTTCTTGACATCCTAATCTTCATCTCATCAACAATGATTTCCCTGAAGTTCAAGGGAAGCTTCTGCACCATGGTTTCTACTAAAATAGCTCGATCATCCAGAATATTATCTCCATCAGTGGGCATCATCCAGACACGCACTATACCCCACCAAAACTTTACCTCCTTAGTTAAAGGGGACTTACAAATTCTCTTATTTGGGTTTGTCACCCATGCTGGTTCTTCGTCAGCTATGATGTTGGCCAACCACGAACGTTGTTTCTCCCGGTTCTTAATTGGAGCATAAATTGATGGTGCAGTGGCCTGAGGAGTGAAGTTGGGGACATAAAAGAATCTGTTGATGGTTCTGATGGAAATATTAACCCTTACGCCTCTCACCTGCACTCTATCCAATAGGGGTAGGTCTGCTACTCTTTCACCTGGCCTGCATATGTTTTCTAACTGAGCCTGGTAGTTAGTGTAGAACTCCCAAACTAATGCAGGACAAAATTATCCTCATCCTTTTGTGGTCCGCCCCAATCCATACTCTTGGAACTTCTGTTCTACCTCTGGGTACCTGCTTAACCCTTTTGTGATAATCAACTTTTTTTCTTGAAATGGCCTTTTAATTCTTCTTCTGTTGGTTCTGCAAAGTCCAACAGTGTAGATACTTTCTGCTCTAGGAATTTGCCACCTAGCATTGTCTCAAACTTTGGGGTTCTTACATTTGATAAGTTTTCCCTAAGGTGGAGACTCTTCCTCTTTTTGTTGTTCAGTGGACAGGGACCCTGATGCTATTTCCTTAGACTCAGACTCCTCAGAGTTTTCTTGCTCCTCTTCGTTAAATTCAGCATGTTTAGACTCATGTTGTTAAGAACCCTCTTTCTCAGAAGCTATTATTGTTTTAGTGTCATCACTATCCTCCACATCAATGGGTGGAGGTGGTTAAGATTTCTTCGGACTTGGCTTCTTCTTTTTCTTCCTAAGCAAGGGTTCCTCCTCCTCGTAATCAGATTCCTCATCGATAAGCTTATGGCATACACTTTCTTTGCCGCTTTCTTTGGTGCTATGGGGCTCTTTATTTTTGGTGTCATTGTAAAGTTCCTGGAGAACATTAGTAAACCCTCAAGAACACAAACACAAATTCATTAATCAATTAAGATCATTCATGTCTCAGGTTCCAGGTGTGATGACATTTCTTGATAAGCCATCTACTGTGATAGCTTATCACGATTGTCATCAACCTCAGACAGAACCTTTAAAATTTGAAAAACTTTTGATGACATTCTTGATAAGCCCTCACAATTGTGATAGCCTATCATGAATGTCGTCAACCCTAAATAGAATCCAATTTCTTTTCAGCAGCTTCTGATGACATTACTGATAAGCCATCACAATTGTGATAGCCTATCATGAATGTCGTCAGCTCTTATCAAAAGTCACTTTTGATTTTTACTCAATTTTTGGTCCCCATTATTTCTAAAAATTCACTTGAATTCTAATTTGTGAGCTGACTTTTAAACCTTAGGGTCTGCTCAGCAAACCCTAGGTGCAATTTTCAGCTTTTTTTATTCAAGTTGAACTTGGTGTAAGCCTCTTGGGGACTTGGGTTGACATTCTTCTATCACTTACCATAAAAAAGGAAGAGTTAAAGTAGAGTATACCTAATGGAGCCCTTAAACTAGTTTCACGCACAAAAAAAGGAAGAAATAGGAAGAACTCCTAGATTGTGAAGTGCAACCCCACACAAGAGAATTTGTTTTACTAAGAGTGTTTGAAAAGAGTAGGAGATAAACTAACTAAGCAAATAAATAACTAAAGAAAAATAAATAAAACTAGCAGAAATTTGAAAAGGTTTCATAGTTGGGCCGAGTCAGATCTGCTTTAAAATGGGCCCAGAATTTAGTTTTTAAGGTTATGAGCTGACGATGATTTGTGATGGCTTATCACGAATGTGGTAGCCTATCATGAAATTCGTCACCCTTAACAAAGAATGCCTCAAGCTTGGCCTAGCTGACGACAATCGTGATAACTTGTCACAGTTATGACGGCTTGTCACGGATGTCGTCATGACCTTCTAGCTGACCTTCTCATTTTTCCACCTGCTCCATACTAAATACTAATTGTAAAAAAATAAAAACACTTGCTTAAACATAAAAAATTTAGGTTTCCTTCCAATAACGCCTGATTTACTGTCGTGGCATGATTGGGTTATCTTGGCTACTCAAACTTCACCAAGACAACCTGTTGGTACCCATTTTCCATCATCATAGAAGACGTCAACGATTGAGAAGACACTCATATCTTTTTGTTGGGTCATGGGTTGATGCATTTTGCATTTTGCCTCTTTTTTACCAAGCCTAAACTTAAGCTCATTCAAATCCATGTCAACTATTACTCTTCCTGTTTCTAAGAGTGGCCTCCCAAAAATAATGGGTACCTCGAAGTCTACATCACAATCCAGTACCACAAAATCCGCAAGAAGAATAAAGTCGGCTACTTCCACCAACACATCATGCAAAATTCCAACAGTCCATTTTATCGACCTATCTGCCAATACCAATCGCATGTTAGTGGGTGCCGAAGCTTTTAAATATAGCTTTTTATATACAGATAGTGGCATCAGATTCACGCTGGCACCCAAATCACATAATGCCTTTTCAATATCCAAGACCCAACTTTGCATGGAATAGTGAACGCTCCTAGGCAGGCCTTCTTTTGCACTAAGAATCATGTGGACACCGTGCTGTAATGGTGGAGATTATCTACCTGCTTACTGCTGACCTTTCTCTTCTTTGTAATGAGGTCTTTCATGAACTTTGCATAGCCTAGCATTTGCTCAAGTGCCTCAATCAAAGGCACATTAATTGTCAATTGCTTGAGCATTGCCATGAACTTGATGAATTTTGCATCATCGACCTTTTTCTTCAACCATTGAGGAAAGGAGGGTGGTGGTCTAGGGATAGTCTTTAACACCACTTCCTCTTCCTTCTCATTTTCCTTCTCCAAATCATCAGCAGAACTATCCATATTCTCAGACTCCATTGGATTACTTTCTTAGAGTTCATCAACAATTACCTCATCTTCTACAGATTTGCTCACAGAAGGTCCAAGTAATATCTTACCACTCTGAGTGGTGATTGCCATACATAATCCATCATTCTACGGATTCTGAACTATATCACTAGGCAAATTACCACTTTTTCTCTAATTCAATGTAGCGGAAAGTGAACTCATTTGCTGCTCTAACTACTTAATAGAAGCAGAGTGTGAGTTAACCAACTGACTGAGGGTAGAGAATTCACTCTTCATAGTAGTTACCCCCGAGTTAGTAGCTTCCACTCCTTTCAACAACTTTTCCATCATGTCCTCCATGGACATCTTGCTGGAGCCAGTTGTTGCAGCATCCCAACTTCTAGGAGGAATATATAAACCACTTCTGTCATTATTACTTCTCCAATGTCCCTGCTCCCTATCTTTATAATTAGGCTTGTCATAAAAGTTCCAACCTTGGTTCCATTGGCTATTGACTTGGAAACCCCCTAATTACTCACATAGTTTGCCTCCACATCAACACTTGTAGCAACAGTACCTTGAGATTCTACAGCCTTAACCATTTTGGTCTTACCTGATAGCAAGTGCTTGGTCAACAAGTCCATCTGTGTCTTTAAGTGGGCCATGTCCTGGTCTCACTCCTCATCCCTTTTGTACTATTCTGTAGTCATACCTCCAGAAACAGTCAGGCTAGCCACCACAGAATCCCTGGTGTGCCAAACCTGACTATGCTTTGTCGTTCTATTCAGCATGTCTAAAGCATCCAAAAAAGAGAGGTTAATGAATGAACCATTTGCAGCATTGTCTACAATTGGCTTTGTCACAGAGTTAAAAGCTCCGTACAAAGTCTCCATCAAGTGTAATTCCATCATATTATGGTTCAGACATTATGCCAGCTTCTTCTTAAATCTTTCCCAAGTTTCATGCAATGCTTCGGTAGGGAACTGCCTGAAATTACTGATTTTGTCCCTCAACTGTACCCTCCTAGAGGGTGGAAAGAACCATTCTAGGAATGCTTCTTTCAACTGTCTCCAGTTGGTTATAGAATCGAACTCTAGCTTATTTAACCACATTGTTGCCTATCCAAACAGAGACAAAGAAAGCAATCTCAACCGGATCGCATTCTGTCTCACTCTTGGATTGTTAAAATATTTGTAAATGGTGATGAAGTTCACCAAATGCATGTTTGGGTCATCACCAAGTAAGCCTCCAAACAACCTCTTCAGATTCAGGAATTGGATCATGGTACTTGTTATGCTGAATTTTGCACCTGGTGCCAACGATGGAGGAATAATTGCACCCGTTATACCAGCTCCATCCATTCCATCATCATCTTCATCAGCCTCATATTGAACAGGCTGTTGACCATACCTTCCTCAGACTAGATGGTTTCTATTGACATTTCGCTGCACTGGTGTGGCAATTTGCTCGGGTCACCTTGGGTTTTGAGGATTCAACAATTCCTCATCACCCAAGTCTTCATCATCAGGGTTCTGGTGACGTACTTGTTGACCCAAATTCTATACGTTCACCTGACCCCTGGCCAAAGCGGCTAGTCTTTCCACCTCCTGTTGTTCAGTCATTTTCCCAATCCAGCTGAGGTTTCGGATTAATTGGTAATAATGGTTCTCCGAAACATATTGTTTTTGGTATAAACAAATAAGAACCTACAATAGACAAAAAAAACAAATAAACATAAATCAAGGAAACTTAACTAACAATAAATTAGTGCACACAAACTTTCAGTTTACAACCGTATTCCTCGGCAATGGCGCCATTTTTTATAGCGCTCAAATTACACTCTTGAATGGGTATAAGTGATCGTTGTCAATATAAAACCTAACTAGGTTGGGGTCGAATCCCACAGGGAATAAGGTGTGAACTCTAGTTGTTTATGATTTAATTCACTGCTAGTTTACTGTTTCCTAAAATGGGGTTTAAGTTTTGCAAATAATTGATTGTCACTTTGAATTTGATGTTTGTAACCAAGATTTTATGAAATAACCAGGATTATGTTCACTAGGGCTTACGGTACATGACAGATACTAAAATTTACTCAAGACTCACACGGTGGTTAGGATCACAAGCTATCTTTATCGATAATATCCTCAAATATCTCTCGACCTATTTAATTGTCTAATTTCCTAATCCTCTCGGACTTAGGGAATCACTATGCACTGTCCATATTTTACCTCAGGTTAATCAACTTTGTTACAATGCTGATTATTAAATGAAGCCTTTCTGAGTCCTTGTTGATAATTCACTTCCTACTGTTTATGATTTCTTTCTCAAGCAAACCAAAGTAGGTACGCCTACTATTTGCAACCAACAGACGTAAATTATAATCTCAGAATTACCAAGAAATCCTAACACCTATTAAATCTTGAGTATTTAACACCTTATCATGACCTAACCCTAGATCCCATGATCCAGGTTAAAGGTTTTTAGCCACTCATGATGCAAGAAACAAGTATGCAAATTGAATTCATAACTGAAAGGATTAACTTACGATGATGAAGAAAATCAAAAGTATACTTTGAATTGAATCACAAGGCAAAGCTCTAAAATATTGGTCTTAGAGAGAGAGAGAGAGAGAAAGAGAGAGAAATCATATACGCTATCTTGTGGGATATGTCAATCGATCCCTAGAAAACCCTAAAACAAGGCTTTAAATAGTTAACCCTAAATAAAGAAATAAAACTAAAGTTACAGATTTTCCTCAGAATAGATGGCGACGACCGTGATGGCCTATCACAGACGTCGTCAGATTCTCTTTAAGTTTGTCTTTTTCTATCTCAGGCTGATGGCGGTAGTGACATCCTATCAGAAGTCTGATGGCCCATCATGGATGTCATCAACTCCTCTTCTATTTTGAGAGAATTTCTCCCGAAGGTTGATGGTGATCCTGATGCCTTATCACAACTCTGATGCCTTATAACGACATGCTGTCACAACATTACAGCAAATCTCATTCTCTAGTTAAGGATGAAGACATCCTTGACATCTTATAACCAGGATGACGGCGTGTCATGGATATCGTCAACCACCCTTTGTTCTTTATTTGCTTTCGATTTCATGCTTTTTCCTTCCTTTATTTGTGGTTCCCCTTCTTCTCTACTTTTACTAAAAAATCAAAGTAAACTAATAAAAAACAACTAAAGTTGCTCAAGACCTTACAATTATTTAGATTAATAAGCTTCAAATATGTTAGCATAGGCTCACACATAACCTAACCCCTATCCTTCAACCTTAGGCAAGACTAACCGGGCAAATTATGAATCCAACATACAAAGGGAACTAAGTAAAATCTCACACGCATATGGCACACAAGTATATCACAAGTTACTACTTATTTAGTTCATGCAATTGTTTAGCAATGGTTACCAAGTCACTAGAACTAATACCATACAAAGATGCACAGTGGTCACAATTAGATGCAAATCACATAGTTAAAGAATAAGACCACTTGAGAGGTGTTCACAAAATAACAAAACCATGTTAACTGCCTCAGGTACTTGTATTTATCCTAGTCAGTTACATAATTTTACAACAATAACTCACCCTACACCCTTAACTTAAAATCAAAGAAAAACTAAACTAAGGGTTAGGGTATACCTGGAGTAGATCAAGCATAGAAATCATAGGTCCCTGACCCTGCCGCTGCATCCTCAGCTGCCTTATCTCCATCGGGAGTCTTCCTCTTTCCTGACACATCAGGCCCAACATTTGCTGGAGGCCTACTAGTTGAGGAACCTATAGCTCTCGCTCAGAGGGTTGCCTTCCATTTCTCATTGCCAACTAGAGACTCGATCATCGGCTTCTTAATTTTCTTCTTTTCAGTCTTCTTTCTCAACATCTTCCCTGCTTTTATTTCTTCATCACTATTAGGACTTTATCTCTTACCCTTGCCTTTATTCTTACCCTTCCTTTTCTTTTTCTTCACTGGTTCCTCTATGAGATCAAACAATGGGATTTCACCCTCAGACTCATCAATAGATGGATCTACTGACACTATAAGTTGGTGTTGCTGTAATACTCCAATATTTGCCTTCACCTTGTCCAGGGATGCTCTAAATTGTGTAAGGTATGAGTTCAATATTTCGATTACCCGTGTATTAAAATGATTTTCTAATTCATCAATTTGACCAAGCAAGGCTCGAAAGGGCTCCAGTGTGACCTTAATCCTCTTTCTACCACAGAGGAAAATTGCTTGGCAATGAGTTTAAGCTGGGCCTTGCACCACTTGGATTGCTTTCCCACTCTTCTGAAATTCATAGGGTTGAAGGCAAATTCTGTAGTAGACATAACAGCTGAAGTATTTATTTCATTTCTAGGCACTGATTTTGCTATTGCTAAGGAGATCAGTGCTACAGCCTCAGAATCCTGCACCGCTACATAGGTGTCTGTAACAGGTGAGTTTATTTTATCCCTTGCTCCTCTATCAAGTGTCAGTCTTGGCTGATTTTCATCATATCGGATGGGGTTGTAGGTCTTCTTGGCAAGTAGTTATTCGACTAACCCTACAACCTTAGGTACATGAGCTGCCTTACATAACCTTGTAATTGGACAAGGGAAAGGATATGCCGTATCAGGACTTGAGACTCGAATTTTCATCTCCTCAGCAATGATTTCCTTGAAGTTCAACTTGATTTTATCCATAAGATTTGCGACAATATTGCTATATCATCTCCAAGGATATTATCTCCCTCAGTAGG